>OX439003.1:40760724-41960724 GCA_949316495.1 Amphiduros pacificus | reverse complement strand
TAAAGCACTTACAAACTAGCACACGTACACTTCATATCTTAACCTCTACTGACCCAACACTCGGTAACATTAAACGACACTTGATAACATCGGTCACACTTGATAACATTGATAACTCGGTAACAATGGTAACTTCATTACATTGAATATGATAGTAACTTATCAAGTGGAGCTTATAATTGCTTATACGACATATAATAATAACATAATAATTACTTGACACATGGCATAAGCCCAATAACAATACATGCAATGGATTGGTAAGGCCATGTGATTGAGGAGTGTCTTAGTGGTAAGGTGAGGGTGATTAGGTCGTTAGGCGGGAGGCGTGGAAAATATGGGATATTGGAGGCTGTCTGATATACCTGAGGTAAGCCTGAGAGCGCCAGTTGCCTGCGGAGCTTATCTCCTCTGAGCTAAACTTATTAAAAGAGGACTGGGTTACGTTCCCGGCCCGAAGGGAGTGGGTGGAAAATTTACTAGGAGGAAGGCCAGAGGCTGAAGCGAGTCGGCGGATCTCCAGATTGAGGCGCGACTTACTTAATGGTTTGCCTGAGGCTAGCTGAAGTAGGAAGGCTTGCGGGGGCAGGCCACCTGGGGATGACCGGGCTATGAGATAACGCCTGAGGGCGCAAACTGCGCAAGTGGGGGTTGAGGAGCACCCAATATATTTAGTGAAACCGAACCTAGTGGTTTTGGACCTATGGATCTTTAGGCTTAGGTAGGGTAACTTATCATGAGTACCGAGGTATATGTCCTGAATTCTAGGGGGTGGGGAGATGGGATGGTGGGGAGGCTTGTGGTGAAATGTGGCGCAGTATTCCCCCCCCCTGAGGCACCCGAAAAACCCGAGGGTGAGGGCAGCCCCGAACAACAGACCATCGTGGGAATTATCTAAGTGGTGAAGAAGAGAGACTAGTACCTGGTAGGTGATGGGCGACTTCTGGGACGGGGGCCCGCTCTTATCGAGGACTGATCTGAGGGCGAGCATAACCCGAGGCCCATTAGTGGGAGGAGGGGGATACCCGTTCATTACGTGGGAGGAACGAACTGCAGCTAGATATACAGAGATGGAGGAAGCTGATAGGGGCCTACCCCTCTCCTGACAAGATAAATAAGCTAGGTATCTCAGGATGTCATCCTCGGATGCTGGCATAGGGGCAGTGTTATAGACTTCACAGAAGGACATATAGCAGGCCTGAGCGGAGTTGTAGGTGCGCCTTGTATTGTGCCTGAGGCCGTTCCCGACCATTAATGAGGCCCTTGCGTCCAATTCTGTAAATACATATAAAACACACCACCAGTACGAGGTAACGGTAAAAAACTCAATACATAATCCACATAATCATACTTATAATTAAACATAATCATAATTCTTTAAACATAATCATATTTCTTTAACACAATCTTAATTAACACATTTTACTAAATAATTTTGATTTCGTCAGAAATCGTGGTGTATTAAGGCTGGTTTGGTCATAAAATTATTACAATTTGGGTTCAATTTGAAGAATCTAATGAAGTCCAGCCTACTTAGGGCGTCTGCAGTAGAGTTTTCTGCCGAGTAAAGATGTATGGCCTTGTAATCTATGTTGTACAAGGTAACAAAGTAATACAAGACCCTAATTAGCCCCATTAGCTTAGGATCTTTCGATTTCCCCGAGTTAACACAGTAACAAACTGCCTGATTGTCTATGTTCATGATTGTTTGTTTGTCTTGTAGAGACGGACCAAAAGTGGCCAATGCCAATACTACTGCATACATTTCTTTCCAGGCAATTGTTAATGGGGCCATCCATGCATTTGGCCCGGAAAACTCCAAGTAGGACCATGCACCTGCGTGGTATATACCACAAGCAAAGTCTGAGGCGTCGGAGAATACCATTTCTGCTGATGCTGCATCAAATAGTGTCGGGAACATACTGATTCCGTTGTGGCTACGCAGGCATATATACCACCATCTTAAGTCTGCTTTTGCCTGAGGCGTGATTTTTATGATGTGGTGAAGTTTGCGGGTCCTCTTTGCGAGGCGAATAAGCCTGCGTATGAATTTTGTGCCATGACGCACCACTTTCGCACAAAAAGTCAGTTTGCCTATAATGGACAATATTTCTCTTTTAGATGCGTGGGATTTGTAAAGCCAAGTAGCCGTTAAATCTTCTATCTCCTTTAGCCTCTGAGAAGAAATGGATAGTGTCTTATTTTTAATGTTTAATTGAATGCCAAGAAATTCGATCTCTTGTGTTGCATATACCGTTTTTGAAGGCTGGATGCTAAAACCTGCTTCTGTGCATGTAGTTAAAATAATGTTCAGGCTGTCGTTGCATGTCTGTCTGCTGTCTGTACATGTAAAAATGTCATCTAGGTAATGGATAGTGTCTGCTGAGGCCCCACGTGATTTATAAATGAAATCTAAGCCGTGGGCGAAGTCATCAAATATTTTGGGGGCTGACCTGAGGCCGAATGGAAGCACATTCATATGATAGTATTCGGTCTCCTTGCCTGAGTCACCCCAGCTAAATCCGAGTAGGTGATGATCGTCCTTATGTACATTAACAGACTGAAAGGCATTACTGAAGTCACACTTTGCTGCCCATGCTGATGGGTACTTGCTGATCATTTTGACTGCATCAAAGACGGTCACATAGCGTAACGAGCAGGTGTCCTTATTAATGCCCTCGTTCACTGAGTTGGCCTCGGGCCAAGAGAGGTCATGAATGACCCTAGTTTTGTTGCTTGATTCCTTGTGGAATGCCCCTAATGGGGATGACCTGAAGTCTGCTGGGAGGTCCACCTCCTTAAAGGGACCCTCTACCCGTCCGAGAGAAATGTTCTTATTTATAAAATTTGAAACTGCTGTGTAGTGTTCCTTGGCCGAGGGCCAATTTTTTCCTAACACTGTCATTTCCTGGCCACTGAAGCCTATCCTGGACCCACTGAGGGCACTGATACACAGATGTTTTGCAAATTCCTGATTGGGGTGATTGGCAAGTGCCCGTTCCCAGAATTTATATGCCTGTGTAGTTCCTAGTGGTGCCTGAGGCTCCTCCTGAAATGCTGTCGTGCTGCTGAGAGGGCTTACCCTGGGCACATTTGCCTTGCTTCTGGCATGTATCATAGGGCATTGGCCCCCTGCATTGCTTGCAGATATGCAGGCGTCTACAGGACTTAAAGCTACAACGCAGGCTATTGTAGTTGTTACAGATCTCTTGATTAAATTGTGCCTTCTTCTGCTGCCTAAACGCCTGCGTTGCCGGGCTCGTGACTGAGGCGTTTGATAGAAATGGACAGTCATAACTGAAGTGATCATTGGATTTGCATCTATTGCAACGGGCTTTATTCTGCTTAACTGCTGTTGCATCTAATATGGTAGTTACCAGGTCAGAATCAATATTGGCGAAACATACGCTGTTGCAGGCCAATGCAGCCCTATGCCTAACATCCAATGCCATTACTGACCCCCACTCATATCTTTTGTTGAAATCAGATATCTTCGCCCTATAAGTTGCTAAGTGCTCATAGAGCTGCACTCCGTGTACTTTAATCATCATTAGTTCATAATTGTTCCATGCCTCGAGCCATAGACTAATATCTAAAATTTTCCGTTTTTGTCTGCGGGGTCGACACTTGAAGTTACCCTCGTTGTCGATGTAAGTCTGCATAGTACCCTGATCCTCTGATCCTAGCTGGATATTAAGCAGGAATTCCTCAAGATGGAAGAATTCCCCGTTGAGGGCCGACCTAAGCACTTTATCAGAGATGTTAGGTAGACTGCATAGGGGTTTTAGGTCCACGATACCGCTAATATCCTTTAGACCCCGCACTGAGCCTCCCATGCTTGGCATTGTGCCGCTCACTGCTACATAGTTCCCGTCTGGCTTATATGTGCTGTCTGTTATCTTAGCCTGCCCTGAGACCTGCCTAATATCAACCTCGGGTTCTTCCTGGTCTGATAAATTCTCGAAAATGTTCTGATTTATGTACGATTTACTATTGAGAAATTTATCGTTACCTGCCGCTGAAGGGAGCTGAGCGTGGCCGGTGTAGCGTCTTTTTGAAGTAGCGCCGTCCCTGCCGTTGCTAAGGAGATGTCCCTGGTTGCTGGGTCCATTGTTCTCGCTGATATGCACTGGGCGCCCACTGACCGCGTTGACTGCAGCCTGCGATGATAGTACTGACTGGATCTGAAGTTGCATGCATGCCACTGACTCCCTCAATGCACTAATTGAAACAGCCTGGGCTTCCTGCGTTTCCTGGACACCTGGCGTCACTACCTGGCTTCTTTCTGGCATAGAAGGGGTGAACGGTGAGTTATGAAGAAACTGGGTGGCCCTGTCTGCTAACTTGGCTGGGAGCGACTGGGCTGACCCCGGTATGCTGTCGCCCAGAGGCATGAACGAATTGTCCCTCTCAAACCTGGAGGGCTGAGTACACTTGTTCTTGCCGTAAGGGCCTGGGTGACCTTTTATCAGAAGCCCACAATGGGTACATGTACGAGAACTGTTCTTGTTCCTAGGCATGGTGATATAAATAATGTCTATGGCACAAACGAAAAATGTCTACCTTTGTCTGTTACTGCGAGCGTGCCTGAGGGTGACGGGGCTACTCCCGTCCGGCGTTGAGGGTCCCTCGTGCTACCTTCTGGTGTCAGGGCTACTCCTGACCGGCAATAAATATCATATAAAAGTCACTTACATCACAGAAGGCATCACATCATATATCACAGAGGTGCGGCGAAGCATTGTTAAAATCCCAGGGTAAAAGTTTTTAAAATCCATAAAATCATAAAATATATTAAAATCCATATAAACTATAACTTCCATATAAAAACTTGGTTCCTGGCTAGGTTCCTGGCCATACGTTCACTTCTCCGGAAAAACTCGCAATGGCAGGCCTTCCCGCGGGCTTCCTTAAGAAGCCAAGTACTGAGCCTGCCGGGATACCCCCCCATGGAGCCCAGACGCGTTAAGCATAGGGGTAGACATGACGTGACCGGGGTGCGCCGTTTAAGGTCCGCCCCCGTGTCACCCTGTGGCCTCGGGTCACAGTACACACACATTTGACCAGCTCATCTCTAAATGGATCTTAAAAGCCTTTAAGACTCACTTAATAAAGTTTTGCTAACAATTGGACACCTTCAGATTGGGACAATGGAGTGATTTGGCTAACAGATGCATGTTTGTCCATTAATGATTGGCCTAACACCCTGACAGACCACAATATAGGTCACATGGTTGTATACAAGTGACCACCTAATGGTCAAAAGAGTACAGCCAATAAAATAACTGTGGTTGGTGCATTTTCGTTGATTTTAATGAGATAGCTTGCTTGTATCACAGTTGCGTGCCCACGTGTCATTACAGCATTCCCCAACCCTCTGTAAAATTGCCTGTGACCTGTGTGATTCCATGAATGCTTTAAAGTATCATCAGGCACGAACACATAGCAAGAGATGTGTAAATAATATTGGTAACAGTTTCCTGCACGTTCCTGTCGGAAATGTTCAATGATGTTTAGTGATATAATTTGCTGGAAGTAAGAAGAAAATGGTGATATGGTAAATTCTGATACTTGTCACATGATATATGAAGTATATGCTCATTAAAAATATGGTCTATAACTTCAAACATGATAAAGAATCTCCCAAGACATTCTGTGCTATATTTGTACAAATTGGAATGTGATATAATTATTTCAGTCAGACTGACCTGCACACTTGAGAATAATTGGAGCTTGTAGTGAAGAGTATGGCAACCTGCGCTTCCGACAACAAGTTGATACAACCGTAGATGGCATCCTTTATCTTGAGCTGATCACTACAGTACTCCGGCTCCCAGTTCATATCCATAGTCTCGCCGTGTGCGAGACCGAGATTGTGTTGGACGAGATTAAGGAGAAGTGAGATGTGCCAGTAGCCTCCTGCCATCGGTCTGACTCTAGATGAAGGCATTGCGTATAAAACAGCCTATACTGTAGTTATAAGACACACTTTAAGGTTCAATTTGCCACACCGCGATGCATTGGCGACGCCTGCTAATTTTGTTTTGTTAGCGTGTTGTTTACCACCCTGTCCATAGAGCCAGTGTATATAGTCAGTACATTCACATGGAGCCCCATTGTTCAATTCTTTTCTTCTGTATGCACAAAAACGGGATGACATTTGGTTTTGCGGAATAAAATTACAGATGAAGATAAAGAAAAACAAACATTAGTGGTTTACATGCTATATGATTCCTTGCATTGTTCGCGGAGTCGATACCACCTGTGCTTTTCTCCTTATATCAAACACAAACAAACCATCTCATCTGTGACAGTATTGGTGATATAATATTTCTTGGGGCAGACTTATAACTCAGACTATCATTTACGCCAAGCCAAGCCTTGCGTCAGTGTTGCAGGTATTGTCATGATATGACATCTACAGATATACTTAGTGCATGCACATACAATAATATCTTTCCGCTGAGAGCTCTCAAGCAATGCTCGCTCTTCGCCTGAAACTTTGTGTCCGTCCTATTAATTCTGGTCGGTTTTATCACGTTATCCAGGACTAGACTGTGCTTAGCCAACTCTATCTCCGGCGCAAATGACGGCGTGTGGCATCATCTGACCATCTGACAGCCAGTCTGCTACTCGCCGGGCCACAGCAAGGCAAGTCCATGCAGTTTCCCCTCTGTTTTGCGGTGTCGGCTCAAGTGGGCTGGATCAGGCCTGTAACAGTGGGCCGAGTGCTTATGTACACACTGTGGGGTTTTGTTACACGTGCCAGTTTATCTGAGCATGCTGAGGAGTCATTATTACTTCTAACTCAAGCCAGAGAGCCACCGTTCGGGAGTCATGAGCTACACACACACACACACACACACACACACACATACACACACACATACACACACACACACACACACACACACACACACACACATACACACGTGCACACACAGACAGACACGGAAATGTCCACATTTCTATTACTGTCGATGGCCTGAATACATACATGTATCTGCTTCATGGCGGAAAGATATTGCAAAGTCACGTGCTCCGAAACAAATGTGGTACAAGACACATTAATCAATAGTCCTTATTCCATTATATTTCTGGTGCAATAGACATTAATCATTAATCGTTCATTCCTTTTTTTATTATATATCTGACCTCAAGATAATTGACAATCAAATTTGATCAGCTCATATTTTATCCAAATCAACTGAATACAATATGCATAGATTGGGAAAAAATGAAATATAGAGTAAATAGATGCAATAATTTATAACATTTAATACAATATTTACTTTAACTTTGTTATTATCTTCATTTTAGCATGTTCTGGTACTTTGCTGCAAATGCTACATTCGGGTTGAGGACAGATTAAAATGCAACATATCTCCCTTCCCTACCGAACAGATCCCCCTTCCTTACCTAACAGATCTCCCTTCCCTACCTAACAGATCTCCCTTCCCTACCTAACAGATCTCCCTTTCCTACCTAACAGATCTCTCTTCCCTACCTAGCGGATCTCCCTTCCCTACCGAACAGATCACCCTTCCCTACCAAACAGATCTCCCTTCCCTACCTAACAGATCTCCCTTCCCTACCTAGCGGATCTCCCTTCCCTACCTAACAGATCTCCCTTCCCTACCTAACGGATCTCCCTTCCCTACCTAACAGATCTCCCTTCCCTACCTAACAGATCTCCCTTCCCTACCTAACGGATCTCCCTTCCCTACCTAACAGATCTCCCTTCCCTACCTAACAGATCTCCCTTCCCTACCTAACGGATCTCCCTTCCCTACCTAGCGGATCTCCCTTCCCTACCTAACGGATCTCCCTTCCCTACCTAACAGATCTCCCTTCCCTACCTAACGGATCCCCCCTCCCTACCTAACGGATCTCCCTTCCCTACCTAACAGATCTCCCTTCCCTATCTAACAGATCTCCCTTCCCTACCTAGCGGATCTCCTTTCCCTACCTAACGGATCTCCCTTCCCTACCTAACAGATCTCCCTTCCCTACCTAACAGATCTCCCTTCCCTACCTAACAGATCCCCCTTCCTTACCTAACGGATCTCCCTTCCCTACCTAACGGATCTCCCTTCCCTACCTAACAGATCTCCCTTCCCTACCTAGCGGATCTCCCTTCCCTACCTAACGGATCTCCCTTCCCTACCTAGCGGATCTCCCTTCCCTACCTAACGGATCTCCCTTCCCTACCTAACAGATCTCCCTTCCCTACCTAACGGATCTCCCTTCCCTACCTAACGGATCTCCCTTCCCTACCTAGCGGATCTCCTTTCCCTACCTAACGGATCTCCCTTCCCTACCTAACAGATCTCCCTTCCCTACCTAACAGATCTCCCTTCCCTACCTAACAGATCCCCCTTCCTTACCTAACAGATCTCCCTTCCCTACCTAACAGATCTCCCTTCCCTACCTAACAGATCCCCCTTCCTTACCTAACAGATCCCCCTTCCTTACCTAACAGATCTCCCTTCCATACCTAACAGATCTCCCTTCCCTATCTAACAGATCTCCCTTCCCTACCTAACAGATCCCCCTTCCTTACCTAGCGGATCTCCCTTCCCTACCTAACAGATCTCCCTTCCCTACCTAACGGATCTCCCTTCCCTACCTAACAGATCTCCCTTCCCTACCTAACAGATCTCCCTTCCCTACCTAGCGGATCTCCCTTCCCTACCTAACGGATCTCCCTTCCCTACCTAGCGGATCTCCCTTCCCTACCTAACAGATCTCCCTTCCCTACCTAGCGGATCTCCCTTCGCTACCTAACGGATCTCCCTTCGCTACCTAACGGATCTCCCTTCCCTACCTAACGGATCTCCCTTCCCTACCTAACGGATCTCCCTTCCCTACCTAACAGATCTCCCTTCCCTATCTAACAGATCTCCCTTCCCTACCTAGCGGATCTCCTTTCCCTACCTAACGGATCTCCCTTC
Organism: Amphiduros pacificus; assembly: GCA_949316495.1. Classification (NCBI taxonomy): domain Eukaryota; kingdom Metazoa; phylum Annelida; class Polychaeta; order Phyllodocida; family Hesionidae; genus Amphiduros; species Amphiduros pacificus. The sequence continues at coordinate 41,951,770 of OX439003.1, read as the reverse complement.
CCTACCTAACAGATCTCCCTTCCCTACCTAACAGATCTCCCTTCCCTACCTAACGGATCTCCCTTCCCTACCTAACGGATCTCCCTTCCCTACCTAACAGATCTCCCTTCCCTACCTAGCGGATCTCCCTTCCCTACCTAACAGATCTCCCTTCCCTACCTAACAGATCTCCCTTCCCTATCTAACAGATCTCCCTTCCCTACCTAGCGGATCTCCTTTCCCTACCTAACGGATCTCCCTTCCCTATCTAACAGATCTCCCTTCCCTACCTAGCGGATCTCCTTTCCCTACCTAACGGATCTCCCTTCCCTACCTAACAGATCTTCCTTCCCTACCTAACAGATCTCCCTTCCCTACCTAACAGATCCCCCTTCCTTACCTAACAGATCTCCCTTCCCTACCTAACAGATCTCCCTTCCTTACCTAACAGATCCCCCTTCCTTACCTAACAGATCCCCCTTCCTTACCTAACAGATCTCCCTTCCCTACCTAACAGATCTCCCTTCCCTACCTAACAGATCTCCCTTCCCTACCTAACGGATCCCCCTTCCTTACCTAACGGATCTCCCTTCCATACCGAACAGATCTCCCTTCCCTACCTAACGGATCTCCCTTCCCTACCTAACAGATCTCCCTTCCCTACCTAACAGATCTCCCTTCCCTACCTAACAGATCTCCCTTTCCTACCTAACAGATCTCCCTTCCCTACCTAACAGATCACCCTTCCCTACCTAGCGGATCTCCCTTCCCTACCTAACGGATCCCCCTTCCCTACCTAACAGATCTCCCTTCCCTACCTAACGGATCTCCCTTCCCTACCTAACAGATCTTCCTTCCCTACCCAGCGGATCACCCTTCCCTACCTAACGGATCTCTCTTCCCTACCTAACAGATCTCCCTTCCCTACCTAACGGATCTCCCTTCCCTACCTAACAGATCTTCCTTCCCTACCTAACAGATCTCCCTTCCCTACCTAGCGGATCTCCCTTCCCCACCTAACGGATCACCCTTCCCTGCCGAACAGATCTCCCTTCCCTACCTAGTAGATCTCCCTTTCCTACCTAACAGATCTCCCTTTCCTACCTAAAAGGCTCTCCCTTCCCTATCAAATAGATCTCTCTTCCCTACCTAACAGATCTCCCTTCCCTACCTAACAGATCTCCCTTCCCTACCTAACGGATCACCCTTCCCTACCTAACAGATCTCCCTTCCCTACCTAACGGATCACCCTTCCCTACCTAGCAGATCTCCCTTCCCTGCCGAACGGATCACCCTTCCCTGCCGAACAGATCTCCCTTCCCTACCTAACGGATCTCCCTTCCCTACATAACAGATCTCCCTTTCCTACCTAACAGATCTCTCTTCCCTACCTAACAGATTTTCCTTCCCTACCTAGCGGATCTCCCTTCCCTACCTAGCGGATCTCCCTTCCCTACCTAACGGATCACCCTTCCCTGCCGAACAGATCTCCCTTCTCTACCTAACGGATCTCCCTGCCCTACCTAGCAGATCTCCCTTCCCTACCTAACGGATCACCCTTCCCTGCCGAACAGATCTCCCTTCCCTACCTAGCAGATCTCCCTTCCCTACCTAGCAGATCTCCCTTCCCTACCTAACGGATCACCCTTCCCTGCCGAACAGATCTCCCTTCCCTACCTAACAGATCTCCCTTTCCTACCTAGCAGATCACCCTTCCCTATCTAACGGATCTCCCTGCCCTACCTAACAGATCTCCCTTTCCTACCTAACAGATCTCCCTTCCCTATCTAACAGATCTCCTTTCCCTACCTAACAGATCTCCCTTTCCTACCTAACAGATCTTCCTTCCCTACCTAACAGATCTCCCTTTCCTACCTAACAGATCTCCCTTACCTACTTAGCAGATCTCCCTTTCCTACCTAACAGATCTCCCTTTCCTACCTAACAGATCTTCCTTCCCTACTTAGCAGATCTCCCTTTCCTACCTAACAGATCTCCCTTTCCTACCTAACAGATCTCCCTTTCCTACCTAACAGATCTCTCTTCCCTACCTAACAGATCTTCCTTCCCTACTTAGCAGATCTCCCTTTCCTACCTAACAGATCTCCCTGCCCTACCTAACAGATCTCCCTTTCCTACCTAACAGATCTTCCTTCCCTACCTAACAGATCTCCCTTTCCTACCTAACAGATCTCCCTTACCTACTTAGCAGATCTCCCTTTCCTACCTAACAGATCTCTCTTCCCTACCTAACAGATCTCCCTTCCCTACTTAGCAGATCTCCCTTTCCTACCTAACAGATCTCCCTTTCCTACCTAACAGATCTCCCTTTCCTACCTAACAGATCTCCCTTCCCTACCTAGCAGATCTCCCTTCCCTACCTAACGGATCTCCCTTCCCTACCTAATAGGTCTCCCTACCCTACCTAACAGATCTCCCTTCCCTACCTAATGGATCACCCTTCCCTACCTAGTAGATCTCCCTTTCCTACCTAACAGATCTCCCTTCCCTACTTAGCAGATCTCCCTTCCCTACCTAACAGATCTCCCTTTCCTACCTAACAGATCTCCCTTCCCCACCTAACGGATCTCCCTTCCCTACCGAACAGATCTCCCTACCCTGCCGAACAGATCTCCCTACCCTACCTAGCAGATCTCCCTTCCCTACCTAACGGATCCCCCTTCCCTACCTAGTAGATCTCCCTTCCCTACCTAACGGATCTCCCTTCCCTACCTAACAGATCTCCCTTCCCTACCTAACAGATCTCCCTTCCCTACCTAGCAGATCTCCCTTTCCTACCTAACGGATCTCCCTTCCCTACCTAATAGGTCTCCCTACCCTACCTAACAGATCTCCCTTCCCTACCTAACGGATCACCCTTCCCTACCTAGTAGATCTCCCTTTCCTACCTAACAGATCTCCCTTCCCTACTTAGCAGATCTCCCTTCCCTACCTAACAGATCTCCCTTTCCTACCTAACAGATCTCCCTTTCCTACCTAACGGATCTCCCTTCCCTACCTAACAGATCTCCCTTCCCTACCTAACGGATCTCCCTTCCCTACCGAACAGATCTCCCTTCCCTACCTAACAGATCTCCCTTCCCTACCTAGCAGATCTCCCTTTCCTACCTAACAGATCTCCCTTTCTTACCTAGCAGATCTCCCTTTCCTACCTAGCAGATCTCCCTTTCCTACCTAACAGATCTCCCTTCCCTACCTAACAGATCTCCCTTCCCTACCTAGCAGATCTCCCTTCCCTACCTAACGGATCTCCCTTCGCTACCTAGCGGATCTCCCTTCGCTACCTAATAGATCTCCCTGCCCTACCTAGCGGATCTCCCTTCCCTACCTAACAGATCTCCCTGCCCTACCGAACAGATCTCCCTTTCCTACCTAACATATCTCCCTTCCCTACCTAACGGATCTCCCTTCCCGATCTAACAGATCTCCCTTCCCTCTCCCTACTAGGACCCCCTTCCATGTACTTGATGGACCCCCTTCCATGCACTTGATGATTACTTGATCAAACATGCTTGAAGTACTTGATGATTATCATAAAATGCCTTTGTTATAAGAACAATCTAACCTTTTATGTGAATATGTGGAAAAACTAAGTTTTACCAACATTATCAATTATTAACATTGAATTGCAGATAATAAGTTTCATTCTGGATTTCAGAGAATCTTATTCAAATGACAGACAAAGCTTTATGTAATGTGCCACCAATTTACCCATTCAAAAATAAATAAACTTTACAGAAACTAATTTTAATTGAAGCAAACTAAATAGGTTTCTACAAACTGCATCTGTACTCCACCACTGCTTTGGGCACATGGTCACGTGACGGGCCTGTCAGCAACAATATATTGCCATTCAAACCTGAACTTGCAACTTCAAATGTTATTTACATGTTATTGGCAGAGCACATCCAGGCCTAATTCATATGGATAAACTCATATAAATCAACAGCAGTATTAATAAGTCATATGCTTCATGGCATCTGTTTCCAGTCCGTGTGACATATATAAAGATATGCTGGACCCAATTATAAATAGATGTTCTTAAATTCTCTTGCAGGACAAGGATTGTTTTCATCATGTTTTAAGATTTCATATTCTGCAGTGCCAAATAGATCTGTAAAATATGTAGGCATTACTGCGGTCAGGCCCTTTAGACATTTTGAACCACATTCCGACAAACTTACGGCTACCTTGTTTTAGTGCTTTCAAAATACTTTAATTCATTTATCACGTCAGATAAAGAGCACACAATAATAAATATATTAAGAGATAATTTACAGGTATCTATCAAAATAGTTTTAGTCGCTTCAATAATTGAACCGATCGATAAGATCAGTTCTTTTAGTATCGTATATATATATGAATATGAGGTTTTATAAAGAAAAGATGATGCATATGTTAAATGATGCAGAAACATACATGCAAGTTGCACAAAATAAGGACCTAACTGTTATGAATAAAATTTTAAAAAACTGGTAGACAAATACAAAAGTAGTCTAACAAAAAAGGAAATAGGCTATACAACAAAATTTGATTATAAAACCAGTCAATTGTATGGATTGCCTAAAATCCATAATTCAGATTTAATCATAAATGCTGTCCAAGGACAAAAATCTGAATTAGTGTCAATTAAAGACCCAGCTGATTTAAAATTCAGACCAATAATTGCAGGACCATCTTGTCCTTTGTGCAACAAGAAACTGCATATATGTATTAGTCTGTAATAATTGTAGCCAAACATATTGGCCAAACAGACAATTTAAGATTCAGAGTAAACCTACATAGGAATCACATAGAACAGAATGAAGGTCTGCATGTGAGTAAACACATAGCAGACTGTACAAGTTCTATGACCATCCCTTTTAGAATAATGCCTTTCTATATGGTAAAAGAGGATAGTGAAGAGCTCCGATTAATAAAGGAGACTCATTTTATAAATAAGTTTAAACAAGTAGACTCATTACAAATTCTGTTTGTGTTAAATCGATTTCAATGGAGTAGCCCTTTTCCCCTGGTGAAGTCAAAAAGTCAAGAATAGATCATTTCTTAAAAAATATACTGTTGTGAGAGTACTAAAAGGACTTTTGATTGACTAATGGGGCTTTACACATACTTGGTACACATGTCTAGATTATGGCTAGACCCCTCAATATGAAAGCATTAATCTGAATTCAATGGAGTAGCCCTATTCCCTTGACAAAATCAATATATTCGACTTTCTGACTGGTATGAGGTGGGGGAGAGTACTAAAAGGACTTTTGATTGACTAATGGGGCCTTAGAAATACTTGATAGACCTGTCTAGATTATGGCTAGACCTCTCAATATGAGAGCATAAATCTGAATGGAATAGCCCTTTTCCCTTGACAAAGTCAATATATTCGACTTTCTGACTGGTATAAGGTGCGAGCTGTTGGTAAAATTTTCCCATAGACGGTCTTTTTGGGGGTTTGTATATATTTTTCACTCATACCTTATCTAACTCGTTAGTTAATGTAACTATTAGATTCAGTATGTTTAACCTTTTCGAATTGGAACTAACTTTGAAGCTGGTTGGTTTGCCATATAACCTGTTTGAATTTAAACCAATTTTCTATGTATCAAATTCATGGCAAATCCTTGAACATGCACATTTCTCTGTACATATTCCCATTTAACCCATCATTGGCCTTTATGATGGCCATTAATTTTGATTAATTGGATGACAATTTGAATGAATGCATTGATTATTATAACACACACTACCCACAAATCTTGCACATTAAAATACTGATCAATATTGATACACTCAATTAAAACATGTTTAAAAACGTTGAGGGTGATCTCCACATTAAAGAAGATAACAGTGTGTCAAATGACTATGTCCTATTCCAATTCAATTTTAAATGTACTCTTCTCTGCTGTTCTTTTTGCAAGCATTTAATCCCATGTAACGTATTACAAATATTTTCGTCCCACTGCAATTGCCAATTAGAGCGCACAATGAATGATTGAATGATTGCTTTATGGCACATCGACGCAATGAGGTCATTCACTGCCAAAAACAGTAAGAACAGAAATGTAATATTGACTAGAAACACAATGTAAATGTTAATATAAAATGTAGATAACACAAGAATTTTACAATATCATTTATATCACATCAATCAAATATAATAAATATGTATAATTTGTTTAAACAACTTTGTTCAGAATGATGTTCTGCAGTTCTTGATATATAAGCCAATGATTTAGATAAATAAGAGCTCTGCCCTTAAAACTGGTAATAAAGTACTGTATGATTTAAAAACGATACTATCACAGAAGCATCTACAGTATCAAATAACATATATAAATCTTGCCCATTAATATATTGAGTATGTATAATATTAAAATCGATATACTCAATCGAAACATGTTTAATAGTCAAAGCCCTTTGACAACCAATACATTCAGGTTGATTTTCACCTTTAAGAAGATAGCAGTGTGTCAAACGATAATGTCCAATTCTTATACAACTTAAAACAAACTCTTCTCTTCGGTTAATTCTACAAGCACTTTACCTTTACCAAGAATAGGCTTAATTTCATTAGACTTTGCTTCATCCAATCGCATTTACCATTTTGAACGAAAAGTTGTAATATGTTTCTTGAATTATGTAGCACATGAAGTTCTGCTGAATAGATTGATGACTTAGTAGAAAAGGTAGAATCATGGAGACGAGGTCGACAAGGTTCGCAGTCCTGAGCCAATACCAACAATGGTTTCGATCGGGTGTGATCTCCTCAGTTGGATGGGGACTGACTGTGTTATCCTATGCCTGGTTATATATGATTGGGTTGCGCCTCTGGTGTGGAGGTGTTTGTGGTTTCCAATGGTTACCTGGTGGAGGTGCTACTATGAGGAAACCCCTATTTTCACGGTGGATACTCTGCTGTCTGGGTTTGAGAGCGATTGTGTGCAGGTTTGAATATTTTACGTGCTATCTTTGGAGGTTTTTATTACTTTTTTTCGGCCAATTGGAATCTAATTTGATTCATTATTTAATGTTTTTTGTAACCCGGATGGTTCCTTTTTTGACAAGCATTGTCGACAGGCAATGCTTGTCAAAAAAAGGAACTATCTGTGTTATTCTGTGATCGGTACGATCATGGGAAATGCGTATTCATTTCCTGTGGTTTGTGATTCGTTTTTTTCTGTGGTCATTATTGTTAAAGCAACTGATGCCACTGTGGAGTGTTCGTTGTGTGCATGCGCTATAGACTGGTCTCCCACTGAGTGTCAAGTACATCGTGTGAATACACAGAGGGTGGCACCAGTCTACATGCGCTAGCGTATGAATATATGTTCATATAACAAATAAGCAAAGACAAAGAAGTGTGTGATGACAAAAATCGTCATCGCCCATCAATGTGCAAAATTATCAATTCACTTTGCCTGGAAATGTTATCCAATCGATAGAGCATGAAATTCTGATCAATAATGTCCGTTCCTATAACTTGTAAACAAAGATAACAAAGTGCTTGATGACAAAATGCTCATCTACAAGTTTTCCGGATCGGCAAAGCCAATAGGAATCCCGCCAAAATGACTACATCGTCATCGCCCATCGATGCACAAAATTATCCTTTTAAATTGCTTGGAAATGCTTCCCAATCGCAAGAACAAGGAATTTTCAGTAAGTTTAGTTCAAAGTTGGTGTAAATCGGACAGTTAGAACAGAAATGGCATGCAAAAGTCGGATTGCGATAGCGCCTGAGCGATAATAGAGCAACTTACGTAATTGGGCATGAAAAGGCACATCTTTGCCACCAGTTGTGCTAAAAAAATCGTTCATATACCAAATTAAATGTTTTTAAAAGATGAATAAAATAATTTCTAACTACCCCATCAGTTTGCAATGATTGTTTATGTTTAAATGTATTTTGTTGTTTATTTTATTTTTTTGTTGTTGTAATTTTTATTTTGTTTATTGTAATTTTTGTTTTGTTTATTGTAATTTTTGTTTTGTTTATTGTAATTTTTGATTTGTTTGTTATTTTTTTCCCATCCGTGTTACATGTGGAGCACCACTTTTTCTTGTTTAGATTTTCGGACCCTCTCCCTTGAAGCCAGCAGACTATTTTGTTTATTTTGCGCTTCATGCAGCCCCGGGGTGGGGTAGGAATCTCCATTTTCAAAACAAATTTTTATTGCTCCTGTTTCTTTCTTTTTTGGGTTATTTTTATATCTTATTTTTTGTTGGGTTTTTGACCATTTTTTCAATCAATTTTTTGGGGCGCGGTTGTGTAACTTGATATCGATATTACGATGGTTGAGCCATAATCTAAACATATCTATGAAGTATGTCTAAGGCCCCATTAGTCAACAAAAGTTTTTTAGTACTCTACCCCCCCTAGGGTGTTTCATTTTTCGGACTTTTTTTCCCATCAAGCTGCTCATTAAAAGAAATGTTCTCTGATATGTAGTAAACCCACAGAAAAAAATTAAGACCAATCGATCAACTTTTAGACCCCCCCTACCACCTTGTATGTATGACCTCGGAAATCAGTGCTCGATGGCCATTTTCTGGTTAAAATCTCATTGCCTCATAATATCATTTTATTCAACTCAGGTAGTGTCTGTGTCACACAAATGTAGTTTTAAAGGTTACTTAATACTTCAAGATCATTCCCATTTAATGTGGGTTAAAATCATTCAAATTCAAGACATTAATTCTGAAAAATATACATTTTCAAATTAATTTCACACTCGTATCGGATGAATTTTTCACATTATTTCCACATTAACTTCAAATTGAGAATTATATTATAGTATGAAAGTTCACAGATTTGTCTCCATTTCATTTTTAGCTCTGCTGAGACTCACAGCGCTTTAGGAGTGGGGAAAATGTCTGTCTGTCCGAAAATGGGAAAATGGCCACCGAGCACTGATTTCCGAGGTCATACATACAAGGTGGGGGGGGGGGGGGGTCTAAAAGTTGATTGATTGGTCTTAGATTTTTACTGTGGGTTTACTACATATCAGAGAACATTTCTTTTAATGAGCAGCTTGATCGGAAAAAAGTCCGAAAAACCCTAACCCCCCTCTTCCCCCAACTCATACCAGTCAATAAATCGAATGTACTGACTTTGTCAGGGCAAAAGGGCTACTCCATTGAATTTAGAATCTAGAATGTCTACCGTATGTATAAGGCCCCTTTAGTCAAGCAAAAATCTTTGAGATAATTTAAAAAGCATTTATAAGATATATATACACAAAAAATGGATTTATTACAAAAAAAAGGATATATCCGATTTTGACAGGTTATATATCCTTTTATATCCTGTTTTGACCCATATCCTATAAGTGTGTACGGATATATACTTGGAGTCATACTTTGAAAAAAAATGTAAAATATCAAATATCAAATGATCTTCACGCTCATAAAAATATTAGTGTTTTCCAATTGTTTTGCCCAATCGCCGTCACGTCCCAAAGGCGTCACGGCAAATATCCAAATAGGTCAAGAAATATCCAGGGTCAACCGGAAATGATAATTGTGACCCATTTTAAATATCCATCTTTTAGAATCTTATGCAAAGAGGATTTTCGCGCAAAGATACGCATCGGTCAAAATCAATGACTTGAGGCACATCTAATTGGCATATGCTGAGAAAAAGAGTTTAATTTACCTCAGAAATCATTTACATAACGTTTTGAACAGTAATAACCACTTTCTAATCCTTGTAATAGCACTTCAAGCTTTTAACACCTTGACTCGGCCACTCAAGTTATGAGTGTGTTTAACACCTTTCCTCAGCTACAAATTACGCTTACAGTGTTTAACACTTTTGCTTAGAAGCAATAATTTGAAAGTCTGAATGCTAAAATATTATTTATAAACACTGAGGTGACTGCAGAGAACTTTTACCCTTATTGAACTGCAAGTAATGTTTTCTGACGTCGTACTGTGCGATCATATGCACAATGTGCTATAACCTTGCTGAGAGAGGACCTGTCTGGGTCAAAGTTCAAATTGACGGAAATGCTATACCACTGCCCAATCGGCGTCAATATCCAGTGGATATTCTTTGATATTTCCATGACGGCCCCGGGACTGTCAATAGTCGCCCCAAAGCTGTCACGTGCCCAATCTCTGTCAAAAGTTGTGGATATTGACAGCTTTCGGACCATGACGGCGATTGGGCGCAGCACCAATCACCAATCCGCAAAGCCCAGATAGGTGATATGTAGGGGTTCCTGCGAAGGACAAGTTTGGTGGATATTTTACATATGATCATACGATTTACCACTAAAAGAGTTGGATTTTTAAAAATTCACATGCAAATTGCATTTTGCATAAAAAGGCAATAAACTCAAACCCCTCCAGATCACATATCTGGGCTTTGCCGATTGGTGATTGGAGAAGACTAAAATATATAATACACGAATCACGACCATTCATTACAAATTACTAATAACAAGTACAAAACGTTGTAGAGCTACAACAAACTAAAATAAACTACATAGAATTACAACGAATCGATTCAACATTTGACAATTTTTGTAATGTATGGCGAATAAATAAGAGAGTTCATAACATTCGCCAGGCTTGGAGATCAATAGGTTATTTATAAAGACCAACAAAGAACCAGAAAGACCAATGGAGACTCGGGACGAACTCATTGACCCATGCTATTCATTTCCTATTTTCCCCATCTTTTCGAGCTATTATTTTCCAAACAGCCACTGTGTGACTGGGGCATATGCAAAGAGCACCCCATACAATTGATTTCTTCTGCCATGGTAATTACAGGGTAAGTGTTGATTTGAGATGACCAGCTGCCATGCATCAACCTGACCAAACCATGTTATCTTGTGTTCACAGCTCCTCGGCAGAGCACACTCCACTACCTTTAAACCTAGATGTAAACGATCAAGATAATATTTGGTAGGGAACAGGTCTTTCCCTCGCATTTATTAGCCAAAATGTCTTAAATTATGGATTGGATCTGTACACAACCTAAAGGGTCGTAGCAAGGGAATATTAATTCTATCATGCATTGCACCAATACTTTCATGTTGTGGAGAATATTACCTCTTCTCATAAGCATAAAGCTACTAATTTAGAATGCAACAACTATCAAATGGATTTCTTGACATTATTTGATCTTTTCAATATCATGTAAGATTTAGTTCAATTTCAAACCATTCCTCTACCGCATGATATGTCATGTAACTTACATTAAGGCTCACACCAATCCTCTACCACAAGATATGTCATGTAACTTACATTAAGGCTCACACCAATCCTCTACCGCAGGATATGTCATGTAACTTACATTAAGGCTCACACCAATCCTCTACCGCAGGATATGTCATGTAACTTACATTAAGGCTCACACCAATCCTCTACCGCAAGATATGTCATGTAACTAACATTAAGGCTCACACCAATCCTCTACCGCAAGATATGTCATGTAACTTACATTAAGGCTCACACCAATCCTCTACCACAAGATATGTCATGTAACTTACATTAAGGCTCACACCAATCCTCTACCGTAAGATATGTCATGTAACTTACATTAAGGCTCACATCAATCCTCTACCGCAATATATGTCATGTAACTAACATTAAGGCTCACACCAATCCTCTACCGCAAGATATGTCATGTAACTTACATTAAGGCTCACATCAATCCTCTACCGCAAGATATGTCATGTAACTAACATTAAGGCTCACACCAATCATCTACCGCAAGATATGTCATGTAACTTACATTAAGGCTCACATCAATCCTCAACTGCAAGATATGTCATGTAACTTACATTAAGGCTCACACCAATCCTCTACCGCAAGATATGTCATGTAACTTACATTAAGGCTCACACCAATCCTCTACCACAAGATATGTCATGTAACTTACATTAAGGCTCACACCAATCCTCTACCGCAGGATATGTCATGTAACTTACATTAAGGCTCACACCAATCCTCTACCGCAGGATATGTCATGTAACTTACATTAAGGCTCACACCAATCCTCTACCGCAAGATATGTCATGTAACTAACATTAAGGCTCACACCAATCCTCTACCGCAAGATATGTCATGTAACTTACATTAAGGCTCACACCAATCCTCTACCACAAGATATGTCATGTAACTTACATTAAGGCTCACACCAATCCTCTACCGTAAGATATGTCATGTAACTTACATTAAGGCTCACATCAATCCTCTACCGCATGATATGTCATGTAACTTACATTAAGGCTCACATCAATCCTCTACCGCATGATATGTCATGTAACTTACATTAAGGCTCACATCAATCCTCTACCGCAAGATATGTCATGTAACTAACATTAAGGCTCACACCATTCCTCTACCGCATGATATGTCATGTAACTTACATTAAGGCTCACATCAATCCTCTACTGCAAGATATGTCATGTAACTAACATTAAGGCTCACATCAATCCTCTACCGCAAGATATGTCATGTAACTTACATTAAGGCTCACATCAATCCTCTACCGCAAGATATGTCATGTAACTTACATTAAGGCTCACATCAATCCTCTACCGCAAGATATGTTATGTAACTAACATTAAGGCTCACATCAATCCTCTACCGCAAGATATGTCATGTAACTTACATTAAGGCTCACATCAATCCTCTACCGCAAGATATGTCATGTAACTAACATTAAGGCTCACACCAATCCTCTACCGCAAGATATGTCATGTAACTTACATTAAGGCTCACATCAATCCTCAACTGCAAGATATGTCATGTTACCTTAAGGTTCAGATCAATCCTCAACTGCAAGATATGTCATGTTACCTTAAGGTTCAGATCAATCCTCAACTGCAAGATATGTCATGTTACCTTAAGGCTCAGATCAATCCTCAACTGAAAGATATGTCATGTAGTCCACAGTAAATCTCACCTCAATCCTCTTACTTTATGATAGATCATGGTTTATACAGTTAATCGTATATCAATCATCTCATTGTAATATATATCACGATGCCAATAGTAGATCTCACATCAATTCTTTTGCAAACACTTCTCCCTTGACAATATGTCTGACAGTTTCAAGTACAACTCACCCAATGACATGTACAAGTACAGGAATGTGGAACACCAGAGAAGGGTGCCTTTTAATTAGTTTTTCTTTGCAGTTATTAGTGACAAGAGTGGAGGTCAAATTAGTTTATATTCATATTTGTTGTCAGACGATTTCCCATAGTTTAGCTTTGTGAAAAGGAAATGTACAAAGATACTATAATTAAAAAATCTCAAGAATTAAAAGAATATTCGTGTTTATATACATGTAGATTGTAGCCTAAATGCACTATTATCCATGCCAACAGCAGGATGTCGCAAGGAAAAGAAGTAGGTTTATGATGATATTTCAGAAAACTGTTAATTCCTTACATTCAATCAGCATGTGACCGCTGGTTCGATGTGAAGGCTGGGGTTCGCCAAGGAGACAATTTGTCCACAACTCTATTACTGGATGTGGAATATCTACTGTGGATGGTATCAAATTATGCCATTTGTTCTATGCAAACAACATTATGATCTTTGGAGATAATGATGAGGAGGTACAGAAGCTGTTAGATGTGGTGCACAACTAGACATCAAGATGGAGAATGTTGATAAATTATGATAAAACCAAAGTTGTGCACTTCCACTCTCGTAATATTCCAAGATCACTGTGTTCAGATGTGGTGGAAAGCTCATTCAGGTGGCAGAATCCTACAGATATCGAGGCTGTGAGCTCAATGAATACCCACAAATCTAAAGTTCTAGCCTAGAACTGAAGCCTAAAGTGCTGGCTGAGGGATGTATCATGAGTTGTATAAATTGTTTTTTGACACATGTGTAGTGCCACTCATGGATTACTATGGTGCCATGTGTGGATTCAAAGTCTATGACAAATACAATTCTATAGAGACCAGAGCAATCAGATCATTCACAGATTTTCTCCAAACATTGAAATACAAGGTGATGTGGCATTTCACTGAATAATGTTATAAAAGGTGCTGTGAATGAACTCAGGCTACAGGATAAGCATCATTGGAAAGCTGACTTGCAGCACTCAGCTAAATTAAGAACATATAGGCTCTGTAAGAGAGAATGGCAGTTAGAATATTATTTAAAAGTGAGGCTCAACAGAGATCTCTGTTCAGTCAATTAAGATGTGGCGTCCTGCCCCTGAGGATCGAAACAGGGTGCTATGGATCTAAGCCTTTGACACCTGAGTAGCGCATATGCCTCCTGTGTAACTCTGAGCCAGAAACAGAACTCCATTTCTTATTTAAATGTAATATATATCATCATCAGAGAAAGATGTATTATATGTTCATGAATAATATAGTGGCACATTTTACAGAGCTGTATGATTCCAGGAAATTTAATATAATTATGAATAACCCTAGCATATTTATAGAGACTGTCAACTTTATTGTCAAATGCTATGATAAAAGACGCAAAAGACTTTTTAATGAAAATGTTATTGATTCAGAGGAAAGTAATGACATATAAGCCATCTGGCTGGGTGGCATATTACTTTTCAACTTCGTGTAAATTGTACATACTACATGTCAACTGTAATACAATCTAATCTAATCTAATCTTCAAGAAACAGTGTTAAATTCTCAAAAATATTGTGTGAAACATGACGTGATATTTTTCCATAGGAAACATAACCCTCTGGTTTGATAGGTCTGCTGACTAAAATGGAAATACATGAACTTTCTGTGTGCTCTGCAGAGCAGGCCAGCCGCTTTTCACTCATTTATAAGATGTGCACAATAATCCCCCACCTCCTACGAAACACTGGGTGATTCAGACTACCATTTCTCTGGTTGCCTACCTTATTCATTGCTATTACAAAATCACAAATATGATATGATTTAAGTACAACCTTAGCTTGTTCAAGGGCATACATGTTGAAATGTCTGATGTTGAAGATAAATTTCAGAAATTGGCTGATATGGCCTGTACAATAATATAAGATCAAGGTCACAGCATCTAGGTTAAAGGTCAAATCTGTAAAAAAAGGATACTGCACTAAAGGCAAATGTTGACATCATTTCAAGATTTGAAGGAATCTGAATCTTCACCTCTGTATAAAATTTGTAATATATTACTGGTAGTTTTGGAGATTTTTAAAGAAAATGTTGAGAGACAGATGGACAGACAGACGGACTTGTTCCCCACTCCTAGAGCTCTGGGACTTAAAAAAGGTCAGGGCCACGGGCCATGGCGTAGTTGGTTAGAGTGCCAGCTTATTGGCACCAGTTCTTCTGTGGTGATCCAAAGGTCGTGGGTACGATCCCCGGCCATGCCGAGAGTGAATTCATAATACCATTTCACATATGAGCTGAGGCCCGTGCCAAAGGGTTAAATTTATATTTACTGTTTACTGATTTCTGTATGAGTGGTGCATGATGGTCTCATGCAATAATAGATTGTACTGATTGACCAAATGTTGTAATGTGCCACCAGGTGTTTTCAACAGGTTAGATGCTGCTATATCTGATGCAAATTGGGCCTTGTTAATTAAACATAATTTCCTATATTTCACTTCTTGTCTCTCAAATCCTGGTTTGGGTACAGAAATTCTTAAGTGGATGGCAGAATGGTCAGTTTTAACTGGAAGTGTAACATACAGATCACAGATGATATCCTCTGATGTCTGTGTTATAACTAAGTCTGGAATGAGACCATCCATATTTTGCCTGGAACCCCTCACATGCTGTGGTAGACTAAATGATTTGAGAAGGCTGTGAAATCGCCTGGCATCATGAGTTCACATGGAGCTTTCGCCAGTTGTTCCAGCAAAACAGGAAATCCCTCAAAGGATATGGCTACAGTCAACTTGCCAACTATTTATGTCATCATGACACAATAATCAATAGTAACGCTGTTTTGGTCACATGGAATTGGGAATAGTTTCTTTACACCAAATGGGGACTGCTGTCTGTTTTGAGATTTTGCGCAGTAAGAGGTTCCATTACATTTTCCATGTAGAACATTATCTATAACATTTATGAGATTGTTCACTGTTGGAAACCATGATAGATTGTGGGGCATGCCTGAAAAAGATGATATGTGTCGTGGAAACAGTATCTGTGAGATTCTGAAAAGTTTAGGTTTGATTTCAATCTTCTGTTGCGTAAATACATCATAAAAGCAAAGAATTAGCTGCCACATTTCAATATCAGGCTGGGTGCTTGCTTTCTAACATCAAACAGGCTTGCAGTTTATTGAATGGGTTTGTGACACCAATGGATCATATCACCACAAATGCACGAGGGTATATCACGCCATAGGCGGAGGGGATTTGAATCATGACACTGTTATAGTCTACGTGATAATGTCCTAATCTGTGTGATAATGTCATAATCGTGTGATAATGTCATAATATGCGTGAAAGTCATATTCTGCGTGACAGTCAAAACCTATGTGACACTTATAATCTATGTGATACTGTCATTGTCTGCGTGATACTGTCATAATCTATGTGATAATGCAAAACTCAGGGTGAGTCTGTGGGGGGGGGGACAGTGTGTGATCCGTTTGTTGAGATATTTTGCGATTTTTTCACTGCTTTGCTCTGATATTGCAAAGTTAGTCCAATATTGGGGGTAGTTACCTTGGAGGGGTTTACAAAATTAATCATTATGAATTTCAGTTAAAACCACTGGGTATCCAAAAGCTGATGCAATAAAATCAAAATATCAGAATATTTTTATTCTTTTTGCATGTGCATATTACAAGATGGAGGGGGCTGAACCCTAAGGAGATATATTTTTGGATGAGGGAGAAGTACCATATGAGTCTAACGTGGAGAATCATTGGATATCAAAATTGTTGGGAATAAATTTCTAACTGGAAATCTTTTCATTTTAAAGAATATCTTCAGTTCTTCTCATCTCCAAAGTCACCCCTTTCTATGTGTTGTCCCCTGTTATCTCCCATCCTCCTCAAAACCCTTTTCACACCCTCATAAGAAGCATTCTTGGCTCCCCACCCAAGAGCTTATTTTGTCACTATCGCTAGCTAACAACTATTCTGACCATTGCTTTTTTGTAACGTTAGTGAGCATATCCTAGAAATGACTGGATATTGCTTATAAAACATAATTTTCAGCCTCATGGAGGGTAGATATCTCACCTCCAAATAGCTTAGAAACTCACCAAATAGTTTAAAAGACCATTAGGTTTCACGGATAGACAGAATGACAGAAATAATGGAATGACAGGAATAGTGTGACATGTAAGGATTAGTTCAGATTATTAGTCCAGCACTTTTTACACCCCTGTGTGATGTCATAATGTCATTCTCCATGGGCTTCATTCTACCTTACAGTGCCTCTAGGACCTCTAGGACATCATAGGACATCATGATGCCAAGCAAAAAGTGTGCTTTCAAAAGGGGGATCTTGTTTAAATATGTTTAACAGAAACATACATCAATTCAATGGCAAATAGATGTATCATGTGGGATATCAGAAGGACTCTTTAGGTTCAAGGGATTGATGTGTGGCATCTCATGTGCTTCTGAGTAGTCAGATCATCCTGGGTTCTAGACGGGCCCGAAATATATCTGATGACATCATAGTTGGAGGCTTTGATCAAGAAGACCATGACAGGAACCTGGAGGCACTCCTGAGTCGCCTAGAGGAGCGTGGAGTGACCCTGAATAAGGCAAAATGTGCATTTGGTGTGCCAAGTGTGGAGTTCTCAGTTAACACGCTATCCAAGGATGGTCTAAAGGTGTCACAGGCCAAAGTAATTTTGATTCTGTAACGGCAGCAAGAGAACCTAAAGATTCAGGTGAAGTCCACAGTTTTCTTGGGCTAGCTGATTACTGTGCCATGTATAGCCACGGGCCGTGGCGCAGTTGGTTAGAGTGCCAGCTTATTGGCACCAGTTCCTCTGTGGTAATCCAAAGGTCATGGGTTCGAATCCCGGCTGTGCCGGGATTGAACTCATGATACAATTTCCCATGTGAGCTGAGGCCCTTGCCTTTAGGGTTAACCTGTTGTCCTTGTAAATCTGTGACCGGGTGGGTTGTCATATCAAGGACCTGCGACATGACAATTCAGTGAGGCAGCACTGTATCTGCTACAAGTAGGTCTCATCACGAAATGACTGAAATAATGTTGAAAGTGATGTAAAACCCCAAACAAACAAACAAACTGTGCTAAGTTCATACCAGATTACACGACCCTGACTGAGCCACTGTGGGAGTTCACTTGTGATGACACTGACTGGGTGTGGGGAGAGAGTCCTTCAATGAGGTGAAAAAGAAATTAACGACTGCACCAGGCATATTACCGAACTGATGCTGAGACCCGGCTTGTAACTGATGCATCACCAGTAGTTTTCAGTGCAGTTTTGCTACAAAGACAGAGTGATGGGTGTTTCAAGACCGTTTACTATGTCAGTCGCAGCCTGTCACCAGTGGAGAGAAGATACTCTGGCTGTAGTCTGGGCCTGTGAGAGATTACAATTGTACTTGTATGGTAAGCTTTGAGATTAAAACTGACCATAAGCCCTTGGTCTCGTCCTACACCAATACGTCTAAGCCCCCTCCCCGGGTGGAACGGTGGGTTCCACCCGGGGAGGGGGCTTAGACACCATCAAGCATATCCCTGGAAGGGATAACATTGTGGATTGGCTGAGTCGCCAAAATTATTTTTCTCCTATATGTCAACAAAATTTAGATTTGTTAGGTATTATTCAAGAAGTCAAGATAATTCAAAATTAATATTCCTTGTCAAAAGTCTGTTTCAATGCAAAAATTGAATACACAAGGTTTAGTCTCAAGTTGGTTAACATTAGGGGGAACATGGACTCTTCATACAGAGGATCACAGCTGTATGAAATGTGTTGTTGATGGTTGCTAAGATACAAACAAGTAAGACATCTCTATTTCATTAATAAATAACCAAAGCACCATTATGACGTCATTGCTCCTTCAACTACATGAAATAGCAACATACAAAAGTAAGCTAAATAGGTAATATTTCTGTCCAGAGGGGATAAATGTTGATATATACACATGACCCCATCATTTAGTGATCTTTTATGACTAATCCATTAGGCAGTAGAGGCTGCATTCGACCTCGTCACTGCCCAGTGATACAAAAATTAAGTAAACAAAATATCATATTTCTCAAAATTTCCCACACTTTTTATGACAAAATTCTAAGAGTTCTAAGACATCTTTTAAACTTCTGTCTATATAAACTAAATAGCATCATTCTATCTAAAGATTAATGCCTTAGTTCTGCAGATTGCTAGTGTAGTTATTACCAAAAATATTTTTCAAGTAAGCTCTATCCCTTCTTTAATCATTACCAAAAAACATCTTTTTCTGATTTTTATTTCAATTTTAAATCTAAAATGATTACAAATGATAAAATTTAAAAAACAAATTAAAAATCAAATCAAAAGAAAAATTCATCCCAAAGCATTTGATATATTAAAGGCTGAAATCTGTTTTGTAGTTATTTTCATGCCAAACAATTATCTTGCACCATGTTATTTTTTGGGGTTCAAATGACTTTTATTAGAGGGTAAAAAGAACTTTAGAAGACACTATTCCCCCTAACGATAATCCCATACAACCCCAGCTACATGTATACATACCATCTACTTGATGCAAAGATTCCATGGTACTCTGGTAATATCAATATGTTTATTTGTTTAAAGTAAAATAACAATCCAAGAAAATGGGATACTCAGACTTGGAGTAAGCCCATATTCTAAGATCAAGTACCTCTCAGTAATAAACAATGATGATTGTATTCAATAAGCATCTAATAAGTGAGGACCCACAGCGCAGTTACCAAATCATGACACCCCAGTTACCGAATCTTTAGACATACACTGATCATAGTTACCGAATCTCAAGACAAAAGAACATGGCCTAAATCAGAAATTTAAGCCATTGTCCTGACTACCTGTTGCATGGATATTATTATATTGCTTTTATCTCTAACAAGGAACACAGGACAGTGGCACAGTATGCAATATAACCCTCAAAATAAGCTGCTAAGATTTCTCACCTGGTGTAGGGTCTGCCATTTTGATTTGGTAACTGCAGTAACCCAATCCAGTATCCCCCCAGTGAAGCTGTGCCGTGTCTGAGACTACATCCCAGCTTCCATGCAGGACCTGTAAACATTATGTCACTTGAGTAAGCATATGTCACAGGCAGGGTGCTCAGGACCCTAGCCATGGGTGAAGTGTTTGAACCACTCCCCATTTGTAAAGTTAGTGACATATTACAGGAATCTGAATGAACAGTGAATTCTCACATTGAGATACAGTATTGTCATGTAATTATTGTGCCATATTTTATGTAGTTTGTTCCAGTTAAAACAGGTGCTAAATGGTTCTCCGAGTTAAAATGAATGCTAAATGTTTATTCTGGTTAAATTAAGTTGTAATTGGGTATCAAGCAAAAAGAGGGAGGGATGTGACATTTTGAGAATGTTTAGTTTGCCATTTCTGCAACCAAGTTTCATTCTTGTACAGTTTGTATTTTGAATAAACCAGCGTCTCGGCAAGTGCCCAAAACAACTTGGCAATGTCTGTTGTTATGGTCTGCTAAACTCTACACTCCTTTTTATAAATTACTTACGTTTGACTTAATCAATTGGCATTTATTGCCTTCAAGGCCACTTCATAGCATGAGGACATGAATTAAAAACTATTGTAAAAATAATGGTTAAAAATATACAATTATAGTAAGGATAAATTATGATGACAAAGTCAAAGAGGTATTATCTGTGTCAAATTAAGTGCTGACCCTCAAAACATTCATCTGGTATAATAATGACATTTGGCCACGGATAAACATAAACTCTGACCGTCAACGACGGGGTTTGACAGGGATAACTCTGCTTTAAGTGATTTCTCAGGATCATTGGCATGGTGAAAGATTTTACATCAAAAAGCTTATTATTAACAACTTCAGCCGACTCATGTCTTACCAGTGCAGTAATATATTTCCTGCATTCTGTGTGTGGGATGTTCTCATTTATTTGATACTGCCTTTGCTGCAATATGAGCTACATAATTTTCTTCTATATTTATTCATGTGGCTTGGAATCCAGAAAAATATAATCGCCATTTTCTTGTCAACCATTGAGGTGTCAGGTTATATAAGAACATGGCTCCTTCAATCTATGCTCGTAATAACCACGAAACAGAAAATGATCAAAGGAGAAGATGGAATGAACTCAACTAGGAAAGGTTTAGTGAATGGGTTGGGTTTACATTTCCCATGTCCTTGACCATGAGCTCTCTACAAACCAAATGATAAAAATAGGTTTGATCTCAGCCATGTGTCTATATATAACATTACTATATATATATATATATATATATATATATATATATATATATATATATATATATATATATATATATATATATATATATATATATATATATATATATATATATATATATATATATATGTATATATATATATATATATATATATATATATATATATATATATATATATATATGTATATATATATATATATATATATCTGTATATATCTGTAAAGTTAATAAGTATTGCTATGATAATAATATAGTTTGTTTTGTTTGTTTGTTTGGGGTTTTACATCACTTTCAACATTATTTCAGTCATTTCGTGATGAGACCTACTTGTAGCAGACCTACTTGTAGCTGAATTGTCATGTCGTAGGTCCTTGACATGACAACCCACCCGATTTACAAGGACAACAGATTTACATATGTAACTTTACCTTTCGGGTAAATGGTAATATGAGTTGTGCAACAAGAAACTGCATATATGTATTAGTCTGTAATTATTGTAGCCAAACTTATATTGGCCAAACAGACAATTTAAGATTCAGAGTAAACCTACATAGGAATCACATAGAACAGAATGAAGGTCTGCATGTGAGTAAACACATAGCAGACTGTACAAGTTCTATGGCCATCCCTTTTAGAATAATGCCTTTCTATAAGGTAAAATAGGAAGAGCTCTGATTAATAAAGGAGACTCATTTTATAAATAAGTTTAAACCAGAGTTAAACAGATGATCCCTACATGATGTAATAAGAGGGAACCCCCAGCAAGAGGGAATCCCCCCCCCCAAAAGTAGGGTGATGAATGGCTGCAGGCAGCACTCAGTGGCCTGTACCAATATAAATGCTGGTATACTAGTATGCAACAAGCCCTATTTATTTACTCCCTGAAGAGCCACCAGAGTGGTGAAATACATTGGAGGGATTTATACATTTCATACAACTTTTACTATATATATATATATATATATATATATATATATATATATATATATATATATATATATATATATATATATATATATATATATATATATATATATCAATCTGTCAATCTAAACTCAGATTTAAAATACTCAAATACTCATGTACATTCTATAATTTAAAAGATATGATCCATTCAATAATAAGATAGCAAAGCATTTTTAAGTGAATACTTTACCTTATGCCTATTAAATATATTTCTGTGATGGAGTTGAAAATTGTGTTCCAAGAGAAATAAGAAAAAACCTGTGATTCAGTGGTGGAACACCCTGTCAATAATATCATTCCCTAGGAAATGTTGTGCCCCCTATTGTTTAAATGCTCATAATATTTGCAAAGAACTACAAGGCATTGTCACACCCCACTGAGCACAGGATTATAGTATTGTATGGGCCACTATTGATCTCCATCATTCCCTCTCTTAAATCACAGGCTCTTTGGATTTTTGTACAAGTGATCTTAGATTTTGGAAGAAAAATTAATTAAGGTAAAGCTAGGGTAAGTTTTGAAACACTGAATTTAAGAATTTGATGGCACAGATCAGAATTATCCGCACCTCAAGTTCATAAAAGTCAAATTGATAACCTTATACATGAAAATTGTGTAAAGCGAAAATGGAGGCATGTTGTTTTCATCCCTTTAGTTGTATATGAGTAAAAGGAGAATTGAAATTGTATTGATCAGACAATTTCGACACTATCTTAGCTTTATAGATTCCCAATGTCCTTGAAAAGCTTGTTTATAATTGATTAATTACGCACGCATCGAGGTGGTCGGTTGTGTTTTTTTCATTGAGACAGTATAACAAAGTAAAGATTGGGGCACAATCGATCAGGAGCAAACAGAAACCAAGCCGATAACCTTGGATCATGTTCTCAATAGTCAATACCCGGGTCTTGGCCAAGGACATAGAATAATAGTCTGGTCTTGCATGAATTAGCCAATTTCATGCTCACATACATGAAAACAGAAATACAGTTTTGCATTCATTCCCGGGCCATGGCGCCACACTGAACACTGGCAGAAAATAAAAGATTGGCAATTTAGGGACGGGCAATAGTCTTAATGATCAAATAGCATTCTTGGAGTTTGACGTTTATGTTTGCATGTGGCATTTATGTGGTGCAAAATTGGAGTAAGACGTTGCAAGTAACTGATATATCACAGGAGGTCGAATTCCATATTGTTTATTGCTTGAATGCTCTGGCTTGCTAAGAAAATAACTTCATCAAGCGACACTTTTTTATAACCAATGAGAAAATATCAAAGATCGCGTTAAATATTTTAAAACTTTCATTTTGTAGCCATGCGGACTTGATCATGTCATCATGGAAAGCAAAAATAAATCCCCATTTTTATTTACTTTAGCAATGCCAATATTTAATTCTTACACCAACAAGTTTATTATTTGTTCACCGCCTTGAATGATTAATGGTCAATTCTTTGTTGTGACTTGACACAACGGAGCGTTTTATTGGGGCAATGTACCAGCTACGCTCCATTCAGTGCGTATGGAGATGACCTGCGGAACAATTAACCACAATATCGGACCTGTCCTGGCAGAGGAAGAATGCCACTGGACCTCGCCATGCAGAGTAAAGAAGGATTTAAGGAACAATCGATTGATTTATTGCCACAACATCTACGATAAGTAGTCCATGTTTGTTCAGGTGAATGCACATCATCAGACCTGTGAGACACTGACTTTATAATTAAACATTTAAAACTTTGCATTGCACTGGACACATTCACAACTGAACTCAGATTGTTTCAGTCCCATCCTAATAAAGAGAAAATCATAATTTTATTGATCAGAAATTCAACAAGATGAGCAAAATGGTTGTTTTTAATGGTTTTCTTTTTAATTACCTATTTGCAGGCTATATCTGTCTGCTTTGGTATGGCATGCATATGTATTTAGCTGTGATATATGTATGTCTAACTGAACGAAGATAAACATCAATCAAACAGAATAAATGAATGAAATTTTTCGGCACATCGACATCAAGGTCATTCAGTTCCATTAAGGTATGTAATAAAATTCTCAGAAACAAATTATACAATGGATTATGCTACTGTATACCGACAATAAACGTTGTGTGATAAACAATGGATATATTTCTGACTCTTTTTCTTTTCAAAAAGGACTTTGTGATGGAAACCCCCTCTCCCCAATTCTAGTTGATCTTGCAGAAAATATTCTTGCAAATAAGATGCAATGCCGATAAGGTATGGAATAAAAGCCTGTAAATGTGGATGCGAAAGAAAATAATAATAAACATAAGCCAATGAATGGCCTTGTAGGTATGACGATTATTGCTTTTTGTAATGTGTGTTGATATTTTCTGGAAATTGCTTCATAAGTGGCCACCCAGGGCATACTTCAGCAGATAATAATTCTGACCAATCAAAATGCATGTTATCAATTGACTTTGGCCCCAAATTATCTCGATTCCCATTGGCAGATATTTGTCATGTTATTCGAAATGGCAGCCTCCCTGACAACTCATTGATGGCTGTTAGATTTTTGAAAACATCATAACAAGATGATAAATAAGATAGTGTCAAAATTGTGTGATCAATGTAATGCTAATTCTCCCTTTACTGATATACAAATATAGTTTATATATATAGTAATGCTATATACAGACACATGGCTGAGATCAAACCTATTTTCTTCATTTATTTGCAGACAGCTCACGGTTGCCAGCAACTCTTGTTGTTGATTAACAGCGACTTCTGTTGTTTTTACGATGGTGACTTTTGCTGAAAAAAGGTTTCACAGTGCCTACAGTAATTGTTGCTATAAAATATTACAGATCTTAGTTTGCTTTAATTTGCGTCGCTTAACTATGGATTCTGGCGGCCATCCATTTCGTGGATGTTTGGCATTGTTACAACAGGTCTCCTGCGATCTCTTTCACGACCCTTGTAAAGATTTAAGATCCCACTGGTAGTTTTGTATCAATATGGGTTCACCTGAATTGACTTTGCAATAAAACAAGTAACAAATGAAACAGTTGAAATTTTTTTTTATGTATTCAGTAAAGTTAAATTTTCTTTTGTTTTATTCTAAATATTTGGTGTGTAATAATTGTGAGTATACATAATTTGGTATAGAACCATATGAAGTGATCATTATTATATTCATCCTTATAACATAACAAAATGTTCACTACTTTTGCAATACAACTTTGTAAAGAAAAATGACACTATAAAAAAAAAATATAATTGAAGTACATTTTCCTGAATAAGAATATCCAAATGACAAAATCTTCTTCGGAATTAGACCGAGAAAGATATGAAAATATATAATAACACCTGGAATAAATGACATTATTTTGTTCAAGAATAAAAGAAGCATGCAATCTGTCACCACAAATGTTGGACATTTTGTAATCAGCGTTATGATCATTTCTTGTCAGATTGCTAAATTAGCTGACAAGAAGGGAAATATTCCAAATGAGACTCCCAGGCCTGATATAATACTTGCCTGACCACATCACCTCTCCACATCACTTCTCATCAAAAGAGAAAGATGAGGATGCACTACCATGTGCACCATAGTAAAAGGCAAATGAAGTTGGCTTCAATATTGTGTAACCATTTTAAGACCAAGTACATACACCATAAACAGTCACCCTTTTCTGATCTATCTATGGTGTGGTTGTGGTTGAATATATGTGATGCATAAGATTGTATTTAATCTGATACTGAAACGCAAAATGAAACACAGATCTACTGATGATGCCACTATATATATAAATATAAATATATATAAATATGAATATATATATAAATATATATATATATATATATATATATATATATATATATATATATATATATATATATATATATATATATATATCTTTATATTGTATAAAGTATGTTAGAAGGGTAGAGCGGGTCAGACGGTTAATTGCCCCGCACTGGTGTCACATGTCACCAGGGGGTCCCCCCCAGGGGAATATATAAATGAGACCTGAGGGTCACCCCACCAGTCTAGCCAGAAGCAGTGTCGGGAAGCTTTCACGTGAAGTTTAGCGTAAAGCCTTACTCCAGGACACCCAGGCTAGGAAAGACAGCAGAAGACGTCCGAAGACATATTGGCATATGAGGTGCTGGACATAGTAGGTGCCAACATTATGCCAAAGGTCTCGGCAACGCGCTGCTGCCGCGGGTGCGGTAGGCCCATGAAGGGACATGAAGGCCCGTCCGGGCTCGGGGTATGCCAGAACCCGCCAGTGGAGATGACAGACCTGACAGGGGACGAAGTCTCATCTGATGAAGACGTCGAATCAGCGACACCGGCTGGGAACAGCGACCCACCCAAGCAAGCTTCACCCAGTATATCACAGATAAGTGCCCTAAGTATCACGAATCCTTTTGTGGCGGGAAATATGTCCCACATGTCACATATCAGCCAGCAAGTTCAGTCAGACATTTCAATAGAGACTATGGCAAAAAGTATTAATGTGATTCAGGACCAGATTAAATTACTAATGGATACACAACAAACGGTGAATAGGGCTATATTGGCAGGCAAGTGCAGTGAACCACCAGCGGCCCCGGCCAGCAACCCCTGGGCGGACCAACAGGGGGCACCAATAACTGGCGGGAGCGACCCTTGGCAGCCATGGCAACCAGTAAACACCAGCGGGCAATATAAGCAGGCACCCAGCACAGCTCACCCTCAGTTCGCGCCAGCACCACCACAGACCAGACCCATACCAGGACTGCGCAACATGGCACATATCTCGGACTTTGATATGTGCCACGTGAAGACCGTGCCGGAGAAGGTGGTTAAGGGGGCTGTGCTGGGTGAGTACGTTGCATTGCACGAATTTCTACCTACAATAATCATAGATTACGAAGCTAACCAAGACTTGCAGACATATCTAGATTCCACTGGTAGCATAAAGTATAGGCGCAAGAATCATCGCACTAGGTCAATATATGACATTAAGACATGGTTAGAAGCATGGTCAGTATATGAGAAATTGATGGTTCGCACACATGGCTTGTACTTATATGAACAAATGTCAGGTTATAGGGATATGATATGTGAGTGGGAGAAGAAATACACTTGGGCAAATATAGCAACATTAGATATGCGCCATAGGCAGAACTTATCTAAGGTATCAGTTGAATTTGCAAACATTGACTCTCATTTAGTATACACAATATTAGACGCTACAGCGGTTAGGGCATCTGCCGCCCACTGTAGCAGGTGCAAGAGCTATCAGCATACCCGTCTGTCGGAGTGTCCCTTTCCCTCCACGGCACCGTCGGTACAGGGGCCGACGGTGCGGGAATATGGACAGAAGCCCCGACAGGCACAACCCTCATCAGAAATTTGCAACAACTTCAATTTACTCAAATGCACGTTCAAGTACTGTAAACGACAGCATATCTGCCGTCAGTGTCATGGAGCATTGCCATTTGAACTGTGCATCAAGCAGGGAAAATGTGCATCAAGCTCAATCAAGCACGTTCCTGCTACCTGAATATTGGAGGAAAAATCTCAAAAATCACCCAGATAGAGAATTTGCAGATTTACTCTACAATAGGGCCCTCCAAGGGGTTAAGATAGGTTATGAGGGGGACAGAGACTTTTCTTTATGTTCAGACAATTGGCCGTCGGCCACTGTATTTAATAAAAATGTCTCGGAATTTGTAGAAACCAATCTTCAGTTAGGAAGGGTTCAAGGACCTTTTAGCGAACCCCCGCCAGGTTTCAGGTCTTCCCCCCCCTGGGGGCCTTTTCTAAAAAATCAGGAGGTCAGGATCATACACGATTTATCATGGCCCCCTGGCAGGGCTATCAATGAGGGCATAGATGCAAGTCAATACTCACTCAAGTATGCAACTGTATTAGATGCTGTGGAACTTGCACAAAAATACAAGGGGGCCTGGATGGGAAAAACAGATCTCGCCTCTGCATTCCAGAGTATCAAGGTCACCCCAGAGGACAGAAAATTGTTAGGTTTTACTTGGCCTAACTCAAAAGGCATTAGGCAGTACTATCAAATGGCGTGTCTGCCGTTTGGATTAACCAGTGCTCCCAGGCTATTTGACGATTTTGCCCTGGGCCTGGATTTCATGTACAAGAAAAATGGTGCAGCAGCCGACACGATCCACTACCTGGACGACATAATTTCCCTGTCTCCTACTGCAATGGGTTGTAAAAGGTCATTAGACACCATAGTTAGCACATGCAAAGCTTCAGGTTTCAATATACAGGAGAAAAAGACAGTAGGCCCCACCCAGAGGATAGAATTTCTAGGAATAATAATAGACACAGTCAAGGAACAACTCAGCATTTCTCAGGAAAGAATTTCAGATATATCTCAGGAGCTAGAATCAATTTCAGGCAGGAGATATGCAACGAAAAGAGAGCTACTTTCAATAATAGGAAAGTTAATATTCTGTTCAAAAGTAGTGTCAGATGGAAAAATGTTCACCAAACGCCTCAACCATTTAGCCACAAGGGCAAAGCAATTACACCACAAAATCAGATTAACCCACGAAGCACGAGCAGACATAGAGTAGTGGCAACGTTGCCTACGTTTGCATAACGGCATATGTTGGTTCCCCACTGAGTGGTCAATGGCAGAGGCTGAAATCCTATTCACTGACGCATCCGACATAGGATTAGGCGCGTGTCACAACAACGCATGGACAGTAGTGGATTTTAACAACAAAAATCAATGGATGAAAAGCATGACCATAGCATGGCGGGAATTAGCTGCAGTGGTTATAGCTATTGCTACATTCGGCCCAATGTTTACAGGAAGGAAAGTGGCTATGAACATTGATAATATAGCTGTGTGCTATTGTATCAACGATGCAAAATCAAAGGACCCATGTTTAATGAACCTTGTGAGAGCCCTATATCTATACACCAGTATATACCGAATCCATTATAAAGCATTCCATATAGGCACTCTATATAATGCAGCTGCAGACGCTCTCAGCCGACTGGATATGACCAGGTTTCATCAGGTCATGCCTAACGCCGACACAACAATGACCCCAGCAATGCCCATCATATATGACTTTTAATACCTGGACGTTTTTACAAGTTCACTAATAGAGTTTGAGGGTTGCTAACTGCACCCTAGGCTTGTGATATTAACAGCGCGAAGTATTAATATATGATAGTCATACACAAGGAGTAATCAACCATGACCAGCACAAGCTCATATATATGACTTTTAATACCGGGACGTTTATCAAGTTCACTAATGTGTATCAGGGGTAGCATACGCACCCCAGGCTTGGTTATAACACGCGAAGTATTAATATATATGAGTAATTAATAAAAAATCATAGAAGCATGAATATTGCTATGTTAACAGTAATAATCTCTATTAATATGTATACTATGGTATTACTGTATTCTGGCACTAATGCCTGCATATGTTATTAAAAAATTAATATGTACTCACATAATAGCTGACGTAATTAATGTTATCAATGTAATATACTTAAAATGTAAAAAATGTGTTATATGTACTAAGCTTAAAACAGCTCATAAAGCTAACAAGCTATCTTTTGTAAAGCTGGTCATATCCAGACATCGCCTTAGCAACAGGTACTCGACCTTTACTATTCCTCAGTGGAATTTTCATGATAGGGTTATAGCACATAGCTATCTTTATTATTTACATATTGCCACTCGGGCAATATGACCTTACCCATCATGCACTACTCACTTAGCCCAAGGCTAAACCAAAAAGGTTATCTTGCAGATTTAGACGTGAAAGTGGCATCACTGATGGCCAACGGAATCCAGGCTAATACCAGGAAGACGTACAATTCGGCCCAGACCCAGTATAAAAAATTCTGCAGTACCCACAGGCTAGAGGAAATCCCTGCAACCGAGCAGACGATATTGCGATACATTGCATATCTTAGTAAAAAGCCAGGTAAGAGTGGTTCTTCTCTCACGCCAAATACAATATCGGTGTATTTGGCAGCTATTCGTTCACTCCATATCACACACGGGTATGACCCGCCACCCATAAATACACCCAGGGTCACAATGGTGCAGCGTGCATTATTACTTCAGGCCCCACCACCAAACAAAAAATTACCTATCACCTACAACATACTATGTGAAATGTGTAACAACCTCCCCAAAGACTACATGGGTTCCCTATGGCGAGCAGCACTAACGCTAGGTTTTTTCGGCTGTCTGAGGGGGGCAGAGTATTTCGGGGTAGACACGCCGGGGGGCATCTGGATCATCTCCCCCCCTCAATATCTCAGATTAAGTTTGGTCAGTCCAAAAAGAATAGGTTCAT
This sequence comes from Amphiduros pacificus, assembly GCA_949316495.1. Classification (NCBI taxonomy): domain Eukaryota; kingdom Metazoa; phylum Annelida; class Polychaeta; order Phyllodocida; family Hesionidae; genus Amphiduros; species Amphiduros pacificus. The sequence continues at coordinate 41,921,127 of OX439003.1, read as the reverse complement.
GAGCTTCACGATAAAAAGAACCAAAACAAAAATAGATGGCATAAATAGATGACAAAAATAGATGACCAACATATACACATGTACTGTACTGTACATGTCTGTATTTATGTTTAATTATAATGTGTATAACTATTATGATATGTACGGTAATTGTAAGTGTTGAATGTGATGAATAATGTAATGTGTTTAATTAAATGTACTAGCGCCAATAGTAAATTGGCTGCAATTGATATTAACAGATTTATTTGTGAATTTGAAAAATAAATCATATTTGTCCAATTTACATAAGGTATTGGCGTCTCCTTTCTAATATATATATATATATAAATGATCAACTTTACATATGAAAAGGTCCTCTATCTGGTGAGCAGATGCAATCTTTCCTACATTGATCGTATGGCAGGGAGATCAAACGAAGTGAACGGAGATGGGACAAATGGTAAGATCTTAGGGAACTTTGTAGACATGCAAGCGTGGCTCACAGAAGTAAAAGAATATTCGTTAACGTGTCATTTAATTTTAATCAGTTTATTACACCTCTTACAGAATTTCTATTCTTTCCAAGATTCCCAAACTAATTCAACTTTTTTTTCTGTACGTACATTTAGCAGATCATGATATTGCTTAACAGGAGAATCATGCTCTGCTCAGCAGATATTGTGGTCAGTACAGGTCACTCCATGGGATCACTGCATGAGATCACTACATGAGACGACTACATGAGATCACTACATGAGATCACTGCATGAGATCACTACATGAGACCACTACATGAGATCACTACATGAGATCACTACATGAGACCACTACATGAGATCACTGCATGAGATCACTGCATGAGATCACTAGATGAGATCACTAGATGAGATCACTACATGAGATCACTGCATGAGATCACTACATGAGATCACTGCATGAGATCACTACATGAGATCACTACATGAGATCACTGCATTAGATCACTACATGAGATCACTGCATGAGATCACTACATGAGATCACTGCATGAGATCACTAGATGAGAGCACTACATGAGATCACTGCATGAGATCACTAGATGAGATCACTACATGAGATCATTACATGAGATCACTAGATGAGATCACTAGATGAGATCACTACATGAGATCACAACATGAGATCACTGCATGAGATCACTACATGAGATCACTACATGAGATCACTACATGAGATCACAACATGAGATCACAACATGAGATCACAACATGAGATCACTAGATGAGATCACTGCATGAGATCACAACATGAGATCACTGCATGAGATCACTGCATGAGATCACTGCATGAGATCACTGCATGAGATCACTGCATGAGATCACTGCATGAGATCACTGCATGAGATCACTGCATGAGATCACTACATGAGAACACTACATGTGATCACTGCATGAGATCAATGCATGAGATCACTGCATGAGATCACTACATGAGATCACTGCATGAGATCACTACATGAGATCACTACATGAGATCACTGCATGAGATCACAACATGAGATCACTGCATGAGATCACTACATGAGATCACAACATGAGATCACTGCATGAGATCACTGCATGAGATCACTACATGAGATCACTGCATGAGGTCACTACATGAGATCACTACATGAGATCACTACATGAGATCACAACAGTATCGGGTTTGGTTTCGTGCCGACAGCACTGATGTGTTGAGCGGTATGAAGTATTGGCATGTTTAACGGATGCAAATTGTTAAGTTATAATAGTTATGATAAGTCATCAACTAAGAATAATCAAACATTTGTGGAATAAAAAATAGGTCAAGATTTTTTAATGATGATTTCATCATTAACCTGATCAAATTTTTAATTTTTTAAACTCAAGATTATAGATTCGTCCTGAGGTCACTCACTGCACATTACATATTGTTAATACCATACATCTATGATTCACCTTTGGGTCTCTGTATATCAGGCCTTTTCTACAGTTCAATTTCTACAGTTCAACGCAAATCAAATATGCACCCTTACATAACAGGTGATCGAAGTGGAGGGAAACCCAACCTCTTTCGTGCGATCCGAAGACAACTTTCTGTGCCCTTGCAAACAATCCTTTGTTATGGGTGATACGAATTCAAGGCTGATGTCGGCAATAATAATTATGAAAGGCTGATGATCAAACATCATTCGCTTCTGTGTTAATAATGTAATCACTGAGGGAGTTCAGCACAAATCTTTCTGACAGGAATACAACTCATGAGGATACTTTTATTTGGGTTTGGAATATATAGTTAAACAATTATAAAAATGGCTGTGAAAATAAAGTATGCATCCACTTTAAAGCCAGGTTTTGTATGAGATGGTCAGGCTCTGTGGTGCCATCTGGTGTCTATTTGAACCAGGATGGCTTCTTAATGTTATTATGTTTCATGTAAACATTTTCTGCCCCGGTCATGCCCCTAGTGGCCAAATTAAAATCCATACACATAAATAATATAACTCATAATAAAACAATATTCCTCACTTATGACATGTACCTTCAATATAGAGAAAATACCCAGGGCATGTTGACAACGAATTTGAATTTAAACGTAGGAGCACAAACATTACAATTACATGTGATTCATTCTGATGTCAATTTTAAATGACATCTTAGTCTGTTAGATCCTGAACACATCATCCTGTTTTTATCACTGTATTAGCAGTTTGGTTTATCATATAACTGAAACAATTTTTTCATATTTCCGAGGCGACTAAAGCTTATTAAGCAATATTCAATGGTGACCTCTACAAACTATTGTGTTGCCATTTTGTCTCGTGGAATATACAATATACCTGCGCCGACACGCATAACTGGAAGCAAACTCGTACAACTGGCACGTGTCTAACATGGACTTTGTATCATCAATTTATGAATATTTCATTGTGAGATCAACGTAATCCATTATTCAGAAACCAATTCAAATCAAAATTACTCAATGAAAGTGTCTATAAAAAAAAGCATATGGCCTCAATAGCAGATTTGAAATAGACATAAAAATGAACGTCTATAGTATGCAAGTAATATAAATATTTATTTATTATCCAAGTAATTGCTACGTCAATAAGTAATGAATCTTTTTAATTATTCCAATTAAAGTAAAAGCTTTGCATTTCTCATACAACTTGAATGTATGCCGTGACGTGCATTTTACATAACTCCAGACCAGGAGGGATCTGTTCATAAAGGGAATCAAAATTGATTCACTCATAGTAAGTATGCACTTCAAATATATTTAAAGACAAATATTGACACCATATTTGATTTTTCAGAAATGAACGTCAATGTTTTGGATTTTTACAGTAGTAAAATATATAGAAATCAATGGCATTATTTCAGTCCCCAAACTGTCTGGCAATGAAATAAACCAAAAAACCATGGAGTCACCACACGTATTTATGAGTTACTGAACTTTGCAAAATGTCATGGGTTGTGCAGAATTATATTGTTATTTGATTACCACAAAAAATCAAGGCTGCACATCCGTACCAAAGTTCTTACTCATATTATGGACTCGCTGCGTGTAAATAAAAAAAATAGTGGAATAATAATTGTAAAGGTTGTTATAGAATTATAAAGTTCTTTGAATATCACAACAACAAAAGTTTGAAAACCCAAAATATTATTTACAATTTCAAAATATTATATTTCCCACATGTCTTTAAATGGTTTAAGATGAAAGAGATGGGGTCACCACAGTTATTTTTGAAATGCATGCCATCATATTCCACACCGGACAATGGAATGTTTAATGACTCCAAAATAAGCATTGCGACCCCACGTGTTATTGATCTATATAAATACCAGATATAATCATGCCAATACATATTTCAAAATGTTCAGAGTGTTATTGATTTCTATGTTCTTGATAAATTAGTGTATGAACAAACTAATTTTCTCTTAAATTCACTGTAAACATCCAAATGTTTGAGGTTCATTTCTGACAAATCTCAGATGGTGAACCATATTGTTTTCTTTAAGTACATACTCCTAACTAGGTATATATTTTTTCATATTTTTGGAATGTATTTTAATTTACCCACTTGAGGGTGTAACTGTTCATTGGGAACAACTTTAAAGTTTAAGGTATAAACGGACATATGGGAATGCATAATGCTAATCTAGTAAGTATATAGAATGCTTTAACAATACTATTTTTGTTATGGAGGTTATAATTGAATGCTCAGATGATATATGTATATTTGTTAACTAACAGTTTCTAGGTGCCAAACCATTTCCTGGACACATCATCTCCATCTTAAATACTCCTAGGGGCTCGCTGCGATATCCTACAGACGTATGTTTCATTTAACAGACGTTTGTTATCATCAGATTTCCCAGAGTTTTTCAGAGGAGATGTGACCATGAAATCAAAATATCCGGTGACGCATGCTCAGTAGGAGCGTGGCAGTTGAGGTGATGATATCTCTAGAAGGAGGAGTGTGTAGGTTATAAAGTTGTCAGAGCAGTGGGGTGTTGTGAGATATGTTAACTGCTCAGGAGTGTAGGGGCCTGCACCGGGCGGTCAGTTCGAGTGTTACAGATTGGGGATAGGGCGCATTGGGTCTCCCCTCTCGCTGTGTAGCCATACTGCGCAGGCTCTGAGTGCCCATGAGACGGAAGTGGAGCGGCCAACTTCAAATCAAATCAAATTTAGACCCACAATTTTTCCAGCTCTGATATTGTATCTTGCATTGAAAATAATCCTATTTTCATTTTACGATGCCACCAGATAATCTTGCCAATTTTCGGCCTATAAACAGAGGTCAGAGATCATTATAAAATTATTCGAACTGAGCAGAATTGAATTTACTTCAACACTTGCTACTTTTATGTGATGAATACGAAGCATAAGAACAATTAATTCTACTTTACAAAAAAAGGTCATGAAAATAAAACGTCGTTTTTATGAAGCCCAACACCAATGGACTTACTATAGGAATCCAACATGTCTGCCATTACATCCACTCCTCTCACTTCCCACATCGTTTTTAAAAGGTTTTTGTACATCCTATTTGGTTGCACATCTAAAAAGTTTTAACTTCAAATACTATCCATGTTTTAAAAGATATATTTAGCCATAGAGGTGAGTAACATTGGTGTTTATAATCCATGATAAAATTCTAAATTGTCTATGTTATGATTTGTTTGCAAGTTCTTGACAAATGTGCCTTAGCTCAAATAAAATCCCAATTTTAAGAAAAAGAAACAAAAAAACAAAAAAAACAAAAAAACAACAACAAATACAATTCAATTATATATGTTCAACATATAAACAAAGTTACTGAAAATTGGCTTCTCATTTTTCACTTTCCATATCAATTTCTTTTTTCGATTTTGACGCCTCCTCCTCCAAACCTTAAAGATGTGTCTCAATGAACTTAACATTTCTAGCATATTCTGTAAATAATAAAGTAAACCTCTGCTAAACAGAAGCACTGTTATGCATATTTTGAGATCATGGTGAAAGTCTGAAATCTCCAAATTCACAAGAATTGTTAGTTTGGGCTGAGGTTCTCAAAAAAGTTAGTTTATTTCAGAGATTTCAGAAATATTTCTGAAAAAGATAAATACATATTTGTTTAAATCACTTATTCCTTGGTGATCTAGCTGGAATTGGTTTTGAAAGGATCCAAAAAAATGACTTTTAAATGTGACAGCCCAAATTGAACAAAAAAGACTGAAATGCCATCGGGATGATTGGATTATTCATGGCACATTACCTCACTCAAGTTATTAAGTGCAACGATGGTATGATATAAATGAAATATAAAGATGGATTTATTTGTCTGGTTTTTTTGTCACTTTCAACCTTACTTGCACTATTTCATAACGAGACCTATACTTAACCGTCATGTCCCCAGTCCTTTGATATAACAATCTACTCAGTCACAGAATACGGGTTGACATTTCATGAACGGGCCCCAGCTCATATGAGAAATTATATTATTTATGCAATGCCGGCATGGCCGGAAATTGAAACCACGACCTTTGGATTCACCACAGAGGGACTGGTGTTAATATGCTTGCACCAACCCTGCCACAGCCTGTAAAGATGAATGAATGATAAGTGTATATAATAGAATATAAGACACTGAATTAACTCTCAATCATGTTTTATAACACGGCACTTATTTCCACTGTGTATCTTCACATATTGTGTCCTTTCATTGCCAACCTTTCTTTCTTCTCGGAATTTTGTTCTCGGAATAGCCTGGTTCATACAATAGGCTTCTAACAGAAGCTAATGATTCTAAATCATGTTGATGCATGAGGTTTGTCTCACCGAGGCCAATATCTGCTCAATTTATTTTTGCTCTCAGGTGTCAGCGGCCAGTGTTTTTGCCAAGGTCATGGCACGCTGTTCTCTAACAATATGGCAATGTCACAATATCTCTTGATTTCCAGCTGGGCGAGAAAGAGTATATTTATTTTCTATTTATAAAATAATTTTTCCACACAACGTATTTGTCTTTTATTGCATCTGGTTAAAATTCATCACATTTAGGACGAATTCAGTAAGAAAGGTAATTGACTTCTATGGGACTCCTAACAAATCCATTAAAGGTTGTTGCCACTTGGAGCGACCTTGGCTGACAGAAGATCTAAATGTGACGAGCATTCCCAGCAGGCTTGGCAGGCGAGCTGCGTGCTTTATTGCTTTCTGAACTATGCTTTTGGCTTGGTTGTTAATGTTGAGGATGTAATTTATATAATTCTTTTAATCAATGTTTTCTCATAATCGGTTGCATGTTCTCCCTGTCTCCTGCGTCTGGCTGGATCCATGGATTTAACAAGAAAGTCTTTTTAAAAAAAGAAGAATTTATGCAATTTACGTTTTGAAAATTATATTTATATTTCCCCATCCCTCAAATACCAAACGGCCTGGTGGTAAATCTCGCCAAATGTCATCTGATGAGCGTATTGGCTCCTAAAAGAAGGAAATGTGCACGGTTCCGTGTGCCACCATCCCAAACTTTCTATGTGAGGGTACGTATCGAATGCGGCTTCATTTACATAAATCTATGTGATAGTACAAATTGAATGCATCATGGACACAGAAATCTCTGACGTATACGAACCAGCCATTGTTGTCTCTGAACACTATATATAGAATGTGTTACAATGTAGTCTATATTATTACATACTTTTATTTTGCTCCAGGAGTTGCATGCAAAAATAATATCCCATACAACCCTGTACATATTCTACCGATCATGTGAGGACAGACAGACATTGAACCTGCAGCTTTTCTATAAATAATCTGTTCAAAATTCAAAAATCTGCTGATTTGTTGTTTTTGTTCGGGCCATTACGCCACTTTGAACATTGTTTCAGTTATTTTAGGACGAGACCTATTTTTAGTAGATATAGTGCTGCTTCATTGACATGTCAAATTGCAGGTCCTTGACATGGAAAACCGACCCATTCTCAGATTTACACAAGGACAACATATTAACCCTTCAGGTACTGGCCTTTGCGAATATGAGAAATCATAAATTCAATACAAACACGGCTGGGAATCGAACCGACGATATTTGGATCACTACAGGAGAACTGCTACTAATAAGCTTGCGTTCTCATCAACAGCGCATATACACTACCTTGCAAATTTTACAAATACACGTAGCATAAAGAAAAAAAAAGAAAAAAAAAGAAAAAAAGAAAATAAAATAAAAAGAACCGACCTGCATACGTGTGAGTAGTTGGAGCCGCTGGCCACCAGGATCGCCACCTGCATTGCAGCTAGATTCTCCGTGCATGAGTAGACGGCCTCCTTTACCTTGGACCTCTCGCAGGGAAGCGGCACGTGCTTCGCGGAGACAATGCAACACCTTGATGAAAAGTGAATCAGGATTGTGAGTCCCGCCCACCAGAGGGCAGCATTGTAGTATTCCAAAATTGAGCAGAACATGGTGTAACCTATATTTGGTATTCAGAGCAGATCTTGGGTTGTTCATGAGCTGCTCATCCGCCTCATATTATATTTGTATCAATTACTTTATATGTGGTCTCCTGTTCGAAGACTGACCTATCGGTCACTTAAAATCCTCTTATTTAAGAAAAACAGCTTCCAACATGGCCACCAAAATGTCCACAAAATAATCCCCACTGAACTTTGTCTCCTTTAATGAAATAAGCTTTGCTACTCAATGCGTCTATTTTGGTGCTCAGTTGGTTAATCCAGAGCAATATCCTAAGTGATAAGGCAAAGCTCTTTGGTCAGACAGATATGTTCCTCTCAGATTTACATCCCTGCAATAAGGAGGTACCGCAGCATAGTAAGCAACGAAGGCCAGGTTAGCAGCGTGGCCTGCGTGGTAACACCAAACCTTACAGCCAATTGCTCAAATATCTGTTCCTGCTCGCTATATCAATAACAAAACACACTCCACTTCCCCGCAAGCACAGATGTACCACATGCAAGTCACTCACCGTTTCTCTTCACAATCATGAATAGTAAAATGATCATGGAGAACACAGTGACATATTACAGATATAAAAGAGGTTTTGTCACAATTTACTTTGCAATATCCCACTGTGTCCTACTCCTAATACTGATAAACTGACTGGGGGCCCTATAACTCATTTGTGGAGTTATGATTATTATCAAATCATCGTTCCGTGCGGTGATGATAAAATAGATAGACCATTCACCTGTTTTATATTGCATGGAGTCCGTTACACCGCCCCAGCAGGCCATCTGATTGGCTGATAAAGTCAGGCACGACAAAGGCTCTTGATTGGTTGACGTACAGTTCATTGGTTTTAGTGCTAATTATCTCAGTTTTAATCTATAACATTAGCTTGCCAAATATTCCATGACATCCATGTGTAACCTTTAGTGGAGTGCATCTGCCTCCGCATGACTCACACACATCGGTGTCAAACACAATATTTTGTTTTCATACAAACACAACAATATTTTGTTTTCATACAAACACCACATTATTTTGCTTTCATACCTTTGGTTTAAGTGTACATGAAGTCTCAATTGACAGTGTAGTTTTTTTTAATTTGTGTAATTCTATCAATTATTTGTGAATGATACATATGCCTCTATAACTTGTTTATTTTAGGCAGGAAGTGATTACAAAATAAATCACTTCCTGCCTAAATCTTGTTTGCAGTGAAGGGTAGGGGGGGGGGGGAATTCTGTCATTCTGTCTTCTCTGATACCTTTACGTGTTTTTCCCTTAAGCCAGAATACCTGATGAGTGGGGTGTGTGGTCACTTTCACAAGTCTAAAATAGTCGGCAAATCATTACATACACATCTGAGCATTATTACTACACATATTTCTTCATTTAAATTGTGGTTTTATTTGTCAATTAAAATGAATAAATTATAGGTGGAGAACTATTTTGGCAGCATGTGTATCACAGGTCTGATCATTTCTATAAAGAGGTCCATGATTATTTTGAAATGTGGATCCAGGAATATGGTCAGTGAGAAATATTGCCATGAGAAAAGTTCAAAGCACATCATCAGACCTGTGATACACATGCTAATACTAAAACATTTGGAACTATTGCATTGCACTGGATATATTCATAAATGCTCAAGGTTCGCCTCATGACCAACTTACTCAAAGTTTAAAATCTATGATAAAATTTTGAAATTGGATCCATATTATACCTTCTTGGTAAACGTGTCTGAGCTAAAATAAAATTGGAAGATGAAGATTTCATATTTGTTTCTTGTATAACGTTACTATTATTCATATTTTCTGTTTTTGTCAACATATTCAATTCTATGTTTGACATGCATATTGCTCAAATATTATCCCAATATAGAAATGTTTTCTGTACTAAGTCATTATTGTTATAAAGATTTCTTTTTTTTCAGATTTTTTTTTATTTTCGGCATTAAGTTATTTACATTATTCTTCACTTGCAATAGACAAATCAGTTTGTTTCTGAATGGCATATCGCTCTAACAGAACCTTAATATGAAGATTCCACCTTCAGCATGAAAACAATACTTTTCCCAAGTCGGATTAAAACCCTGGACCTTTAGCATTGAAGACATACATGTTAACCATTGGGTCACATATCACCCCATGACAGCATTGTAGAAACTGTGGGGTCGCAGCATTGCCAAAAACAAATTGGCTCCATGTTACAGTTTCTTTGCTGTGTCATTGCTCAAAATAAACCCAAATATGTTGATTCCATCTTTGTTTTCTGTATAAAGCCATGTCATATTATTTATTTTAATTTGTTTTGTTCTCGTAATTTATCCATTTGCTGAAAAATAGATATTTTTATATGTTCTGACTTTCAGATCATTCAAATAAGATTCAAACATGAAGATTTCATTTTTGGTTTTTAAATCATTATCTTTTTTCATATTTTCTGCCTTTACAAAACATTTCAATTCTATATGTTCTGATCTTCATATAGCTGAAAAAATTCTAAATAAAGATTTCATCTTCAGCATGCCCACTGAGCCATGTTCAAAAATGTGATTTGATCTTTTATTTGATGTAAATCGCACAAATAGTTAAAATCTTCATCACTAAAAACAGTTATTTTGTGAAGAAGTAATTTTACACAGCAGCTTAAGTACGATTTATAGACCAAAATTGTCTGAAAATGTGTCTAGGATATCAAAATTAATGCAAATAGATCAAAAGAACTATCTTCATCTGCAAATCCAAGACACCATTTTTAGCTGATTCTCGGAAGGCAGGTATAATGAAAGCATGCAATTATTTATATTGACAAGTGCCTTCGGCTGGGAGGGGTTGCAATCTCTCACTGTTGTAGCTATCTCTCGCATATGCAGCTATCTCTCACACATGCAGCCATTTGTCACATATGAAACAATCTCCGTTATGCAGCTATCTCTCACTGTTGTAACATGCAGCTATTTGTCGCATATGAAACAATCTCAGTTATGCAGCTATCTCTCACTGTTGTAGCTATCTCTCACTGTTGTAGCTACTTCTCACTTATGCAGATATCTCTCACTGTTGTATTAATCTCTCACATATGCAGCTACCTCTCACTTATGCAGCTGTCTCTCATTATTGCATCACTCTCTCACTTGTGCAGCTATCTCTCAGTTATAAAGCTAATTCTCACTTATGCAGCTGTTTCTCACTGTTGTATCCATCTCTCACACTTGTGCAGCTATATCTCAATTATACAGCTGTCTCTCACTATTGTATCCATCTCTTACTTGTGTAGCTATCTCTTACTTTTGCAGCTATATCTCAATTATACAGCTGTCTCTCATCATTGTATCACTTGTGTAGCTCTCTTATTTTTGCAGCTCATATTTATGCAGCTGCCTCAGACTTGTGCAGCTATCTCTCACTTGTGCAGCTATCTCACTTATGCAACTGTCTCTCACTTGTGCAGCTATCTCTCACTGTTGTAACTCTCTAACTTGTGCAGCTGTCTCACACTCGTAACTGTCTCTGTAATAATCTGTCACATGTGCAGCTGTCTTTCACCTATCTTTCAGCTGTCTCACTTCAGCCCTCTCCATCTCTGCAAGATATGCCGCTTCTGTGGAAGGTGATTATTTGAGAAACTATCAAGGGGGGAGCCAATGGTATATTTAAAATCCAAGGAGGAGACACAGGGACTTTTTGTAGTGCACTTTTCCTTCCTTCAGTTTCTCTCGTTGGCTCACGAGGTGCATAAGTAAGTTTTGTGCCCTGGCTTGTTTGCCCTGGTAAAGGCAAGGGATCAACCACCTTGGACTCCTTGGATGACCGTGTAGTAGGAGCTCTAATTTCTGGTAGGTCAACGTCAGGCATAGCTTTCCTTATACATCCACTATTCTTATTCCCAGGCATAATTGTTAAACTGTTACTACTCCACCACCAACAAAGCTAGAGTTTCTATATAAAGCACTGTATGTCTATATCATTCTGGCTATGCACATGCACTACATCATCTACTCCATTTTGAATCATTGGAATTAATGAAACACCTGCAAGTGCAAGAATGATATAATAATTACCTTGTTTATACATGGGTTTGGTCATAAATGACATAATAGTCACTATACACGTGCACCGTGCATTGCATCTCAACACAATTCCAATCACTATCCAAGCACTATGCTACAAATTACTGTTTCTTTTGTTAAATATTTCACAAAATAACTGAAAAATATACTACAAATACCTTTTTGTAAATGTCCTCTTGTTGAAAAATTGATCACATTACTTTGTTGAATGATGTGCAGATGACACTTCTGCCCACCATGTTTGACCCAGTTTTGCTAGCAACAGGATATGAACTTTGACCTACTTTTTGTACTTTTCTAATTTGCATAACAATACACATACCCACTTTTTTATCATCAATATTACTATATAAAGAACAAAATAAGCTGGGAATCCATTCATATTAGTTACAAAATCTAACCAAATCTTAAAATACTGGGCAATGATATATTGTATCATGTATCTATGCATTAAGCGAGTGATATTTTGCAAAGCAAACCCCAATTTTCCTATATATAACCATAAAATGTGATACCTGTTTTACCATCTGGTCAATACTTATCATTGAAATGATATTCATGGAATAAATAACAGATAATCTGCAAATGAATTAATACTGAGGAACGATAATCCTGAAAAAAACTCTGAAAAAAGCCATTTTTACCTATTTTTGCAAAAAACGTCATACGGGACAAATTCAAATTGGTCTGATCAAGCCCCAAAAAAATCAGCATCATATCTAAGACATATGTAACCCCAATCCAGATGGCCCATAAGATCTGATAACTTTTGCCAAAAATGTATGTAAATATTATAACAACGTCAAGACACCCGAGTGGCGCTTGATTTCTCTTTAGGGAAGTACATGTCATGTACTAAAGATTTTCCTAGTATAATTCATAGGTAAGATGTTCGGAAATGAATTCTATCCATTTTCTATGAGGGGCAGTTTTTATTTTCATCTTGTGTGTAATGCTGTACATTATTTCTGCTAGATTTAATGGTCTAGACCTGCAAATCTGGGTAAATATTCACAAACCTTACAAACGCAAAATGCTTAACAAGTCTCTTTGGCTTTGGACTATGCTTAATATGTCGGTTTAACTCAAAATATGCAAGGATAAAAATATGAAAAAAAACACACAGGATGTCTCATTATTTGAATGCCTATCTCCATATTCATTAAACACATTTCTTTAAATACTTGAGTGAATAAGTGATCATTGCTTAGAGGTTGATACTCATCCAGAAATAATATATTTTGATTGTCATGAACGATAAATAGTTTTAGGTATTTTGATCTTTGTTCTGCTTTACTCATCTAGCAAAGAAGTTATGACAGAAGTTATACCAGGATTGTCTTGAAAAAAGCAACTTCACACTTTACATTAGACTTCTTAAAGAGGCTATTATTGCTTTTGAACTGTAACAAGTCATTTATTTTATGTCATTTCAATGCATCCAATCTTAGTGTTTTGACGGGGCAATCTGGCGCTCTGAGGATTCATTTACCAGTGGTCTTAACAGAGTATGAAAAAAAGATACTAATAGCTGCATTTAATTTGTCCTTCTGTTAACTAATGGGCAGCTTGGGATGGGATGGGCAGCTTGATGGCTTTACCGGGGATATATGTAGCTATATAGATATGTGGATCACCTCATCCCTAATATATAAAATGTTGGGCTCCATTTGGATCCAAGAACTGAGACACTGTCTTGGTGCTTTTTTAACATCGCCTGCAGATAGCCTGGCAGTGGATGCTGATGGTTTGCCTCTAGATTTAAGGAGATAAAAGCTTTCTATATATATATATACACTCAACGAACATACCAAGAAAACTAATCTACATTTCGAAGATTATATTTTGATTGTATTAGGCGCGGGACAAATACTACATTACTTAAAGTATAGAGAAAAAAATAGAATTTGTTTTATTTCATGCAATCATAGATTCTTTACTATAATTAAGATTCGTCAAACATGTAGGCCCTAGGCCTTGATGCATAAGAACAGAAATCTGTCAGCTTCATTGCCAGATACTTGATTGGATCTGTCTATTTTTCTTATGAATGGTGCCTCAAGAGTGCTTACTGTGGACCACCCCGTGCCGAACTATTTTCAAAGGTCACCTCTGTGCCGAACTATTTTCCGGAATTTTAAGTTCCTTATTCTATTTATGTTATTTTCAAATGAATGACATATTTGATTGAAGACCACATTTTGATGTATTCATGTCATAATAATTATCATAATTATTGATAATAAATCTGAGGCCATTTCTTCAATAAATCATTCAATTTCTCTGAAAAGAATGTCTGGGTTTGTTGTGGTCCGCAGCAAACATTTCCGAGGAGGTGACCTCGAATCCCAGACAGTTGTTTGTTATTTAATATATCATTTGAAAAAAAGACCTGCTGTACGTTTCATTATCAAAACATAATATGAGAGAGACAATTGACCATTTAAACAAAATTGTAAATATTTAAACGAATAAGGATATCAGGTGCAATTTTGTTGACTAATGTTAGGTAATTTGCGCCATCGAAATGGAATACCAATAAATATCATTGAGGGGCTATACAAAATGAAATTAAATGAATTTATTAAGTTTGTAATGTTAAATGTTTTGCAAACATAAACATATCAGAAAGAGAACCACTGGCCATGCTGAATCCGATTGTAAAATATTATAAAATTGTAAAATATTAGATATGATAAACAATGGAACCGTGATATGTCAATGTCAGTCAGTGGGAAATATCAGGTGCATGCTAGGCTTTGATGATCATCCTTATCATGTCTAACCATGCCATGAGCTTCCTGAACACTATGCTGATTTATGACAAATAATTTTATACCAACCACAGCAGTATGTTTCCATCAATACAAGTGCCCTTTTTGACATTAAATCACGTAATACTATATTAGTAGGGGCCCTTAATGGGCTTATTTTAAAAGGAAAATATACAATTAGGTTTTTAATATAAAAGACTTGACAATGTCTAGATATCGCAATACATACTCAATGGTTAAATAAAATAACTGCAATATGTGCCATTTAAAATAATATTTGGGAAAATTACATCCTGGTCACAAATTTAATGTGTATCCAATCAATCAAATAGATATTGCTATCTTTAATAAAAGGTGGTGGGATGTGGTGCAGAAACCATACAAAAGAGGGAGAAGAAATATAATTAAACTCATGAAGCACACAATTATTTCATTGCAGGAATTGTAACCATTAAATATATAAATATATGTACTTGTATAAGGGAAAACCATGACTTTCTCAAGTTCACTATCTTACTCGGATTTTCAGTCTTTTACCAATAACAGGAGATTTTATTACCTGAAAACTCCAATCAGTAAATCAAAGTGGACAGAAAATTTCTATCTCAATTCAGAAACTATGCTATGCATCATTAACACAGGCGACGACATCATTGATAATCTGGCAGAATCTATGTAAAATTAATCTGTACATATGGAATTTGTGAATGACAAACCCGCCCATCAGTCAAACTGCACCTGTTTTAACATTACGTGCTGCCATGCAGTGATCTGTGTTGAAATAGCCTGTGACCCGAGACTCGGCACATTCCGTTAAACTTCTGAGGTGGGAGAGCTCTGAACCTACCTGGGAAATCTGAACCATTCTGGATAAATCACGTCATTCTGGATGCTCACAATAGAGCTGGACACAAAATCGCAGCTAATCTGAGTGGTGTCTGAGCATTGCAGTGCAGTGAACAATGGCTCGGCTTAAAAAGTTGTTTTCGTTAATCTTTATAAATCAACTATCATACCCATTTTTAAAAGAAAATAACATGCTTATCAGTTATGATCATCTAAAACTGATCTTTAATGAGGTCTTAACACAGTATTATATACCGTAAAAATACCGTAAAAGATTTACCACAAGATTTACACCTTCATATTTAACACGCTGGAATATACTCATCTGTAAAGAAATTTGTTAAATTTTGTAATGTTTTTGATGCGATTTCTATGTCTTGTGAGAAGTAAAGAACATGTTGTTTGACAGAATCACCCAGATTGGTTCAGAACAATGGTATGACGTCATACCATCAGATATGCTGTGATTGGTTCAGAGCTCTCCCACCCCTGGTTCTGCAACGC
Source organism: Amphiduros pacificus (assembly GCA_949316495.1). Taxonomy (NCBI): domain Eukaryota; kingdom Metazoa; phylum Annelida; class Polychaeta; order Phyllodocida; family Hesionidae; genus Amphiduros; species Amphiduros pacificus. Next base: position 41,904,992 of record OX439003.1, on the reverse strand, counting down.
TCAGATTTTACTCGATTTACTGTCCAGATATCAGGGGTGGGAGAGCTCTGAACCAATCTGGTCGGTACTCGAAACATATCTGGGCGGTATGACGTCATACCATTGTTCTGAACCAATTCTGAACCAATCTGGGCGGTTCTGTTATGTAAAGACTTTTTTATATCTCATAAAAAGCATCAAAATCATGTCATAATCACCATAAAATTTAACAAATTTTGTTACAGTTGAGTGTATAACAGTGTCTTGTTCATGATAGTGTAAATATTATGATATATCTATAACGCTTTTGCAGTAATATTTGTGCCCCCAAGTCAGGAATTACCCCGTGTTATGCAATCTTAAACTGGGGCACATTCCTGTGTTAAAATTACGCAAAAATCTCGTTAAAAATCAGTTTTAGATTATCATGTGGTTATATATGTAACTGATGAGCATGTTATTTTCTTTTTAAAATGGGTATGATAGTCGATATATAAAGATTAAAGAACACAACGTTTTCAGTCTGGCCATTGTTCACCTCACGTCACTGCTCAGATACCACTCAGATTGGCTGCGATTTAGTGCACAGATTGTTGCGAGTGCCCAGAATGACGTCATTTAGCACCCAGATCAGTTGTGAGCGACAAGAATGACGCGATTTAACCAGATTGGTTCAGATTTACTGCACAGATTGGTTCAGAGCTCTCCCACCCCTGGATATGTTGCCAGCGACCAGAATGACACAATTTAACGCCCATCTCTATTGTGAGCATCCAGAATGAAACGGTGAATATGCTATCTCGAGTCACAGGTCATTTCAACAAGGTATAAGGACATTCCCCACCCCGACATTCCCCACCCGGACATTCCCCACCCGCCATCATTCCCACCCACCATCATTCCCACCATCATTCCCACCCCTCAGCACCACCACCTCCTTGGTGATGGTGGTGGCCATGCAGCTAGTTGTTGTTTGTTGCTATTAATTATTCCTGTGGGTAGTCATTCTCGCGGGTAGTCATTCTTGCTGTTATTTGCCTTGGAATTTAATAATGTGAGTGTCGCTTACAGTTTAGCTTTTATCAACTGTATTCTTACAGGCCTTACACGGCTATCTATTTCCTCAGTGACATTATACATGTTTTATACATATTTTATTTACAATACAAATGATGGATTTACAGTACATATTATGTTTACAATAAACATGTATACTAACTTGTCTAGGTAAAATTTTTTGCAGAAGAACAGTAGTTCTAAATGTTCACAATTATGAGGTGTAAGGGTAAACAGATACCTAGTGATTGCATCTAGGGAAATAGAGTCATACACTAAGTGGGGGCGAAATGTCCGGGTGGGGAATGTCCGGGTGGGGAATGTCCTAGGTGGGGAATGTCCTCGGTGGGGAATGTCCGGGTGGTGATTGTCCGGGTGGGGAATGTCCGGGTGGGGAATGTCCTAGAACCTTTCAACACAGATCACTGCATGTCCATATACCAAGAGAGAAAACAAAAATCTCAGCAATTCCTAATCTTTGAAGACAAATGATATTATAATCTATGCTCTCCCTTCAAGTGTGAATCTGGCCATCTTCTAAATGAATTGTCCCGTGATTGTCCCCAGTGTCCAGTAAGAGGTGAGGAGGAGAATACAGGTGGTGTTGATCCCCTCTCAGCTGGATGCCATTCTCCCTAAAGCATGCTCAAACATCACTACAATCATGACTGATGTGAGCAACCAGGTACTTCTTCAACACATGGCAACAAGTGAATTCCATTGGTACTGTCAATCATGCATAAAGATAGCGACCAACAAGCAACAAAGGGCTGACTGTGTAAAACCTGTGGTGAACTTGTGGAGATTCATGCTGACAAGCCACTGCTGGATGCTCCAGAGCGTGGAAATCATAATCATGATGCTCGTCATGAGTTACTTACTCTACATTACACAGGTAGTATTCAAGTACTACCTCTGCAGTCATTGCTCTGTTTTTGATCTCATTCAAAGTTTGGAAATCCCAGAATCATAAATACTTGCCTTGCTCACAAAAATATCATCAAATCTGAATTGACCAACATTAGGTCATAAACTATAACCAGGTGTCTGACATACACTGACTAATCAGTACAACTGCCAGTACAAAACATATCTATTTATATTGTTTCTCCAATGAGTTGATAGCCAGGCTTTTCTGAATGCTAATGACTTGCGCGCGATTCTGTGTGCGCATTTATACGTTTGGTGGCAGGGACTGATATGATAGAGAAGTCCTGCTATGGAGGGTAATGTGCTACTCGATACTTGACCAACATTTTGATTTTAAAAAACAGGGCTAGTGGAGCTATGGGAACCCAGATTGCAAAGCTTAATCACATCTATTCCTTCAGTCAGGACCATCTCGAACTGGCTCACAACTTGCTCTGTATAATAGGTGTTAACAGGTGAAAACGTTCACGCTGATTTTCACCTTAAAAAAAGAAATGGCATAGGTTGAATTGGCGAAAATGCATTTTCTTCACAGTAGTTCTATTTTCTATTTTTTTGTTTAACAAAATTCGTATTAGCAACTGCACTTTTAATGATATACGTACTGCCATTGTAAATGTATTCTAGACTGAAGACTATTCCAGAAACATAAACCTGAACAGTGACACTGTCTGGTGCCGGCGCTATATAAATGTTATTACCTTTGTATATTATCATATTGAATTGATAAAATGTAAATATATTGGGAAAGACTACATATTCGTGAAATTGCTGATTATACATTATGAATGAGGGTCTTTAAGATTCCTGATTTTTCTCTAGTATTCATATACTGTTTCTATACTTTTAAAGTACATTTGTCTAGGTTTACTCCACTCCATGATACAAGGTAATCATCGGGTTCGCTTGTATCTTTCAATACAAGGGGTATTGTAATTTAATGCAATGCGTAAATATGTTTATCCTTAAAGTTGTACAATATGCAAATTTATAAAAAGATCATGGAGTTGAAAATCTATATTAGTATCCAACGAGAATGGAACAAATAACAAAAGCTATGTGGCAAAGGAAAATTGAGAAGAGAATCCATTTTGAATCACCTGTACTGGGATGGCTCCTATAGGGATTACGACATGCAATCACTCAGTAACCACATCTATGCGAGTTCATTTAAATGTCAACATAACACCACACTTCAAAACAATTAAACATGCCAATAATCCTTAAACAAGATAATATTAAGGCAGTATCAACTGTGCCAAATAACCTTTTCATATTTTAATGTACAATGACACTGTTTCTATCAGAATTATTTCTTGATGGAGAATTAGGAATGAATGAATTCTTGACGGCACATAGACACATTAAGGCCATTTAGTGCTAGTATGTATAAGAGAGTAATGTTGAGATGCATAATCTTATAAAGGTAGTCTTTTTACTTTCATGAAACCTTTTCTGTACAGCTTTCCCACCAGTACTTTATATTACATTAATACACTATTACATTTTAGCAGTGTGTGTGGGTTCACCGATTTTTATCATTTAAGGCTGTTGTGACTATACAATCTTCTGCTATATTTCTATTGATACCCATGTGGCCCTGAAATAAAGATATAGCTTTAAGTATTGGGGGCTACCCAGATATGTAAGGAGAAAGGCGTCTCTGACTCTAATATGACAAACACACCTAGTCTTCAAGATTTCACTCTGCTCCAGCTAAAATCAATTCCTGGAAAGATATATGAGCAGCAGATTTAAATTGTCAAGGTGCCTTCAATGTTCAAAGCTATAAATACATGCCAAGACGAATGCGCCAACCAATTTTAATATCAGGATCTTACACATTGAGCGACTGAACAAAAGGGTTAAAGGAATATTCCTTTCACTTCAAGTCAAAACTTCCTAATATTGATTAATTAAGCAGAACATGGGTGGGAGGTTCAAGGTGTAGAGTTCCCTGTAAAAGTCAGGTGACTTTATTATCATGAACATGAAGCTAATATGGAATGAATCATACAGAATACAGATATGGAGATGCACATCATGAGCTGTCTGCAAACCAATTAACAATAGCTCTGATCTTAGCCGTGTGTCTATATTTAGTATTAACTATGGTAGAGACACCTAAGTATTACTTTATATACACTAAGGGCATGAAAGCTCTTGCACCACAATTTTATCAATCTTATGTATCAAATTAGATTAAAAATAGTTAGGTATATCCTGATATTTCAAGGATATGAGCCATACAATACTAGGATAGCAAAGCATTTTTAGAAACTAATCATTACCTTATGCTTCCTTGAAATATTTATTTCATGGAGTTGAAATTTGTGTTCCACGAGAAATAAGAAAAAGGGTGATTAAGTGGTGGAACACCCTGTAAAACACATTTAATGATGTGATAAATGCTTTTATGAGAGTGACGAGCACACCTACCGCTTGTTTTGGTGGCGGCCATTGTAGCATTCAATGTTCTGTGGCAAACGACTTTGAACTCTAACCTCCCCGAGACAGCTTTCCGGGGGAAAAATACCATAGCCTCCAAGAGGAACCTGGCAATAAAGTGTTGCCACTCATATATAGCTGATCTGAGAGACTTCTGCCAAACACAAACATCAATTTGACTCTCAACAACCTGGAGGTCAGATTCATAGCGTAAAGAGGCTTACGCCTGGATTTGGTGGGACATGATCACACTCTGGATGGCCTCTGGAATGGGGTAAGCCGTTACCGTTCTAGAAGGCCAATTGTCTTCCTAGATGTGATTGGTAATGATGTGGCAGAAGTAATGGCCAACCTTGCAGGGACCCTGAGACCTCAACTCACTCAGGTAGATTCCGAGAGCACAGGACCAAGGGGACTCTCCAGTTCAAACGAGCACCCAGTGCACTAGACCAAACTTTAGTCAGAACAATTCCAGATCCATGATCCCAGTGGACTGCCATTTAACACACCTGAGTAAGAATGTTTCCTCGTCTGCAGATGAGTTTGACGAGGAATATGAATTTCAATACACCATGACCGAATCAGACATAGACAATATCAAGAAACAAAGCTACCTCGATTTCCAAAAATTATTCCACAGGGTTCACAAAATACCAACAGGGGGGGCCGGCATCAACATCACATATGGAGAATACCAATATGACATTGACACCAACCACGCATGTACTAAAGTAAAGCTAAAAAGCTGAAGGTAAAGTTGACATTCATATACCGCTGATTCCTGACAAGGTCTGCTCATAGCAGTTGATAGTAACCTGCCAGGATTCGAACAGGGAATCCCTGAATCTCAAGGTATATGCTCTACCTATTGAGCAATTTCGGTCAGGTAACACCTTTGACCTCACATTGAAGAGTGGGAATTCATCTTCCTGGCCTTCCATAGTGAACAATGTAAAATTCCACCCACGGGACAGGCCCCGCTTACCACGGTACCATGAAATCATTAATAAGTTGCACAAGTCAAACATGGACTGGAGGAAATATGACAATCACTTTCAACCAAAAGCCTCACTCCAAACAAACATTCCCACCACACCATTCCCTGGCATAAGACAGATATTGAACTATACCTGACTGAAACCACCGATGACCACAACTTTTCCTGGCCAATTCGGCAGCTTCAAACCAAAACAATCACATTTCCCCTCATAGACGAAATGGGAAATGGGCCACAAACAGCCGGGGTAAGCAGCACCTTCTGGAGATTCCAAGAATCCATCTGTATGGGGTCTTGCCTCTGGCCAAACACACAAGATGCCACAAATGTGGCAACCCAAACCACCTTACCCGACCACGTGAGGCCCAACAATAAAGCCAAAAAAACCCGACTTCACCCAACCACCAGAGTCAACCCATGACTACAAAACCCAGCCCTTTGGGGACAAGTCCCCAGAAAGGGGGATACCCGTCTCACACACTCAAAAGCACCAAAAAACACCTGGGACCCTCCATGACACAATTAACGTCCAACTTCACAACAAAAGATCGATAGCAATCCCAGTTCGTCATTTGCAACCCCTCAATCACATCAGACAGGAAGAGGTAGGATCAATGCAGTTGCATGAATCTTTTGGAAATATAAAATTTTCTGATCTACACAACAACACATGTTGCAGAGTTCTACAGATATTGTAGTTTTTTAATGTCACCTGAAAGAAGGATGAGAAGAAGGTTTAATTGCAAAATGATGGTTGGAAAAGGTTTGATTACAAAATGTAAAATATTAAAACATTTATGTTATGTCTATTTGAAATGTTACATTATTGCAGTTGATGACTGTCTACTATTGGATATTTATGCCCAGATGTCGCATATCCCAACTTAGAAAGGGCGATAGGCAGCCATCGCTCATCAAGAGAATGAAAGTTTTCATTTGAAAGGCCAAGAGGCCATTCAATCAGACCTCGTGAGGTTGCGCATAAAAAACCTGAAGGAAAAATATCAAAGATGAGGAAACAGAAGAAATCGGGGGAGGAGACAGTCTTCATCGATGAAGCTCTAGTCACAGCCTTCCAAAGAGACATCATATGATACGAAACCTTTGGAATCATCCCAGAAAAAAGGTTGTTTTTATATATAACATTGAGCAATAAAGTTTGAACACACATAAGATGTTAAGTCTTTACAATGTTGATCATCAGTGCATATTTTCACAGCTGTGCCAAGCACATGATCTAAATCAGATAGTGTTGAAATTGTGGATTTAGAAGAGAATGAGGAAACTGATGAGCCACAACCCCTGCAAAAAAGCAAAAGAAAGGTAAACAATTAGAGGCGATGTAAAGATATCATACTTGATGTATAAATAAATTTAAATTTACCATAGCATATTGCCAAAGCAGTGCTGAAAATGTTAATAGAAATAAATAAATAAAAACTAAAAAAAAAAAAAAAAAAACAGGCATCAGAGATGCATCAACCCTCAGCCCTGGTAACTTACTGTACAACATTCACTCCATACAATATTTGTGAACAAAATGTCACAGCACCCAAGGCAAATTGATGCAGGGGTACAAAAAAAACAACAACAAAATAGTGCACATCTACTTCCTTTGATAGCTTATGTGTGTCATGTATCATGAAACATTTACTTCAGAATTATTGAGATGATGAGCCTGTGACCTTGAAAAGCAGGTGAAGGTCACCAACCATCAAACTCCTCTTGGGTCTTCACCAGATGCTTATGTGTGTCAAGTCTCATGAAGCTGCCATCATTTGTTCTCGAGTTCTTGGGATTTCACATAATTGTCCCTGCAATCTTGAAAAATAGGTCAAGGTCACTGTCCATCAAACTCATTTGAGATCTTCACCAGATGCTTATGTGTGACATACATGTATACAGGGGCTGAGGGTAAGAATGGCCCCAGGGATTTAAAGTGTCTTTAAATTTGGAGCATGTGAGGAGCCCTTGCAAAATGTGGGGTTAAATGATGTGAAATGGCTTGATCCGGTTTGGTTTAAATGATGGCTTGGTAGGTAATGTTGTCACTGGGATAACATGGGGCACCCTGGCATCAAAACAAGATAGGTAAGATTCCTATGAAAAAAATCCTATACAGAAAAAAAAGTAGCATCCATTTACATACAATTGGTTTTGTTTGTGGTTTTACATCACTTTCAACATTATTTCAGTCATTTCGTGATGAGACCTACTTGTTACAGATATAGTGCTGCCTCATTGAATTGTCATGTCTCAGGTCCTTGACATGACAACCCACCAAGTCACAGATTTACATGGACAACGGGTTAACCCTTAGGCATGGATCTCAGTTGATGTGTGAAATTGTATCATGATTTCAATCTCAGCATGGCCGGGGATCGAACCCACAATCTTTGGATCACCACAGAGGAACTGGTGCTAATAAGCTGGTGCTCTAACCAACTGCGCCATGGCCCATGGCCTACATACAAATTGGAACCATCACTGTTCTGCCTGTGTGAGGAGAGAGCAATTTTGGGGTATTGGGTGGGTTTTCAGTTCATTTTTCAACTCATTGGTTTCAAAATAGCCATGGGTGACATCTGCAAAGGATATTTCATAATTTGAGACAGTCAAGTGATATACATAAAACATTCAACAAAGATTACATTCCTGTATCTTTACTAATAGTAATTTGTTTTTCATCAGTCTTGAGAAAGAAAAACAAACATCTCTGCTGAGAAACAACAATCCACAGCAGCAGCCAGACATCAAGAAACTGTCCAAATTTGACCGATTGCTTGAAATTTATGCTAAAAAGAAAAGGTATGTATTATTAAATACAAGTCACTTTATTCTTTTTCTTGTGATTCCGTGTGCAGGGATAAATATGACCATGTATGCAACCATTTTTGTGCCTATCAATATTAGTGAGTGTATATGGGGAGGACAACAGGTTCATCCTTCAGACTTAAGGTCTATAATCCACAATCAGTTTGAAGCATCTGGAAAGAACTTCGTGTGGTCTCGTATATTTACGTAACTGCCTTCGGCTCTGGCGGATTCCAGGATGAGAGTGAGGCTATGTTGCCAGTGGGGTTATTTCCCATACAGCACACATGGCGGACAAACCAAGAGATAGCAGAGGCAGGTGGTTTTCTCTCCAGAGACAGGCTGTGTGTTGTTAGGGAGGGTAATTTGCGACAAGGAAGGGTGGTAGGGGAGAAGGGGAATGTTTGGGGGAGACCACACATACCTGAAGAAAGTTGCTGAGCAGGACCAACGAGTGATACACACAGCCGGAGCATGGCCATATGACATACCACAGTCTGCCAAAGTAAACAGAGATGGGTGGCAAGTGGAGTATTTTTAAATAATAAAAATCTCTAAGACTAGCTGATTAAGTTTACTTTTTCTGTGCTAAATTAACAAATGACATTACTTTGAACACATTTAAGCCAAAAAAACATAAATCTGTCCCAGTTTGTCATTGTTTATTATAGACCTTAAGCTCATAAGAGAAATTATAATGTGAATGAAAACTATTTCTATAGTTTTCAAGAAGGAAAATATTTTGATGATTTGACATTTTCTCCTTCAGAATCTCATACATATTAATGTCCAGACAAATAAAATCTGGATTTCACATAAGCTTTATAATAAAATACACTAATCTAACAGTGCCACTCAAAGATACAATGTCGTAGTGTATACCTAGTACCATATGACCCTATTTTACACATGATCAACAGTGGCCAAATATGTTTGTGAGTCTACTTCAAAATACTGTGACATTAAACCCAAAAGTTCATCCATGTACCAAGGATTTAAAAGCTTTGCCTGAACCAGGAGGGCTCCATATGAGCACAGGCCGAGACTGATATTGGGGTGGCTCCATATTTATGAGCCACGGGCCGTGGCGCAGTTGGTTAGAGTGCCAGCTTATTAGCACCAATTCCTCTGTGGTGATCCAAAGGTCGTGGGTTCGATCCCCGGCCGTGGCGAGGTTGAATTCATGATACAATTTCACACATGAGCTGAGGCCCGTGCGCGAAGGGTTAACCCGTTGTCCTTATAAATCTGTGACCGGGTGGGTTGTCATGTCAAGGACCTGCGACATGACAATTCAGTGAGGCAGCACTATATCTGCTACAAGTAGGTCTCATCACAAAATGACTGAAATAATGTTGAAAGTGATGTAAAGCCCCAAACAAACAAACAAATCCATATTTATGTGGATATATCCCATTTATACACAGCATTGTGTTATGGGTCAATAGATTATGATAAGGAATACAGACCTGAGAAAAATACTTTCAGAACTATATTCAAAGAAACATGATTACAAAATGATGACAATTTCATTGTCCAATAAGTTTTAATGTAGCAGCTACAAGTTGATACACTATTTATGTAAGATCACCAATCTATGCTTCTATTTAAAGTTGCTATGGTCTTTTATAACTTGCACTAATCTTTTTATAGGAGTAAAGCCCTGATATTGTGATGATAAAATTTTCAATCTGAAATTAAATTGTGTAAATTATGCACCAATGGCAACTGCAAACCATGACCCACTTTTGCTAATTATTTCTTATTCTATCACGACAGTCAATATGAACCTGCCATTTCTCATCAATTGGATATACACAGAATGGATATGTGCCATTTGGAGATTGATCTACTATATTTGTAAAGAAATGAAATGTACCATATTTACACCAAAATAGGAATTTGTCCGCAAACTTTAAGTCAATGTTTGGGGGGTCGTCTTATACACAAGGCCAACCTAAAAACAATCCCATACGACCAAACCAGAGTAACCAAGGAACTGGAATGGATTGATAAGTTGAGGACATTCAAACCAAACGGGTTGAATGAAAAGGGGAGATAAAGAGATTATTTTCATACCATTACGCAGATTTACTATTCCACCATCTGCCCCTAAGACGGCGAACCAACACGTTCAAGCACTGAACCATACCTAAAGTTCATTTGAAACGAGGTTCAAGGTACCAAAAACTGGGAAAGAAGTCTAAAAACAATATAAAAGACCAATACCCCATAAACGAATTTTCGGGCGCGCTTTGAGCATTCCAACTACGCTCCACGGCCAAATCAAGCAATCAACCCTGTAAAGAGCCGGCCAAATTCGATTTTCTCGCTAACGAGCCAGACTCAACCACCAAACAATCGGGATGCCGAGCGGCAACGCAACGTAACAATGCCGCCTCGATCTCGCCAACCAGATAACAATACACAGTAGCCCTTAGCAACACAACCAAGCACAAAATGGCCAAATGCACGACGCAACACTTCTGCATTATTTGCAACATATCTTACACAACAAGAAGATCTCTGTTGCGCCATAAAAGAACACAACATTCAACTCTACCCAAGAGCTACCAGTGCAAGTTCTGCCTGACATTCTACACAAGAATGGACAACTTAAGGAGACACTTAAGGAGAAGCCAAATGTGCTCTATCCTTAAGGAAACAAAAATAGCCGTATTACATGAAAACGGTCCCAAACAAGGCACCGGTCCGTTAACGCCAGTTCCCACGTCCCCCGAAATGGAGGCCCAAAGGGAACCACAACCATGGAGTAAGTAGCACATACCCCCTATTTCTACATAATCTATATGAAATCAAGATTCTGCAACCGGCAGAAAATATGATTCATAAATTACACTCTACAGAATACTTCCTCTATCCACAGACACCAGAGAAGAAGATCAGGGAGTACCAGGGGAGATCACAGAAGGAGAGACAACCTCAATCTCCTCTTCTGATGGACCAACTCCCCCAGATCAAATGAATCCCGCCTTTCCACTGGACTCATCCCAAATTGATGACCTCCTGGAAAAGCCCTGGGATACAGTAAACCCCCCCCCGCCGAATACTGGGAGATTCTAGCAGAACTTTTGAATCTCCCGGGAGAGTAATTCAACTCTCCACAGAGCAAAAACCAATACTTACACCAAAGAAGGCAACCCAAACATCTGGTGAAACCTACAACGTCAAACCAAACCAAATTCTAAAAAGAAACCTAATTTAGCTAAATAAAACCATTTAGAAACCAAGGTCTCTTTGAGTGAGTCTGTGCAACCAAACCGGTTGAATTATCGTAATACTACGTTACGCAACCGCACCCCCAAAAAATTGACTGTAAAAAATGGTCAAAACCCAACAAAAATCAAGGTATTCATCCTATGCACATCTTTATTGCAAACAATCTCGTACTCCACAAAAGAAAGAAACGGGAGCAATAAAATTCGTTTTCAAAATGGAGATTCCTACCCCGCGCCGGGGCTGTACGAAGCGCTAAATAAACGAAATAGTCTGGTGGCTTCAAGGGAGAGGGTCCGTAAATTTAAAAACATTAAATAGCAAATCAAAAATGATTCAAATTGACAAAAAAATGTCATCTATACTTCAAAAATCAACGCGTAAATTGCAAAAACACGCAAACAATCACCCCAAAGCCGGGATTAAAGAGAATACGCACCTCGAAAACAGGGGTTTCCCCCAGCACCTCCACTTGGTAACCAATGGAAACCACAATAACACCTCCACCTGGAGGCGCCAGAGGGGAGGCGCCAGTCACCTCCAGAGGTGCCAGCACCTCCACCTCATCCAATATATAAACAAGGCGTAGGATAACGCAGTCAGTCCCCATCCAACTGATGAGATCAACTAAGATCAAAACCATTGTTGGTATTGGCTTGGGACTGCGAACGTTGTCGACCTCATCGTCTGGAAACTTCGCCTTTTTCCCTAAAAACAATGAAGTTACGCACAATACCCACTCTCTGTATAGAACAAAACCCCCTAGCTCTATGTAAAAGGAATTACTGTCCCTTGCCTAACACTCATGATCTTATACCAACAAACATTAATCTATTAATGTCAATAAACAAAAAGTCTTGTTCTTGTATATTTAATTAAGGCACTGCCTTACTTGCAAGACCTACTACTAGTAAAACAAGGCGATAGGTGCCCAAGATCTACTTAAAGATATGTATTCCAAAACCAAATCAAAAGTTAAGGTAAATGGTGCGATTCTCACACACATTCTTTGGGCTGACGATCTTATTTTATTTGCCAAAACAAACGAACTACAAACTCTGCTGAATAATGTATTTGACTATTGTAAAAGATGGCAACTGCTTGTTCATCTGACCAAGTCTAAAATTATGATTATAAATGGTAAGAAAGGTGAAAATCCAACTCTCTACTGTAACAATGTCCTGCTCGAAATTGTTCACATGTACAAGTACCTTGGCACCATATTTTCTGATGGTTCAAACACATTTGCAAACCACCTTTCTAACATTGAAACTGTTGCAAATCGTGCAATATTTTCCATTAATGGCTACCTATACTCCCAAAATCAAACCCCACCCCCCATTTGTATGAAACTGACACCCAAGTCGCCCCCATAATTGATTATGGCTCAGAAATTTGGTCCCTCTGTACTTCAATTAATAAATTAGAAACCCTGTACCCAAGATTTCTCAAATGTTCACTAGGGGTTAGACCACAACAGTTGCTGTCTTTGGTGACATGGGTAGATACCCACTTCATATTAGACTCCAAGCTAAAGCTGTAAAATATTGGTGTAAACTTGTTTCCAAACTAAGTGGTTCTTTACCCCTACTAGCTTACAAGATGCTCCTCAGTCTCAAAAACTTTGGTTTTGAAACTTGGCTAGATAAAATATTTGATATTCTTGACAAATGTGATCTTTCTCGTGTATTTGAAACTACATCATTCGCTAACACTGAAGTTGATAACTTAGTCACTAAAGTGAAAACCAGACAACAGGATCAGTTTGTAAAAGAATGGCAGGATGAAATCTTTAAATTACCTAAATTAAGAACCTACTGCCTTTTCAAATCAAATTTTGTGACTGAGAAATACCTGTTTATTTATAACAAGAACCATAGACAAGCTCTAGCAAGATTCCGTCTTAGTGCACATAACTTAGAAATTGAAAAAGGCCGATGGCAGCGTAAACTTGATAATGGTAAATGGATTAGTGCAAAAAAAGATGTAAAGGAACGTCTCTATATTTTGTGTAGATAACCATGTAGAATCTAAACATCATGTCCTAATGTCATGTAGTAAGTACTCCGATCTCAGAGAAGAATTGTTTAACACAGCTAGGCAGTTTATTGGCAACTTTAATAACAGTGATATTGATACACAGTTTGTTACCATTTTACAGTCAGAAAATAATAAAGTAATGCAGCAACTTGCCAAATGTATATATTTAATTTTCAAACGAAGTGAACAAGATGATGTAATTGATAAAAATGTGAACACTATGAACAATGTAAATAATAACAATGCTATGAATGTGTAGTTTAACTTAGGACTATGTATCTGTATTAATATGGATGGTCAAATAAAAGTATTATTAAGTATTAAGATCGAATGATGACACTTGCCTATCTGTTCCCAAGACTCGTCTGTGGAGTCGGTGACTCATCCATCAGCCCTAGACTCTCGAACTCTCTCCCTAGTGATATTAGGACTTGTACTTGAGTCACCTCCTTCAAGAGCAGACTGAAAACTCACCTTTTCAGAAAACATGTTCTGACGACAGCGCTAAGAACAGACATGTCTGGTATCAGCGCTATATAAATCTTATTATTATTGTACATTCAATACCCATACAATATAACAAAAAGTCATGTACAACTTTTCATACTTTAACCATATCCTATAATTGTATATTTAATTGTAGCAGCACTCCCCAAATAATGAAAAACATGTTTTCTCCCCAGGCTGGGGAGAGACTATGTATAAATATATTGATATAGGTATAAATACATCCATGTTGGTTGTCAGAAGTTAAGTGTGGATGATCTGGGGGAAGTAATTTCTTACAAATCATTTCTTTGGTCTTTTTTTACTTCCTGGCTTTGTAAACCAATTAACACAGTTTGTTAATACCACACAGAATATAGACATGTACAACTTAATTATTATCATAATTGTATAAACAGATTTACAATGCTGGGACAGTATGCCAGTGTCTATTGTTCTCAGCAAAGGAGTGGTAATTATGCTGTCTGGTGCCTCACCATTTGTCACCAACACTGAACACACTTTGTGTGGCTTTTACCAATGCTTATCATGGGTATATGAGACTGCTTGTAGATAATTACTAACTCAGTCAAATAATGTTCTGAATTAGATTTGGAAAAGGGAATTGTGATCCCGGTTTTTAAGGAAAATGATAAAATATTTTGACCTGTCTTAGAGAAAATATCAGCCAAAAGGGCCCTATTTAGCCCAGTAATGCTGACTAAGGAAGTACCCCCCCCCCCCCACACCTCCCGCTGTGGGAATTATCTTCAATGTCCTTCCTTCAGTTTTTACCCAAACATTAAGCTTGACGTGAAATGGCATTTAATAAAATCCAGGTGATGAGGTCATGGCTACACAAAAGCGGGAAATATCAGGTGCTGTCACTGCGTTGTACTGTCAAATTCCTTGCTGTCTCACTTTTGAATAAACTTGCTCATTTTTTCACCTAATTATGCAAACTCATTAACAATGTGTGAACGATGTTGAGATAAAAAAACTAAAGAATTGCTTTGGAGGGGTCGAGCAGCTAATATAGAATTGAAGGGAAAATATCTTCTTTAAAACATGGTGTTGGAGAACGAGTTCTACCAGTCTTGACTTGATATGATAAGCGGTGCAAGGTATTTCTGGAAAGAGTGGATTTTGACAATGGATATGAGATTAAGTCCTGAAGATATGGGTACTCCACATGAGAAATTAATTCAAAGTTTCATTTCTTTTAAAATCTAATCATTTAAATAAATAAAATAATAGTATGGTGAAAACTTATAATTCTATTTACCATACTTGCACCAAACATTAGTGGACCTCTTTCAAATTAAATGAGGACAATCTGCTACTGACATTGCTGAAGCTAGTTTCTCAAAATCAAAATATCTCCTAACATGAAAGTCACAAATCCTGGCTACCCATGGATTATTTCATATTATGGTGTAATTCATTTACTTCCATTTTTTTTTCTTTCTTCAATCTGTTACTTTGATAAGGTGGGAAATAAGCTTGGAATAAATTCCACAAATCAACAAATTACAAAAATATTTACAAAAATCTATTTTCTTTCCATTATGGAAAAATATACAATATATAACTTGTTCAAAAATGAACACATCTAGTGGAATATAAATAAGTTACACAATATTTTCTCACTTATTCTCTTTTTAGAAATACCTCTCATGTGTAACACATATATCATATTTTAGTACATTTATCATATTTCAATAAAGAATCACTATAAAGTGTACTTTTCCAAGTAAATGCACACCTCTGTGTCTAATGAAAAAAAACCAATCATATCAAATTTAATATTTACACTTTTTACCAATTTTAAACTTTGGCATTTTGATAGCTCTAAGATATGGGTTGTCAATTTGATTGTCATTGTCATTAGATTCTACGTTGTCCCCCGCCTTCGGGGTGGGAGGCTGTGGTCCCTGTTGCTGGTTGGCCTGCTGTTGTTGTAGTGGTTGTGCAGGCACCTCCGGTGTGACCTCAGCCACCGGTTCTGTTTCTGTTTTGCTCATCTGGTTGTCTTGCTGTGCTCGCTGCTGTCTCAGCCTCTTGGCTGTTGGTTCATCCTGGTCCTCCTGGGCATCAAGCTCATGCTCCTTGGGGAGCAAAGCATCAAGGTATGGCAGCGGCTTGGGATTGCATGCTATTACTGCAAACATTTTACAAACATGACAATGCTATCACAGCTAATATCTGTATGACACATTAAGAAATGTGCAATAAGCTATATCCATTGTGACAGGTGCAATACTGAATATTGTGCATAATAAGCAACTTTTGTTTGTAAAATAAACTGAATATTTGAAGAATAATATGCAATTTTGTGTTTATACATTTAGAGCAGTACTGAATAAAATGGACAAAGGCAATCAGTAATATGTTTGTTCACCTTTTTGTCAATTCCAGACCATTTATAATCCAGTCATTGCACATAATTTTTCTGTTTTTTTCTCTTTCTTCTGTTCTACTATATTTCATGAATAAAACTGGTGTTATTTCAACTTACATGGAAAAGCATATGGATCATCTGGAAAAAGGTTTTCTGTATTTCCAGTTTTGGCTATAAATCTGGTTAATGCTCTCTCCACATCTCTCTTCTGCGAAGCTGCTTTCTCCCGAATTGACTGATAATCTGTCACAGGCTTCTTAATGGTCTAGAAACAATTATAACAATAATTATTTTGAATTCTTTATTAAATCAAAACATCTATTTAGATATGCATGAACATGATCTGATGAGGTCATTCATAGCCATTGTTTGATTTAATTTCAAAATACTAAGTTAGTGCATTATTCATGCTTAAGTCATGCATGGCATAAAATGCTTGGTTATATGTGATCTTATTATGTCACAACATTAATGCATGAACAAAGAGATGTTTTTTTAAAATTCCATCTGCTTCTATCTAAATGCAATCTTGAGCTCACTCACCTCTGTTCTGATGTAGGTGTGAGGGTCTGGGAATGGTGGCAGGTAGTGTGGGATGTAGGATGGGTGCTGCTTGATGTCCCCCGCCTGCAGAGTGCGAGGATTCGGTACTGGTAGACTCGGGGCAGCTAAAATTGATAATATAAATAGTTGTCTTACTAAAATTGTCTACCTGACATATGACGATACTATGGGAGAGAATTATTAAAGGTTGAGCAATTGCAGGAACAAGAGGTTTATATAAAATTTGTAATCCTTAGAAATTACACAAATAGAGTAAATTGTAATTATGCAAATCTGACAAACTCAAAGTGTATTTATGTTGTATTGAAGGAAGCAGGCATTAATAATTTCACTTACGTGGCATGAAAATCATCTTATTTGGTCTATTTGAATAAGCTGGCAATGATTGTACATCAGCACCTGAAAACAGAATATGAATTTGTGACCGATTAAGGCATGTATTGCCACTGAATGACAATCCGTAGACAATTACGTTCTTTATAAACAGTTAGCCAGCAAAAGGTGCAAGGATCTACTTCCCCTTAAACATCTGTGGCCTGGACACCCGGTGCCAAAGAGAACCGCATCAGTCTTTTCTCACTGCACGTGCTGGTCAGTGACGTCATGTCCCTGGTTGGTATGTGCACGAGGCGATTACGTAACGCAAATATGATGTACTTCAAGAGATGAAACAAGTTTCTTGGCATTTCCTTACCGTGACGTATACAGAGAATTATAGATAGTGTACTTTGGACAGCATATACAGGATGCATTGATAAAACAATCCCAATGAAAAATGTTCCAAAATATCAAATATTTTTAATGGTTTTGTAAATTTTCTTGGCTGCAGAAAATTCAGATCACTTTTGTGCCCGGAAGTCAGTCTTCTCACGTGCATGCTAAAACTTGATTGGCGAGTTGTTAATATTTGAATGTTGTCGGTATTGTTTTGATTGACCTCACGTGAAAATGTATTGTGACGTTATATAACTCCTCAAGCAACCAATTTCTTCCGGGCACCAAAGTGATCTGAATTTTTTTTGATGCCATACCTCTGACTTTGGAACAATATAAAGTGACATTCCTGATATATTTTTGGAATATTAAAATCACAGACCACAAGCTAATTCATTTTAGAAGATGGCTAGATACACATTTGGAGGGAAAGCAATCGTTTGCACAGTTTACAACATCATCTGCCTCGGAAGGTCAGGAAATGCATAGATTTTTGTTTCCTCTCTTGATATATCATCATATTTGCTTACGCATTGATATCCCTGCACGTGCAGTGGTCCACGTGCTGTGAGAGTTGGCTGGAAGCTAATGCGGTTCCCTTTGCCCGGTGCTCATGAGCTACTTATAAGTGGGGATTTGCAAGTAGAAGGCATAAATATGGATGGTCACAATTAATCAGATGTGACCATTGACAGACAAAATATAACATCATCATGAGAGTTCATGAGTTCACAAGTTCTCAGAGTTTCAAGATGGGTTCTCTAAGGTTGAACTTCCAGATTGACCTCTCAATGTTTGACCTTGATAGAGAGTTCCAGTACCTATGTTATCTCCAGTATATATTTTAAAGAACATTATATCATATATAGTAGCTTTGCATTAATGAGCTTACTTGAGAGCCCAAAAACCTGGCAAAAAGTTATAAATTTGCTTAACAGTTTCAATTGCTTTGGTATGAAAAATAAATGTGTTACCCATTTCAACAAGAGCCATGACTACATCGCTCACCATCGGAGCTGTGCGGCAAGATAATTCAGCAAATGCCTGTGTGCTCCTGCCAAGCTCACATATATCTGAAATATGAATAATTAATCTGATTTAAGTAGTCAATCAATGCAAATATGAAACATATGTCAATGCCTTACATATATATTTAAATACAATACTCATTCCATGTGAAGTGTCCTAAAATATAGGACATTTTTTCAGAGCGGGTCGTAGATTTTCTTTAAAATAAAAAATTACCAGTTCTTAAAGTGGTTGAAAGAAAACCAAAATACTGATGAAAGGTCAGTAAGATAGTAAAAACCGCCACATGGGGGCATGACGTCAGAATCCGCTGATATCTCAATACTCACAGCTCTGGAGCATTTCAGTCAGCGTTTCCAACACAGCTTCATCAGCATGACTGTACCCAACTTCTGAACAAAGTGCAGACGCCGCCACTTGCAAAGCTTTCCTCCGGGGAGACTCCTGGATTTCCGGCTCCGAAGACATTGTATTTAACTGTTCAATATTTGTGTGACTTTTAAATTACAGTAAAACCAACATGTTTAACATCAAGAACATGCCAAAATAGGCATCAAAATGATTTTTCACACAGAAACATTATCTCCCCGGTTGTGTAGCACTTTCTGAGGAATCGTTGAGTGTGTACCAATTCATATAAAACACAACTCCAGCTAGAAGTATTTCTCCAAATTAGACTGGTACCCCACCGAGTGTGAAGCAGATGTTTGTTCGCAGATGGCGGCACCAGTCAAAAGGTGTTACCCTCAGAAGCTTCACAGATCATGATCACAGGCCACCAACCTTTAACACACTCACATCATTATGTCCCTGACAGACACTATGGACTTTACTATGGACGAAGAGAAGTACGAGGCGGGCTCCAAAGAGATATTAAAGAAAATCAGACCACAATGGAAACCAGAAAATATTAAATTTACCGTAAGTTTTACAATTTCATGACGGTGGACTCTCCCTTGGCCTTGACTTTGTTTCGGACCCACTGTCATCCGTGTCATATTAAAGGAAAGCTTGGTGAATTGTCAGGGGAAAAGGTACTGGGTGAAGTAGACATTGGCTAGTGGGAGCGGAGTAGCCTTTTGAATTTTGTCGATTGGTAGGACTAAACTTTTTCTGGACTCGTATATTTACATTGACTGTAACCATTTTATGCTGTGAAGGTCCATTTTTAATTATGAGATTTTAGAGAGTTTTATTTGCACTTCAGATTTTAAGGTCTATAATCCACAATCAGTTTGAAGCATCTGGAGAGAACTTCGGGTGGTCTCGTATATTTACGTAACTGCCTTCGGCTCTGGGGCACACGTGGCGGACAAATTCGTTTACAGGAGATTTTTAAATACCCAACTCTTTTAGTGATAATTCATATTTTATGCCATGATTATATCTAAAATGTCCCATAAATATTCTTGATTATTCTTTGGATGGCATTAAATAAAGAAAATATAAATACTTGATATAAGTCGCCAGGTGCAAAAACTGAGTTGAACCCGTTTTAACGGTAGTTAAAACGGGTTCAATTTAATTAATAAAAATTTAAGACTAGCTGGTTAAGTTTACCTTTTCTGTGCTAAATTAATAAATAACATTACTTTGAACACATTTAAGCCAAAAAAACATAAATCTGTCCCAGTTTTTCATTGTGGATTATAGACCTTAATTGTGCTGTTCTGGCATAGAGAAAGTATAAATATTTTCTCTATGGTTCTGGTGTGTTGTTTTCAATGGGGCAGTATGGCGACCTGCAATCAGTCTTATTTTTAAAATAACAATATGTACATGCATTGTCAGAAAAATAAAATATTTATCCGGTTATAATTGTAATAATGAAATATAACAATTAATAAATATTACAAGTTCAAAGATGTAACACACACACACAAAATATTCCAATTAAGCTTGTTTTGACTTTTTGACATTTGATTAATGTCAATTTTTTAAAATATACTAACTCGAAATATTAATTCGTGTTTTCACAATGTTTTTCTATTCTTGATCATCATCACCGGTGACGTCTTCACTGGTGACATCATCACTGGCGACATTATCACTGGTGACGTCATCACTGGTGACATCATCACTGGATATAAGAATGTATTCACTCACAATAGTGCATACGTAAAATAGAATCTTATTCATGCACAATGGCGTCAGTTGCTTGAACCATTTTGACCAAAGAAAAACCAGATTCCAACCCATGGAAAATAACTACACATTCCCCGTGATGGTACCAATCACAGAATAACACAGATAGTTCCGTTTTGACAATAAAAAAATTCCAGATCCAGGTTATTTGGTTGAAAAACACTCAACATGCACAAACATGTATATTGCTCATGGCCAAACTTATTGAGTTGAATTTAAGCATGACAAAATAAGTGTTGGCTCCAACTGTTTATGTATTTGGCACAAAACATTTGGCATTGGATGGACCATTTTATTTTTCAGATATCATGGTGATTGAGAGCAAGTTTGAATGTGCAAAATTCCGTTCTGAGGGAAATATTAATGTTCATGATGAGGAGTAGTAAAACCTTTGCGGGTACATTTAAAGTCGCAATAAAGGACAATGAATGGTGATAGCTATAAAGGGGTTACTCTGCATTACATAGGTAGTATTCAATTACTACCTCTGCAGTCATTTCCCTGTTTTTGATCTCGTTCACAGTTTGGAAATTCCCAAGTCATAAATACTTGGCAGGGACTGATATGATAGAGAAGTCCTGCTATGGAGGGTATAAAGGGGTATATACTCAAGCAATGAAGGGGTAATAAACAGCTGATCACTTACCGGTACTCATGATCAGTGCCTGAATTTCAATCAGCATTTTAGCCATTTTGCATCACATGTGATGAGCACAATAATTGCAGATCAACAATTGTGAGAGTCCCAGTGTGACTAGGGATTCTAGTTCTGATCTCTGAATATACTTAGTCATTAAATAGGTTTGTAATTTGAAGGTGTACCTTGCAGTTACTATGCTTCCAATATCGACTGCAAGTCATGACTATTCATAAAAATCTGACTGAGAATTAATTTGTGACAGAAGAAATGAATTTTCATACGGATTGACAGAAGAAATGAATTTTCATGCAGGGTGACAGAAGAAATGAATATTCATACAGATTCTTATTGGTTATTGCCTAAGTCAGCCCACACTCAACTGATTACAGGTCATGACCTGATATTTTGGTGGGCGAGACTCACATGCATGACCGAACATGGTGGTTCAGATTTCAAACCACGTCAAAACAGAGCAATGACCGCAGAGTGCTTCCAATGTAATGCTGAGTAGAGAAACACAGAAATGATACTTCTATAGAAGCTAAAGAATGATAGTCAAATCTGAAAAACTTGATTTATTAGGTACATAAATGTGCAAGACTGAAATGCAAATACAAAAAAGGTAAATTCCATTCCTTGTTTTTTGCCATTGGACAAACATTAACCAAATCACAATGTTCAGTAACAAGAGTAGCATGTTCTAGTTTTATTTGTCCTGGCAAGAAGCAAATAGCAGAGTCAAGGTTTGAATCAGAGCGAAGTGTCTGGGCAAACATCTATATTAAATGTGACCAAATAAAGTCACCTCATGTGTTCAGATCTATGGTCATGCAATGGCCCTGCTTGAATTGGACCATTAATTCTCAAGGAAGGAGGAGGGAACAAATCTCGACTTTTTCTTCTTGGGCAAAGCTAATATGTCAGGCCTCACCATGAACTGACTGAAATAATGTTGTAAGTGATGTAAAAACCCTGAACAAATTTATATCAATGGTATATTTTTTCAGACTCTCCATAGCAGAGCCAGGGTTTATACCTAGCTCTGCAATAATTGACCATAATCAGTGAGTATTGAGAGGTCACGCCCATAACAAGCTTCTTTTATAAGCCAATCGATACCAAGTTAAAAGGTGTGTCTATTAATGAACTTTGAAATGTGAAAAAGTAACAAACTTCACAAATGTTTGTTTGGGCAGAAAGTGAGTGCACCTGATGTGTGTGCGAGTATAATTGGGCGGGCATTGTGAGTGCACATGTGCGAAGCCCACCAATTGCCCACCTATCTGTGGATTATGCAATCGACCTTGCGGAATAGATTGAAACAGTGTCATGCCTATTACGGCAGAGGCAGTATATGATTCTACCTCGCCATGCAGAGTAATTTCTTCAACCAGATATTTCAAATAGACCCCCCTCCCAAATTATGAATGATCCATTCTAAATTACTTTTGAACGTATATGACATTGGTATGAGCACATGTACAGTTGACTCTACCTCGCCATGCAGAGTAAACATATTGCAGCAGAGGTAGTATATGACTCTACCTCGCCATGCAGAGTAAACATATTGCAGCAGAGGTAGTATATGACTCTACCTCGCCATGCAGAGTAAACATATTGCAGCAGAGGTAGTATATGACTCTACCTCGCCATGCAGAGTAAACATATTGCAGCAGAGGTAGTATATGACTCTACCTCGCCATGCAGAGTAAACATATTGCAGCAGAGGTAGTATATGACTCTACCTCGCCATGCAGAGTAAACATATTGCAGCAGAGGTAGTATATGACTCTACCTCGCCATGCAGAGTAAACATATTGCAGCAGAGGTAGTATATGACTCTACCTCGCCATGCTGAGTAAACATATTGCAGCAGAGATAGTATATGACTCTACCTCGCCATGCAGATTAAACATATTGCAGCAGAGGTAGTATATGACTCTACCTCGCCATGCTGAGTAATCAAACATCTATTCGGTCATGAATGAATGGGACCAAATGATGCTGTACAATGGCAATGCATGACATTTTATAACCAGGTCAGTTGAAAAACAAATAGATATATGGCTCCAACTAGTAGTTCTAGCAATTAACAGTCTCCTCTTGCTGACATCATTGCAAAGAAGGGGCTGAGTTATCGTAATTATGGGCATCTGATGATACTTAAAGCATTCATGAAATGAGGTTTTCAAGCACTAAATCCAAATCATCCATTGGACACTTTGTCATCAAACTTTGTTTAGCCGACCAGTAGTCGACCAGAAAACACCTGCTTAGTAAAGTCTTGCAAACAGTGGGGCACCTTTAGATTAGGACAATGGAGTGATTTAGCTTACAGAGACCTGTTTGTCCAGTAATGTTTGTCCAATGGTATATACCAAACACCCTGATAAACCACAGTTGAGGTCACATGATTGTATACTTGTGGCCATCAGGTGGCCAAAAGAGTACAGACAGTGCTTGGCATTTCAGCAAAACACAATAACCATGGTCAGTGTATTTTGGTTAATTTTAGTGAGATAACGTGGCCACATCATATACCCAGAAGCTCTGTAAAATTCCCTGTGACCTCTGTGGTTTCATGAATGCTTTAAATCAACGTAAATTTGGATCCACTCACATGCATGACTGGACTTGGTGTTCCAGATTTTTTTATGCGGTCATTGCCCTGTTCTGATGCTTGAAATCTGGATCACCATGTCCAGTCATGTATTTGAGTCTTGCTCACAAAGATATCACACAATTAGAATTGACCAATCTAAAGTCATGCCCTGTAATCAGTTGGCTTCAAGTGAGACATGAACCAATGAGAATCTGTATGAATAGTCTTTTATAAATAAGTTATTCTGTCACCAATCAATTCTCAGCCAGAATTTTATTAACAGTCTGATAATTTACATTCATGACTCATGGTCAATTTTGTGCTCAACTTTTTGTCTTTGGTGGCAGGGACTGATATGATAGAGAAGTCCTGCTATGGAGGGTAATATTGTAACTCAATGAACTCAATCAAGAAACAGGGTCAACTCTTTTGGATCTCAGTCTTTCTTGTGTTATGTGCTTCTTGGAATTGGTTCGGATAGACTTTTACAAGAAAGGACAAGCAGTTAGGGCCAACAACTTATTTGTGAAGCAGGGTCATTGCTCGACCATATTAATCACATCACCTGCACTGGGTAGACTCTCCCATACCATGCCAGATAACCTGTAAGCTTGGACAGCTGTACAGGCCCAGTATTGACATGCAATGGTGCCACATGAGAATACTATGTCATGCTCATGCATATATACAAAAAGATATTTGGCTACCCTGGGTTGGAAATACATTTACAGGGCTCATTGAACTTCATTCTTTTTTATTTACAACTGGGTCAAAGCAGGACCACCAAGCCATAAAGTTGTCACTCATACGATATGTTATTGGGTCAAGCTGATTAAGGACAAATAAATGTTGTGCTCCAAATAGAAAAAGGGGCATATTGTCATATTTTAAAGAATAAAATAAGCACATTGATTGAGTTTGTGTTCACTAGTTTTTGACTCTGAATAGTTTTTAACTTTAATCTGAAATGTATAGTTTTTATTTATGATTTTCTTTTCTTTTAAAATTTCTCACACTTTTATATTTGTATACTTTTTTAATCAACAAATATTGCTTGGATAAATATATTTGGGATAAAAGTGTACCTGCAGGATTTCTTATCAATTTACAGCTTCAAAATAGTTTGCTGTTTGGTATGCAATTATTAGTAATCACTCTGTCTCTCCTGTGTCTGTCATGTCCTTTTGTTTATTCGTCCCTTCTTCCTCTTTCCTTTGTTCATTTGTCCACTGCAACCACCATCATGTGAATTTATCCCAGGTTGGATTCTATCTGTGCATCATCAGATTGAAGCATCACCACACTGAAAAAGATTCCCCACCAGGGGTAAATTCATATTAAGTATGGACATCAAGTCAACATTTTTGGAACATTCCAAAGTGCAGTCTCAAATGTGTACACATATATGCATTGTTTGTCTTGACACTTGCATATCTTATTTTTCTAATCTTATAAACGCATCTGTTGACAAATCATTTGAACGTTTGTTTGAAAGTAATATAAGGTTACATGATATCAGGAACATGAGGGGGGTTGAGCCTTTGATCCTTGGTTGCTGGTTACATTTATAAGCTTATAAATGTGACATTAGCGACATATGAGAATAGCTGTATGACCTATTGACCTACATTTGAAACATCAATGCTAAAATAGCCCCTGACTTAGCTACTGCTGGTATTGAAAGTTGTTTTGCGCCACTATGTAAAGGCATTATTTAAGCAACAGCTTACCAACAATGTGTCATCCATACCCATGGAAATTCGATGTACAATGATCCCATTAACAATCCAGAGAGTGCAACTTCAGTTGATAGACTGCAGCACAGAGAACAAGAACTAGGTCATTAGGTCAGATCAACCAGTGCAGTGTCTCAAGTATTGAGGAATCTGGCTGTTACAATGTCTGCTCTTATGTTTGACACCACAGATTATTATTACAGTACCTTTTGTGAAATTTGTCACAAGCACAACACAAGGTATCTAGCTTTTGTCCTATCCTTTTAAACGCATGTTGATTTTGCTGTGTATCTTTTTTGTTTTTGAGAATGGAAATCTTTGGACCCATCAACACCACTTTCTTTTAAAATCTTCTTTCTCTCTGAGAAAAGAATAACAAAGAGTATCCTCATCAGCCCAATCTTCATGTTATTTTGATAATATATCAAGTATTCTTGTATTTTTTCAGGTTTTCACAGAGGGAATAACAAACAAACTATTCAGAACACATGAAGTGTCTGACACTAACAAGCAAGATGCTATAGTATTTAGAATATATGGTAAAAAAACCGAACTTCTCATAGATCGTGCCTCCGAGATCCGCAATATGAAGATTTTGCACAAGGCTGGTCTAGGAGCACCATTCTTCCTCAAATTCACGAATGGTATAGCATATGGCTTTGTACCCGGAGAATGCCTTGATGAGAAGACCGTCAGGGACCCAAATATTGCTGAGTATGCCAGTATTTTTTTTATTACAGGGATTTGACATTTTCTGTGTGTGTGTGTGTCTATACGTCTGTCTGTCTGTCTGTCTGAAAAAGTTCAAAGGGGAAGGTAACCGTCTAATTGTTACAGCTTTGAAACATCCTCTAGTCAGGCCTTGACATAAAGAGAAAAATGTTGGTTGCCCAATTGGGCCACCAGAGCATGAGAAGTGGTGGCTCGAAGTTTCTAAGGATAATAGGTTGTGTTATACAATAAAGAGCATTGTACATTAGGCTGTATAGTGGTTGAGTGGGGGATACTTGTCCAAAATGTCTATTGATCGTGATATGATATCTATCAAGGATTAGAATAATAAACTCAAGATAGTTTGGGCCACTAAAAGACCAAAAATATGGTTGCCCAACTGGGCCACTACAACAGAGCATTCACTGGCCCGAACAGAGGATCTGGTGGCCCCGGGCCACCGGGCCAGTGCGTATGTCAAGCCCTGCTCTAGCCTCTAGACAACAGAGAACCACAAAAACATGTGTAGGATTGTTTGTTCAGTCTCATCAAGATTTATTAACTCATGAAAAGGTGCACAGATCTTTATCATATAAAGTCTAATTGATTTGTATAACTTACTGCAGTAATGGGTAGAATGTTGGACATAAAATACCTCTTTAATCTGTACTTAAATACTTCGTAGAAACATATAATGCTGTTGATAATGAAATTGTATTGTCGAGTGCCTGTCTCTACGGTCATCAATTGTTTATGGTTGCTTGATTTGAGAACCAAATAAAATACATAAACATATGAAGAAACGTGTGTACAATATAAAAGGTTTATAAACAATACTCATCATCTTCATCAATATAATGCCTAAAATGACTATATATACCAAATGTCACTGTTATTCACTGTTATATTAGGCAATTTAGGCTGTTATATTACACTGTTATATCAGGCCAAACAGAACAATTTTATTTGGGCTCGGCCAAGCGGTAACGGAGGGACAGCATCACTGAACAGCATAACATAAATGCATTTATTCCAGAAATACAAAATTATTAGAAATACTTAATTATTGTTTTTGACAAAGCCCACTGAACATTACAATATGCCAAAGTATTGAGGATCATACTGTAACAGTTTATGTATGGTATCAAAATATGTTTTCTGTAACGGAGGGACACTTTTGAACAGCAGCTTTGGAGTCATGTAGCAAATTGGGCTTAACATAAAGTTCTTATGAATATTCTTAAAAATCACTATATCATATATCATCTACACATACCTAAGTAGTAAATGCCAAAATATCAAGTTTATAACCTTAACACTGTTTTATTTATTAAAGAAATATTGTCGTAACGGAGGGACAACAGAAAATAGTAACGGAGGGACACAAATGTTCAGCTGTAGCAAACTGTCCATGTACTATTTAGGTGCTAAATCTTTATGAACTTGACAGAATAAATTTACAGAATAAATTGAATGAAATAACATAAGTAACAAAGACCAAATACACACCACAAATGACAACTGGGTACTAAGGATGGATTATGGTCAAAATAACCATGTGACAAAGGTGACCGTGGTACTGAACTGCCACATTAGACAGACCACAGCCAAACTGCTGAATTTGGACATTTTATGAATCTAAATTATCCACAAGTGTAAATTATCTACAAGTTGGAAAAATATGAGTTTAACAATGCTTAGAAATGCATACTATTTACGTTTTTGAAGACTAAGACTTAAAATGGACGCCAAGATTTAAAGGTTATGCTAATGTCCAGGCCTGAGTGAAAAGTGAAAAAGAAAGATATGACAGACATGAGGTATAATGACTGCATAAAGTAGCTGAATAAGAGTAAGATTGGCAGCTAAGTTCAGGTTTTAGATAAGAGGAGGGAATATATAGCTATCAAATGAAATGCACTGGCACTTGGTCCAGCGGTCCACTTCGTATCATGGTCATTTTGACCATGGTCATTTTGATCATCATAAGGATGACACACACAACTCATTCCATTACATCATCATGTTCTTAGCCTTGTGTTATCCTAACTGTAAGCCAGGAACACTGCATTATCCCTAAGAATGGATTTGTCAGGTAAATTAGATACTTTGACAAGATCAAACGTTACATAGTGTCACAAGGAATCACACCTATCAAACAGCAATTGTGTTGTCTCTGATGGGACAGCTTGTGTACCCAGTGCAGGTCAGCTGGTGGCTTTCTTCCTCTGACTAAAGTACCAATGCAAACAAATATGATTCTTTTTTGCCATAAACTCAGACAGTATTGAAAACCAGTGTTTATAATACATCAGTATGTAGACAGGGAAATAGAATTATGTATCACTGACCATGTTGATTGATGCATGAGTATAAACATGAAGTGTCTATTGTCTCTCAGGTCACAGACCACATATTAGCCAACCAATTCATATTTAACCAAATAAATTGTTTGTGTCCATTTCCACTTGACATAAACCACTTTAAGAAATAAAAATTTCTGGCAAATAACTGAAATAATAACAACTTGCATGAACCTGAACATTTGTCCCTCCGTTACTAGTAACGGAGGGACAGGTTTTCTTCATATAAAATCAACCAAATATTAAATGAGTTTCCTAAAGCATACAGAAGGTTATGATACTTCACTATAAGCACCTTACTTCTAGAAAGTTTCACATTCCTTGTGATATGCGTTATTGCTCCCATCGGTCTGACGTCACGTGTGGCCACTGCGCATGCTCAGACGACAGCGTGGCTGTTGAGTGGAAAGAAACTTGTGAGCCTGTGTTAACCATTGTATATTATTAATGTGAAATCTTCAAAACTATAAATAATATCTTTTTATATAGTTCACAATTACGGCAGTCAAACGGGGCCAAAACATAGTACAATCTACAAAATACATATATAACTGTCTTCCTCTTGTTCTCACGATTTAAGACATATTTAAATCATTTCTGTAAGTGTGTTATTGGCAGAGATATAAATGTGAACCAGGATGAAATAACAATAAAAATTACATAAATCATATATCTTCTTGATCTCACGATTTCATAAATACTAATGCGTTTTCTATGACTGTCATATTCCCCAATGTATTAATATACAATGTTACAAAAATAAAATTTCTTTCTTTCTCACGATTCCAGAACTGTTAAAATAATTTGGATAAGTATATCATTTGTTGAGTGATTAAGGAGATATGTTATATCCTTCATAATTACGGCAGTCATTTTCTGAAAAATATTAATCATATGTGAAAAATATCTTACTTATGTGAAAAATATCTTACTTATGTGAAAAATATCTTACTTATCTGACAATAACAGATTTTTTTGGCTGAATATTATTGTCAAATGGGAAGACATCAAAGACTGCATGGGCTGAGATGTGGAAACAATGTGGAAACAATGACAAAATAAACTTTGATCACAGATTTGGCCTTACATCACAAGGGTTTTTGAAGTCGGCTTTAGGGGTGGCTTGAACAGGTTCTCTCTTATGGGTGGCTTCAACATTTTCAGCATGTTTGCAATCTGTATTAGGGTTGGCTTCTGGAACTATCCAAACATGCAAGGTATCTTAGGGGTGGCTTCACCACTGAATGCAAAGGGCATCTTAACCATAGTACAAATAAAAAGTAACAATTAAGAAAAATAATATTACACTTACAGAAATTATTTTTATATGCCTGAAATCGTGAGAACAAGAGAAAGACAGTTATCTATGTATTCTGTAGATTCTATTGTGTTTTGGTCATGGTAGTTTTAAATATTTCATATTAATTAATATCTCGGCTCATGATATATGTACAGAAATGATTTATATATGTATAAAATCGTGAAACCAAGAGAATGGCAGTTATCTAGATGTATTTGGTAGTATTGTGTTTTGGCCGTGAAAATGACTGCCGTAATTGCGAAAGATATAAGATGTTCATTATAGTTTTAAAGATTTCACATTAATATCTCGGCCAATAATACATTTACAGAAATGATTTTTATATGTCTGAAATCGTGAGACTGAGAAGAGAAAGACAGTTATCTATGTATTCTTTAGATTCTATCCTATTTTGGCAATGGTAGTTTTAAATAGTTCATATTAATATCCAGAGAATATGCCAGAGAATGACAGTTATCTATGTATTTTGTAGATTCTATTGTGTTTTGGTCGTGAAAATGATTGCCGTAATTGCAAACATTAAAACTAGATGTGAATGGTGGTTTTAATTATTTCATATTAATTAATATCTCGGCTAAAAAAATATGTAAAGAAATGATTTATGCTTGTGTTCCAATTGTGTGGTTTCCACTCACTGCTGGTGGCTCCGCCAAGTGGCAAGCATAATGAGCGATATTAGGTGAGTTACCGATGGGAAGAATAGCATGAGGTAAAAATTTCAATATTTTTT
Organism: Amphiduros pacificus; assembly: GCA_949316495.1. NCBI lineage: Eukaryota > Metazoa > Annelida > Polychaeta > Phyllodocida > Hesionidae > Amphiduros > Amphiduros pacificus. Next base: position 41,874,049 of record OX439003.1, on the reverse strand, counting down.
GTAACGGAGGGACATGTAACGGAGGGACAAATTCATATTTTAAAGTTTTTCCCCCAAAACATCTTTAGACTTGTGTGCCAAGAATTTGACTTTAAATCATGATAACATAGCATCTCAACTTTATTAAAGTCCCATTTCCACTACTTTGCATGTGATTTCTAATAAAATACACCATAATTTCTAAATTGATAGAAAAACGACGACAGACAGCAAAATGAACCAACAAAATAGGGTCTTAAACAAATTGTGATTATTTCGCAACCAATAAGGGTAGAGAAAAAAATAAAACAGTTTCTGAAACTACAGTTTTTAGTTTATAAGGTACAATTTAAAAGAAGCACATATTTTGAGTTTCACTTTTTCATGTTAATGTTCACTTCCCCTTGGCCGAGCCCATTTGTATGTTCCCCATCTTCCCTAACTCAGACCCCCGTACCCAAAAGTTTTTATAGAACCGGTCGAAATATGGCATGAAAATTGTGTTATTTACAAACATTTTCAGATTTGCAATAAGATAAAACCTCAATAAAATCAACTTAAATTTTGTGCATTTTGGTACGATTTTTTCTGATAACAGTTTGTTTTTAAAAAAAGAACCTACCCTGAAGTTTTGCCCGTGGAAGTACAAACACAGCATTTTTTTAGGCTTAGCAAGGAGTGAAAAGTAACATACACTGTTATATTTGTTTGATTTGATTTGATTGCAGTTTAATAGCTCATGAGATGGCCACGATGCTATGTTATATTTTGCAGATTTTACTAGAATTTGTTTGATTTGTTGTAGTTTAATAGCTTGTGAGATGGCGACGATGCATGCCATTGATGGAGTGAAGTTAAAAGAGGAGGGATATAACATAGACATGGAACCATTCCTCTTCAAAAGGTTGCGGGAGTGGCTGAGCATCGCACCAGACAGTCTGGACGATCCCCAGAAAAACGAAAAGTAAACTTGTATATAATAAGATACATTCTCATCATGTCCCAACATGAGAAGTTACCTCTGAGTTCGGTGACCCCTGGTTTAGTCTATCTAAATGAGTAGAAAAGGCAAGGATACTCAAGAAAGAACTGGACGACAATCACATTAGTGTCCAACAAAACCAAAATGATAATCTTAGCAAACAATTTGACAATATATATGTAAATCAAAACAACAAAATCTACAAAAAAATTATAAGATATTATTTATGGAAGAGTTATGCAACTTATACTTGTGGATGTGTTTACAGATTGGGCATATGGTTATGTTATATGAGTAAACAGAATCAATCTTTAAAAAACAAAAAAAATATGGTTTTCATTTAACTTAAATGCAATGCATTAAAACAGGCTATTGGTTAATATATGTTATCCAAACAAAAATATGCTTTATTTATGATTTTAGATTCCAGAAAGAGATCAGAAGTAAAGCAGAATTACTGTCTGAGTTAGAAATATTGGAGCGCCATCTAGTGCCACTCAATTCCAAACCTGCCTTTTGCCACAATGATTTACTTCTCAAGAATATCGTCTACAACAAAGATATAGGTAAATTAAATGTTAAACAGCTAATATATATATATAGTTACGAATTTCTCCACTCAAACATTTACAATTATTCTGGGAATAACCATCATTTTTTCTTACATCTGATTTCATCTTAGTTACAAATAGTAACTTATACAGTTCACAACCCTTCTGCTGTTCTTTGAACTGAGCATGTGCAGAACATGAACTTCCTGCTTACTGGCCGCCATATTGAATTTAAGTCGTTGAACAAAACAGAGAATATTTCAAATGCACATTCAATGGGGAAATGTTCGACATTAAAACATTTTTGTATGTCCCGTTGAGAAAACAAACTATTATTCACAGTTTGCATGTATTATTAATGCCTCTTGGTGATTATTTTACTTGAAAACACAGTTTAAAGGCCTTGTTTGCATGGGCGAAAATATGTATAATTGACCGCAACAAACATTACTCCCGGAAGTGGTGAAAAGAAGGTGCTCTCTAGCGTTTGAGCGATAATAGGTGAAAGATGGGCGAACTGTATAAGGCAATTTTGAATGGGGGATTTTGTATATTTTTCAACAAATGTATCAGAATATTATATCTCTGGACATTTGATGAAGATGTATTGAATTGGATTAAGTCACATGACCTATTCAGTTGTTCAAATAATGTGAAGGTAGAATACTAACAAATCTATGGTCTTTTTTTCAGAGAAGACCTCCTTCATAGATTACGAGTATGGGGCCTTTAATTATAGAGCCCATGACATTGGCAATCATTTCTGTGAATATATCGGTGAGATTATATTCATTTATCTCTGTTGCTCATGACATCAGAAGTCATTTCTCTGCGTATATCAGTAAGATGTGTTTTCCATTCATTTTCAACAAGTAAAAATATTGAATTAATACGAATCTGTTTAAGATTATATTCAGAATATTTTTGCCTGCTCAGTTTTGTCACCCATATAACAATAACACACCAGTAAGTCTTTTGCAATCATTGAGTGCTTATGTAGGTAAGGATATAAAAATGCACCCAGCATGATAACAAAACCTCCATGTGTCGTAAACCTTTTAAATGAAATGAGCAGTATTAAATAATTTTCATATATTTTATTATCATTATTGTTTTATTATGATAAGTATCGAGAGACTATCCCAGGTATGTTTGTTAATTTAAGATCTTGCGATAATAATTTGCTAGGTATTGAGACAATAGACGTAACACTGTATCCAGACAAGGAGTACCAGTTGGTGTGGCTGAGGAGGTACCTGGGACACGAGGCGCGGCTCCAGGGGAGAGATCCACAATCTGTCACAGACAGAGATGTCGAACAGCTCTATGTCACCGTCAATAAATTTGCTCTGGTAGGTTCAGGTCATATCATTCCCTATTGTGTGCTCACAGGTTGATTCTTTTCACTCCACATAACTTTGGATGAATTGGATATTTAAGATTTGTATGTGATATTTGGAACATGTCAATATAGTTCCACCCGGATGACTCCTCGAACAATGGCTCTTGTCCAAGTAGGCTGGGGGGGGGGGGTTACTTTAATCGTCAATGTTACCGGGGAAGCTGGGCTTAATAAGGCCCTTTTGGATGATATTTTCCCTTAGACAGGTTGAGATATTTTATCATTTTCCCTAAAACAGGACACTGCTTTTCAAATTTCTGCCTAAAACAGGGATCACAATCCCCTTTTCCAATTCTTCTAATTCAGAGCATGTTTTGTTACCTTCGTCCCAATCCAGGTTTGACTGTTACCTTTCCTTTTGAACCTTTTTTGTGCTGTGAGGGTCTATACAGGGACTGGAATAGTGTTCAGAATAGGAGGGGGCAGTCATACGGGCACTTTCACACATATGGGGCTTTCACACCCTGGCAACCACAACTGGCGTTGAAAACAAATCCCTGTCAGCCATTGAAATAGTACAGTCAAATTGAACCCCAATCTGAAGATTTCATCTTTAAAGTTATTAACTTTTTTTATACTTTCTACGTTTGAAAAAACAATTCAATTCTATATGTTCTGATGATCCTATCGCTCAAATAGAAGCCCAATTGACAAAATCGGAACAACACATTTCGGCTAATTTTTTTCACTATTTAGAGAATGATATGGAAGATGACACTTATCATGATGATAGTGCATTTTCTTGGCTTTCTTTTGGTGGTAAAATTATTAAAAATAGATGAATATTTATGAAGTTATGAGTGTAAACGTCTGAGAAGATTTTGGAGAAATTGACAATTCTGTGTTCTTATTGTAAATTGACAAAATCGGAACAACACATTTTCGGCTAATTTTTTTTCACTATTTGGCGAATGAATTGGAAGATGACACTTATCATCGTGATAGTGTCTTTTCTTGGCTTTCTTTTTGGTGGTAAAATTATACTCTCCTTTGCATCGGGCTCAGTATATAACACTGAAGAGTATTGAAGAGGCCTAGTAAAGCTGGGTAGTAAAATTATTAAAAACGGATGAATATTTATGAAGTTATGAGTATAAACGTCCAAGAAGATTTTGCAGAAATTGACAATTTAGTTTCATATGTTTTGATGTGTATATGGCTTAAATAGAACCCCAATATGAAGATTTCATCTTTGTTTTCTATACAAAATCATTATTTTTTATATTATATTTGTTTGCAAAAAAAAAAATCAATTCTATACAGCCCAGCCTTTAAGGGCGAAGCCTTTGATGTCTTCCCATTCAGTGGTGTGAAAAACCCAAAATTTCATCAAAGAGGGTCAAATCATAAATTTCACTGATACCAATTATCAGCATTCACAATTTTGCCATTCAAAGTCCTTGTGATTTAAGGCCAAACCAGTGATCAAAGGGTTTAATGTCACGTTTTCCATATCTCGGCCTTTAAGTTAAGGGGGATTCCATGCAGCCTTTGAGTCATGTCTTCCCCTTTTTGAAAGAAATGCTTTCACAGGCATAAGATATCTTTCATATAAGTAAGATATTTTATCCATAAGTAAGATATTTTATCCATAAGTAAGATATTTTATCCATAAGTAAGATATTTTATCCATAAGTAAGATATTTTATCCAGAATAAATACAATATATTTCCCATAAGTATGATATTTTTTTGCATAAGCACAATATTTTTCACATATATGATTCTCGGCTAATACTTAAATACAATAGAGCTAACGACCATAGGATTCGCGCAACCATAGGATTGGCTGATAATTATGAAATTGTCTTGTATACATAAAACAAATGGAACAATTATTTTTTTGGCATAGAAAAGTTGAATGGTATGAATAAATTGTTCTGAAAAATTGCACCCATTGACCCCGATTTCGTCACAATGTACTTGCTTGTTACAGAAATATACATGTAGCTTTTGAGCTCTTAAATATATATAAAGATGTGACTCTGACTTGTAAATCTTGTAAGAATTTTACATACGATGTTCGCTTTTAAGGATAAAGTAATGACAAGTTTCATTGATGGATATACCCCACTGTAGCACGAATATAGATAGCTATTCATGTTATGTCAAGTTATCTATTTATAGACGAAGACCAAAATGCGCGAAATGGATGGTCGTAAGCCCTAAAAATAAAAAATAAACAAATCATGAAGTTTTTCTTTTTATTTATTTTAAGGTAAAATGTTTTAAAGATTTTTTATGACCATGGAACAAACTCTTGTTTCTGCAATTTTCTTTTACCTGCAACAAACAAAAAAACAATGTAAAAGAAGGTCAAATGAATAGTCTACACATCAAAAGAATAGTCTATATAGATTTGACTGCCGTAATTGCAAACAATATAAGAAGATGTTTATTATAGTGTTGAAGATTTCATATTGATATCTTGTCTAATAATACACCTACAAAAATGATTTATATATTTCTGGAATCGTGAGAACAAAAGAAAGACAGTTATATATGTTTTAGGATGATTTTGCTTCATTTTGTTTCTCAAAATGACTGCCGTAAACAATATACAATAAAATGTTTATTAAAGTTTTAAAGATTTCATATGCTGGTGTATGTGTGCACTGCTTTGTTTTCAACGTTGTCAACTGGAAGTGACGTCAGTTCGCCCTCTCCAATTGTACCATTTTTACAGACATCTCAATCCTAAGTTTCCCCAAGCTATTTTTTTAAGTCCCACCCAATGACTATCTTTGTCAGTTTTGCATGTTCCTTGATAAAAGGAACATAAGTGTCACCTGTTGGGACAGTAAGCCAGTGCTTATTTTTCTCAGCAAAGGTGTGATAATTAAGCTGTCTGCTGCCTCACCATGCTCATGTGTACACACGACACTTGACAAGAGCAAAGTATCTGTTTATACAATTATCATAATATTTAAGTTGTACCCTCTGACTACCAGATATTAGATATTTGTATCAAGTCTTTCTCCCTAGCCTGGTGGTAAATCATGCTTTTCATTACTGGGGGAGTGCTGCTACTATTAAATATATAATTATAAAATATGGTCAAAGTTTGAAAACATGTACATGACATTTTGTTATGTTATATGGGTATTGAATATACAACTCCAAAAAACCAGATAACATTTTCTTATTGCATCACCCCAAAGTCAGGGTATCATTTTAACTTTGCATCAAATTAGTATATCAAAATTAAAGTTATTCCTAAATCAGAGCACCAATGGAGATAGAATATTTCCCTAAATCAGGTTTTGGATTTTTCAATTCCATCCCAGCCACTGCGGGTTAAAATTATGAAAGTACTGGGACTAATTTTTGAATGCTATATCTTTTGTATGTAATTTCAGGCTGCTCACTTCTTCTGGGGAATTTGGGCCATTATCCAGTCCAAATATTCAGCTATAGACTTTGATTTCCTTGAGTAAGTAATCATATGATGAGATGTTAGGTCTTATGGTCTAGCACTGCATTCACAAATAAAAAATATCCTTATGCCACACAAGTAACAAATATCCTTATACCACACAAGTAACAAATACACTTAATTCACACATGTAACAAGTATCCTTATGTCACACAAATTAGAATGTCCTTAATTCAAACAAGTAACAAATATCCTTAATTCATACAAGTAACAAATATCCTTATGCCACACAAGTAACAAATATCCTTATGCCACACAAGTAACAAATACACTTAATTCACACATGTAACAAGTATCCTTATGTCACACAAATTAGAATGTCCTTAATTCAAACAAGTAACAAATATCCTTAATTCATACAAGTAACAAATATCCTTATGCCACACAAGTAACAAATATCCTTATGCCACACAAGTAACAAATAAGCTTAATTCACATAAGTAACAAGTATCCTTATGTCACACAAAATAGAATGTCCTTAATTCAAACAAGTAACAAATATCCTTAATTCATACAAGTAACAAATATCCTTAATTCACACAAGTAACAAATATCCTTATGCCACACAAGTAACAAATATCCTTATGCCAGACAAGTAACAAATATCCTTATGCCACACAAGTAACAAATATCCTTATGCCACACAAGTAACAAATAAGCTTAATTCACATAAGTAACAAGTATCCTTATGTCACACAAAATAGAATGTCCTTAAATCAAACAAGTAGCAAATGTCCTAAATTCACACAAATAACAGGTTTTCTTTATTCATGCAAATTTATGATGTCCAACTATTTAGAAGTAAATCACCGGTTTGTATGAAAATTATTTACAAATATCTCATTTTTGATGCAAATATGGAAATGAAGCTTAAGAGAAAAAAAATCATATAATGCATCTTACAGGTTAAAATACATTCATAAATACATTTTGTATAATTTCATTATTAAGATTAAAGATTTATTATGTTTTTAACAGCAAAGTATGATTTTTTTTAAAAACATTTTTTGTAATATATCTCAATACCACATTTTGTACAGAACGCTTGACATTTTTACCTCAGACCAAATTTGGTAGTGACTTTCTGGTTGTTAAGGTTTTAATCAGATCAGGGCTGTCATCCCCATATTGACTCCCATCTATAAAAGGCAATAACTTGCAATGGCAGATTTAGTTGGAAATGCCATATATATTATTAATGAAATATCATGTATATTAAATAAATATTTCATGTATATTAAATAAATATTTCATGTATGGACTTATAATTGCTTATATTTCAGTTATGCTGTGCTACGTTTCGGTGAATATTTCAAAAAGAAGGACAAGTTTCTTGCTCTGCAAATGTCAGAATAACTGATGAACACTGGGAACTGTTTAAGTGGATGCTTGGCAGCTCTCATGTGCCTTGATTCTAGGCCAAGAATACTAGTGAAATAAGCTGTCTAAGACTATAATGGTGCTTGCAACATGTTATCATTTTAATAGCATATTCATATTTTTAGTGGTTCAATCTTCATAACATTTAATTGACTCTGTACATGTATCTAATATATGTTTTAGACTTTTCACAAGGATGAGACATTCCCATACCTGATACTACTGGCCTTTGTGATTAAAGATATTATTTGTTGTTATGATGAAAATGTCACAGTTTATTGACTCAAATATTTCATGGATGACATAATGCTGAATTTCCATTATCATGCCAATTTTCCTATTTAGGAATTGTAATTAATAATGAAAAAATAATCTGAATTATTTTATCTAATGTGAATATCAGAATGTAATAGACATTTAAATGGACTCTTCCTCAAACCCTATTGAGTGTGTTATGTTAATGGGTTATAACACTTAGTGTCTTATGTTTCAGCATAATATTCAATGCATAAATTCATATGACCATATTATGCACTGTATTATGTCATGACCTTTATAATATTATGACATCTTATCCAGGATATTATGTTATGACATCATAGCATTTTGTATGTAATGGCATGAGATCCTATTTTTCAGTGTATGGTGTTATAAGTTTATAGTATTCACGGTATTATGTTAAGACATAGTGTTCATTGTATAAATGATAATATAGTATTCAGTGTAGCATTTAGTATGTCATATAAGGACATCATTCCAATGAATTATTGAGGTACTGAAAGGTAATTAAATCAGCACAAACTGACCTTATGTTTTTGCTCTGTTTCTCTTGGAAATGTTGAGAAATATGATATTTTGGTTACTTTAAAACATATACATTTTTTATCACTTGGCAGTGGTGAGGTCGAATGCAACAGCTACTGGCCAATGTATTTGTCATAAGAGATTACCAAAATGATGTTTCTATGTGTATCCATTGATTCCCTTTGAACATGCTATATCTTATCTATTTAGTCGGTGGGTTATAATGGTGTACTATTTCATGTAGTTGCAGGAACAATAATGTTTTTTTTAGATTAGATTAGATTTTATTACAATAGACATGTGGTATGTACAATTTACATGAAGTTAAAAGGCATATATACAAAATATTAGAATACTTTTAAATTGCAATTGGCCACCCAGCCAGAATGGCTTATATGTCATTATTTTCCTCTGAATTAAAATCATTAAAAAGTCTTTTGCATCTTTCATCGTAGCATTTCACAATGAATTTAGCAGTCTCTTTAATTACATTAGGGTTATTCATAATTGTATCAAATTTCCTGGAATCATCCAGCTCTGTGAAATGTGGCACTACATTGTTCATGAACGTATAATACATTTGTCTCTGATGATGATATATATTGCAATTAAATAAGAAATGGAGTTCTGTTTCTGGCTCCGAATTACACAGAAGGCATATGCGCTGCTCAGGTGTCAAAGGCCTAGGTCCATAGCGCCCTGTTTCAATCCTGACGATTGAGCCTCACTTTTAAATAACATTCAGGCTGCCATTCTCTCTTGCAGAGCCTATATGTCCTTAGCTTAGCTGACTGTTGCAAGTCAGCCTTCCAATGATGCTCATCCCGTAACCTGAGTTCATTCAAAGCACCTTTTAAAACATTATTTAATGAGATACTATCTGGGTCCAAAACATCAATCATATCTGGTTTTCCAATTGAAATAAAAACCTTTTTCAAGTCTGTAAACCAATTATTGCGATTCAGTCTTGATTCCCATTTATACAACTGTTTAGTGAGTCTTGAATCTGGCATACACAGTATCCTGTACCACAGTTTGATCATGTCAATTTGTCGACGGATGACAGGAGAGGTCCATGCAACATCGCCTTGTATTGCAGTGTTTGGAGAAAACCTGTGAACCCCCAGAAATGCTCTAATTGCTCTGTTCTGTATGGTATTGCATTTGTCATAGACTTTGAATCCCCACACGGCACCACAGTAATCCATAACTGGCACTACACATGTATCAAAAAGCTTTTTATACAACTCATAATACATCCCTCCTGCACATTTATATTTATTTATTACTGCTCCAAGAGATCTTCCTGAGGCCTCAGCTAGCACTTTAGATGTGTGGGTAAAATCAAGAAACTCATTTAGCTCACAGCCCAGATATCTGTAGGATTCTGCCACCTGAATGACATTTTGACCACATGTGAACACAAACTTATAATGGTGCTGTGGCTATTTATCAATGAAATAGTGATGTCTTTCATGTATCTTAACAATAGTCAACAACCCATTCCATACAGCTGTCATTCTCTGTGTGAAGTATCCCTGCTCCCCCTAATGTTAATCATGGAGTTTAAGCTCCGTTTAAGTTTGCCACAATGCCAGCCTTGAGTATGAGACTAATTAGAGCCATATAATTTATTTCAACATTTTGAATTCCAAGCATTCCAAACAGCAGACATTTTAATTTCCAACCATTTCAAACAACAGTCTCAAACTTGTATATTTACAGTATGTTTTTACACATGCAGATCATGGAATGATCTGATCTTATTTTAAATTTACATTACTCTTTCCAATATTCGTCATGACCTTAGGGCGTTTAAACTTTAAAGTCCCCTATATGATGGTCTAATGAGTTTCCATACTTTCAAACCTGAACTGTAGCCATTGACAGAAAGGCATGATACCTAATGCTATCTTAGAATATAAACCAAATAAGTGGGTGGGAGTGAGATGGGTGGGTGGCTTTATTTATTTGAAGTTTTGTTACAAGTTGTATAAGGTTATGGAATATCAGGGACTTTGAGAATTGATCCTTGTCACTTGCTACACAGCATACTCTCATTGCTATCTTTACTCAATACATTTATTTGTATGCTGATATACTTTAAGCTACCATATCCAAGGTGGAAGACCTATTGACCTACATTTCAACCACCCATGCTAAAAATAGCCTCTGGCTTTGCTGGCACTTGAATGAGGTGAAATTATTAGTTTAAGACTCCATCATTATATAATTGTATAACTCCATCATAAATCTGGGGAGTGAAGTGAAATTATTATGTCAGACCTTTATAATGCTCAGGACTACATCATTAAAAATCAAAATGAAATAGAAAAATACAAGCTCGGGACTCAATCATTGTGTTTGGGGAGTGAGAAAAATGCATACTCTCCTGATTCCATTATTATTTATACCTTTGGAGTGAGCAAAATATAGCATTAGCTCAGGACTAAAACAATAAGAAATTTCTAATCTTTTGTAATAGTGTTAGTGGGTAAAATTTAGTTGAATTATCAGTAATTGAAGTGTTCATATACATATGGTAAGAACTTATATTAAGGAACAACATATCTTTTCCAAATAAACAGTTTCCTGTTTTATACATTGTAGTGAAAAACTGTCTAGGATTCCTGAAGGCCTATATTATAATAAACACACTTGAATTGCCAGATTCTATCAATTTATACAATGGCCTACTTTTTGGCCGTGCACAGCATAGCTTCTGCAGTAAGGAGGTCACATATTCTGTAATTCTGTCCATCAATTTTGATCTTTTCTGAAACTACTGGTTTGAGTTCTTAGCTATTAGTAGGTAAGATGTGTTTTCATGGGACCAGTTCTATCTATCTTCCATTAGGCTCAGAACTTTTTCCATCTTTCATGTCTTTTTAAGAAAAAAATAATAGCTATCACTGAGCTGTCAAGGAGGCTGCCTTTTTGGAATAACATGACAAATATAAGCCAATGATAACGTTCAATATGTAACATACATTTTAATTGACCGAAATTATATCTGTTTAAATCTGCTCTAATCATTTATGAAGCAATTTGCAGTCATTTTCAGATAATATTCCACAAACATTAAGAAAAAGCAATGTTCAACTTGGCTCCAAGGCCACTGGCCTATGTTTTAATGAACTAATTTAAACACAAGACCAAAAGAACCTCCAATTCAAACCTTTATCCATTTATCCTTGTTATTTGCGCTTTTCATCCCATCCAGTTGTAGACCAAATTTTTTTTCAAGTGTTTTATTCATTTCCGTATTAATGCCCAGTCTACAATTTCGAACCTGGCCTTCTCAAATTCCACAGTAAATTATTACATAATGGTCAAAACAAATCTCAAAATGATTGCAATTGAAGCACGGTCTGCACTTCCTTTTTGATTAATTCCTGTGATCAACACAAGGAATGAAAGTGTGATGGCTGCCATAAGGGCATATTTTTTTTTTTGTAATTGTAATAAGTTTGTAAATTTTGATTGAAATAATTTTTTATGGTATGCTATATTTTTCCATAGTACTCTTTCCAATATTCGTCATTACCTTAGGGCGTTTAAAAAAAGTGGGGGGATGGGGGGGGGGGCTCCAGTTCCCCCAAAAAGCCCCCATAACCACAGACCCACGGGGGGTTCAGTCCCCAAAGCCCTTTCTTTTACATTGAAAATTTTAGTCTACTATGCAAAGAGATTATTGAGAAGTGGGCGTGACAGTGTTTAAATTGTTAGACAGAAAAAACATATTTGATGCAGGTGGTGTGATTTACAACAAATATACAGGTAACATTCTACCCACCACATTAAATTGACCTCTTTACTTGTGTACCCAGTTGCTGTTTTCTAGTCACTTCTTCATTCACTGGGAAAGCAAAGGCCATCTGGCCATATTTTGATAAATAACATTTTTAGCTGTGTTGTACCAGGCACAATTGGCAGTATTCGGCCCATGCAATTCCATTCACAGTCTATGTAAACCATCAAGACACTTGTACAGAGAGCAAGTGTACCATCCATGTGACAGTGTGATACATGATTAATTCTAAGAAATCTAGCCAGATGTTTGTTGTAATATACCCACTAAATATGGTAACTTCCACTATAGGGCCCCAGAAAAATGGTCCTTGACCCAGAGTAACAGTAAATGCATTCAAGTTGGAAAGCTGGTGACAAAACCTTCTCTACACTCTAGTTCTTGATGCTAATGTTGCCCCCTTTACGGCAGAAGGCCATTCTTGGTTGAAAACTCCAAAGCCACCCCTTTTGCAGGGTTTGATAGACGATGGTAAGGTTAAGAGATTCACCGTCCAGCAAAATCTTATCCATCTCAACCTCATGCTTGCGAAATTACTGCCCTATTATAGCTAGGAATTCCACATTGCAGATGTGGATCTTTATCAACGCCTCATGGCATTTGTGGAGGACATCCTCCTCGCCGAAGGAGGATGTATTACTGATCATGACAGTGCCCCAACAGAACATGTTGAAATGTCTCCAATTTTGTTTTGCTTTACTGGCTACAATTAGTCCACCCTGAGGTGTCAGAACTAGTCAAACAGCGCGATGGTACAGAGATAAGGTCACACCAAAGAGAACCGCATCAGTTTTCAGCGCGTATTCACTGCACGTGCTGGTCAGTGACGTCATGTCAATGGTTGGCACGTGCACGAGGTGCAAATATGATATACTTCAAGAGATGAAACAAGTTTTTCAGGAATTTCTCACCGTAGAGCATACAGAGCATTATGAATGGTGTGCTTTGGACAGCACACGCAGAATACAATGATAAAACAATTCCAGAGAAAAATATTCCAAATTATTAAATATATTCCATGTTTTTATCAACTTTCCTGTCTGCAGAAAATTCAGATCACTTTTGTGCCCGGAAGTCAGTCTTCTCACGTGCATGCTAAATCTTGATTGGCGAGTTAAAAATATTTGAATGTTGTCGGTATTGTTTTGAATGACCTCACGTGAAAATGCATTGTGACGTTTTATAACTCTTTGAGCTACCAATTACTTCCGGGCACCAAAGTGATCTGAATTTTTTTTGTATGCCTTCGGCTGACTTTATAACAAAATAAAGTATCTTTCCTAATATATTTTTGGAACATCACAATATCGGAACACAAGCTGATACATTTTAGAAGATGGCCAGATACAAATTTGGAAGGAAAGCAGTCGTTTGCACAGTTTACAACATCATATGCCTCGAAAGGTCGGGAAATGCATAGATTTTTGTTTCCTCTCTTGATATATCATCATATTTGCGTACGCATTGGTATCCCTGCACGTGCAGTGGTCCACGTGTTGTGAGAGGCTGGAAGCTAATGCGGTTCTCTATGGGTCACACCCCCTAGCGAATATTAAACCTGAAACCTTCAAATCGTTAATATTAAGCTGATAATAAAAAAAAATCTCCATTTGATCACATATATTTATTTAAGAGGACTGACATTGATTTTTTTTAAATGCAATTCAAATTATGGATATTTTCACAAATGCATTCAAAGAATGAATAGCATATATGATATAACTGATCTCATGCATTTACCATCACACATGCCGTCATGGGAAGATTTATCACTAACATTTTGTGTCAATAAAACATATAAAACTTAAAAAACCGTTATCAGAAAATTATAGCATTCCCAGGTTGTGAGTTTAGCTTTCATCCCTCAGTTATTATGTAACAACATGACTAGGAGATGGCTGATAGGTTGACATGAGTTATTTAGCTGACCCACGATTACTGTATGAAATTCTAAAATCATGGTAAAGTTAAATGTATCGATCGAAATAATTATTACTCTGCCACTAAGAATTTTTTCTTAGAAAGACTACGTGTACATTGAAAAATTATCAACTGTATCTAATGACCTTGGAGTTATCAACTGTATCAAATGACCTCCCAGTTATTAAGTGTATCAAATAGCCTTGCAGTTGGCATGGCGGCGATAAAGGGCAATCTCCATGCATGGCTGTACAGACTTGCGTAAAGTACTGTCTCTAAAACAAGCACATATATAAGTTAAAATATCAAGAAAAAAACACCATGATTTACTCATTTCATTTCATCAAAAAAAGAAGAAAAAGAAAAAAAAAAGATATGTTCATGCAAATTTAAGGCAAAAAGTGTTGCAAAATTCTTAACGTTTGGAACAAATGAGATCAATGTTAAGTGCATTTTACCAACAGTTCGCCATAATATGTGTGCCAAATATGCCGGTATAGACAGGTATTTATTTGATTCTCTATTTTAACCTTTACTTGGTTTTCAAGGAACCAAGTCTGTTTTTACCCTCAGCCCCTGATGTAATCAGGCTGAGGGTATTGCAGTACTCCTGGCGTGGGTATGTATGTATGTCTGTATGTCTGTATGTCTGTAGCGAACATCCTTGTCATCGCGGTAACTCAAGAACAAATGATGGCAGCTTCATGAAACTTGCCACACATATGCATCTGGTAAAAACCTCGGACGAGTTCGATGGACGGCGACCTTGACCTATTTTTCAAGGTCACAGGGACAATTATGTGAAATCCCAAGATTCACAATAACTCAAGAACGAATGATGGCAGCTTTATGAGATTTGACACACATAAGCATCTGGTAAAGACCTCCGAATTTTTCCTATGAAACATGACCTTCACCTACTTTTCAAGGTCACAGGGACAATTATGTGAAATCATCTTGTCATCGCGATAACTCGAGAACAAATGATGGCAGCTTCATGAAACTTGACACATATAAGCACCTGGTGAAAACCTCGGACGAGTTCGATGGACGGTGACCTTGACCTATTTTTCAAGGTCACAGGGACAATTATGTGAAATCCCAAGATTCACAATAACTCAAGAACGAATGATGGCAGCTTTATGAGATTTGACACACATAAGCATCTGGTAAAGACCTCCGAATTTTTCCTATGAAACATGACCTTCACCTACTTTTCAAGGTCACAGGGACAATTATGTGAAATCATCTTGTCATCGCGATAACTCGAGAACAAATGATGGCAGCTTCATGAAACTTGACACATATAAGCACCTGGTGAAAACCTCGGACGAGTTCGATGGACGGTGACCTTGACCTATTTTTCAAGGTCACAGGGACAATTATCTGAAATCCCAAGAATTGCATAACTCAAGAACAAATGATGGCAGCTTTATGAGATTGGACACCCATAAGCATCTGGTGAAGACCTCAGAATTGTTTCTATAAAACATGACCTTCACCTACTTTTCAAGGTCACAGGGACAATTATGTGAAATCATCCTTGTCATCGCGATAACTCGAGAACAAATGATGGCAGCTTCAAGAAACTTGACACGCATAAGCATCTGATGAAAACCTCAGACATTTTTGTATGGAACATGACCTTCACCTACTTTTCAAGGTCACAGGTACAATTATGTGAAATCCCTATCATTGCTATAACTCGAGAACGAATGATGGCAGATTTATGAGACTTGACACACATAAGCATCTGGTGAAGACCTCAGACTTCTCTTGATGGAACATGACCTTCACCTACTTTTCAAGGTCATAGGGACAATCATGTCAAATCCACGTCATTGCAATAACTTAAGAACAAATAATAGCAGCTTCATGAAAAATTTGTTCACAAATATTGTGTGGAGCGAATGTTGTGCAATGAGTTACCAGGGCTGAGGGTTGATGCATCTCTGATGCCTATGTTTATCTCTTGTTTTGTTCATTTGCTTGTTCCCTCTAATGGGACTGTGTCATATAAAAGGTATTGAGTTTGTTTATTCGTAAGGCTTCTGAGCGCATCAATTATATTATGAGTTATAGTTGGCAACATTGATGTTATTTTAGGCCATATTCATTTTGTTAGTAACAATTCTCAACCAACTGGAGCCATTTAATAATTCATTTTGATATTTCCAAACAGGTTTTTTTCTAATCTGATTTATTTATTTTGGCAGATCAAAAGAATATAAAGTAAGATTGGTTTTATATCCACACATCATGTGAATTTAACACCAGATGGTGTCATTTTATTCTCTGCTGTACTGCCGACACAGAACACAGATTCCCCACAAGGACGATTCCCACCAGGGGTAAATTCATATCCCAATGCAATGTATATCAGGTATATAGTATCAAGGAATCTGACTGTAGCCATGTATACTATTAGTGTTGACACCACAGATTATTATGGTACTGTTTATGGTATTTGTCACAAGGCCTCTAGTTTATACCACGTTACAATAAATAATTTCCAAAGAATTGATAAACATATTGCAACGGTTAAGGTCGTGTGGAGACATTTGTGTCTTTTCCAAACGCTCTTTAAAATTTATATCCTGAGACAAGGGCAGCAATATTTTAACAGGTGTGTGTATGCATGAAATACTTGTGTCACTGTAGATATGACAAGAATTTGTTTGACCTTCATATATTTATATGCGGATATTGTAAATGCAGACTTGGTGGCCTCAGAGCACTTAACTACTTTAATGTCGTACAAAATGTATTTAATACATCATATAAAAATTGTTTGAGACTTGAAACAGTCTGGAATGTCCGGACAGAATTTTGAACCATTGTTTTTGGTGCTTTAAGGAGAATTAGAGTAATACATGTAATTACGTTCACAAGAAGATTGGATAAGTTATCTGATGAAATGGTACTTCTTTGTAATAAAAAGAAAGTTAATATTTATTGTGGAGACATTGAATTGTATCTACTAATATCTCGGAAAGGGAGCCCTCATATAGGGGTGTTGCTAATTTAAATTACGATAAATGCTATGCATTTAGCAAGGTGTATGTGTATCCGCCAGGTGTTTCTTGTGTAATATAAAATACATGCTGGGATAGAATTGTAGACATTTTACAGCTGATATGTTGACTGCCTTTTTGTACGATGTGAAATGAATTCAATACTATTTTGGCAAAAATGCACTAAGACAATAAAACACATTTTGGGCTTCTTGAAAAAAATAGACTGTTATGCATGAAATAAACTGATTGAAATTAAAAGACACTTTAATCAGCAACTTTTTACTATTGTAAGCCAAGCTGTGACAACTTCCACCAGAGGTTAGTATGTCCACCAGATGTCGCAGCTTGGGTATTGTAATTCTTTCTGTAAGAATGCTTAAAGCATTGGTGAAACCTGGAAAGTTGCAGGCAATTTTACAGTGGTTTAAGGTATCTGAAAACAATATATGATCTTAAAATTGACATACATACAGGCTATCTATCTGAAATCCACTAAAGAACATCTGCCCTGAGAATTATGATTTTTTGTGACCACCAAGTACTGCCAGGACTAAACAGGAAGTGTGTTGTGTGACCTTGACCTTTGAACTGTCAGGGGGCTCCATAAGTCATAGGAGGTGTTGTTTACCAATTGTCAAAATTGGAGCAACACATTTTTGGCCATTTTTTCCACTATTTAGAGAATGAATTGGAAGATAATACTTATCATGATGATAGTGCCTTTTCTTGGCTTTCTTTTGGTGGTAAATTTATTAAAAACGGATGAATATTTATGAAGTTATAAATGAAGAAATCGTTATTTTTTATATTATATATGTTTGCAAAAAAAAGTTTAAAAAAATTCTATACAGCCCAGCTTTTAAGGTGGAATCCATGCAGCCTTTGATGTCTTCCCATTCAATGGTGTGAAAAACCCCAAATTTCATCAAAGAGGGTCATATCATAAATTTTACTGATACCAATTATCAGCATTCACAGTTTTGCCATTCAAAGTCATTGTGATTTAAGGCCAAACCAGTGATCAAAGGGTTTAATGTCACTTTTTCAATATCACGGCCTTCAAGTTAAGGGGGATTCCATGCATCCAGAAAGGTTTTCATATGCATAAGATACTTTTCAAATAAATAGTATACTTTTCCCATAAATGATATATCTTTCACAACCATAAGATATTTGTCACAACCATAAAATATTTTTCACGGCCATGAGTTATTTCATTGATTCAAATAATATTAAAATAATCTTATGTTGTTCTGAAGTATACTCCTGGCAATAAATTGATAAATTGTACAAAACATCTTCACCCTGTTTCCCAAGCTGGACAGGTGCACAACTGGTAACTCATTAGGTGTTTACACAAGATCACATACCAGCTAAACAAAGCTTGTTGACAAAGTGTTCAATTGCTGGTGTAGGTTTTAGCAGACAACTGATCAACTTTCAAGTGCCACAGAAATTTGTTAACAGAGAATATTTTGGGTACTACTACATAAAAGCACTGTTTAGGGTATAAACATTCATGTTATGTAAAGAAAATGTGTCTGAAAGTCAGGTTTCACCAATGCTTTAAATGGGGACATTTGGCTCAGATGGTAGATATTTGTGTCCATTCATAGCGTTCAAGATCGAGAGTTAGAGCTTTCTATTGAGTTTGCAGAGCTTGGTTTGAAATTTCGCTTGATGTTTTTTTTAGTTTTGTTGCGCTAAGAACATACAATATGGTATGAAAATACATAATAATCAATGGACATTTTAATTGTTGTGATCGGGGGCAGTTTAAGAATCGTTATGATCAGGGGCAGTTAAAGAATTGTATGATCAATGGACATTTTTATTGTTGTGATCGAGGGTAGTTTAAGAATCGTTATGATCAGGGGCAGTTAAAGAATTGTATGATCAATGGACATTTTAATTGTTATGATCGGGGGCAGTTTAAGAATCGTTATGATCAGGGACAGTTAAAGAATTGTATGATCAATGGACATTTTAATTGTTGTAATCGGGGGTAGTTTAAGAATCGTTATGATCAGGGGCAGTTAAAGAATTGTATGATCAATGGACATTTTAATTGTTATGATCGGGGGCAGTTTAAGAATCGTTATGATCAGGGACAGTTAAAGAATTGTATGATCAATGGACATTTTAATTGTTATGATCGGGGGCAGTTTAAGAATCGTTATGATCAGTGGCAGTTTATGTATATTAATATTTCAGTCCATTTATTTCTTGATGAATCATTCCGAGACATTTTAAGAACGGATCAAATTAAAGTGATCAATTTCGACCGGAAGCTAAGAGCTTTATTTATAAGCTTACTACCTAACAAAACTGAAAGGATTCTCCGGAGGTGAACAAGGAATACCTGAGGAACACGTCATTTGCGCAACGTCATAAAACTTAGAAATCCCCTTAGTGTGGGTCTATTGTATATGCTACTTAATATTCATGAGCCATGCCCATATATGGAAGAACCGGTTCCATGTGTGTCCCCCTTTGCCCAGGTGAAGCCTAAATATACACAGGAGTTTATATGGACTCGGCAGTGTGTGCTGGCATACACGCTGACTGTCTTTCTTTCCAAGCACAAATACTTTAATATCACCTATTTTCGACATCTTGAAGGTAAGCAATGCTATGGTATACTTTAAAAAGTCGTTTGCAGTGTAAAGAGCCGTGGAGTCTATGATCTAGATAGCCTAATTGGAATTGTGTACAGGTATGGGCGCTCATCACGTTTGTCCACTGAAGTGGTCAAATATTTAACTACCTTCTGGTCTCCGGTATGGTTTTGTGATATCATTGTGAGTTATCATGATTATCATATTGATAACATGTTCTAAAATTGTGTGTTTATTCTTTTTTTTAAATGAGACATGTGGAATGTATATTAGTTTCTTTGAGAGCCGCATTGCCAATCGCCGCTTCATGTGTCAGTTTTAGACAAACAACTGATTCACTTTAATTGCCATTACAAGACTACATATAGTGTTTTGATAGATTACATGATTCAAATCTAAAAAGGTGTGGTAAAGTCTTGAGCATTCATGACCAAACATGCCAAATAAACTCTACCAGAGTGGTCACAACCGTGGAAAGGCCTAACAGTTTTTTTTTTATTCTTTATCTTTAACTTCATTACCTGCCTCAAGCATATACGCTGGCACAACAGCTGCGTGACAAGATAGGGAAATTATATACGGCACACATATTTGGTGCTTTTATACCTTGTGTTTTATTGATAAAACTAGACTGAGAAAATACTTTGAATATTTAATAAAATTAGTTTATAATCTTGTGATTGTAAAAGCAGTTAAACCGATAAGCGAATATAGATTTGTCTTTTATATGATCCCGTGGACGTATACAGTCAGAAGCTATTTAGGTAACTGAAATGGTCATCGCAATGACCTGGGTTTTGCATGAAGGCTTTTGTGACAACTGGACAAGAACGACAGCATACTGATTATAAAGGAAATGGTATGGGTCATATATCATACCTCAGGACGTATGTGCGCTATTAAATAGATCTTAGATATTGTCACCCTAAAAAACATAACACGTTATTTAATTAGATTATTAATCGATGCCCTTGACTATCGGAGGGTCTTAACGCTTATGACAGTCTTATTTAATTTGACCCAAGTTGATGACATGTTGTTTGTGTATGACCCACACGCACCAATGACAATGCTGGTATTTTATGACCTCTATGGACCAATGACAATGTTGTTATGTATGACCTTCTTATAGGCCAATGACAATGTTGTTATGTATGACCTTCTTATAGGCCAGTGACAATGCTGTTAATGTATGACCTTCTTATAGGCCAATGACAATGTTGTTATGTATGACCTTCTTATAGGCCAGTGACAATGCTGTTAATGTATGACCTTCTTATAGGCCAGTGACAATGTTGTTATGTATGACCTTCTTATAGGCCAGTGACAATGCTGTTAATGTATGACCTTCTTATAGGCTAATGGCAATGCTGTTAATGTTATAGTCTTCATTGATAAATGACAATGCTGTTATTTTATCACTCATATAGACCAATGAAAATGCTGTTAATTTGGTAGTTTACAGTGACCAATGGCAATACTGTTTATGTATCATTTAGATCGTTATAATTCTGTGTTGTTATGTGATGTGATCGTACAACCAATTTAATTGCTTTAATTGGCTGCCATCGATTAATTTTCTCCAGCATCAATATTTGATAATGGACAGCTGGTATATAGCGCTATTTAATCACTTGATTATACAACGACTTTAGTATTAATCTTAAAATTATATTACAAGATATGAATAATGTACACCAAAATCAATAATAATTATCATAATAAAACAATATAGCTTGAATATTATTTTCACCAATGTACATATACCTTTATAATTTTCCCAATTTTCTTTCAGGAAGGACATAAATAATCATATAAAATGGAACTGGCAAATATCAACAAGTTGCCCACATTGGCTATTTTGGTGGCAGTACTTGTTACATCGTGTTCGTCGGGAGGTATGTGTGCAAAGCTCTTTACCAGTCAAAATATTGCGATATGTGTGTATACAGGTGGATTGAAACTTCCATTGTCAAGGTATTTGCTATCTTCAGAGTGATGACTCATTTCCCTGGCCAAGCGGAACATAACCTTATCCTCTTTTGCATATACTAAGTGGCCACGATATGAAATATTTCCCTCTCATCTACTATATGATCATCATAAGGTTCATAAAAAACGAAGCGCTAAGGTCACTTAACAAATAAATATGAATTGGGATGATACATTGAAAACTTATAAGGAAATATGTTCGTTTGAAATGTCCAATATCTTAATCAAACGAAATAACAAAGAGATAAGTTAAGGACATAATCCTCAGAAATATGTGATCTTCCCAACCTTTGATGAGTTCGAGTTATATTGAGGTCAAATTTTATTAAATTGTGCAAAATGTAAATTCCTGAAGTAATGTCAAAGGCAGGTGGTAAAAATATTAATATAATCCTACGCTCAGAGATAGGAGGGCCTTTAATGCTTCAATGTTGCGGGGGTATATTTTTAGAATGGATTCATTGTGCCTTTCTGATCTTCAGGTTACTAGTAGAATGGCAACGTATCAAAGTATATTTATAGCGGTAAAGGACGCTTTATTTGCAAGAAATTGGTGCTTTTGGATCGTTGAACACAACGCATCATTGCCCTCTGTGTCGATGTGCCCTTGAATAACCTCAAACGCAAAAAACGCACACAAAAACCTAAGATATTACCAATGTATGAACCGGAGGAGAGAAGACATAGTTATCGATTAGTGCAGATACAAGTGCAAACAATGCATCTTATGAAGGGTGTTTCCAGTTCGCAGACAGATTGTTTTAACCTTGTAGTGGAAAGGATTTGTAGGAAATGTAGTATCATAGTATAAACTCAATCATCCTTATATATATATATATATATATATATATATATATATATATATATATATATATATATATATATATATATATATATATATATATATATATATATATATATATATATATATATATATATATATATA
Source organism: Amphiduros pacificus (assembly GCA_949316495.1). Taxonomy (NCBI): domain Eukaryota; kingdom Metazoa; phylum Annelida; class Polychaeta; order Phyllodocida; family Hesionidae; genus Amphiduros; species Amphiduros pacificus. Next base: position 41,851,212 of record OX439003.1, on the reverse strand, counting down.
TATATATATATATATATATATATATATATATATATATATATATATATATATATATCTTTGTTCTGAAAAAGGTTACATGCAGTAATGACGCAGAGATGAAGTAAACTCTTCATGCAACATATGTTGGTGAGGGGCTGATCATACACTTCAATGGGGTTATTATTATCATTCTATACCAATCTCTCTCTCACAAAGCCGTGCAAAGATACACAATTGGTTAATCTATTTTAAGTCACATATATATGTATGGTACTAATAATGGCATATACTATGACCCTTTATAGCTTGTATTAAAGATGTAACAGGCTGTGGTCACATAGATCGAACGTAGATCGCACATAGATCGCACCTGATCGCACCTTGGAGTAATTACATAATTACTCCAAGATCGCACAAGATCTATGGTTACAAACTTTAAATCGATGGCAACAAGGACCCAGATCTAGCTATGACCATACATAGAATCGATGGTAACATGGACCTAGACCTAGCGATGATCACACATAGAATCGATGGCAACATGGACCCAGACCTAGCGATGATCACACATAGAATCGATGGCAACATGGACCCAGACCTAGCGATGATCACACATAGAATCGATGGCAACATGGACCCAGACCTAGCGATGATCACACATAGAATCTCTGGCAACATGCACCCAGACCTAGCTATGACCATACATAGAATCTCTGGCAACATGCACCCAGACCTAGCGATGATCACACATGGAATCGATGGCAACATGGACCCAGACCTAGCGATGATCACACATAGAATCTCTGGCAACATGCACCCAGACCTAGCTATGACCATACATAGAATCTCTGGCAACATGCACCCAGACCTAGCAATGATCACACATGGAATCGATGGCAACATGCACCCAGACCAAGCTATGATCATACATAGAATCGATGGCAACATGCACCCAGACCAAGCTATGATCATACATAGAATCGATGGCAACATGCACCCAGACCAAGCTATGATCATACATAGAATCGATGGCAACATGGACCCAGACCTAGCAATGATCACACATAGAATCTCTGGCAACATGCACCCAGACCAAGCTATGATCATACATAGAATCGATGGTAACATGGACCCAGACCTAGCGATGATCACACATAGAATCGATGGTAACATGGACCTAGACCTAGCGATGATCACACATAGAATCTCTGGCAACATGCACCCAGACCTAGCGATGATCACACATGGAATCGATGGCAACATGCACCCAGACCTAGCGATGATCACACATGGAATCGATGGCAACATGCACCCAGACCTAGCGATGATCATACATAGAATCGATGGCAACATGCACCCAGACCTAGCGATGATCACACATGGAATCGATGGCAACATGCACCCAGACCCTCAAGCTATGCTCACACATGGAATCGATGGCAACATGGACCCAGACCCTCAAGCTATGATCATACATAGAATCTCCGGCAACATGCACCCAGACCTAGCTATGATCACACATAGAATCTCCGGCAACATGCACCCAGACCCTCAAGCTATGATCATACATAGAATCTCCGGCAACATGCACCCAGACCAAGCTATGATCATACATAGAATCTCCGGCAACATGCACCCAGACCAAGCTATGATCACACATAGAATCTCCGGCAACATGCACCCAGACCTAGCTATGATCATACATAGAATCTCCGGCAACATGCACCCAGACCTAGCTATGATCATACATAGAATCTCCGGCAACATGGACCCAGACCCTCAAGCTATGATCACACATAGAATCTCCGGCAACATGCACCCAGACCAAGCTATGATCATACATAGAATCTCCGGCAACATGCACCCAGACCAAGCTATGATCACACATAGAATCTCCGGCAACATGCACCCAGACCTAGCTATGATCATACATAGAATCTCCGGCAACATGGACCCAGACCCTCAAGCTATGATCGCACTTCGTCTTAAAGCTATGATCAAATACAACAGGAATAAACCTGATGGTCAAACGATAATTCCATCAATTAGAAATATACGATTATCTCCTCTGCTTCACTTGATACTCTGATACGATCACTCGGTGCGTTGCTATAGAAACCATTCATAGCTCATAAAGAAACTAGGTGCAGTAATTTGAGTTTATTTGATATAGACCAATGCATATAGATATGTATATTGACATGATCTCCACCAATCTCTACACATGTCCTTATATATATAAAACATAAGAGGATTCACCTTGGGCTATATTCACCCCTGATGTGATGGAATGATGCAGATTGATCGATATCATCTTGGCACCTGAACACTATCATATAAGATACAAGTGTTGTCTTACTGAGTCTCAGATGTCGGCCTTTCACACAGGCTGCACGATTACCTGTCGTCAGCACCGAGCCTTGCACTTATGGGATCTTTATGAGATCCTCAGGTGGCAGAATAAGATTACTGAGATAACCCAGCTTGAATTATCCTGGTGCCTCTAAACCCCACACGTTTTACAAACACAGTCAAATGATTTAGCGTCTCTGTTTTTTCTAAAATATTTATTGATTTTGGCATGAGTGATGTGTGGGAATTCTATTTTTGTATCTTATTGAATATATTGGGTTGCATTTTTACATATATTTTTTCAGATATTCATTTTTCTTATTAAATATGAAAACAAATGCTATATTGTTGTAATAGTATCTTGCCCTAAATGAATATCCTATATTCATTACAAAATGTATGGAAGCCGTCAAACTTCTATCATCCATGAATTTCAAATATAAAGTATAGGGTGGCACTTTCAGTGGAAAATGACAAAATGCTAAAATATTCTCATGTGAATTCATGTTGGTCATTTTCCAACAACACTCTATTGTTAGGGCCCTGTGCCCCGAGGAAATATGTGAGGGGACCAAACATCCCATGTTCGGACACCAAACATCTGAGGGGAAAAATATTTGTGACACCTTTCCAACGGCAATCACAGTATGAGTAATTATGGGGTGACATTTGAAATATTGATATTTTCAACAACAAAATTAAACCAGGGTAACAGTTACTGCAGTTTTACTGCGCTCAGTTGAATTATCTTTATTGTTTCATTACCTTTTAGCACAACTCCTATTCTTATTGCATTAATCAGGTGATTAATGCAATGTCCAGGTGATTTATATTTTCCATTTGAGACGAGAGCCAAACTATTTCCTGATCTATCTTCGCTCGCTCATGCATGAATATTCATCCCTTGTTAACATTTTGGACAAGGCAGTCGAGGACACTCCTGACATAACAATGCCCTCTTGTCTTATTGCCCTTAAGGGATACATTGTTATTTGCATTAAAGTGTTGAGGAAAACGCCCGCTTCAAAAATAAATATCAAAGCCTCCCGAGACAATAGAGAAGTTACCCTTTGCACTGAAGTGATGAAGACTTTGTGTATATACCTTGTTATCATAGACATTCTGGTTTAATTGCCAACATCCCTAATAATGTATAAAGATCACCTAATACTGTTTGTCCTTGCTGGAACGTGGTATTTGTTTCCTTTACAATCTTACATATCCAGTAAATAGGTTGTTAAAACGATGATTCATCAATATTTTACATGGGGGATGTCGCATATATTTTTCATAATCTAGAAAGGACATGTTGTGCCCATCTGATGTGAAGAGTGGTTAATTTATCATAATGTTATATGAAGAGTGGATAGTTTGCCATCATCTGGTATAAAAGTGGATAATTTGCTACCATCTGATATAAAGAGTGAATAGTTTGCCACCATCTGGTATGAAGAGTGGATAGTTTACGATTATATCTTATATGGGATTGGGAAATATGCTTGATAACAAATATTAAGATTGAACTCTAACAGGAATAAATATTATTAAAAGGTCTCTATCCTATGTCTTCATTCAATATCTGAACCGATCAAATATCAGAATGGGAAATGTTGATAATTAATTCCAAACCTCATCTTCACTTCTGGGTTAATATCAATGGCTGTGGTTTGTATTCAAACACATCTATGTGATAGAAGAGACCTCGGCCATCGGCCCCGGTGACAGGTTTCTTTCTTTTACAATGAGGAAGGACATAACAGCTGTTTAGCCTTCTGAACAATTGATTATGACTAAATAATTCTTCATATTAGGTACATGAATAGTTATTCATCATGAATTGATTCAACACTTAATTATAGAATATAAATGTCCCTGAGTTAACCCCTATGATCCTATTTAAGAACAAGCTAATAGACAAAGCAGTTGGTCTTATTCAAATTGGTATAAGAACATTAGACTTAATTCCAGCAATACAAAACTTAGTTTTGGCAAGAGTGATATTATAAACACCATTGCATTATGAAATATACCGGATATTTGTGTGAGAGCATAACACCTTTCCAGCATGTCCAGGGTCAGAATAATCTGGCATAAGACCAAAGTCCTCACAAGTATAAACATAGTGCCTGTCCTAAATCAACTTTCCTACAACAAATTTAAATCAAATTATACTTAATTTTCTTGGTTTATATTGAGTCAGCGACAGTTCCGGGTGGAGATGCGTATTTTCCTGTCCTCCTTTTATCAGCTTAGTTGACATGATAATTGTGTATACAAGATCAAATGCTACCACAGAAAGCAAACCAAGCGATACTTCCTTAAGGTCCATATACAAACTACATGACCGTGACCAACGGAATGCTTATAGCTTTCCGAGAATGTATGAGATTATACATATGTAGAAATATATGTAACTGTAAAAGTAACACACTCTATCGTGTGTGTGAAAATGTGAATATATAATATATATATATATATATATATATATATATATATATATATATATATATATATATATATATATATATATATATATATATATATATATATATATATATATATATATATATATATATATATATATATATATATATATATATATATATATATATATATATAAAATTATCTTATAATCAATGTATAAATGCATTTAGAATTTAAGTTCAGCCTTAATTTTTAATTGTCCCTGTATGTTTCAAAACATAAAAGACTTTTTTTACACATTGTAATCAAAGTTTCTTGTTTTCATGACAATGAGGTGTTTCTCTCTATGTGTCACTCTGTAATGACTTTGATATGATTGCAGATATAGAACGAGTTGGTTACCCCATACAGTCCACGACGGTTTCATCAAATTGGCCTCTCACCTCCTACCTGCTTAACTCTGTCGACATCAAGCCTGGCGTTATCTTTGCATTTTCTGCCTATTTCGTTCGCCAGGAAGAAGTAATTTTTCAGATCTGGCGACCCGATCCTAACGACTCTGACCACTATATCCTCATACACCAGTGGCCCTTTACACCTACTGGCTCCGACCAAAGAGAAGATGTAAGCAAACATTATCTCATTACACATATCAAATTGCCATATGTTTACCATAGTTTAATGTCAATGATAATGTAAAATAACGTTTTGGTGCAATATACATGCATATGGATCTTTTATAAAACTAAAACAATTGTCATAAAAAGACACTTAATGTATAGCCATCTTATATTAACACCCTATGTAAAGGCATGTTTGCATTTTTTTAGTATTGTCTTAGATACTGCCCCATTTTAAAGCGCAATTATCAAATGGTAATCGCTTACACCTAACTTCCATTTGATGTATTTCAGATGTACATTCACACGAAGGCAGGGTTAAGTTGCATAGAGGTGAAGGCCACAGACCGGCTGGGTATCTTTAATAACGCCAGCGTGGGCGCTGTCGCCTTCTCATTCCAGTCGGGTTCTCATTCGGTCTTCACCCACAGGTTTGATGTCGATGATGAGGTTAAACCTGGAATCAAAATCCAATTTGACAGCCTCACATGGCCCTACAAATTCTCAGCCGCTGCTTATATTCACACCGGTAAGTCATCTTTAAATATTAAAACCTTTATTTTTATTACACTGACATCACAGCACCAGTCATATAAGCGTCTTGGAAAGGAAGAGTTAAGAACATTTGGGGGCATTTGCATTATGGAAAGTACAATCCAGTACCGCTATGATTGAAATATATAAAAAGATACAATATGAAAACAATCAAGTGTCTAAAAGAAATTGAAAGAAAGATAAGGACAGTCTGAGAAGAAGTGTTTATCGCAGAGAGTTTATCCAAATATGATATTGAATAGTCAAAATATAACAATTGAAATCATTCAAGTTTGTTATTTTAAGAAAATAAGTGCAATCCTAAGAAAATCAATTCTTCGCGACATAAAATGTCAATACAATCTAAAGATAATTCTATAGATGCCATTATTATATAATCACAACTATTTGTTTGATATTAATGATTAAGTCCAACACTTATGTATAAGCTATTTTAATCAATGAATGCATTGTTTCCTTCAGATTTGAGTCAGTACCCTGACCTTGAGAACCCTGCGTGCCCTTCGACCTTAGTCATCCCGGAATACACGACTACCGCACCCCCGGCAGTCACAACCACGCCCCAGCCGGTCACTGGGAAAGTCGGCGCCACAGGACCCACGGTACGAACCCCTCTCTTCTTATTCAAGAAATCAAATTTATCTCAATTATATTATATATATATATATATATATTCAATCTCACCTTCCCACAAAAATGATATTACATGTAATCTCATTACATGTTTATGAAATGTACAAAGTGTTTAACTTAAGGGTCAGAATCAATCAATGAAATGGTTTTATATTTCAAAATATATGATTTTGATTATGAGCAAATCTTGATCTTCTTTGGAAGCGGTTCCACATTATCGATTAAATATCCTGATACACAGAGAACAATCTCAAAACCCCTCAGTGCTGTTTTGCATATATTTAGAGAAGATTCACATCTCATGTATCCTGTTATTTTTGGCGTTGTAGGGTCCATCAGGACCAGGTGGCGCCACTGGTTCTACAGGCCCGATGGGGAACCCCGGAGACAAGGGAGATTCCGGGCCGCCCGGGCAGCCTGGCCTCCCGGGGACGATCGGGGCTACGGGACCGACAGGGGCCACGGGCTCACAGGGGCCACAGGGGGATCCCGGTATATCTGCCTCAGGAGTAGTCGAACAGAGCACTCTAGGTGAGTTTATAAAAGAATTTCTATTCAATAAAACAATAAGAAATGTCATCAATGATAATAATTATAGCAAATTATCCCAAAGCGCCGCTATCAGACCAGGTCTGTTGATGGCGCAAATGGATAAAGCTACTTATAATGGGTGATTGAATAAATTGCACATAAATATAAGGTTTTTTTCTTAAAATTCGTTTAACACATTACGTAAACTCAGGGAAACATCATAAACAACTAAAATCCAATATAATGTATTTGGTATCACTCTAAATATTGCACATAAAAAATGTTACTAAAAATAAATATAACACTTAATGTAAACATCAGTGAAGCATCAGAAATAATTTCCAATCATTTAGAACTACAATCCGGTATACTTCATGTATTAGTAATCTTTAATCTAAATAAATCACATGATTTGATATATTCCAAGTCTGTACATATCACTTTGCACCTATTGTTTTTCCTAGATGAGAAGTGGGGGTCATGTGACTGGTGCTGGAAGTTTCTGAACCCGTATGTAATCCTAGCGGGACTTCTGTGGCTGGTCATTTTAACCATCGCCGTCATCGTGCTGGTATCCGTGGTAACGTGCCGCCGAAGTCAGGAGAACCAGTACGACCGCAGTGCGCATTGGGCGCAGAGCCAGAACGACTTGTGGAAGTCTTATGACGACAAGATGAGCAAAGCTGGGTACGATAATCAGGGCTTCGCAGTGACCTCTGGTGAGCCTGTGTACTCTTATGTGGAGGAGGGAAGGACTGCCTTCTGACTCAATGACCTTCGCTGAAGTCTTTTGATTATGAGCAAGACAAAAATGTGCAATTTACACCAATTTTTTTATGTTGTGGAATCTTCAGAGTTGGAATGTTCAACTTTTGTGTCAGCTAACATGCCAAACACGTAATAAACCGGAACCAAAATCTGTCATGCATATTGTTATGCCCAGACATTGGTGTTGCCACCTGGTAGAAACAAATATTTAGACGTTTTGTGTCATAAGACTTCAAATTTAAGCAATCTACCGATTGAACCCATGCATTAAGATTATGCAATTCAGCACATTTGCCATTTTATGTCTCATTTATTTTTAACTGAACAACTTACTCCAGACAAAACTGTTATTGGTCAGATAAGCATAATGATATGCTGCGGAAATATATGAGAGGTGTATTAAGTTAAGTTAGCTTTCGTCATATCTCTCAATAATTGCATCTCCTGACATATCAAAATAACATAGTTGCAAAAGTAAATAAGAATATTGAAATAATGGTAAATGTTAAAGTAAATCAAAATAATGATCAATGATTAAATTTAAAACTTTTTACTCTGGTATCCTGTAAACAAGAGTACAATGGATTTTAAATGAATTGACCTTTGACACAATAATTGAATAGTCAAGCGTTTATTCCAGTTACCTCGAATGTGTAACTTTCTGAACATGTATCTTTGTGATATATTATAACGTATTTGAAGGATCTAAAGAAAAAGAGAAACAAGTTGGTTTCTTGCATGACTGATGAAACGAGAAGTTTTAAGTTTCATAAGCTTTAAGTCAGAATTTTACAGGATAAGACGATATCTTTAAGAAGCAACTTAAAATAATTCATCATAATTAAATGTATGAAGCGCCGGACATTATTTGTTTAAATTGGATCCGGTTTAGTTTCTATTTCTGATGTATGCGATAGAAAAACATGATAAAAATACACGGTGACTATATGCATATTTAAGTGACAACAGATAAACCAATCAATAAATATCTAATATGATGTTATCACAGTAAGAAAGTGAGATGTTTACCTGATTGTATCTGTACCCATGTAAATATGGGCAATCTCATACTGAATATATGCTGCTTTTTCTGATGGACGATAATATGAATATGTGACATAAATGAATAAGATAAACATGAATGAGACAAGCATGAATGAGATAAACATGAATGAGATTAAACTAGCACTCCAAACCTGTTCCGATCTGACTCTATGATATAAGAATCGGTTCATCAGGATTACCTCACCTATTTTTATTATTATATCCAAGTGAATAGAAAAGAAGTGGATAGCATGATTAACAATGGGAACAAGTGAATTTTAGTTTTACATTTACAAAAGTTATTTTATTAATATTTTATGTGTACAATTGTGAATGCACATCATCGTATCGTGTAGATATATTTTATATCATTAAAATGTATCATAATCGCATGTAAATAACATTTCATACTTTGTCATATTGTAATTTATTTTTGTAATAAAATTAAACCCAACATTTTTTGTCTTTTAAAATATGTGCACTATGCAATCTATCTTCTGAGATATATGAATAAGTATTCACATGATGTGTTGTTTTTTTATAAGAGAAACTGCCAGACCAGGAGAGATCTATTCAGATGGGGATTAACATTTACAAAATTATCCCAATGGTGTCTCTATACTTGAATAATATGCCCCTTTGGCTGATTTCTTAACAATTTACAAAATTTTTGAGGTGATTAAAATATAGCGATTTTTATTGTTAGCACAATTCAAATGCTTATACGAGATTTGTTGCATAACATTGGTTTTATATATCAATTTTAGAAGCTGTCACGAAATATTCACATGACTATTTCCAATAGATCTCAACGCCAAGACGAAAGGGAAATGAACCAATCAAACATCATAAAGGCTCCATTGTCAGAATTAAATATACAGATTTACTTCACCATTTTCAAAAGTATTCTTATAAGAAACATCGCCATGGTGTGCAATATATCTATGCATATATTTGGTCCATATGCCGAATTGAATTCTAAAGTTGATCTGAAAGTGGGTTGCAATATTAACAAGACGTCCCAGATATCACATTACCCACTCTCAGGTAAAGTTTGTGTAATAGGCAGCCTTTATTTGCAAATTCTTTCTCATGCCAGCCCCTATCGTTATTAGTGAACATGTGAGTCAATTATGCCTGTTCATAAAAATCAGGTTGTGGGCTGATAGTGAAAGAAAAAATGAATATTCAAACAGATTCAATTTTGTTCTCACACTTGACCAGTATTGACACCTGATGATGGTCAATTCAAATAATATTTGAAAACAAATAATACAAAATGACAAATATTTACAAATAAAACATATCTTACATAGTTATTGGAAAGACTTTGAGATCAGGTGATGATATTTATATATCATAATTGACAAAGCATCCTGGGAAATGTCATTCAAGAATCATTTAAGATAACCTCAATGTGTTCAATAATTTGACCCATATGTTCTAGATATGGTATTGGTATCGTGAATCAAGTTCGCCAGGAAGAAATGTCCATAATATTTCAACTATATTATGTGTTAGACCATTAAAATATTCATGAAATCAGATGTTCAATTACTGTTTCCTCACATAATATAAAATTTTAACACACTAAACTTTGTGATCAAATGTTGATACCCATCATCTTACCCCAACATAAATGTCTGTACCATTTAAAAATAGGCGAGTCCTCTGCTAAAATCCCGAATCATCCATTGAATACTTTGTCAACAAGCTTTCCTAAGCTGCCCAGTGATCTAGTTCAAACACCTATCTAATAAAAGTTTGTTAACAATAAGGCACCTTCAGCCTGGATGTATTTGGCTTACATAATTTGTACATTAGTATTTGTCTTTAGGTACAGTCCACCCTATAACATAACAGAACAGTGGTCACATGAGTAGAGTGCAGTACTTGGCACTTTCAGCAAAACACAATAACCATGGCAGGTGTATTTTGGGTGGTTTCTATCACAGATTCATGAGTAGTAACATACCCCAAAACTGTCTGTGACCTCCGCGATTTTATGAATGCTTTATAAGAATTAAAGCCATTCAACTAACAGCTGAGCACACTATAAAAATGTGTAGGAATAAATAACCATATTCGAAAAGGTAGTTTCATCATTGATTATCGTTTCGGTATTAAGACTTTATAATTAATTACTCTTTTACCATAGTCAAACCCTTCCCGAAGGATTATTTGTACATTAATGCAGTAATGTATCTCAACATTTGCAGGAGGGTTTCTCAACATGTGCAATTGTTTTTAAAACATGGATTGTTTAATGTTATCAGTTAATCAATAATATGCATTAGGAGTGGAGAACCTCGCCGTATTCGAAATGTTGACCCATCTGAGCCAGATATCTTATCGCAATATACCTATAAGAATACTTTACAGTTCGTTTTCAACTGATATCCTCCCATTCATTCAGCTTAAGGTAAGGTAATATACTTTGATTGTCTTTAGATGATGGCTTTAGACTATACAAATGATATATCCACATTTGTACAGCTTAGGTTCAGTGTCTTACTCAGTATCTCTCAACCATCATCATAAGTATTCCTGCCATTTTCAACATCATAATTCGCAGCATCCTTTCCTCCTGAATATCATTATTTCAATTAGTGTTGATATCATCATCTATATCATCCTCGGCATTAGCATTCATGAGCAACAAGATATGTTTAAGCAAAATATTTACGCTGATGTCCACTGAAATAAATACGCTATTCATTGCATTAAAAAGGCTGATATCATCTTCAGGCATTAAAAAGGCTGATATCATCTTCAGGCATTAAGGAGGCTGATATAATTATTCAGGCATTAAGGAGGCTGATACCATCTTAAGGCATTAAGGAGGCTAATATCATCTTCAGGCATTAAGGAGGCTGATATCATCTTCAGGCATTAAGGAGGCTGATACCATCTTCAGGCATTAAGGAGGCTGATATCATCTTCAGGTATTAAGGAGGCTGATATCATCTTCAGGCATTAAGGAGGCTGATACCATATTAAGGCATTAAGGAGGCTGACATCACCTTAGCAGCATGGCCCAGATAGACCCGGAAGATGCCGACTATGTCTGCTCTCTCTCAGAGAAGAGCATCGCAAAGGCCAAACAAGAATTACATGAAGACCCCAAAGAAAGACTTTCTGCTGTTAAGGCCTTGAGGGATTGGATTAAACAACAACCCCATCTTAATGTTCCAACTGGTAGGATTTCAAAATTAATCATACTTCTTTGTTAATCGTTTGTTAATCATCTGTTTTATTGAAACAAAATAGCCAGAAATACCTAATTAGATATATTCGTAATGACATTACAAATATTGCATCCCTCCCAAAACTGGAATCTTAAAATATATTCGATATATATTATCTCCAACCAGACTTCTTGGTTTTTTAAATGTTCGGGTAAGGTTAGCAAATACTCTGTACATTCAAAATAATAAATTCAAAATCGGCAAAAGAGTTGTGTTGCTCACATTTACATTATCTTTTTGCTTTAACACCTCAAAATGTAGCAAAAAGGGCAACAATCCTAATCATGAATTTGTGTTTTTGCATTGGAAAAGATTTGTTTGTTTTGGTTTTATACTTTTGAAGCAAATAAAAAAAATCCTATATCTGTTCCATGACAATGCAATTTTTGTGTTTTGCAGATACTATAATGCTGTTGAGGTTTTTGAGATGTTCTAAGTTCAGTCAGTTGCGAGCCAGGACCTTAATAGATAATACGTATAGCCTGTATCAGGAGGCTCCCAACTGGTTCACAAACATCGATATCTATGATCCTGATATTAGGAAATTCATTGAGAAAGGGTGCGATGATATTTATTTAGATTCATAAGTCTATTGAGTAAGGTTATTCTATTAATTTTTCTTAAATTGCAATGACTGTCATATATCAAAATCGAGATGTATATCTTTAAACATAATATTTTTCAAACATTATCGTTTAATGGAATGCCCAATTGGCTGCAGAATAAAAAGGTTTAATTTTTTCCCTCTAGGGAATTTGTTCCTTTAGGTTATAACAAGGACGGGTGTTTCGTTGTGCTCAACCGAATAGGTGAGTCATAAAAAAATCAAAGTATGAATGTGTATCGGAGAATCCTATTAGGAATTTTGAAGTGAAGTGAACTGAAATTGAAGTGAAAAACTGCAGAAAGTTAGACAAATTTAAATCTAAACTTAAAACTTATTTATACACTAAACATTATCTGCAGAAGCGCTACGAGCAGACATAGTCTGAAATGGCGCTATCTGAATGTTTATTATTATATCATTATTATTTTTAACTTTAATAATATGCTCAAATATGTATGTTATTAATTGGCGTCCTCATGTGACTTACACAGAAATACTAATATTACGTGTTAGGCCCTAACGAGATTTTTAAACATTTCTCCACCAACCGACAGCCCCCGTGTTTTAATGCTTTTTTCAGACTGGCGAACACTGTCACAACTGATTTTGCCACTAACACAATAAATTTGTGTACCTGTAGAATATCAGCTACTTTAATATTCTCGTATTTTACAGCAATTTCTGCTGTACCTAAAATAAGGTTTTATCACTTATTGCCTTAAAACTCTTGAATTAGTCCAGTCAATATATGACAAAAAATGGCCTAACCCGGAACAAATTAGAACAGAAATAAAACTCATAGAAAATGTCTCAGAAGAGCCTAGAGAATAACATAGTAAAAGTCTACCAAAATCCAAGTAGTGGAACAATGCGTAAATTGCATAAATCCAAAATGGCCGACACATAGCAGGGTAAATCTTAAAAATTATATAGCATGACTCCTATTTGACATATTTGAGTAATCTTAGAGTCTATTTTATGTTTTTTGGACATGATAAATCCAATGGGAAACTTTTCAAATTGGTAATACCCATATTTTGTACTCTTCCTCATAACAATGACCAATAAAAGTAGAATAATAAGTTGAAAATTAGAACTTTGCTTGTATTCTGATTATATCTGTCTGTTTTACACCTTTTCTGTGATATCTTCTACAACACATATTATTCTACAATAACAAGTTCTCAAAAAGGAGAGAAACAATAATTTCCAATTAGAATTATTTAAAAAACTGTGTTTAACAACCCATTAACAATTTAATTGAATTTGCACATCATTGCAAGTTGTAGGTAACTATTAGTGGTGATCATATTGAAGAGGGAGAATCCATTCACACACAGGGAGGCAGCTTTGAATGCTTCAAATTAAAAGCTGAATTTACTACCAACAGCAAATAGTACCATACAATATGTCTGATTATTACTTCCCTATTGTGTACATTACAATACTGAACTTAGGTTAACAAGAAGTATTATTTTCATCATCATCCATTTTTGATGACGACCCTTCTGCATTGTCCACATGCAGTTGAACAGTCTAGCCCATGTTTTCTGCAAATGCATTGTCAAACCTACTGAACAAAGTGTCCATCAGAAAAATCTAGAATGTCTACACCATCACAAACTGCTGCACTATATTCATATTGTGTAACTGCATAAAAACCCATGTTTATGCAGAGTATGATTAAAGCATTCATGAAATGAGCTTTTCAAGCACCTTTTCCTCACAGTGTAATTTAAATATTTATACCCCAAACTTTGCAATCAAATGTCATTACCCATCTGATTTCACCAGCATCAGCTCCTTTAATGATATTCTGAAGCAGGAGGACCACTGATTCAGGCAGAAATGAACATGCAGCATCAGGATAAGACATCTGATCATAGGCTGGATAAATTTCACACTCATGTGGCAATGTCTTAATGTCATACATAGGGGTAGGAACAGGGGGCTGCCCCCCCCTTTTTCTCAAACTTAGGTTACCACATAGGAAGTTCAAAGCTGATGGTAAGAGGGTTTAGTGCATCACTCAAAATAATTTGAAACTGATGACCCAAAATCTCTTGACTTGAAAGTGTCAGGTAGTAGTCTGAAGACAAACTCTATCTTTGCCAGAGAACCTATTGAAACTCATCATTGGTCTGCTTGGTGACTACTAAGATAAAAGAAACAATAACTACTGGTTCCCCTGGCATAAGGGTCCTTTGTCCAACCAGATGGGCAGTAAAGACAGATACTATGAACAATGTCATTGTGAATTTTAAAGTTTTAATTGAAGTCTGGGAAGAGGCTTTAGATTATGTTAGAGCTTTTAAAATGCACAGTAGAATTAGAGGATTATTAAATGTGTACATGACTTTGGTGTCTTATTGGCAGAAAACATTCTGAAACACAGTTATAATCTTAGTAAATCTGTCAAGGTCCACCAGTGTCAGCAGCAGAAAGCCAGAGAATAGCTAGCCCAACAATTATAACACTCAAAACAAAACAGACAGATACAGCATTTGATCAATTTTGGAACAAAGTGAATTAAAATGTAATGTATTAGGGGTAACTGGTCCCCAGCTCTCTGGATTAGGGCCTACATATCACCCCAGCACCCCACAGGAACATTACAGTAAAATCTATTATGAAGCTCCAGATGCTAAAGACGATAGATTTGATCATCCAGGCTATAAAGTGTATCTTAATTTATAGAATATGTTGCTAAAGGCTGATGCTGGTTATACATATGACTAGAAGTTTGCAATTATGACAGATCTGTATGCTTCAGACATTAATGCACAGAGACTGAAAACTCAAATAGACCCATTAAAAAGCAACATAGTTCTTGAAAAGAATACACCAACATGAAATTCCATGTTCACAAATAGTGGCAACACTTTTGACAGTCCTTTTTTCTAACTGGTATTAATACTTTTTTTTTCTTTTCACCATAAAGATATATATATATATATACAATGTATTTCATAGCAGAATGATGCTGGCATCGTATGAAATACATTACAAGAAACACTACATAAGCTATTTATTTCCTTATCATGGCCTTAAAATAACAGCAAGGGCATGACATTATTTCAGTGTGCAAGGAACCTTTAATCATACAAAAAACCTGAATATAAGCATGAAATAGGGTGAAACGTCAATGAGAGGCGGCCATTTTTTAATTTATGCAAATTAGGTGATGTTCCACTAAGTTGATTTTGGTAGACTTTTTATATGTTCATCTGGGTAACATTCTGAGACAAATAACACCAAAATGGTTTCTGTTCTAATTTGTTCTGGGTCATTTCATATTTTGACTGGACTAAATGGGTTCCCAAATGAAACTAGAATTAGTGTCTCAGTAGATGTTTTCAAGAAAAGCTCCAAGATATTCTTATATCAGACACATAACCACATAAAGCTCTATGAACCGACCCTGTCTGGAATCACCCCTATATTGGTTTTGGAATGATCATTATCATTATTAATCAAATACAATTTTAAATACATGGCCACTAAAAACCAATTACACAAAAGTTTAAAATAAATGATTATACAATTTGAACGTTTAATTTTATTCAACAATTCTATACATCTGATCTCATTCTGCAATTTGAATATCTAATCTTATTCTATATTTGAATAAGATTAGATATTAATCATATCCTACAATTTGAATATTTAATATTATTCTACAATTTACTCTTATTCTACAGTTTGAATATCTAATAACATTCTACATTTTGAATGTTTTAGCTGTGCAGGATACTAATTTGTTGAAAGATCCAGTAATGCTTTGCAAGCTGAAGAAAGCAACTCATGCCACGTACGGATACTTCCTCAACAATGAGGAGAACCAAGTGAACGGCTTCGTTACCCTGGTGGATGCCACAGGAATCACAGCCAAACACCAAGGCAATCTCTCAATAGCAGAAATGAAAATCATGTCCAAGTTCTGGAGGGTGATTTATCTTATTAAAACTATTTATGTTTATTCCATTGAAATAGTTTTTGTCAAAAGTAGATTATATGCCAATAAATATATGCTGTCAAAACGGATTGATTTTGTTCGCACACTTATTGTCACAAAAGGATTTTCCACGTCTGGAAAAACATATATTCTAATTAAAGTAGAATTTTGTAATCCAAAACCATTTCCTGCGTGTGCGTCTTTTGTTATGTTTTCATGATAAGTGTGCAGGAATTTTAAATTGGGATTTCATGTACACACATAAACTGATAATATTGAGTGTGCTATTGATGTCCAATACAATGTACTGTACTGTCAATATATCGATCTTTCAGAAATGAATTTTCACAATATCATTATTACCTCTGTGAAGGACCCATTTAACATTTTGGTTAAGTGTTTTTTTTTTCATAATATTATAATGATATTTCATTATTTTTTATAGAATGCAATGACGATGAGGTACAAGGCATTTCATGTGTACAACACCGGTCCCATAGCCGAGGCAATGCTTCAGATAGTCAGACCATTCATGCCCAAAAAGTTCAGTGAAAGGGTTAGTACACCGCTTTGTAAAAGGACGGGGACCATTAGTAAATCAGGGTATTTTCATGTTAAGCTCACATCCCTCCAAACCTCTGCGAGAAATAAGTCTAACATTAACAACGATTAGGAAGATTAACATGATATCTTATGTGAGAAAACGAAAATAAGTAATTGACAGACAAAAATAGATACATAAAGCAAGGGACAGGAAAAGAAAACATTTACATTTTTCTGCAAACCAACCCCACTGTAGTTATATTGAAATAAATGGAAGTAAATGAAATAAATTCAATGACAGGTTGTTTTTATAAGCCCTTGCCCAGCAAGTTTATTACATCAATAATTCAAATTACTCTACTGTACATGTATGAATACAAATAATGTTGTTTTTTTGTGTGTTTAGTTCTTTATGCATGGCAGTAATCTGGAGAGTGTGTACAAGGTGGTTCCCATGGAGTTACTACCTGATGAGTACCTGCCTGATGATTATACAGGACCCTGTGCAGGACCCGTCCAAAGTCTCATCGGTATGTATAGACGGGGCTCACTGCACACACCTGCCACAATCGCGATACGTGTCTCTGATTGGTCAGCTGCATTCATTCATTTGTGCTCTAGATTGTGATTGGTTCATAAGTTCCCGCTCACGCTCTCACAAATTACACGAGTAAGAATTTTTGGACAGAACTAGACTGGATTTCGTCCCTGTCTCTGTCTTAATTCAAGTAAAGGGGTTCAATTATAATGTAGTTCATATTCATAATGTTAACTCCCACCTGATTTGCTCTTTCCAAGACAGGTGGTTTAAAGTCAAAAGCTTGGCCTGCCCATATTCCAACTTTAGTTAACATATAAATTACATAATACAATCATAAAATAAAATACAATTAAAAACTCAACTTTTGATTTTTTTAAAATATTGCTTGTGATGTGATAAATTTGAGTTTATTCAATTAATTCGTTCATTCGAGGTCTTTCTATTTTTCGTTGAATTTGATAAATCTAGTGATTCTTCCTTACTTCCAGATATGTTGCAGATATGTATATCTAATTCTGGTAATTCATTTATATTTCCAGATAAATTTGTAAATGAATTGTATACAAAGGAATTTGCGGACTATTTAAAAGATGTATCTAACATTGATAAGTACAATGTGAATAAAGATAAGCGATTGAAGGAAGTTCAAGCTTCATTCAGAAAGCTAAACGTAGATTGATACTGCAACCTCCCAGACTAATATAACTTTGACATACATTACAGATAATATGTACATTGTCAACAATCTTTTTATAGACATTTATATAAATTACAATACACTATGGTGAAATATTAGGATAAAAACGTGTGAAAAGAGTGTGCTTTCTGCTTGATCTCCAGGTGTAGAGGTATAATTTGACAAAATTCCTGTCAACAAATTAATGGATCAACTCTTAATTAAATGCTCCCTTTAGTAGTCACCTCGCCATTGGCATTGGCTTGACATTCATGTGCTCTCTGACAACTGCCCCGGTACAGTGACGGGTGCCAACCGATTCAGGAACCAATTCATCAGAATATTTGTTACCCATCCTTAGATGTTCACCTGTTATAAACTATCATAGCCTGTCAGTATGTCAACTTAGTTGAGATGTAAAGTAACTGAAATATATGTGTGAACACATGAAATGCCCTTCCCAAAAGCGTATATATTCAATTTTGGAGGTGATACATTGGAGTATGTAAATAGTTATACCGGGCATAACGACAAATGCATTCGCACGTATCCTGTCGGCCTCAGAATCGTGTGAGATAGCTGTAGTGAAGTTGTGAAAGCACTAAAAACATGGCGCTTGTGAGGGGGACGAATAATGCTTGAAAATCTCTTTAGGGCCCAACAGAAACCCATGACCTCTACAACTGGAAGATTAAGCATATATTGGTATTATGCAAAGATCTCAACTAAACGATGATAGTACGATGATATAATGTCTCTTTTGCGTAAGAAATGTAATGGTTTTAGTCTACATGTACATCTATTTCAATTTCTATTTTCATGCTGCTTTTGTAGGCATAACTATTTAATGCTGATTTAATAATGTTCACATATCGTGTATAATTGGAAAAAAATGGATAATTTCATGAAAGCAAACATGCCATATTGTCCGTTTGACTGTCAAAACAAAAATAAATGGTTTTCAAAGAAGGAGTCCGATTGTGTTGTGTGATTTTCTTTATTTTTAGTTGTAAAGAGACCCTCAATGAAATACATTCATTGCATTACTTCATTATAAATGTAAAAAATAATAGATGTCATGAAATCCATAAATTTTCTTCAAAATATAAAATGTACCTTGTCCTAGCATTGCACCTACCTATCACATAGACACAGCATGTATAGAATTGTGGTGGGGCCATCCCAGGAAACACAATCGGGTTGCAGGCAGTGAACCGCTAACTTATAGAAAATAGCCATAACTGGGACAAATATAAAGAAATGACAGAGTTCAGAAGAATATTACACATACACATAAAATATATATAACAATCGAAGTAACGGTGCTGGAAAAAGTGGAAGAGGGTTACACAATGAAATGGTTTTTGATAATGGTTGTTGTCTTTGTGAATAGAGGTAAGATGCTTATATGTGTTTCTCATGAAGGATAAAATTATTGTTCTCATACCAAAACTGTCTTATTTAGTAGTGAATATTTTATGCATCTTTGTGCATCTAAATAGATGAATCAATTTTATAGATGTAGATAACAAGTAGATAATACATTCATATGTATTTAAGGACAAGCCTCGAACGTGCATGTTGATAACCAAAATGGAATTGATTCAAAAGGCTGTGGTGAAACACACCAGAATCCTTGCAATACACTAAGGTAAATATTGTCACCCATGTTTAAGACACTTCACTGGTATTATTGGGGTTGATTCATCTTCTAGCCGCTTAATCTATTTGATAATAATCCTGTATTTCTCTTAATGTATTCACAGAGACATTAAGTGATGCATCTGTACTGTAATTTTGCATATGTACTTTAAACAAATCATGGTTCCTTCATTTTAACCCAAAAGTCACGACAAAATAGCATAAAATTGTAAATATCCTGTTGCATACAATCAAATAAATATGTTTTTCTTTAAGGTCTTGATATACATTGCATTTAATATCATCTCTTTGTTGCAGATATGGCATTCTGGTTGGCAATGCAGAGGATACAGTGTATGTGGCGCCTAGTCCTCGCTCCTATAAAGACGGCCGTTCAGTCTCCATCCTTAAGTCTATTGTAATACGTGGAATACAACCAGAGGGCACATCTATTGGAGGCAATATCTCAATTAATGATAATAAAAATTATACTGACTCCATAAATGTGAGTTTCATAAGTGTCACACTGACCTCTGCAGGTATAACATTAACAAATGCAACAGTTTTATTGAAGAATACTTTAGTGAGTGCAACAAGTATAAACTCATTGCCGGGTAGTAATTCATCGACTATGGTAATATTGGGAAATGGTTCACGTATAGAGTCATCTGTGATAAACATCAAGGAAAGAGATACAATCGGGATAGAAACAGAAAGCGACATCAGCATTCATAATAGTCAAATAAACAGGAGCGTTCTTTTCTCTGATACAAAGATGGTCATTGGTAAGATATTGGATCCAAAATATTTAATTAAGATAACAAACACAACACTTTCTTGTACAAAAGGTACAATGATCTCTCTTGCATCACATGATGTACTTGAGGAATATGATACTTTGCAGTATTGGACATTAAATATCGGATGTGAATATTGTGAAGATGGATGGTATGGTGAAGAGGCATCCACAATAACAGTTGGTGCTTTAATGCCTTCCCAGAGCGCGACTAGTAGTGCCACCTGTCGTCGATGTCCACAGGGGGCCATATGTGGGAACACACTGAGAGCTAAGCGGAACTATTGGGGTCAGTGGGAGAATGGTGAGCTGATCATGTATGCCTGCCCGGATGATTACTGCTGTAATAATACCACTTGCCCTGGTATCAACAGTTATGCACCACACAGAACCGGGCCCAGTTGTAGCGCCTGTCAAACAGGTTACGGCGAAGAACTGGGAAGTCCCTACTGTGTACATGAAATGCATTGCACAGACACCATTGAGAATCTATCATTACTTGCCCTGCTGGAAGTCATTGTGTTTCTTGTATTTTTCTTCTATGAAGTGGAAGTTACCTTGTTATTGGATAAGTGCCAATCTTTTATGGAAAGCCGCTGTAAGAAGCAGACACCAAGTGGCCATTCTGGACAAGAATTATCTACATTAGAGAGACAGACATCTTCATCATCACAAACAACTCTTGTAGACAATAGCCCAACAGTAGCCACAGATAATACACAAAGCACCGCTAGGTCCACAGTAGGGGCAGGTTATGACAGCATCTTCTTCTACTGTTTGCAAGTTTGTTTTCTCCTCATCGTAAACATCCATTATCAAGATAATCGCCAAAAACGAGGCTGGCGCCCTCGTGTCCTTTGTGGTCGACCCGATGTACTTTGATGTTCTTGTCTTATTCCCCGATGCGTGCATACCAAATACTGATCATGTAATCAAAGTTTACTACAAGATTATTTTTTTGGTGCTAGGATTCATCTTGTGGTTGCTAATATATGTTTCGTTTATTCCTTACCTTTACTGTTATAACAATCAGGGCGCTAAATTCTTCCATTGGCCAGTTAACATGACCACATCCGGGAGATTTATGAGCACTTTGGTTCAACTTTTGATCTATACATACCAGCCTTTTGCACATTTTTGTTTGGAACTTCTAGTCTTGTGTGTGTCAATTGGGCAATCAGGGGATGTCACTCTTAACGCTGACGCCACAGAGGCTTATTGTTTCAGTGGGTACGGGCAGTGGGCAGCAATAAGCGTTCTCTGTATATTTTCATTACCTTTTATCGTCGTTGTTGGGTTGGGACCACCACTGCTCTACAAGAACAAGATATCCGCCACAACATTTGTATTCAGCATGCTCTTTCCGTTGATTCCAGCAATAATTTTTATCAAATTGCACAGATCCAAAACAGAAGAAGCAGAAGAAAATGAAATTTTACTATTTTCTCAAACTCACATGTATGATTCCAGAGAAGCTATATTACTTCAAATATACACGCCTTATAATGATATGCATCATTCAGGAATTTGCTGGGAGGGGATGATGGCATTGCGCAGACTCCTATTGGTTGTCTTGGCAACAATGGTTACCAACATGTTTTACAAACACATAGCTTTGACCGTCGTTTGTGTTTTAGTTTTTATATCTCACGTTAGCATGAGACCTTTTCGTGACCAGGATGCACAGATCAGTGAAAGTATTTGCCTCTTCTTGCTTGTAATAGTAGGTGCTGGAAACACTTGGAAGGCATATTTCCACTTGCTGGGAGATACGCCTCAAGGTGCAGTAAATACCTTTTTCCTCGTTTATGATTGGGTAAGAGGCTGTCATTATTGGTCTTTTACCTGGTATAGCGATTGTATTAGCATCATTCGCAATGATGTTTTTGGTTCTGTACTTTATTTATGCCATTATTATTTCCTGTAAGAACAAATTGTAATATGTTTGTAGCAAACTGCTTAAAGTAGATTCTTGAGCTATTTATACTCAGGCAAAAACTATACTGAGAGCAGTAATATTTGTCTCTTGAGGTTCTTATCGGTGAGGATCACGATATGAGTATGTCATCCTTGCATATTGTGTTACGAATGCAACTTTTTGCGACGTCAAAAACAATACCCATCGCATTCTTGTCTTCCTTCTGAACACGGCAGTAATGGTCATGGTTAATATGGTCTGGAGATTATAGATATATTGAGGGGATTATTATCATTGGAATTTTGTTGACATATGGGTAGTATTTAAAGAAATGAAAATTGTGTTTTTACACACCCTTTCAGCAACTATAGCCATATCAGGTGGATTCAAGCCTTTTAACCAGTGTGAAAGTAACATTGCTGGCAATGGGATTTGAACCCACCACTTCCCGTCATCCACTTTTATAACCAATAAAGGCACAGCTCCCACGCTTTACCAACTGTAGAAGTGGGTATTTAAAGATTTTTGGGGTAAAGCCATGTTATATATTTAAAAATACAGGGATTATAAATTGGGATCATAATTAGGACCGACACGAGTTTGCTTGTGTGGGGTTTGACACCACTTCCAACTTTATTCCAGTTATACATGGACATGGAGCAGATTTAGTGCTGTCTCACTGAATTGTCATGGTGCAGGTCATTGACATAACAATCCACAGGTTATGCCAGGGTTCCTAATAAATGGGTTTGTACCGAGGATCCTGGGTTAGTATTGTGGAGAAATATTACCTTGCCGACATTTACTTTCCTCTCCAAGCAGCACTCAATAAGTGAGCAGTAAATTCTTGCTAAAGATGCGCTCATAGGCTTGTCGGAAAAGCATTTCAAAATACACTTGGCTCTTAATTTCCTATTTTTATATTTTAAGAATAATTTTATGCAAACAGTTCTGTGATTATCATGTGATGTGATACATGTGATTCATCTCCTAAATTAGAATATTAATAATCATTGAATGAAATCTGTGTTTTAAACCAATCAATTTTATGATATATTTCTTGTCAGCAATTGTTTTGTCAAATCACCTGCAAGTTTTGTGTGCTTCAAATCCACAGCATTTTGTGGTAACTCGGTCTCGTTAATACAGGGAAGATATTATTTCACCCACCATTGAGAAATGCATTCATACATTTCAGATATATGACACAACCCTGCATATCAACATTTTAAACTATGATGCTCATTTCCAGTGATGATAATGTATTCAAAGCCAGATCATATGCTACATACTGTAAGATTGATATTAAAAATGAATGATGAAGAATGCTAATCCATATAAAAATTGTCTTTTGATTTTATGAGTAATTCAAATATAGATTTGCATCAGTAGTCTCTTTAAAAATTAGAAATGACAAAAAAGTTAATATACTTTCCAAACAATTCTGACCAGGGAGAACATTTGATTTAGCCTAATTCATATCAGACAAACACAAGCCCAATAACCGAAGCAATACGCCCATTATAGAGTTCATTGAAGTGCTGAGAGCTGTGTTGGATCTGGGATAAGTAGATACTTCATCATCCTATCTAACTCATCTATATAGTCAACCTTCAAAACAAGATGAATAATTTGTGTCTATGCAATGTTGCTGACGACTTAACGATGTCTTAATAAGTTCAATGACTCTCAGCGTTAATTGATGCCTGTAAATTAACAAGCAAAGTGATGTATCATCATTCACAAACCACAAAATAAAACAGAAAACACATCCATTTTGCAGATGATATGCTTTTGCAGGTGATATGCTGTAAAATTAAATAGTTTTGTTTTCACATGGATCTTTTCCTGTGTGTACACAATGTATATATTCATCAAACGTGATAAATATTATTTGCAAATGTAAGAGACATTTGAGTACCATTCAATAAGCTTTTTCCATGTCCCCACATTAAAAGTGACGTTTTGTGTGATGGGTTCTTCAAGCTGTTAATACCAATGTTGAAGTAATCAATACGATCGCCAACAAACAGTTTCTACCCTTGGGGTGTCTCCAATATGAATGGATCATTCTGTGCTAAATACAAGCCCTACAAGCCATTTTTCATCAAAATATGGCTCATGCACTTCGTCGACAGAAATAAACAAAAAACAATCTTCACCTGGTACACAAACCGGAAGTCCTCTCCTTGTCATGAAGATGCAGTGCTGCCATCTGGACTTTTGGAGATCTATCTTGATCAAAACATGTCCAATTTGATGACTTTTTTTAATGTGGCTGAAACGTAATGAAATGTACCAAAAGAAGCGGAATACTTCCACCTTTCTGATTCTATGATTAGTATTATTATAAAGCAAAGATATCTTTTTTCGAAGTTATTTGTACTACTCATGGTTGCCATATCTTTTTGTCAAGAGAAGTGTGTCTAAATGGTCCAAAATTCACGTAGATTACATGTATACAAAAGACAATTTAACTAATTATGTTTTGCTCTAATAATCATTTTGTGCTCGATTGTAATAATGATCATCTGTCAACATTGCCTAATTAATTGTGAATTAGAATTGTGACCATGCAATTTTCGAGTAGTTTGAGTGTACATTGAACTCTGTACAAAAACTCTTTTGCTCATTTAATAATTTACTGTTCTGTTATGTAAACATTTTCTCGTCTGCAAAAGTTATGTAGATGCCATTCAGAAAGGCTCATGTTCCATATTTCTTGTCTCAAGATGCACCAGAATGTACCACAGAGTATGTAGATATCAATGTTATTTCGGGGCGAATAAAAGTATGGATGAGGCAATATCAATTGATAAAGTGCTAGCCAAGCTGTAAAAACAGTAAAAATGTAAATGTAATATGTATTCACATACAAAATTATGATGTCATACAATAAAAAACATAAAGCATAAACTTCGGGTAAGTTGGTCTGAAAAGAGACCAACATTGAGCCAAGTAAAATATAGGCCAATTTTCATATTGTTATTCAGGTTGCCAGAGAGTTCAAAGCCCGTCTCTGTGTGTTCTATACACTAACCTATACAATGGTAGTTACAGTGCTTTCAACAGATGCCGCTCTGACTTCCCCTGAATGCCAATAAGGTTGCTTGAACTGTAAAATGAAATTAAAACTGAGATGCATAGATATTTATCACCGAATATGTAGGTCGTGAAATATTTTTGTTCAATAAAAAGTATTTTTTCCGACAAAAGAAATTGAATTTAACTGCATTGTCTCTGAAATATTTTAAAGTTCACTTGTACGTGAAATCAGATCAAGTCATGAAAAGAATAGTACGACAGTACGGAATGGCTGAATTAAACTGATTGAAATAAAATGACATGTTAATCAGCATTTATTGCTACTGTGGGCCATATCACATGTCTACAACGTTCACTTATGTGTGACAGATTTTAACACACCAGGTGGCAGTATGGTCCACTTGAGCTGTGAGAATCAGTTCCATGGGAAGAGTCCCTCATTTGGATTAATTTTGTCAGTAAACATATGTGAATAAGCTTGTAAGCATTCCACAAGAACAAAGTCGTGGCAGATCAGTTTTATATTCAATTTGTTTGTACCAGGCTCTGCAAGTTTTAACCAGAACTGACTGTATGAGTGAGTTTCACATTATATGCCCATCCTTACTCTCGTTTTGAGAGCAATGGCAAACTTTATTTATTGCGGGATTGGAGGAAGTAATTCTAGTTGTAGCTATCTATGTGTATCATGTAGCTGCAGTGATGGAGGGGGGGGGGGGGGTTCTGTCATTCTTTCCGTCAACTTTGATCTTCTCCTCTGAGACCACTAGTCGGAGTTCTTATCAATAATAAGCATGGAAGATGTTGCATTTTCAGAGGACCAATTCTGTCTGTTTTCCATTTGGTTCAAGATCATTTCCACTTTGTTACGATTTCTTTATTCTAAGTTGTCAGGGAGTCTGCCATTGTCAATAGCATGCCAAATATTAGCCAATGAGAATCGAGATTACAATTTGGAGCTAAATGCAATGTGTAACATATGTTATGTTTGGTCATAATTATCATGTGCTCACTTTAAAATGTTTGAAATATGAAAAGTATTTATGAAATGAGGTTCTCAAGCACTTTTTATTGCATAAGATAAACCTTTATATCCCAAAATCAAATTTTATTGCCTACAAAGATTTCTGCGCCATTTGAAAGTGGATGAGTCTTCTTCTCAAGTTCAAATCATCCATTAAACATTTTGTCAACAAACTTTGTTAAGCTGACCAACAAAGGCCTAACACCCTGACAGACTACAAAAGAGGTGACGTGCTGGTATACACGTGGCCACCTGGTGGTTACAAGAATACAGCAAGTACTTGGTCAGTGTATTTGGTTGATTTCAGTGAAATAGCTTGCTTGTATCACAGTTTCGTGGCCACATATCATTTAAGAATTACCCGAACCTCTGTGAAATTGCCTGTGACCTCTGTGATTTCATGAATGCTTTAATGGTCGATCTTTTGAGCATGTGTTTTTGCAATAGACCACCAGCTGAATGGCTGTGTACTTAATGTATGATAAATTGTATGCTAATTGTGTGGACTCCCTGTCCGCACATACAAGACATACTCGTGTTTGAGGTAGTTTGTTACTCTACGGTATGTAAAGTACCTTGCATATGTTGCTCACTCAGTTTCTACAATTAATCAAGGCCTTAGCCTACATTTTAGATCTAAGAGACCCTTTTGTACATGTTTTAAACAGGAAAGAAACTTTTTAGTGATCCTCTCCGAAATCAAAATCTATTGTGATCTCGTGGGTAGAGCAGAGAATTCACCTTACAATGTCAATGTTACGAGTTCATATCACGAATCAGGGTTGACCTTTTCACTTTTAATTCACTTTTAATCAATCTGAATTTGAAGTGTCAGAATTTAGACTAAAAGTGCAACAGATAGTACCATCGAGATGAGAAAATCACACCTTTAGTCAATGTATTCAGAGAACAAATCATTTGTGAGAAAATGTGTATGTGACTCATCCTATTATTCATCATGACCAGTGATCATCAACTGCTGGATGGTCTCTGACAGTAAAATCTGATCATTCTCATAAGATATGACCTCACTATGAACCTTTAACCACATTTTCAGGAATATATGCTCGAGTCTGAGCTGAGAGGCCAATTATAGCTTTGAGGTGTAATTCCGCTTATGCCTCAGCCTAATTAAGGTCCACATTATCTACGCATGCGCTGTGTTTATTTCCGGGCAGCCCTCAGCTGCTTTTACGTAACCAGAGGCTGCACCAATGACCACACAGACATAACCTGCGCAAAATTATTATTGTCATAATGGAGGTCTATTAGGGCCTTATGGACTGCGTGCAGAACCTGTCAATAGTAAAAGCCTTCTGTCCGTAAGCTACTTCCGGCCCTGTTAACCGCATTGCCGAGTTCATGTAGCTTCAGGTATTTTTTTAACAGCTTTTGTTTTTGTGCAGCACGAGAGCAGAAATAACAGTCTACTCTGGGAGGAGGGAAAATGTCTGGCAAATAGTTGTTGGTTTTAGTTAACGAATATGATGTGATCAACAAAAACAAAATAATATGGCAGAAATACAGGAAAAATCACAGAATTGTCCCAGACCCCAAAAAGATGACGTATTATAACAATATCTTTGAATTAAATCTGTTATCTTAGTCATATTTTGAATGATTGACAGTTAGATGTTGTGACATGAAAAAAATGAAATAAAAAATTCCGAACAAAATTGAATGCAATAATGAATTATTTTGGTGAGAACTACGTATACCTTCCAATATTTGTAAAGAGTACAGGAGTGAATGACTTGATGAAAGTGTATCAGTGAATCTCATGTATATATGATGTCATGGTTGGCTGGAGCAGCTGGCAGCACTTAAGGTGTGTGTTGAATACATATATATATATACACACATAGAGAAAGCAGCAGTATCTTCATGTTTTTATCATAACAAGAGATATCAGTAAATAGTGACACTGCTGCAATACACAATATATAGGCGGATTCCTCCATGTTGATGTTACTCTGGCCTGATTGTCAGGGAGCATTCATGCTGGTGTGTGGCCTGCCAGTTATACTAGCAACATATTTATCAGGTCACTTGTAAAGTCATCGAGTGTGGTATAGGAGCTTTAATGATACCTTAGCTTGTCATAAGAGACAGGTGTTTTCACCCTTTAAGATGAGATATTACTTGGCTGAAATATCATTTTTCATCATAGGCTCATAGTAAGGGCGGGGGGAGTTGGGTTGATGCAAATGGACTTTGATGAATATTAGTGTGTCTGTTGCAAGAGTTGATGTGATATTAATGGTTGGCCAGATGTACATAGAGGACCCCCATGTTTGTGTCTATTAGCTTGTTTATATAATGTTATCTTCGATAGAGTCCTGTATTTTATGATGTACACTTACTACACTTGCTACTAACATAAACCCTTGACAGTTCGCCTCATTGCAAGACAAGATGTGTTAGAGCGGTTTCATTCTGATGCACAAAATGCAATGCGATGATGACATATACATAAAAAGCCTCTGACCAATGAACAAACGGGAACTAGTGTGTCATTTAATAATTATTCTAAGGTTTTTTAATATTATTAGGTGTTATATAGTTATATAGTGTATAGAAGATTAAAATGAATTTCAATATTGTTTGGTAATCTTAAGTTGTAAATGTAATGATTTTTAACTTAATATTATGGTCACTATTTACTAATTTAACTTTTAGTATGGTCAGTTTTGCTTTAAATTTTCTAATGTTCTGAAAAAGTGACCTTCTTAATACCGATGGTATTTTCTCCTACAAATGATGTAATCATATCTTCTCAGTGCAGCCTGGATAATATGAATCTGTACAGCAAACACCGTTCATTAATGAATTAAACATATATGGACAAATTGAAATCAGGCAGCTTTGCCAGATGTTGAAATCTCAGGGAATAAATTGGGCATGATGAGCTATGGATAATTTATCCATATACCTCATGCAGAACCTTTACATGTTGTCACACAAGTAACGACGCAGTATTGTATATATATTTATGCCAGCGCTAGTGATGCCAGTACTCGTGGCACGATGATAAGGAGAAAGGATTCGTGTCCACACACTCGCGGACTGTCTTATATAAACAAGTTGCTGCAGCAGCTTGGCCACCACGTGGGGTAAAAGCAGTTCTCCCTCCCGACTGATGGTCAATCGTCTGCGTCCCTCCTCCCACGTGGGTGGTCACGTGATTATACGCCTTCCCAGGCAAGTTGTATTAATAAGACAGCATACACTTGGCTTTGGTTCGAGTGATCACTTGAAGACTTTGTGTTGTCATATTTTGCACTAACCGCCGTTTGGCATATAAGAAGATCAAGCGAAGACAAACTTTATAGATAGAAATGTGTGTGTTGTCATGAGAAGCATAGGACAAACTCAGGAAGACGAAGTACCAATTACACTTATCTTAAAGCGAAAAGCAAAACCACAAAGCGCCGGTGTTCATCATTAAAATTAATGTGGTCAGAGGCACTCCACCAGAGAAGACAAGGGAAGGTAGTCAACTGAAAAGGAAGCGACGAAAATGCGCACCTAGTGATGTGCGGTTGCGGCGGATGGACATAGTTCACGCATGGTCTCACCGGATGTAACTATAAACCCCTATCTCTTCCCAACCTACACCGACAACATGCACTCACGAGACTGACAATTTTGGGGTATAATAGATCATGCTTCCAGATATCTTTGCCGTCTAGTTTTCGTTTACCTCTGTCCACAAAACACACAGGATGCTCGCTGACAATTGTGCGGAGTGATATCTAGTAATTACCAAAGGAAATACACGTTACAGGGATTATATTAATAAAATTTATTGCCACTGCTTCCTGCAACTGCAATAAGAAGTACACATTAGTTGCTCTCCGCACTTGGTCAACCTGAGAGCACGGATGTAATATAATCTTATAAAACCTGCGCTACGAGACACACACAATATTACATTTTCATTCTTGCATCCTACACAGGAACATCTACAGATAAATGACTTTCGACTGGTGTCCAAAACCTATTGGGTGAATTTCCTTACACCGCATCAACTTATTGATTTTCACCCCGTAAACATCACACCTCAATATACAAGCTTCACAAACTTGAGTCCGGTTTTTGAAATTGAGATATTGAATGCTGTGAGTGTTGTTTTTTTTGCCTTGACAATGCATGTGTTGAGCTATCTGGTGGCAGTCTGCCTGTTCTGCGGCCTGCACCGGTCCGCCCAGGCAGACACGGACCACGCGAGGAGGGCAATAGAGAAGGAAGTCCTGCGGAACACCATCGATTACCTGAAGGCAAAGCTGCTGCAATGCCTCCGAGAAAGCTCCGGCTACAGAACCAGGGTGAGTTACTCATACTCCAAACATGTAAAGCTGCTTGCTTATATATATATATATATATATATATATATATATATATATATATATATATATATATATATATATATATATATATATATATATATATATATATATATATATATATATATATATATATATATATATATATATATATGTGAAAAAACAAATTTGAAAGAAATACATTTCATATACACAATTCAGTTACAAGTCATTATATCTCAGACCTTATTTTAAATTTGATAGACAAAGCATAACAGGAAGTATCGAAGTGTGTTTTATTGAGAAACTCAAAGTGCTTGTGGGTGCTTTAAGCTGCTTTGAGCGGATCATAGCTACTGATATAAAGATTATCAGTAGCAAAAAGAATGGCTACGTCCTGCAATGTATACGTATTTCAAGCAAATTAATCACAGAAATTAAATGAACTCTTAATTGTCTGTGTCTTCCTTTATAATGAAGGTAATATAATATGCTTTCCTAACAGAGTTCTACGTTCACTAATACTGTAGTGTTCCATTCTTGGTGTCTAAGCAGATATTTGCTATGAACACCATAAGCAGATCAGGGGGATGGGGGGTTTGGGGTGTTGGGGTTATGCTACTAGACATACAGGCAGATGTCTTGATCAAGCCAATGAAGGAATGTTTTAGGTACCCCATAGCAAATATTCTGGATCCGCCACTAAATTCCATTAAAATCAACAGTCGCAATTCATCATCAAGCTATAACAATCAATCTTCTATATTTCAGAGGGACACTCAAATTAACTAGACAAAACGGGGTTCTCTTTAATAATCCATTATATAAAATTCTTCTCATCTGTATTTATAAATCTCCACTAGCATTTTCAAACATGCAGATATTTGCTTTTATATCAAATACTGTATCATGCAGATCTAAAGGGTAAACACAAACGACATGGTATGATAAAATTATATTATATTGCATACCAGTTGAATTATCAGAGATTAACACATACAGGATGGATGATGAACATCTAAAAGATAATATCAGTCTACAAGTACTTTCTTTATGCTATCGTTCATTCTTCCCATGCCCTGGTCATCTTCACCGTTTAAAAATATAGTTGTAACTAAAACTTACATCATACCCCAGTGCCATAACCCTCCACATGTTCTGTCATTCCCTTTATATAACATGCTTGCTTGCATAATACACGAACATGCTGAAATGTCAAAACAGCATAAAGATATCAGGTCAGCCTCGTATTGCACTATATTTCACATGCTGTCTGGTCTTGTATTCGTGCTCACTCGCCAAGGGCCCTTCTTAACACTGCTACAATATGTTTAAGATGAACAGGAAGTGAAATTGTGTTTCTATTCAGATAGGTGAAGCAATAATATCAAATACTGTATTAAAAATACAAGCAAATGAGAAGGTAACGTTCTTCAATGTAGGCCAATATATAAGTTACTTTGACATCTTGCACGTCAGGCCTGGACATAAGTTACCTTGTCATCTTGCACGTTAGCCTAGATATAAGTTACCTTGGCATCTTGCTCGTCAGGCCTAGACATAAGTTACCTTGACATCTTGCACGTCAGGCCTAGACATAAGTTACCTTGACATCTTGCAAGTTAGGCCTAGACATAAGTTACCTTGACATCTTGCACGTCAGGCCTAGACATAAGTTACCTGGACATTTTGCAAGTTAGACCTAGACATAAGGTACCTTGACATCTTGCACGTCAGGCCTAGACATAAGTTACCTTGACATCTTGCAAGTTAGGCCTACACATAAATTACCTTGACATCTTGCACGTCAAGCCTAGACATAAGTTACCTTGACATCTTGCACGTTATGCCTAGACATGAGTTACCTTGACATCGTGCACGTTAGGCATTAGTTGATCTAACATCCATTATGCTAGGCCGAGACATAATTTATCTTAATATCCTGTAAAGCAGGCGTAATCACAAGTTACCCTGAGAAAACCAAGACATCAGTATCTTGTATATCTTGTATATCTAGACATAAGTTACATAGATATCCTGTATGTTAGGGTTAGGCATACGATGTCTTAACATCCTGTATATCAGGCCCAGACATAAGTTACTTTGACATCCTGTATGTTAGGGTTAAGCACAAGATGTCTTAGCATCTTGTATATCAGACCTAGACATAAGTTACCTCAACATCCCATATGTTAAGGTTAGGCATAAGATGTCTTAGCATCCTGTATATCAGGCCTAGACATAAGTTACCTTGACATCCTGTATGTTAGGGTTAGGCATAAGATGTCTTAGCATCCTCTGTGATATGGGTATGGGCATGCATTGCCCTTTTAGCCTGTGTTATAGACATCTAACTGATTTTAAGAACATGGGCATGACTGATCATAGGGTTCCAATATCATCGTATTAACACCCATTTGTCATCATGATTAGACACATATATTTGAATATGAGTAATAGTATTTTAATGTGATATATGATTTCATCAAATGTATATTTGGAAGAGTGCATATTAGGTAAGAAGAAAATGTATATTGGAATGCCTCTATTTTTCTGACGAGACATAGTCTTTCCACATTTGTTGGCGAGTTTTATGTGTCTAATAGTTGCAATAGTTGGCAATGGGTCAGCATATTACATCTTATATACAAATATGAGGTCACTCAAAGGGAACAAAGGTCACCAATACCTTGTATACAGACATAGGAAAATAGTGAAGGTTTCAGCATGCATTATATATAAAGGTGTGAAAACAAAAGAGTTCAATCAATGGCTTCATTATAAAAAGATGGGGTCACATAATGCATTGTATAGCACTAGACGTATAGACGGTCACTTAATGTTTTTTTATATATTTTTAAGAAGCATAAGAAGGTTATTTGATGTCTTATATATATAATTGTAAGAAGCATAGGAAGTTACTTAACACATTATATTAGCATATAAAGAAACTCAAAAAGGTCACCTAATTAATACCTTGCGTATATTAAATATTAGGAAATATACCAATGCCATATAATATGAAAACATATATAAGGTCACGCAGTGGATTGTTTATGAATATATGAAAACAAATGAAGTTACTCTGCGGGTGATATGCCTTAAATATTTTATCATGTAATTAATACCTTGTGTGACATACAAATTGCAATTTTATTTCTTTACAACCTGCAATCTATGCGTTGAATTTGTAAAATAACAACTCTTTTTACCAGCAGCACAATTCTCAAGACTCTAAGTTGGCAATCTTAAATTTCTATACGTTCTGTTCAGGTAAAGGATTCATATTATGTTGTAAATGTATCCTGTGCAAAGACTGCATTGCATGAGGTGAAGGCAAGAGAACATTATGCTCCCAGGACTGGTGCAAGTTTTGTTGTCAAATGAATGAGTGTTTTGCCACCAATTGTAAGAGAGTTGAAGGGAGGCTTCAACACAAAAGTGAATTACCCGGCTTGTACCTACAGTAAATACATTCAACCACAAACACCCATTCTCCATGTCAGTGGCAACAATATGTGTATATATACTGAAATGTATGGTGGTGTATTTATTGTTGAGTGTGGTCGTGGCGGATCAAGATTGGTGGTGGGGGGAAGAAACCAAACCCCATTTTTCTCCCAAAATGGACTGGGAAGCAAAAGGGGACAGCCCTGAAAATAAGGCAATAGAGGAAAAATGCTTAATTGAGTGTTTGGTGTGGACAGAGCATGTTATGACCATTATATTTTGTTCATTCCTGGATCCGCCACTGGCGTGCAGAGGCAATATGAAGAATTAGTAGTTTGTTGGTTTATAACAACAGGATGGTTTGTTTGTGAACTCAATGTGATGACAAGCAAAGGTCTTGCAGTACAAAACCGTTAGCAAATGCAATCTGCAATGTGCAAGGCCCCACGAAATTGCATTCGGACCAAAGTATGAAAAGGCCTCGGAAGTTTATTTTGAGGTCTGTTGAGTACGGCTATGCATCAACGACGCGTGTGGCGTGATTATTTTACAGTTATTATTGTTTGATCATCGCCGATGGGGCCCTTGTGTGATCAGTAATCACGTGATCAATAATTATGCATCTTTAACAATAACAACATCACACCGTGGAACGTGCCTAATCTCCAATCTTAAACTGTCTTTGATAATCCTTTAATCATCATGGAGTCAAACAGCCAATCAAAATGGCATTGACCATTGCAAAAAGTTGCTTTTGAAGATGTTGCAGATGTTGTAGTGTCCTGCAGTTGGACATCATTTATTTCATACCGTGCGCTGATGGTTTCATTTCGCGGAGAACATCATCGCACCTTATTAGCATAAAGTTATAGTATTGGCATAACATTATAATTACAAAAATGTGTTTATTTAACAACGATTCTTAAGAGCAGGCATCTAAAAATATACCACCACGAAGAAATCATTTGTGATTCACATGTCCATTTATGGTATGCAAATCACAGTTGAAACTAGAATGATATAAGCAATAACTGAATTTACTGTTAAAGGCAAAATTTACATTTGTTATATACATAAACGTAGATAAATCATTGTTCAAGATAAGGATTCCCAAATATAGTCCACAGTGACATGATGTATAAGTATTTATCTTCCATTCACAGTGTTGATCATGACAGATGACATGACCTTGGGAGTCATGTTTTCTATTGGCAAAAATCTCAATGCCCCATTAACGATATGTGTCGATGCAACACTAGATTTTTATGTTTAATCATTTCATCCTGTCTGTACATAGAGTAATTTTTCATCAGTTTAGAAGCCTCTTGTTCATATAGCATGCTTTCTTGAACATTTCCCTAGAGTCAACCACCGTACCTTTATCTGACAACAATACGCATGTTTGAAAATTGACCTTTTTCCTCAAAAAAGTCCCCACAGAGGTCAAGACATTGCTTTATCAGGCTTGAATACATGCATACAGAGTTAATGTGGGAAAAGTAATTTCCAAGCTTGTCTCATAAATCCAATCTGCTGGGAGAGATGTCCACTGACCCCTGGCGCCCTCTGTGTCTGGGAGTGGGAGGCAATCGGCACTGATCACATCACTTCAAGGTCAGGGACGACTATCAATAGAAAGAACCACCCTAAAAATAACACGTCTCTTATGATGGAGGCATAAAAACATCGTAAAAATAAATATCAACCTGGGATGAATTATATTTCTGACATAAGTCTGACATTTATCAAATATGTTCATATTTGAGACTAGTTCATATATCTAAATATTTCATGTGCAGATTACACTAGAAAGAGATTTGTTATCAGTATATAAGTACATTTAATAGTTCTTGCTATAACACTCAAATTTATATTAATGTGGCATTTCTGGAGTGAGGAAATGAACATAATGACACTTTAGTAAAGTGTATTGAGAGAAAGTATGTATAAATATTTGTCTACCATTGAGGTAGATTCATATGAATACTTGGCCTGGTGGAGTAGATGATATTCGATCCAGACAGAGATAGTATCGAATCTATAGACATATATGACATCCCAGTGCTACTCTATTGCACTGGCACCTTGCTTTACAAAGGCAATATAAGTAGTTTACATACCACCATTGCGCCACCTACCGTCAGGTGTGTGTGCCCTTCAAGGACCTCATCCTTATGACAGATGGGATAGGTACATAACCAGCACTCATACACATAGCATGTCAAATGTGTTTAAACAAACAAAATGTCATCACGGGCTAATGTAGGGGCGCCACTTGTCTTCCTGGGGTTCGCTTGGAATGCATGCTGCCAATCATTACATGTAAAGAAGATTATGGGATCCTCTGAATGATAGACCACAATACTTCATTATACGTCTAAACTAACTATATAACAACTCTGAGTCGCCCATTATACTCACATCTCTGTCAACCAAAAAAGAACAAAACAGGTAGTAATCGATAGGATTGTTTGGGTTATTTATTTTAGCAGTTTTGTCATATATCTTGGGAAAGAGACTTTCTATTTTGAGGGGGTTAGGTTTGTGAATACAGTTAAGAACAAGTATGCATTGTAAAACGTAGCTTAACATAAATTAAAATACTTGTGTTTTGAAAAAGATAAATAAATACATAAAAGATTACTGAACTACCACCGAATTAATCATATTCATTCCTCTCAGCATTCCTCAATATGTATTGATCAGTCCTTTATCTATAAGATGTGGTATTGGTTAGTTTTCAGGTAGCACTTTGATGGGGTGTGCTCATATACTAGAAAACTTATAAGCATCATCACCAGTATATATTTTGATGTTTTGATGTCAGGTTTTCATTTGCAGTATTCAGATTATTACTAACCAATACTCCATCCCTTAATATCTATATAATTACACCATTTGCAGTCTACAGTTACCTTTCTCACCAGTTCATTTTAGTAGACAGGGTGTTTAATCTATATATATAGAGCCCTGAAGCGTGATGCTTAGCTACATGCATATGCCCACACATATGTATTTAACCACAAAATATCGTGAAATGACAATGAATGAGTAGTGTGCAGTCCTTGTTCAAAGATGAGAACACTGTATTCTGCTGAGCCTCTGTATTATCTGATGAAGCGTTTACAGGATTTCCTCTCATTTGATGCACACCTGATCATACCACCTCATTAGTTCAAGACGCTCTATAGACAGATTCGTAATTAGCAGCATAATTATGTTCAAGGACTTTATTGAGATTACTGGATAAAGATTTTCTTTCTTTGATTTGCTTTCCTCGAGCTCCTGATGTGTGTGCTATGGCCATAAGACTGTTATAATTATTGCGGGTGAAATCATCATCATCTGACATATTCTTTTAGGGAAACAAGGCATCATGTGAACTGGTACATGAACCTGGGTTGACATGGACCTAGGTCATTAAGTAAGCAAACCATCCCAAACATATATCAAAAAGAAAATTGCCCCAGATGATGACTTGTGGTGAACAAGAACAATGTGCCAATGTACGGACTGTGGCCTTCCACAGACCTTTAAAGTTTAACTACACCTTAACAAGCCTTATGGCAGTCGATTATAACATTCTGGGTCATGATGATTTAAACCAAGAGGTATAATCTAAGAATGTATGATGTGAATGTAAGCTTTGAAGCAAAGTAAAAAGAATGGATATATATATATATATATATATATATATATATATATATATATATATATATATATATATATATATATTTTAATGCAGAAAGCATGTTTATTTATTAATTACATAATACATATTACATTGCATAGCATTCATGATCTTTAAGGAGTACTGCCTAATATAGATATTGTAAAAATTAGAATATGTAAGCGACACAGACTGGAGGGAGAGTGCTCCCTCCAATCTGTGTCACTTTTACAGGCTGTCCAAAATATATTGATGTTTCTCAAATAGGTTGATCTTATTATTTTGTATACATACATGTTTGTAAATATTCAACTTATATTTTAACAATGGTAGATAACTGTAAAAGTCTATGGAATTATTGCAGAATTTTCTTTGTCTATAGATGTAGTGCTTTGCAACCAGTATACAATAGTCAAGCGCTTTACAAATTTCCCCTTCAAATGGGAATCCAAAAAGAATACATTCGTCAAAACCATCAAAGTCTTCCTTCTTTATTTTAATTAAATCAAGGTTATTCCACCATTGTATAAAACTGATCCAGAAGACTTCACTCTTCTGACAATGCAAAAAGAAATGTGGAATATCGTCTAATGCCATACAATAATCACAGGTACCAGTATCCTTTATAGTAATATTACTCAGCCATTTATTACAAGATATTGTTCTATGAATAATTTTATACTGGAAAGACTGTAACATGGTGTCTTCTGTTGCAATGAATGCCATAGAAAATATTCTTTGCCAAAGATCATCATTGTATATATATATATATATATATATATATATATATATATATATATATATATATATATATATATATATATATATATATATATATATATATATATATATGATCAAGGTGCTGTCATGGTTACCGTTAATCCACCAGGTAGCAGCACTTAGTGATGTGCCATAATTTAACGGAAAATGTGAATTCCATCATATTAGATATAGTTGAAGATTCTATTGGAAATTGACCTCAACATTAGATATTTGTCATAATTCTTTAATGATAAATCAATGACACTGTAGTTAAAAACCTTTTCATGTCTAAATATAATAATATAAAGTAGATTTGTATGTAACTGCAGAATGTCACACTGCTACAAAGGTTACATTTATCAGGCAGGTCACTCAGTGGACTTTCCGCATGAGAGAACATATATAATTAATGATACAGTGAGTGCTGTTTCTTGATCAATACTGATCTGTATTACTGATACCCTGTGATATTAATAGTCCACTTCCATTTACATGCATTCACATCATAATAAATCAAGATAAGGAGACTTTATGAGATTATAAAGTGAGTTAGAGGGGGTAGCGCAGGTCAGCCAGGCCAATTGCCCCAGACTAGTGTCACATATCGCCAGGGGGTACAACCCGGGGGGATATATAAAGGGCACAGGTGGATGTCACCATATTCCAGTCTACGCCAGAGAAGGAAAGTTCCAGCCCAAAAACCCTTATATCTTATTACAAACGTTTTTTGCATCTAAATTTGACGAAGGGATAATCAATAATTTTTTGTTCTGTCATATCACATTTATTAATTATATTTTTATCTTCTTATTATTACTATTATTATTTTTTGAGTGGGCGGTTTTGTGTTAATCTTTTGTGAATTGCTGTTTTGTGTTTACTTTTTGAGAGTGGCGGTTGTGGTGTATGTTATTGACAGTTATTATGGTTCTTATTTGTGAATGGCGGTAAATGTGTTTATCATTTTTGAGTGGCGGTTATTGTGTTTAAGTGGCGGGTATTATGTTTATTATTTATGAGGTGTTTTGAAGAATGTAATTGAGAAATGGTTTCATGAAGCATAACCTGAACGTAATATAACTATAATATAAGATTGAAAACAGTGATACATGTGAGTAAGAATGAAGATCAAATAATAGTTTACCTCAAATATCACATCTCAATATCGACATTACCTTTCTTTGTAAAAAGCATCATAATCTCATCAGGCATAAAAGTGAAGGGATAGGATTCAAGCTTTT
This sequence comes from Amphiduros pacificus, assembly GCA_949316495.1. Lineage (NCBI taxonomy): Eukaryota > Metazoa > Annelida > Polychaeta > Phyllodocida > Hesionidae > Amphiduros > Amphiduros pacificus. Next base: position 41,810,864 of record OX439003.1, on the reverse strand, counting down.
AGTGATATGTGGCATAATTCCCATTATGTTAAATCTTCAAAGCAAAATGCATTTCTCAAGACCATATATTAGCGAGCCATCAGAACACTTTTACACTATTATGTGTGGAAAAGTTCTAAGCTGCTGTGGACTGGCACAAACAGGGGGAGTATGGCCTTTACTGCCATAAGTGGGAAGAGAATTGTGCAGCTTTCCTTACACGCAGCACCATCACCCAAAACAAGTGATTATGTGATGGCTGAGCCGGCAAACGTGTACAAGTGTAGGAAGCGAGTCAAGGGGCTACCTATGATGAGAGAATGCCAAGAAAGGAGGTCTGTAATAGGCTTGTAATTTGTCTCTTTTTTGACAAGATGGAGCACTTGACAGCACAGAATGATTGCGATATGATTATCTTTGATTGGATCTTCAACACCACATTGAGGTCCAAAATACCACCATATCACCCTGCATTGTGTCCCCAACACCATCAAAACATATTGTATGCCGTGCTGAAACACACAGCTTTTTACCACCACAGCTTTTGTATTGAGTCCTCAACAGCATTAGAACATGTCCTAATGAGTGCTAGCATATTGTAATGAGTCTTTAACACCACCACAACATACTGCAGTGAGTCCTTAACACCACCACAACATACTGTAAGGAATCTTAACACCACTCCAACATACTATAATGAGTCTTTAACACCACCACAACATACTGTAATGGGTCCCTAACATAACCACAACATACTGTAATGAGTTTGAACCCCACCACAACATACTGTAATGAGTCTGAACACCACAACAACATACTGTTATGAGTCCTTAACACCACTCCAACATACTGTTGGAGTCTGAACACCACCATAGTGTAATGTAATATTGTTGCATGCCCGAAATACATGATGCATTCCTAGGATGATGACAATACCACTGAGGTATAGTGACCGTCTATGTTGACAGTAAAGGTAATGAAGAGGTCATATCCGATAATTAAGAGGTCATACCGTGGTCCCATCCCCATCCATCACCTGCAGTTATGTAACAAACACCGATCAATACTTGACCTGACATGTTAACCTCTGATTAACGTGTTAATCCGTGATCTTATAGTACCCAATGGTATTGGCTGTCCACTTTAATGGGAGGTCACAACTCTTGGAGACGTTGATGCATGGGTGTCATGCGCACGCAGACAGGAACCACTATATCACATTTTCATCTGCCAAATTGTTATTGAGGTGTTTTGCAATAATTTTCACATAATTTCTTCTGGAAGTCTTCTTATGCTTTCAAATATTCGTCATTTCGCCTATGTAACTCAGAGGGACAGTTTCCAGCTCATTTTAGAATCTTGCACTTTAAAAAGACATTAATAGAACAGTTCTCTATTGATTTCAAGTGTTTATGTTTGACCTATTGTGCACGTTATGTTAATAAACTATATCTAGATATTGAAAAAAACTGTTCTTTCAGACGAATGTGGCCATTAGGATGAAAGTCACATTCTTTGTATGTAACAGCTGCCCATTGAAAGAAAAACAAACAAGATTTGATATCGATTATCTTTATTTCATTGATAAATAAATATTTGCGTATTTTCAATGAGATAGGTTTGTTTACGAAGCTGTAAATCTAATTAATGTAAAACTGATTAATGTACGAATAAAGGATTGTTTTTCCTTCATGCGTTGCATACTCATGCGTATTGTTATTAAGGCAAATAGCACCAAAGGGACTTCTTAGGATGCGCGTCAAAGTACCGATATCCGAGGGCCGAGGTCATTTGGATTGACCTCACATACTGATCACCTCATCATGATTAATTACTTCAGGATTACTGATTTACCAGATGCTGCCTTGAATCTGTTTAGTTCACAGCTGCGCATTGATGATCATAAACCATTTCTCTTCATGACCATTCTTTTTAAGACATGCCTCATCATATAGGCCAAATGATTTTGTTTTATTTTTTAATAATCTCATGTGTGGGATTGAGTATGAATACAGACATTATATTGAATTTCTAGGCACAAACAGGTATTACATTGCTTTCTAATATGTGTTATCTTGATACATCGTTCACACATCGTTCATGACTGTCAGGTCGTAGCCCATCCCTGGCCATGGACACTGTTTATTACTGACACAAGGAGGCTGGTATGAATATTTAACTTTAGAAGTACATCTGCAGGAGAGAGTAATTAACAGTTATTTTTGTTTGCAAGATGTTTGTATTCATAATCGTATAAAGGCAGGACTGATGTGAATTACTAAGCATGCTTGATTTGCCTTGAAGCATAATATGTATGAAAACTACCAAAATAAGCAAGCTATGAAACATTTATAAATACCCCCCTTAAACCATATATTATGATAAAAACTTATCAAAACATGTAGGCTTGAAGTATTAAGCTTCAATGAATATATAAACTACTATGGTAAGCTTTGCTACATATAATGCAAATGAATTAATCGCATTGCATTAAGGTGATTATCAGACTGGACATGCCTGGCAGCACATTAGGTATAAACTAGGGCAGTAGGTCAGATGCCAGTTTAAACCAAAGCTTAAACTTTCTGAAATCGCGATGTACTCATAGACACTATTCAGTGCCATTTGAGAGAATTGTGCATAATCTGTACAGAATTTGTATTTTCATTATATATTCTTATGCCCAAGCTACTTAAGCACGTTTGCTTTAGTTTATGATTTGTTCATTTTTTCCTTACTAGGAGATAAAAAGATGACTTATATTATATAAAAAAGTATAGATTATTCAAAGAAAATAATGATTTATTTTCACAGACAAATACAACATCATCTTTGAATGAAAGGACCAAACGATCTACACCAATGTTTATGGCACAAAATGTAGGTACACATTGTGATCTACAGTGTATATGTTCTGAACTCATCTTTCCTGTATTGATTGTTATGTTGTAAAAAGTGTCCCTTTCAAAGTGAACATTGTCTTTTAGTGAGACATATAACTATTTTATTTTTATTTTATTTTTATTTTCTCTTGTTTCTATCTGCTGACAATCTTTTGAAAACATCTGAGAAGTAATTAATGTTGTTTCCGTTCTCAGTTACACAGAGAAATATCACTTCTCAGCTTGGCTTGGTTCAACACCTGAGAAAGAAATGGAAACATTTGATTTAATAATATGATGTCATGTTATCATCAGTAATAAATCCCTGTGATGATATTACAGTTAGTGATTCTATTTACATCAGGCAAATTGCTTTTAAAATGTAAACTTGAGCTTGATGATCATCGGTTTTTGAAGAAATATCTGTTATTTATGATAAGCATGAAGACTCCTCTTTTTCAAATGGATCTTATGACTAACAATTTCATATTGTAGCTAATATTGTACTTCAGTGCATATTATTCTAATCCTATTTTATGTGTTGCAATTTTAGGATATGTCTCAAAATTTATTATGTGATTTATTGAGAGATTACTGAAATGTATGAGAATATCAAACAATGTAAAAATGTATTTTTATCGCAATATAAAGGACGTTTAGTATTATTTTTTGCTTTGAAATGCTAACAATGTTATTCATTTGAATGATACCCGACACTTTCATTTAAATGAATAAGAAAGTCTTAATTATAGGAAGAACGTCTGGGTGGTGTGCAAAATCCCAGACATTTCTTAGTTTGGAGAACAGCAAAACTGTGTTTGATAACAGTAGATCAAAAGAAATGTAATACTCATTACTTCTATAAAACAAAACTACCTGGAAAAAATAATTGCCTGAGAGCTATCAAATAACATAAACAACATAAATTTGTATAAAATCACATAAAGTTTTGGAAATCTGATATGTTACCAACTTTATTATTTTAGACTTGAGTGTTTGAAAAGTAATTATTATGTCTTTCAGTTTAAAGTGTATCAAATTGTGTTAAAGAGAATACCAATCTATTATATTAGCAAGTAGACGATCCATGTGTCACCTGGTATGATAATCGATTATATTACTTGCAATGACAATCTATTTTTATTAATTGATGAGAAGAAAATAACACTATGCTCCCTGGTATGAGGATTGATGGTTACAATAGGTATATCAATCTATGCTGTAACTGCTCATAGAGATCTCTACTGTTACCTGGTATACACTGTATGCTGAAAGCGCCCCTAAAGATATACTTTGTAAACTGGAATACCTATTCTTTAATATATCATTAGAAAATGCAATTCAAGTGATTGATGGACATATCCATGTATGTATTAACAATCCGTGTTGTAAGCTGTAAATGTCGTTTCCTATTAGAACTAGCAAATCATGCTGTCGTTCGTTATAACAATCCATGTTGTTATTCGATACAACAATTCATGTTGTTACTAAAAATCAATATTGTTATCGGTAATAACAATTATCCATTGACAACAGGCAATCAACATTCAAAATGATAAAAGTAGATGTCTCGGTTTGAACTTGACACAACAAGAAATTAATGCACTTAATATGTTCAACTGATAAACCATAGATTATGTACGTTAAGAACAATAGTTTTTCAAATTTGCATTTTATAACTGAGAATGGTATTCTATGATGACGAAGTGGTAAATTAAGATATCAGTTATATTAAGCTTATGAATCTTATTTTATTCATGGTTCACCATTTGTCCGTCATACCACAGAGGACATTGTCTAATGCAATATCATTTATTTATCATATGAGAATGAAATATTATCCTTCCATAAGATAAAGAAACATCTGGTCAAATACGTTAATCCTTGCAAATCATGAAAATAACAGATTGAAACATAAGTAGATTTAAGTACATTTTTAAATAAAATTCTTATTGTTACTTTTTACATGAAAAGATATGGATCTAAATGATTGCTATTCTGGTTAAATCAGGTTTTTACATTCATAGATTCGTTCTAGGATACACAGAACATACATCATTCTTGTCCTGGTATATAATGTGATCAATCAAACAAATTTGTCAGAAATCCAATAACAACATGCCAACATCTGCCATTTCATAATGGAAACACAATTTTATTCATCTCCGATTCAAATAATAGGTGGCACCACTGTTTTCATAGTCTTTTCCAGTTTTTATTCTTTTTTCAGTCATGCGATTTGATCTGATCCATACAAAAATCACAATGACAAGCCCTTTTTTTAAAATCAGAAATCCACCATGAATTAACCTCCAATTAGCCAGGATAATACACCATGATAATACAGCCATGATAATACACCATGATAATACAGCCATGATAATACAGCCATGATAATACAGCCATGATAATACACCATGATAATACAGCCATGATAATACACCATGATAATACAGCCATGATAATACTCTAAAAGTTTCCAGATATATATGTATGTATATATATATATATATATATTAAGCATTATGTTAACAGAGGAAGATGCATCGGCAGGTTCATGAGATGATGACGTATGAGATAGATATGGACATCATGAGACACACCAAGTCTTACTTAATGGACCGGCTGCTGCAGTGTCGCTCCCGGCATTCCAACCTCTATGAGGACCACCATAAGGGCAACTACTACGACTACGATAACAAGATAGAGACCCTCGTTAACCACCCGCCCTCTCCCTCCCCTCTGACCACGTCCACCACCACCACGGCTCGTCCAACCACAACCCCACGCCGTGAGTATATGCCCTGTACTTCATGATGACTAACCCTAGATGCTTTCATAGCAACCACCGACTTCCTTGAATAATAACCCCTTCATGTATTAGTAAAAAACCTGTTTTGTTATTATATATTCCCACCCATGATGATCATAAACCGCTCCCTTATATCAATCACCTATTTCTATATTTATCTCCTGTCCCCGCCTGTCGTCTTTATGACAATAGCCCATGCCTTCCGAAGAAACCATGGTTCCTAAAAGCCTGCTTCCGTTGCAAAACCCCTATCTTTCAAACAACTGCCAACCTACAAAACTCAATTCTTGTCACATACTGAATCATTGCATTCAAAACTACTCCCTGCAAGTCTTTATAACAACCCCTGTATACCTTTATAACAATCCACTGTGTGCCTTTATAACAACCCCTGTATGCCTTGATAACAACCCCTGTATGCCTTTATAACAACCCCTGTATGTCTTTATAACAGCCCCTGTGTGTCTTTATAACAACCCCTGTATGCCTTTATAACAACCCCTGTATTCCTTTATAACAACACATGTATGCCTTTATAACAACCCTGTATGCCTTTATAACAACCCTGTATGCCTTTATAACAACCCCTGTATGACTTTATAACAACCCCTGCATGCCTTTATAATAAGCTACTGCAACACGTCTTCATATTCACCTGATTGCCTTCATAACTAAACCTATTTCTAACTCTATCAACTTGTCTGTTCTCCGGATAATCTCTATTAATTTGGGGATGATAAATTTGAATAACTCTCTATACATGTTTCGTTCTCTATGAAATATGACGATTCTCTATCAATTGTTATGATTCTCTATTAATTGTGATTTTCACTCAAACATCCAGATCATTTTCGAAACTGAGTGATTCCCGGTTTATCAAGAACCATTTTAGACACAAATAACATAAAGTTGATTTTACTTTGCATTTTTCAGCACGAGGGTATCCTAGAAGTTTCATTATCAATGGCAAGCTGGTGTCTTGTGGTTCAGCTTATATCGGCAACTCGATACTCACATGTCGGGACGTATGGTAAGCATAAATGCCATTCACTAACAATAAAACATTAAAATCACACTTTCTCACGCCAGAGGTCAGCACTAAAATAAACTTCAAGTGTGAACAACTGTCAGCTTTGATGATATCATAAGGCTACAGCAAATAATATGATTCAAAGCGCAATTTTAAGTATCATATACATATTGATAAAAAAATACTAATCAAAAATCATTTTTATATGATACAAAGGGTTGACAGAATGATGCGACTGCCAAATTCCGACATTTGTCCTGCGACATACAGCCCCCGCGGAGACTGGAGGCGCCTCAGTGATATTCAGGGCAGGACCTTCAAGCTCGTGGACCTCAAAAGCTTCTGCCATGCGCTGGGTAAAGCGGCAGAAATCACTGGCCATGTCAAGGATCTGAGGGTAAGATTGGTTTGCGTCCTTCTAGCCAGTTATCCATGTGTCTATTTGAGCAATTGTTGTCACACCTTGCAAAACCATATTTGCGTCATGCCTCTATAACAGCCATAATCATTAACAGTTATATGGGACACTGTGGATTGACGTATCAATTTTGATTAAAATCTAATTGCATGAAATGATTGCTTTAATTTTACTTTAAATTTCATAGTTGACATGTTGAAATTCTAAAAACGAAATAAAATTGAATTTAAGCTAAATGTGCAAGGGCAGGGGATATGTCTGGCCCATTTTTGATATTGTTGTCTTGATAAAGTTAGTGCTAATTATTCAGTTCTGAGGAAGGGAAGTAGTTGTTCATTTACTTTTATTAATTTTAAATGGCATCTGTAAGTAATACATATATTAGTTCAATTGATATGTGGCATAACTTCAACATCAGTTCCAGTAATATTCACCCATGCCCTGTGAGAAAAAGGCATACCTTTGCTCTCTAGGCAATTCAAGGTCTGTCACATTAGGTCGATGGCACGAGGCAATTTTACAGAAAAAACATTAAAATGAGTTTTGGTCATAAAGTCGATGGTCATAACTACTCTGTGTGTTAATCTTGAATGATTATTTTGTCTTCATTTAGCTTCAAATGAAAAGTCCTGCCAAGCGCTATCAGAACATAATGCATTATTGCAAAAAATGTCACGAATTCCCTATGTTATGAGTTCTGCTCATGTGTGTTTGTCTTTGTAATTTTGTCAGGTACTGTGGGACTGTGACACAACCAAGGACCGTCTTAAGTTTCAGAGTGGCAAGTGGGACGGCAATGTGGAAGACAATGGCTTTCTACATGACCTGGAGTGTACTTTTGACCACCGCTCATAATCAGGAATTGCTCAGAAACAGAGCCAACCAAATAGTCAATATCACTTCTCAATTATATATTACTCACCATGTATATATCTGTGCTCATGATTAATGGCGATTTGCACCATATCCATATCTCCAGATAAATCTATTCATATGTGCAAGAAAATGGGGTGTAAATATTAAATATTATATCTAATAATATATAAATATTGTAATCAAATGATAAATGATATATTTGAATTGGCCATGATGATTAAAAAAAACTTAGAATATAATGGCAGAGATATTTAAACAGAGATTGGAAAGAGCAGGTCTGCCACTAGGTGTCAGCGCGGTGCACCATCCAACTCAGACGTGTTAAATGTCTCTGTGTTAAATGTGTCTGCTATGTATTAATGATATTCTATTCGTGGTGTTATGTTTTAAGCCTTATGTTTTGTAATGTATAGAATATTTAGGACATTGTACATAAAATATAAACACTCAAACGTTTATTCGTATTTAGATGTAAATATTTTAAACGTATTATACGAGGAATGTTAGATAGTGTTGCAGCTTTACAATATTGCAAACTTTATTTGGCAGAGGTAAATAAAGAGATTATTTAGAAATAAGTGCAATATTGCAGAACATTATTAAAATCATCTGTAAATAATACACAAGACTCCCAGTATTGTCCAACTTAGGTATTTGTTGAGATGTATACCGTTTGATTAAAGCCATTGTATATATATATATATATATATATATATATAGAAACAAGGTATTGTACTTTTTAGAGGTATTAGTGTTTTGCATCAATTGTAGAATTTTGTGTTGTGGGTAATCCGAGGTACAAAATGATAAAATGAATCTAGTGGGTGTAGATCTGTTACTGTAACAGTCAATTGTTTCTGTAAAAAGGTTTTTGTAAAATTCTGATATGTATTCCTTTCTTTCCTCAACATACCTCTTTATATCATATTAAGGAACAATGATCTAATGAAATGACACTTCCATGATAAGCTATGATAATCTATGACTTTATAAATTCTTCATAAATGCACTGCAGTTTAAAACACGATATAAGCTCAACTCACTCCTCAGTGCTTTGAAATTGCAATTGCACCGAAACAACGTTCAACTCCTCTGCATCACATATTTAGGCAGTATTGCAAGTTTTTCAACCTTGTCACTATCTTGGCAGTCATTGCCCTGTATTTAATATCATTCAAAATGTGAAATTCTCCGAATCATCAATATTCGTCTTGCTCACCGAAATATCATCTAATCCAAAATATCCAGTCATGCACGTAAGTAACGCCCACCAAAAATCATCCAATCAGAACTGACTAGTCTGAGGTCACGACCTGTGATCAGATGGCTGACCAAGACGCGAACCATTCAGTGCAAAGCATAATATGTATGGATAGTTATTTCTGATTTTTATGAATAAACATGACTTGCGGCTGATAAATGACTAATATGAGAGTTTTGGAGGATAACAAACTTGGGAAATCAATGGGAAGACATAAATGCTATCATACACTTATGTCCACAACTCTCCAAGTAAAGCCTCCTACTGGTATGATATTAAAACAATGATACAGCACTTGGGACCAAATAACTTTAATGAGGAATCATTGGTGTGTATCTACTCTTCTTATCTTTTTCATATCAGTCCCTGCCACTAAAGCTATAAAGGTGTGCACAGAATCGAGCGCAAGTCATCAGTATTCATAAAAATCTGGCCGTGAACTGATTGGTGAGGAATAAATGCTAACTGAAAGAGATTCTGTTTTGTTCTGACAGCAGCACTGATTGGCCAGTTTATGTGTCAGACACTTGGTTGCAATTTATGACCTGATGTTGGTCGATTCAGATTTGATAATATTTTTACAAGCATTTACAGCTCAGCTGCAGGGAATTCCAAATTTAGAAGGGTATCCGATGTAGAGCAAGGACTGCAGATGTAGTAATTGAATATTACCTGTGTAATGCAGAGTGGAATGTATCAAACAAATAGTTATTAATTCAGACTCGACCAGAAGTTATGTACAGCTAGTAAAATCCTGAACTGTTTGGATACCTCATGTACAATTGAGAAATTATCTAAAAACATGTTAGAATTGCCTGTATCAGACTGGGACTTTCTTCACACAAGCTAAAGATAGCAACTGAACGATGGGTCAGAATCCCACCCCCGGGATCGCACCCTAAAGTAGGAATGTGTATGTGGGAATGTTCAGACAGACTAACATGTCCTTCACAAATGCCGCATCACCCTGTGTTACAGATCTGAGAATGATATTAATGAGTGTCGAACATTATTAGAGTTATTTATGTAAAATGACATTTTAATTTATATTTGCTAAATTATTGCGTTCCGGAGCGCTACAAACATTTGAAGTAAAATTCTAATTTCATATCAAAGATTAAATATAATTATAGGATGGACTATAATTTATCATTTTGATTTCTGTTATGTGCAGTATTACACCCAGTTTAATGTTATTGTCAATAAATCATAACTACTATAACATTTCCGTTTGACGTTTGAAAGGAAAAATGCGGCTTATTATATTTCCTATTACTCTATATTATTTGCATTAGATTTTGACTCGTAATGGGTTTTATGTACATATTATGATTTACAAAGTGAATAAATGAAATATTAATTTTGTCCAGGTTTGCCTTCTTTATACTTAATTTCGATGTAAAGGATCAACTCAGGGACTAGTAGTTCATTTATGGACTGTAGCCCTATTAAACCTTCAAAACGCATTTTCATTGAGATTTCTTTTTGTAAGTGTGGTTGCCATGATGGTTGTGAGATCACACACAAACACATATATGCAGGTACTATTCTGGGCCAATTTTGAATTATAAAAATCTTATAATATGAATTTAATACTTTCACTATGTGATACATTTTATGAAAAATCTACCATACGAGTGTGTAAATCATCGTTTTCAACAGCACATAATTATTTTTTCGAAGAAATCTATCTTGTTATGGCAAAGGGAAGGAATATTTTGTATGCCCCTCATGCCTGTGAACATATTGCCTCGTGTCTGTGAACATATTGAGAACACAATTAGGAACCCGATTTAATCTATCAGACAAGTATAAATTCGATACAGTGTTATGAGGAATCACTTCATCAGTCGATAAATTAAGCATTCTGAACTTGCTTGCTACAATTTATATACGATGCTATAATATCATATTTAGAGGAACTGCTTTTATCAAAGAGAGATGTCAAAAAATAGTTTAAGTAAACATGTGAATGAGAATATGATATCGCATTTCCAATGTCATAAACGTGTGTGTTATATCTTGGTTGCGCAATGCATGAACATCACGTTTTAGAAGAATAGGCCATGGTTGATTAATTGTTTGTTGTTTTAGTGGATTAGGCCATGGCTATTTAATTGTTTGTTGTTTTTCCGGAGGTCATAGTGATATCATAAATGGATGAAAAGGTGTAAAATGAATTATATATAATTTGAAAAATCAAAATGACAAGAAAGGTGAGCCCAATAAACCACACATTACATTGAGAATAATGATTGAGAAATTAAAACTATAAATCACTGGCAAGAAGAGAATTAAGCTTCAGTATTAAACTTTATATCTTGTGTCTTTCACGTTTGCACTAGAAACGAAACATCCAATCATTATTAGTCGGTCATCCAGGCTTACAGGTAGGATATACATGCGAGAACTGTTGGTATTCATGCGTAACTCACTACTCACACTTAATCAGCTCATTATCAATGAAACAAAATCCATGTAAAAAACATCATCAGGCCACGGGCCGTGGCGCAGTTGGTTAGAGCGCCAGCTTACAGGCACCAGTTCCTCTGTGGTGATCCAAAGGTCGTGGGTTCGAACCCCGGCCATGCCGAGATTGAACTCATGATTCAAATTCCCATATGAGCTGAGGCCCGTGCCAAAAGGGTTAACCCGTTGTCCTTGTAAATCTGTGACCGGGTGGGTTGTCATGTCAAGGACCTGCGACATGACAATTCAGTGAGGCAGCACTATATCTGCTACAAGTAGGTCTCATCACGAAATGACTGAAATAATGTTGAAAGTGATGTAAAACCCCAAACAAACAAACAAACAAACAAACATGTAAAAACCAGTCATGTTGACACAAAGACTGTCTATTTTTTCCCCTTAAGCTTATTTTATATTAATATCAAGTGAAATAGGAATTGTATTATTTAGGTCAGGTCTGAGGACATGCTGCTTCTGTGAAAGTGTACTAATTTCTAACCTGTGCTGTGCCCTAAACTGGCCCTAGCCCTCATTACAGCAGAGACCACTGGTTTTTGTTCTGTTGTGAACATTACCACTGGGAGTGGAATCGTAGAAACATTTTTTTCCTGTTTAAGAGATTTGAACAGAATGCCGCTCTTGACAATGTGTACTAGTTCCTGGCCGACGCTGTGCCGAGCAGCAGGTCAGGCGAGTCATGCTTACTGGCCTGGCCTGGTAGGTACATATAGGACCAAACAACACTATGTGCACTCCAGACTCATTCATCTCACTCAGAGCAACATGGTATTAGCAAGGAAGTGGGTGATTACCAAAGCCGTGAAGGGCGTTCCAACCCAAGACAACTTCAGGGTGGAGGAGGAACAACTGCCAACTCTCAAGAATGGAGGTAATGGGATTGAAAAAGAAAATCTTCTATTGGATACATTTTAAATCAATTTAATTTTGCAATATATAGTTTGGTTTTGAATATTTATTTTCAGCATATATAAAAAAACATCACCTCAGGTTATCTGAAAAAACAGCCCTATAAATGCATATCTAAATAAACAGCACTATAAATGTGCTATCATCCGGAACACCTCTAGGAGTTTGGTTTATTCTTGGTTAATGCACATGCTTACTTTATATTTGTAATATGTTTTTGTAGCACTATCAGTGGCCTCGTTAACTTATGAAACGACTTCAAGTGAATTCCATTTGTTCAAATAAATAAGATAAACAATGACGTATTGAAAAGAATATTAAACAGATATGTATATTGTCTAGACAGTTATTTTAATAGCATTGTATTGAACTGTGATAAGCTCACAAAAATGTCTTATTTCTGAACAGTCATCATTATCAAATTTCTGCTTAAATAAACACTTAATCACTGCTCTGCAGCAAATTCTGCAGTCTACTCTTGCAGGCCACCAGGTGTTATGCTTTATTTTCAATACATCAGGATCCTGCAAACAGAAATAAGAAATTTATTTCTAGATTTTTAACTTGACATGAGACATGGGTCAAAGCGAGTGCCAAAGTGAGTCCATGGTGGTGAAAACGTAATACCTATTTCAAACGATGCAGATTATACATGTACTATTTTAACACCATAGTATCTGTTCATTAATTTGTAGAGATATTGATTCAAGCCCAGTATGTCAGTGTGGACCCATACCTCAGGTGAGACACACTTTAAATATTGCATTGGCTGAATTTATCACCGAATTATAAACTATACACGTACAAATGTCTTATAGTTTGGTAGAGTTTCGTTATCAGCTTTCTTCTGTGACATGAATATTTTAGAGGGCGAGCAGCAGCGCTCCCTGTCGGCGCAACCATGGATGGAAACCAGGTTGGCAAGTGAGTATAAGATAACATCATATTTTTTTTTATTTCACCACAATCAATACCTTGAATGTATGGGCGAAATAAATATCATGACATAGAAGATGATTCATGGGCGTTTATCTGAGAATTTATCTGACTAAATGGAAACCGTATTGACATATTATAACATAAAATATCCCAGTAATAATGCACATTTCTATCTTCTCTCAGGGTTATTGAAACAAGGAGCAAGGACTACGATGTTGGGGAGTTGGTATTGGCACACTGTGGATGGAGATCACATACCATCATAACACCAAACATTGCAGAATTTATGGGAATCAAGGTGACCCCGGAACTACTCAAGGGTGACCTCTCCACATCTCTGGCATTGGGTGTTGTCGGAATGCCTGGGTAATTAACCAATTATGTAGTTTAACTGGGTAATCAACCAATTATATATTGTATTTTTTTTATAAATCATTTGATTGATTTATTTTTTATATTTTACTAAATGATAAATCTTGATGGACACATTTTGCATCAACAGGGCTACTGCTTATTTCGGTTTGTTGAGTATTGGGGAGGCCAAGGCAGGAGATGTGGTATATGTCAACGCTGCAGCAGGAGCAGTTGGAAGTGTTGTTGGACAAATTGCAAAAATCAAGGTATTTTATTTATTTCATGTTTAATATTAATTTTATAATTTCGTTCTTGCAAGATGGGTGAGGTTCATTTATTACTCCAAGGTCATTCCAACTTTGAAGCCACCCAAAACCATCTGGCAATCTGCCAAATGAAAGGAATATACTTGATTTTAATTTTTGATGTAAGATTTTGATAAAGATATTATTATTATTATTTGTGATAATAAAACAACCCCAAGGAAATAATATAAAAATAATTTTAAATTGCTTTAAAATCAATCTTAATTGTTCTCTTATGAATTACTCTTTTACTGTATCCCTCATATAATATAGTTTGGTAATGAATATTTGTTAACAGGGCTGTAAAGTAATAGGGAGTGCTGGCAGTGAGAAGAAGTGTGCCTGGTTAAGAAATGTTGGCTTTGACCATGTGTTGAACTATAAAACACAAGACATCCTAAAAGAACTTAAAAACGTAGCCCCAGAGGGCATCGACTGTTTCTTTGACAATGTAAGTAATTCCTATTCATTTAAACATCTTAAAATATTGTTCATATAACTATGCTATTCAATTCCACGAAAGGATATGTACTAATTGTTTTGATATTAAGGTGGGTGGCGAGTTGACCATGCAAATTGTAGCTGATCAGATGAGACCCTTTGGGCGTGTGGCAATATGTGGTTCTATATCTGGATACAATGATACTACACCCCAAAAAAGTGTGTATATACCATAAGAATGAGTATTTAGAATACATATTATTAACAGTATAATTGGTATTGAACTAAACTTGCTAAACTTAAAAAATATCACATCTAATCTATAAACGATTTCAATGAGAACCTTTTTAGTTATATGAATTATCTTTTTATATATGATCGTAATAAATATTATGTTATATGGTCTATACAATTATTCTTTCTATTAAACCTACAGTATCATATCCAATTGCATCAATTATATACAAACAAATCAAAATGCATGGATTCCTCGGAACAAATTTCTTTGAGCAATATGACAAAGCATTCAAGGACATTACCCAATGGATAAGAGAGGTATGTCATTCTATCCTCTTACTATGATTTAGAACACATCTTTACAGTTTTATAATCGTTTCATATAAATCAAAAGTACTGGATGAAATATAACGTTGAACTAGATTTAATAGAAGAAAGTTAATCCTTTACAATACAACAGAATGGAACGTATGAAATGATCCTACATCCAAGAAAATTGAAGCGATACCTTATATTGTATCTGCATTAATACCCTTTTGATCTTTACCTGATATTGTTTTTTTGTTTTTAGGGAAAAATTAAATACGAAGAACACATGACTAAGGGTTTCAAGAATATTCCAAAAACGTGGTTTGGTCTCTTCACTGGAGAAAATATTGGGAAAGCAATCATCGAAATTGAACAGTGATACAAACATTGGAGTTGCTATTGCAAAATATAAAACGTTTAAACACAAGGATATATGTGTTGTATCCTCTAACTCAAGGGTGGCAGAGCTCTGAACCATTCTGGGCGGAAGATGATTTAAATGGTGTAAATTTGAGAAAAAAAAAGTTCTTATTTAATATTTGGTAATATTTTATTTAATATTCGGTATCACCTTCCTGTGTTAAAATTATGTAAAAATGCAGTTCTAGAGGATTATATTATATATGTAATTGATGAGCGTGTTATTTTCTTTAAGATTTGTGTATCATGGTCGATATGTAAAGATTAAAGAAGGCAACTTTTTAATACTGGCCATTGTTCACCATACGGCACAGCTCAGATGCTGCGATTTCGCGTCCAGCTATGTTGTGAGTGTCCAGAATGACTTGAATTGTCCAGATTGGCCCAGAACGGTTCAGAGCTCTCTCAACACTGTAACTGTTGTGCATAAATCATTTAAAATGTTTTAGAAATGAAGATATGACATAAAAGATATCTAAAATATAAACCAGTGTTTTATTATTTTGAATTATAGCGTTAAAAGTATGTTTGAGTGTTATGATATTCTTGATAGATCCAGCGATCAAGATTTTAAAAGATTGTAAAAAGGTAGTTGTATACAGTGTAATGGTGATGAAAGTAATCCAACAAAGTCCGTGGTGACAAAGAGTTAAAACCTTTTATTGCGACATGTTTCAGTCCTTCAAGGGACTTCTTCAGGCTTAACTAACAAACCATTGAAAGTGTTCACTTATATATCATTACAAGAGTATATGGCAAACAAGCTTGTACTAGCGGATAAACAAACAGATAAACAAGCAGATTAACAAGCTGATTAATAATGTCTGATTAATAATAATAATATATATATATATATATATATATATATATATATATATATATATATATATATATATATATATATATATATATATATATATATATATATATATATATATATATATTATATATATATATATAATTTTATATATATATATATATATATATATATATATATATATATATATATATATATATATATATATATATATATATATATATATATATATATATATTATTATTATTAATCAGACATTATTAATATATATATATATATATATATATATATATATATATATATATATATATATATATATATATATATATATTGGTTATCCGATAATCATAATGTTCACAATTAACATTTTCACAGGCATCTACACCTTATAATCTCCCTGTGCTTTGTACATCTATTATGTTAAATGCAGCTCTTGACATGTGCAGAATGTAACTTATATGTTAGTGCAGAATACAAGTACAGAGGTTGGGGCTTTTGACATTGTCATATAACAGGCAAAAGGGATTTAAAAATTGGTTACTCTGTATCAGATCCATTTCATATTAACATAAAAGTACAAAATTAAGTGATAAATCACTGCTCAAATACAGTTTTTAGTGAATCCCATATTTTGGTGTTTAAAAGACAAAAACAAAGTGTTCAAAAAAAGGAAGATGGCTGCCCCAGGAGCTGGAGGGGTGTTTATGGCTCTCCTGATATTTTCTCTATATATGCAGATTACAAACACTGGAAGGCTAAATAATGTACCAGTATACCAAACAAATGATTTTGCACAGGATATTATAAACCTGAATGCCCAGAAACAACAGGCAAATGGATTATATGCACAAAATGCTATGTGGACTTACTTTGCTAAGCCAGCATACCTGTGTGGAGGTAAATCACAGGGTCAAGCTTCATTGACCACTATCACCAGCAAGGTACCAGTAAACAAGTATGTTATTATACTAACTCTGCTGCTGAATGGGGATACCCACCCCAACCCTGGGCCCAGACAGAAAACAAAGCCAAAATGTGAAATATGTGATAAAACTGTGAGGATAAATCAGAAAAGTACAATATGTATTGAATGTGAACTCCCATACCATAGCAAGTGTGTGACTGTGGACACTGCCAATGCCACTACTTGGGTATGCAACAAGTGTATCCTGCCAGGCCTCAGAGAGGATGAGGATGCACAAGAGGAGGATGCTGACTGGAGGGATGAGGTGATGGGGAACATCAGGCACAGCTTTGAGGAGATAGGAGAGACAAGGGGATTGAAGATAGCACATCTCAATATACAAGGACTGCGCGGCTCATTGGATGAGCTGAGGGTTGCACTGGAGAGATGTCATGTGGATGTGGTATCATTATCAGAGACTCAGCTAAATGAAAAGGTTGAGGATGAACAGGTAGAGATAAATGGATATAAACTGTTCAGAAATGATAGGCCATCAGGTAAGGGAGGAGTGGCTTGCTATGTGTCCAAATCCCTTACATATTGCAGACACAAAGACCTGGAAAATGACACAGAATGCTTGTGGATTGAAGTTAATCTTCCTAAGACCAAGCCCATGCTGGTAGGAACAATATACAGGTCACCCTCAGGCAGGGTAGATTACATAGACAGAATGGAAACATCAATAGCCTCAGCAATAGCACAAGGCAAAGAAACAATTGTACTGGGAGATTTTAACATTGACTTGCTACCCAGGTACAAAACAGGATTAGCCAGGAGAATTATGGAAACAAGTAAACAATTTAGCTTAAAACAATTGATTACAAAACCCACTAGGATTACACCAACATCTAGGACTCTAATAGATCATATATACACAAACAGACATGAAAATATTAGAAAAAGTGGAGTCATAACAACAGGGCTTAGTGATCATATGTTAGTTTACTGTGTTAGGAGAGCCCAAAAGGTAAAAACTGAGCCACGGTATATAAACACAAGATCATACAAAACATTTAATGCTGAAAATTTTGTGAAAGACTTAAACATTTTACCCTGGTCAATATGTGAAATTTTTGACAATGTAAATGATGCATGGAGTGTGTGGTCTGAAATGTTTTTAAATGTATGTGACAAACATGCACCACACAAAAGGATGAAAGTGAGAGGTGAAGTGACCAGGTGGGTCACTGATGAATATGTAGCAATGACATATGAGAGAGATGATTTATTGAAAATTGCAGAAAAGAAAGGTAAAGATGACATTGCATGGGAGAAATATAAAAAGATGAGAAATAAGGTAAACAATTATAAAGAACAGCTAATAAAAGACAATTACGATGAGGAAATAATAGAAAACAAAGATGACTCAACAAAACTTTGGAAAGTCTTGAAAAAAATAATAGGTGTTGGTCAGAAAAAAAGTGATAAGGTGCATTCTCTTAAATCAAATGGCATAGCACAGGAAACCCCTAAAGGCATTGCAAATACTTTTAACTCTTTCTTCACAACCATTGGTGCCAAATTGGCAGAAAAATTTCAACCCAGTATATCAATAGATGTTCAGGAACCTTTTACAAACAACAATTTTGTACTCACTGAAACTGATCAAAATTTCATACACAAACAACTAGCTTCCTTGTGTGCAGCCAAAGCAACTGGGGTTGACAGGGTAAGTGCCAGGCTGCTGAAAGTAGCGGCCCCGGTTATTGCACCTTCAGTAACACACATAATGAATATGTCAATAAAGACTAGTGACATACCAAGACAATGGAAACAGGCCAAGGTATCGCCAGTGTACAAAGAGGGTCCCAGTGATGAGGCTGGAAACTACAGACCCATTTCCATCTTACCGGTGATCAGCAAAATCTTGGAGAGGGTAGTCCATGATCAACTCTATAAATACCTAGAAAATCATAAGCTAATCAGTTTCTGGCAATCAGGTTTTAGGCCCAACCATTCTACTAGTACAGCTCTAATTGATGTGTCTGACAAAATCCTTACAGCTATGGAAAATGGAAAATTAACAGGAATTGTATTTTTGGACTTAAAAAAGGCATTTGATACGGTTGATCATGAGCTCCTTCTCTCTAAACTTGGCCGATATGGCATAAATGGACAAAGTTAGAAATGGTTTGAAAGTTATCTGAAAGAGCGAACACAAACTGTAACAATAGAATGAGTGGAATCAGACATTGGGTACATTGAATATGGAGTACCCCAAGGGTCAATACTCGGACCTCTTCTGTTCAGCTTATACATTAACGACTTGCCTGAACAGAGTGTACAAGCCAAAATAACAATGTATGCTGATGACACAGCAATTATGTTTTGTAGCAATGACCCCAAGGTAATTGAAAATGTCCTAAACAGTGAACTTGTGCATGTCAAAGCTTGGCTTGATAAACACAAGCTCACATTAAATATTAAAAAGACAAAGTACATGATGTTTGGGACACAAAGAAGACTGGCAAAAATGGGTAACATCAGGATAGAAGTAGAAGGGGAAGAAATAGAGAGAGTAAAGAGTTTCAAGTACCTTGGGGTCACCATGGACCAATGTTTAACATACAAAGAACATGTACAAAAAATTGCCAAAAAAATTTGTCAAAAAATTGGGGCAATAGCACGAGCATCAAAATATTTGTCTCTTGAAAACCAAAAGATATTGTTCAACGCTATTGTACTGCCTCATTACAATTATTGCAGTGAGGTATGGTCAGGCACAACCAAATCCTCGCTTGATGCCCTGCACAAACTGCACAAGAGAGCGGGGAGGATGTTGTTAGGTGTGCCACGGAGAACGCCCACAGAAAATGTTTTTTCAGAACTTAAGTGGACACATATGGCAAAAAGGTGGCAACACCAAAAAGTGTGTATGGTGCACAAAATTGTAAATGGTGGTGCACCAAGGTATATGGAGAACTATTATACACTAGTCAGTGAAACTCACAGCCATCACACAAGGTCCTCTGCACAAGGTGCTCTAGTTATTGAAAAGGTAAAAACTAAATGTGGTGAACGTGCTTTTAAATATGAATCTGCTAAATTATGGAATGAACTGCCATCAGATGTCAGAAAGGCAGAGAGTTATAATGCTTTTAAAGCAAGGTCAAAGAAGTTTTTAAAATTGTAAGCAGAGGTTTTTAATGTATTTTAAATGTTTTTATATTGTACATACATACAACATATCATTCATTGTACCATTTGTATATATTCATCTATCAGCAGGGCCCCCAGGGAGAACAGAGCGCAAGCACTGATGGGGGCCCCTGGGTAAACAAGACTTATAAATAAATAAATAAATATAAATAGCTCTCATGAAGAGGTGTAACTCCATGCTGTTTACCTATTATACTACAGCCAAGTATGTATCAACCTGAGCATTTTTAATAAAATAGTTAAAATATCCATCTTGCTGAAAACACAATTTGAAGTGAGGTTGACCACAGACATTTCTCCCCAGTATCTGTTAGAGGCGCCACCTGTGGTGAAAACAAAGAAAATATCATGGAAATATAGGTGTCAGCCATTTACAGTGTTGGCAGTATTAAACAACCTTCCAATTAGTCCTTTGCAAACATTGACAAAACAAGCCATTAGTATACAATTGAATAGCACAATATATTTGATATGGACTTACTGTAATCATATAGATAAACATGAAATAGAAAAAGACTGTAGATTTCTTTGATAATATTCAGTAATCACAAAACAGAAGATCCAGACAGTAATAATTTATTCAGAAAGACAGGAATGCAAGGCTCAGGGAGTCAGGAGACAGGTACATATCAGTGGCAAATCTGGCAAATCTGTACATGTATCCATAATGCAGTGTGGTTAAACTAAAACAGTCTGGGAGTGGGATCTTTGTCTCACTCCCGCTTGGAACACTAGACCACCATGGCCTATTCCACAAATCTATCCAGCACCATGTTATTTTATATATAAACAATGAGTCAGCATTCTTTACATTGTTACGTTACATAGAGTAAAATTTCAAACCAAATGTGTCATGTCAGTCATGCATTTGTAAATTGATATTATCAAAGGTCTTGTATTATCAAATACACAAAAAGAAAGGAACATCCAATGAAATCACATCTGCAGACTGAAACATTACTTATTTCTTCCTCAGGAATTTTGAGCCATTTTACAATCAGTTTACAGCCGCCATGTTTTCGTGCTTTCACAGCATGGGAAGCACTTTCACAAACAATCTTCACCATAGCACACAAAAACTTACAATTCTCCAATCAGGCCAAGTCTAGATGGGAGCTTCAGGTGTAGGATTGCTTATGTGAGGGCTGCGCTGATTGGTTTTAAGTAAGGAATTTTCTGACTGATTAATCTATCAATAGATTTGACAGGAGAATGAACTATTTGAACTTATTACATCATAAATATACCTCGGGATCACTTTATCTATTAATACTTATCCAAACCTACTCTATCGTATCTGATCTTATCAGTGTACCAAGATAAATAAAAGGCAGGACATTCTGATCAAATATATTTGCCTCAACAGGACTCTATATTCAATTCCCTCTTAAAATATGTGCACTGCATCTCAACCAACTATATATTTGTGATTTACATTTGAACTTTTCACTCAAGACATATATGACGCCTGAGGAATGTGATACATTATTGGAAAAGATAAGATGTAATATTGAGGTCAAGGGGTGTTCATAGCAGTAGACATACTCCTTGATCTGTTTCCTGGTGATAATTATAGGTCCCTCTCCTTTAGGCAATGATGGTCACATCACAATTTATATTGTGGCATGAAAGAATGGAACCCTGCACCCAAGACACAATCCCTGTCAATATAACAAGTAAAGGAGTATTAATTTATCGTTCTTGTGTGAGGAAAAAAATCTGAATAATGAACTGTGAAAAGTGAATAAGTAACAAACTTCACACACGTTTATGTTAGGAAAAGAGTGCACATGATGTGTGTGCCAGTATAAGTCAATTGGGCGGGCATTGTGAGTGCACATGTGCAAAGCCCAGCAATTGCGCATCTGTCTGTGGATTATGCAATCGACCTTGCGGAATAGGTTGAGACAGTGTCATGCCTATTGTGGCAGAGGTAATATATGACTCTACCTCGCCATGCAGAGTAAAAAAACATTTGATATTATCGAGAGAAAAACAATTGAAATAATGTAAATTTCCGAACTTGAGCGTGAATTTATTCGGCATTATATTGTCACATTTACCTGATTAAACTTTCAGTGATTCCATGCCAGCCCCCGGGCTAGGAGGTTCCACAAAGGAGACCTTCAGTGAAATGCATCTGTAAAAATTAGGTAGAAACATGAAAGGCAATATATGATTGTTCTAATTTTTATTTTTAGATAAGTACAATACTCAGATTCACAAAGCAATGAAAATGATTATGATCACTGGGCTTCGTGTTTTGATTGATGTCTGCAATAAAGGAGATCGAACAGAAATAAATAGATTTAACACAAGTGTACTATATTGTGCCCTGAGCTATCGATTTAACAGGATGTGCCAAGTCTCCATCCAGTCTGGGCACTTCATACTGGGATCATTGGTGCATCTGACAGAGAGCAAGATGATTTTTATGCATTTTGTCTTATATAAGGACAATGAAGCGATTATGATATGTCTGTGTTGGACCAGTGCAGATTTCCAACTCGTATGACAAGGAATCAAAAGATAGGTCCATAATTATAAGCTGCATAAGTTGCATTGTCCCCATCCACAAATACTTTAAATCTATATTACCACAAATGTAATGCAGTATATGCCATGTGTTAAATTTATACATATAAATCGGACATATAAACTGGACACTGTGTATGCGGGAAAATATTTCACAGTTCACAGTTCACAGTTCATTTTTCAATTTTTTTTTCAGAAAATATGACTTTGCGTTACATTTTAATTGACAAACATATGACGCAATGCTTCAATTCTTTTCAAATGTTCAGGGATTACTACCAGGGGATATATATATTGCCACAAAAAATCCCAATGCAAAAAAAATAATTTAAAAGTGTCAAAAAAAATGTTGAAATTGGACTTTGAAAAAAAAACCAATATTATATATTCTACAGTTAAAAATAATTATGAGAGCTGTTTCAATGGTGGTGTCCTTTATAGGGATTCATCTATAGGGTCCCTAGTATCTTCCAGAATTTTTCACTAATTGAGCAATTTTTTTAAGGGGTTGAATTAGGAGGTCAAACATTACAAAAAATGAAAAAAATCAGTTTTTTTACACTACGATTTTTTTATATGAGGGTCATTTCAATGTTGTTTTTCTTTTTAGGGAACCATCTATAGGGTACCAAGTACCTCCCTGAATTTTTCACTAATTGAGCAATTTTTTTAAGGGGTTGAATTAAGAGGTCAAACTTGGAAAAAAATGAAAAACTCTCATAATTTTAATGGTTTTTTGCACAACGATTTTTTTATATGAGGGTCATTTCAATGTTGTTTTCCTTTTTAGGGAACCATCTATAGGGTACCAAGTACCTCCCTGAATTTTTCACTAATTGAGCAATTTTTTTAAGGGGTTGAATTAGGAGGTCAAACTTGGTAAAAATGAAAACTCTCATAATTTTAATGGTTTTTTATACCACGATTTATTTATATGAGGGTCATTTCAATGTTTATTTCCATTTCAGGGAACCATCTATAGGGTACCAAATACCTCCCTGATTTTTTCACTAATTGAGCAATTTTTTTAAGGGGTTGAATTAAGAGGTCAAACTTCGAAAAAAATGAAAAACTCTCATAATTTTAGTGTTTTTTTGCACAACGATTTTTTTATATGAGGGTCATTTCAATGTTGTTTTCCTTTTCTGGGAACCATGTATAGGGTACCAAGTACCTCCCTGAATTTTTCACTAATTGAGCAATTTTTTTAAGGGGTTGAATTAGGAGGTCAAACCTGGAAAAAAATGAAAAAAATCTGTTTTTTTGGACAACGATTTTTTTATATGAGGGTCATTTCAATGTTGATTTCCTTTTCAGGGAACCATCTATCGGGTACCAAGTACCTCCCTGAATTTTTCACTAATTGAGCAATTTTTTTAAAGGGTTGAATTAGGAGGTCAAACTTGGAAAAAAAAGAAAAATTCTCCTGATTTTAATGGTTTTTTGCACAACGATTTTTTCAATGAGGGTCATTTCAATGTTGTTTTCCTTTTCAGGGAACCATCTATAGGGTACCAAGTACCTCCCTGAATTTTTCACTAATTGAGCAATTTTTTAAAGGGGTTGAATTAGGAGGTCAAACCTGGAAAAGAATGAAAAAAACCTGGTTTTTTGGACAACGATTTTTTTATATGAGGGTCATTTCAATATGGTTTTCCTTTTCTGGGAACCATCTATAGGGTACCAAATACCTCCCTGAATTTTTCACTAATTGAGCAATTTTTTTAAGGGGTTGAATTAGGAGGTCAAACTTGGAAAAAAATGAAAAACTTTCATGATTTTAATGGATTTTTGCACAACGATTTTTTTATATGAGGGTCATTTCAATATGGTTTTCCTTTTCTGGGAACCATCTATAGGGTACCAAATACCTCCCTGAATTTTTCACTAATTGAGCAATTTTTTTAAGGGGTTGAATTAGGAGGTCAAACTTGGAAAAAAATGAAAAACTTTCATGATTTTAATGGATTTTTGCACAACGATTTTTTTATATGAGGGTCATTTCAATGTTGATTTTCTTTTCAGGGAACCATCTATAGGGTACCAAATACCTCCCTGAATTTTTCACTAATTGAGCAGTTTTTTTAAGGGGTTGAATTAGGAGGTCAAACTTGGAAAAAAATGAAAAACTTTCATGATTTTAATGGATTTTTGCACAACGATTTTTTTATATGAGGGTCATTTCAATGTGGTTTTCCTTTTCAGGGAACCATCTATAGGGTATCAAGTACCTCTCTAAATTTTTCACTAATTGAGCAATATTTTTAAGGGGTTGAATTAGGAGGTCAAACTTGGAAAAAAATGAAAAATTCTCATGATTTTAATGGTTTTTTGCACAACGATTTACCAGTGACATCTAGTGGGAGATGTATTGTGCCCGTTTGGTTCACAGTTAAATGCCTCAGATGAATGGTTTCTTCAACAATACAGGTTTTCTCTCAAATTATAGACCATATGGATAGAGGAGCAATGCAGATAAATCATAAAACGTCAAACCATATTGCACATAATGAAATTAGGGCATCACACCGGTACGCGATATTATCGATATACCGGTATACAGACATCGATACGATAACCGGTATTGTCATACTGGTGCTTCGATATATTAGTTGTATCGAATTGGGCCCTCATATCATCATAATAACACAGATTTTTGACTCGATATTTTACGCATCGTAAGTTTTTTAATCTTTCAAATGTAAATACGATGACTGTGGGATCCATCATTGCGCAATATATCAATATTTCAATGGGAATGAATAAGTTGTGACAGCACTCCAATCGTTTTCGCGCCAAAAATAAGAGCTTCTCCCCGTCACTTCCGGTTTTCGAAATGACGAACTCGTGTTGCGTATGCATATTTAAGCATTGTTAAATTCATATTTTCTCCGATTTGAGAGATATATACACTTATTAATAGGAGGCGGACTACTGTTGACACGTCGTAGAATATTTCTGTGCGTATTTTAAGCCGAATATATTAAATATATCGCCGTTTGGGGAGCTTGTACCCGGACCGATAAAGACAGTCAATTATTCTTCTATTTCGGTTCAGTAATATCGATATGTATCGATATGTATCGAATATTGATAAATCATCGATATATATCGTATCGTATCGATGAAATCCAACGATATGATGCCCTAAATGAAATGTACATAATATAATTAACAAAACCATTTGACAATATAAAATTTACAAAAGTTTCACAAATCAAACCATAAGACAGAAATAAACATTTTAGAAATAACTTTTTATAGATTTATATGAAATATATTATATTATAAGTATAAAAATAACAGATATTTTAATATATCATACTTTTAAGTCATCATAACATGTTTATCTAAACTGTTTGTAACAGTTTTTCAAGTCGTAAATATTCACGTACTATGTACTAGGTACCCTATAGATGGTTCCCTATCAAGCAAAACATTGAAACATCCCTCAAATAAATAAATCTTTATACAAAAATTCATTAAATTTGTGAGATTTTTGTCATTTTTCATAATGTTTGACCTCCTAATTCAACCCCTTAAAAAAATTGCTCAATTAGTGAAAAATTCAGGGAGGTATTTGGTACCCTATAGATGGTTCCCTGAAAAGGAAATCAACATTGAAATGACCCTCATATAAAAAAATCGTTGTGCAAAATTCCATTAAAATCATGAGAATTTTTCATTTTTTTCCAAGTATGACCTCCTAATTCAACCCCTTAAAATAATTGCTCAATTAGTGAAAAATTCAGGGAGGTATTTGGTACCCTATAGATGGTTCCCTGAAAAGGAAAACCATATTGAAATGACCCTCATATCAAAAAATCGTTGTGCAAAAATCCATTAAAATCATGAAAGTTTTTCATTTTTTTCCAAGTTTGACCTCCTAATTCAACCCCTTAAAAAAATTGCTCAATTAGTGAAAAATTCAGGGAGGTACTTGGTACCCTATACGTGGTTCCCTGAAAAGGAAAACCACATTGAAATGACCCTCATATAAAAAAATCGTTGTGCAAAAAACCATTAAAATCATGAGAATTTTTCTTTTTTTTCCAAGTTTGACCTCCTAATTCAACCCCTTAAAATAATTGCTCAATTAGTGAAAAATTCAGGGAGGTATTTGGTACCCTATAGATGGTTCCCTGAAAAGGAAAACCATATTGAAATGACCCTCATATCAAAAAATCGTTGTGCAAAAATCCATTAAAATCATGAAAGTTTTTCATTTTTTTCCAAGTTTGACCTCCTAATTCAACCCCTTAAAAAAATTGCTCAATTAGTGAAAAATTCAGGGAGGTACTTGGTACCCTATACGTGGTTCCCTGAAAAGGAAAACCACATTGAAATGACCCTCATATAAAAAAATCGTTGTGCAAAAAACCATTAAAATCAGGAGAATTTTTCTTTTTTTTCCAAGTTTGACCTCCTAATTCAACCCCTTAAAAAAATTGCTCAATTAGTGAAAAATTCAGGGAGGTATTTGGTACCCGATAGATGGTTCCCTGAAAAGGAAAACCATATTGAAATGACCCTCATATCAAAAAATCGTTGTGCAAAAATCCATTAAAATCATGAGAATTTTTAATTTTTTTCCAAGTTTGACCTCCTAATTCAACCCCTTAAAAAAATTGCTCAATTAGTGAAAAATTCAGAGAGGTACTTGGTACCCTATAGATGGTTCCCTGAAAAGGAAAACCACATTGAAATGACCCTCATATCAAGAAATCGTTGTGCAAAAATCCATTAAAATCATGAAAGTTTTTCATTTTTTTCGAAGTTTGACCTCCTAATTCAACCCTTTAAAAAAATTGCTCAATTAGTGAAAAATTCAGGGAGGTATTTGGTACCCTATAGATGGTTCCCTGAAAAGGAAAACCATATTGAAATGACCCTCATATCAAAAATCGTTGTGCAAAAATCCATTAAAATCATGAAAGTTTTTCATTTTTTTCCAAGTTTGACCTCCTAATTCAACCCCTTAAAAAAATTGCTCAATTAGTGAAAAATTCAGGGAGGTACTTGGTACCCTATACGTGGTTCCCTGAAAAGGAAAACCACATTGAAATGACCCTCATATAAAAAAATCGTTGTGCAAAAAACCATTAAAATCAGGAGAATTTTTCTTTTTTTTCCAAGTTTGACCTCCTAATTCAACCCCTTAAAAAAATTGCTCAATTAGTGAAAAATTCAGGGAGGTATTTGGTACCCTATAGATGGTTCCCTGAAAAGGAAAACCATATTGAAATGACCCTCATATAAAAAAATCGTTGTGCAAAAATCCATTAAAATCATGAGAGTTTTCATTTTTACCAAGTTTGACCTCCTAATTCAACCCCTTAAAAAAATTGCTCAATTAGTGAAAAATTCAGGGAGGTACTTGGTACCCTATAGATGGTTCCCTAAAAAGGAAAACAACATTGAAATGACCCTCATATCAAAAAATCGTTGTGCAAAACACCATTAAAATTATGAGAGTTTTTCATTTTTTTCCAAGTTTGACGTCTTAATTCAACCCCTTAAAAAAATTGCTCAATTAGTGAAAAATTCAGGGAGGTACTTGGTACCCTATAGATGGTTCCCTAAAAAGAAAAACAACATTGAAATGACCCTCATATAAAAAAATCGTTGTGTAAAAAAACTGATTTTTTTCATTTTTTGTAATGTTTGACCTCCTAATTCAACCCCTTAAAAAAATTGCTCAATTAGTGAAAAATTCTGGAAGATACTAGGGACCCTATAGATGAATCCCTATAAAGGACACCACCATTGAAACAGCTCTCATAATTATTTTTAACTGTAGAATATATAATATTGTTTTTTTTTTCAAAGTCCAATTTCAACATTTTTTTTGGCACCTTTAAATTATTTTTGTTGCATTGGGATTTTTTGTGGCAATATATATATCCCCTGGTAGTAATCCCTGAACATTTGAAAAGAATTGAAGCATTGCGTCATATGTTTTTTAATTAAAATGTAACGCAAAGTCATATTTTCTGAAAAAAAATTGAAAAATGAACTGTGAACTGTGAACTGTGAAATATTTTCCCGCACGTCACTGTGTAGCAATTGATATCAGTATAAAAGTAGGTCAAATATGATTTATGCAGATTTTACACATGTGTACTATTTCTTGCCCCTGATGTGCCAAGCCTAACCTCCAATCTGAGCATTGCATACTGGGATCATTAGTTGATCTGACACAGAGGAAGATGGTCAAGGCAAAGAAGTGGGTGATAGCCAAGGCAGTGAAAGGAGTCCCGACCCAGGAAAACTTTAATGTGGTCGAGGAGGACCTGCCAAAACTAAAGGATGGAGGTAATGTAAAATCACACATGCTTCAATTGAATGTATCTGTTTGATAATAAAGCATCAATTTTTTCTCTATTCCTATGTTATCAGTAATGTGCATAGACTTGTCAAGTATTCACTAAACATCACAATTGTCTAACCAAATGTCTGACCTAATATGTGTGTACATTCACACAAGAGAAAAAGCAGACGTATCTTTTATACTATA
This sequence comes from Amphiduros pacificus, assembly GCA_949316495.1. NCBI lineage: Eukaryota > Metazoa > Annelida > Polychaeta > Phyllodocida > Hesionidae > Amphiduros > Amphiduros pacificus. The sequence continues at coordinate 41,781,213 of OX439003.1, read as the reverse complement.
CTATACTGTGAGTGAAAATGTATTATGAAAAATTAAATAAAATTTGAATTTCCATAGCAGTATCCAATGCTATTAATTTTTTATAAAAATATGCATATTTGTCAGACACATTCAAAATGAATAATTGCAAAAAAACATTAATTAGGTCAAACAGGAAAGCATGAAACGGTGCAATATAGCTATTTGGTAGTTGCCAAATAAAGTAATATTAAACGTGTCTAAATCTGAAACTGGGATCGCATCCTGTTGTAATCTGACGGTCAAAATGATAGCTCGCCAATATGAAAACACAATATTGGGCTGTGGGAGATTACTCTGCATGACTATTTTGGTACACATGTCACTAAAATCTCAATCGTTGTTATACTCACTTTCTTATAATAACAATGACACCAATTGGCCCCATGTGACGAAATATTTGACTCATTGTCTTCTGGCTGCTTGCACTGGGTGTCACCTCTGAGCACTCACTCAAAGAGTCGGATATGTCGTTTACTTGCAGAGCCAGGTATAAATCCTGGATCTGCTATGGATAGTCATGGGAGATCGGTGTTTAGATAATCCTGACACTGGTTGACATCTCTCTCATTTCACTCTTCAGAAGGGCATAGCAGGACTTCTCTGTCATATAACAGGACTTCTCTGTCATATCAGTCCCTGCCACCAAAGGTATAAAGGTGCGCACAGAATTGACAGCAAGTCATCAGTATTCATAAATAACTGATTGTCCACTGATTGATGAAAGAATATAAATAGATTTGTTTTGTACTGGCATTTGAACTGATTGGTTAGTTTATATGCCAGACACCTGAGTACAGTTTATAACCTGATGTTGCTCAATTCAGATTTGATGATATTCTTTGTCACATTGTTTTTACTTCCTCAGGTCTCTGACTTTTTCATTTTGGTCTCACATTTATTTATGCTCAGGCTTCTAAAACAGTGGTCGGCTTTAAGCTTGACTATATTCCTCAATGTCTGATTTGTGTGAAAACTCGAATAATTATTCTTACATCAAAATCCTCAATAGGATTCCACATGGATACATGGATATATATTCCCAGACATAAATATAATCGGAATATTGAATATTTCACATTTGTTTTCTGTATAAAGTAATTATATTTTATGTTCAATTCTATATTCTGACCTGCATATTACTCAATAGAAACCTAAATATGTTGATTCGATCTTTGTTTTCTGTGTAAAGTCATTTTATTTTATAATATTTTGTTATTTTGTATTTCTCCATTTGCAAACAAATATTTATTTGTTCTTTCATATCAGTAATATAAGATCCCAACATGAAAATTTCATCTGAGTTTTTTGTATAAAGTGATTATTTTTATATTTCTGCCTTTGCAAAAACAATTTCAATTGAAAATGTTCCGATGTGCCAATTGTGCCTTCAAAATGAACTCGTCCCAAACGGGTATTGAACCCCAAACCTTTGGCATGGGAGTGTTACCCACTGAGTCATGTGGAGAAGTAGGATTTGATCTTCTCATTGGTAAATCACACAAACAGTCAAGATCTTCCTCATGATATCAAGTTATCTCATGAAGGAAGATATTCAGTAATTTCACAGAGCAGCCTAAGTTAAATCTATAGTTTTCTAATATTATGTTTGTCTAAGATCATATCGAAATCAATGCATTAGGATTTTGAAATTAAAAATTAATTCATTGGAAGCTAACAGGTTGATGTGTACTCTATGAGTTCACTCAAAACAGAAATAATGATGGCAGAATACTGGTTGAAAAATTAATGTGTTTGATTTCTATTCAGGGAAATATCTAAGATCTGACATCTAAGATTTTACTTTCAATGGAAAAGCGGGCACAGGTCAGCTTTTGCGCACAAGTTAGCTTTAGCATTAACTTTTTCTACTTTTAAACTGACAAATGCTTGGTAATCGGTCGTATTGCAGTGTTGTCTACCTTCTCAATTAATTTAAGAATACTTTGTTGACCCAGCAATGTATTAATAGTCATCTAACCAGTTAAACCTTTCCGGTGACCATGGTTTGTGTGATCATAGGTTTTGTGAAAAATCATGAAAAAGAAAGCAGCCAGCATTTGAGAAGAGTTGAGCATTTATTCCTAATGGCAGAAATTTGGGATAAAGGAACGTACAATAAATGCAATCTGTACACGGAACTGCTCTAATAGTCATATTTATTTCAGTATAGGTGATTCATTTTTATTTTATTTTTTAGAGATTTTGATCGAAGCCCAATATGTCAGTGTCGATCCGTACCTGAGGTTGGATTTTTAATTATTTACAACCGAATCTATTTACATTATTACTGGTGTAGAAATATTCCCATTTGTGTTTAATTCTGTTAAAGATAAGATAATCATTGCAGAGGGCGTGTAGCAGTGCTCCCTGTTGGATCCACTATGGATGGCAACCAGGTTGGCAAGTGAGTTCTTCAAATACATTTACAGCGCCCTCTATTGTACTAATGGTGGAGAGTGCATTTGAATACATTTATAATTTAACTTTAAGTTCATAAGAATATTATAAGAATATTATAAAAACATTGGAAAAAAGGATTGAAAAAGAAATATATCATTTTGTATCTGTGTATTCTGCATTTTCTTCTTTCAGGGTTCTTGAAACAAAGAACAAGGACTACAAGGTTGGGGATCTGGTGATGGCACACTGTGGATGGAGAACACACACTGTCTTTACACCAAGTCTTGCAACCTTTATGGGAATCAAACTCACTCCTGAGCTGAAAGATGACCTTTCTACCTCTCTGGCATTGGGCATTGTTGGAATGCCTGGGTATGATTCATGGTTTATCATATGATATATTTTATAGATATGTAAATTCTAAAGGTAAGATGCATCAAAGGCAGAAGAAGGTCAGAAGAATTCGCCAATTAGATTACAGGATGTTCATTTTATCTGCCCTGTCATCATATTTCTTGGATACAGATGAAATCAAAAGATATATTAAAATACAGAGTTTTGTCTTGAATTCTGGGTAACATGTATTTGTATCAACAGGGCTACTGCTTATTTCGGTTTGCTGAGTATTGGGGAGGCCAAGGCAGGAGATGTGGTATATGTCAACGCTGCAGCAGGAGCAGTTGGAAGTGTTGTTGGACAAATTGCAAAAATCAAGGTATTTGTTTTCAGGATGTTGACCGCTTTCTGCCATATCTACTAAAATACTTTATTTGGTTGGGACTAATGTTTATAATCAAGATGACATATGTAGATAAATTACCAGGCCAATAGGATTTTAACTGTACCCATATTCGTATTGTTGCTTTCACAATTCTGTAAAAAACAAATCTGCCTGGGATATATTTTGACCAGGATCTACCATACATTTGACCGGTGCAAAAAGCATATGAGAAACAGCAAGCTTTTCAAACTGAAATTCAAATTCAAACTGAGAATAATTCTGAATGATTGACATTTAATAGAACTCATTCAGCTTAAGATTGTTTTATTATTCTAACACAGGGCTGCAAGGTTATAGGGAGTGCCGGTAGTGAGGAAAAATGTGATTGGCTGAAAGAACTTGGCTTTGACCATGTGTTGAACTACAGATCACAGGACATTTTGGAAGAACTTAAAAAAGTAGCCCCTGAGGGCATCAACTGCTTCTTTGACAATGTGTGTAAAATATTTTTCTTGACATTCAAAGATTTTAAAACTCTCATATATGCATAGCATTTCATGAAAATAACTGTGTATTTTGTATTATTAAATTCAAGGTCGGTGGTGAATTGACAATGCAGATTGTAGCTCAGCATATGAAGTCATTTGGTCGTGTTGCAATTTGTGGCTCTATATCTGTGTATAATGATGTTGAACCACACAAAGGTAAAAATTCACATTTAGGAATTTCTATGTCGCGACTCAATTGCTGTTGATGTGAATTACTTACTTAGCCAATTGAACTTAATTTGATCTATTCTTTTAATAACTATATTTACTTCACTCAATTTCAGTGGGTATGAATCAGAACATATCATATTTATCGTAATGATTTATTTGCAGTCACCTATCCAATTGGATCTATTATTTACAAACAAATCAAAATGCATGGATTTGTGGTAACAAATTTTGTGAAAGAATATGGTAAAGCATTTAAGGACATCACACAATGGATAAGAGAGGTACATTATCTTTTTGAATATGAACAAGTTTAAGTTAGTGTTTTACAGAAATTGCATTTTGAAACAGTTTTGACATATCAGCTATGATATGATCAACAAAACATGCCAATTCCTAACAAAACAGGTAAAAATAAATATGATATAATTTCATTCTATCCTGTTGTATTGTACTTGAGCACTTCCATTTTTTCTTTTTAGGGGAAATTGAAATACCGGGAGCATATGGTGGAGGGTTTTGAAAACATTCCAAAAACATGGTTCGGGCTCTTCAGTGGAGAAAACATCGGAAAAGCCATCATTAAAGTTTAAAAATTAACACTGAGAAAATTGGTGACAAACAAATTAAACTTATCCAGAACTGTAAATTATTATTGAGTAAAAGATCAAACTCTCAAAATAAAGATTTGTCTGGTTGTTTGTATTGTTATGCTTGATTTGATTATTTTTATGTGTTTCTAATTCAAAATAAAGGTTTTCATAAAAGAGTTACTTTAAAATATCTATCGTGTGTTTAAAAAATCACCCTTTTATTCCTCCTGTAGAATATTTGTAAAGGTCACATTTATATAGTGCTTTATGTCAGACAATATCTACTCTTAGCACTTGACCATTATATAATAGATGCAAATTGATATCGTAGATATTTCCCACAATGCCCACTGACGAGTACACTCCACTATCATGTTTACATTTGATAAGGTCTCCTATGCTACGGTAGCCAACCCAGATCATGTATGATTTAGACGCAATCAGGTCTAAATAGCACAGGCCGCTGTTTTGATAAAGTGAAGAGTCGATTGGTGATTGGAGAACACTAATAATAATAATTAATAATAATTATCAATAATATGAATAGGAATGATAAAGTCATTAATTAATTCATACACAGCATCCACCGCACCGATTGGCTTGATTCTGGGCTCGTTGGAAAGAAAAAGATGAAATATTAAGAAAGGTCGAAGGGACATTGCATACATTTCTTTTATTATTAGTGAAAATAGCCAAAAACTGGTGTTTCAACCAGTACAGAGGGAGGAGCTTACCAAAAGGTAACAGCAGTATTGTACATATCATATGATCATTGATCATATTAACATAATTTATGATGTTTCCATGATGTCATTATGTCTGACATCACCATGACAACACTTTCCTGTCTGACGTCACTATGATGACACCTTCCTGTATGACGTCATTATGTTTATCTTACTTGCAATGTCAATATGATCTTTCTACTCCAATTATTGGTCTTTTGTATATAAAATAAGTCATGTGAGCTTGGCTCCTAATTGACCTCTTAGATGACCTCTTACCAATAATTACTGCCATCATAAATAAATCACTACTGGAATCAGCAGTATCTGAAAATATGAAAATAGCCATCATAACACCCCTGCTGAAAAAACTGGGTCTTGAACTGATTGAGAAAAATTATAGACCTGTTTCCAACCTGACATACATCTCTAAACTTACAGAGAGGGCAGTAGCAGACCAATTAGTCCCTCATCTTGTAAGGCATGGCCTTACCGACAAATTTCAATCAGCCTACAAGGAATATCATAGCACTGAAACTGCTCTATTGAAGGTGCAAAATGATATCTTGCGCGACCTAGATGATAGGTCAGTTATTCTGTTGTTACTAGATCTCTCGGCTGCCTTTGACACCATTGACCACCAAATCCTATTTGATCGATTGGAAGCTAGATGTAATGTTAAAGGTGATGCCCTCTCCTGGATTCGGTCATATCTAAGTAACAGGAAACAGTGTGTGAAGGTAGGGACTCGCAGGTCCTGCCTCAAGCCTATAGAATATGGAGCCCCACAGGGCTCAGTCCTAGGTCCCATATTATTCACTATTTATATGACACCCCTATCTGATATTTTAGCCAAATATGGTCTGAGCTATCATATTTATGCTGATGACACCCAGATCTACATCCCTGTGGACCACACTTCCCCCCCATCAAGCTATATATAAGCAGACACAATGAAGATCAACGATGGGAAGACAGAAATGCTTATATGTACTGACAGATATAATACTGCCACCAGTAGCAGTAACCCAGACACAATAAGGGTTGGGTGCTCTGACATTGCTCCTAGTGAGTCAGTAGTTGATCTGTAGGAAAATGTGCAAGAAAGGCTACTACCACATAAGGAACCTGTCTGCCATAAGACATTGTCTAGACAAGAAAACAGCAGAAAACACTTACCCATGCCTTTGTTACCTCTACCCTAGACTATGGCAATGGCCTTCTTGCTGGTCTTCCTAAATCAGACACCATGAATCTACAATACCTCCAAAACTCTGCAGCACGTAGGAAAAATCAGTAAATTTGATCACATTTCAGGAAAACTGCGAGAACTGCACTGGCTTCCAGTTCACACAAGAATTGACTTTAAGATCCTCCTCTTGACATGGAAGGCTCTAAATAGTAAGGCGCCGCCTTACCTGCATGATCTACTCCTAGTCAAACAAGGAGAACGTTATCTAAGATCAAACAACGGCACTTACCTACAGATTCCTAAGACCCGGCTGAGGACAGTGGGTGCCAGGGCCTTTTCATCTGTCGTCCCTAGACTATGGAATTCCCTGCCAAGTGATCTTAGGACTAGTACCTCAGTCACCTCGTTTAAGAGTAGACTGAAAACCCATCTCTACGTCCTGAACACTGTATCAGCGCTATATTATTATTATTATTATTATTATTATTATTATTATTATTATTATTATTATTATTATTATTATTATTATTATTATTATTATTATTATTATTATTATTATTATTATTATTATTATTATTATTATTATTATTATTATTCGTAGCCTCACACAACTGTGTTTACCTTGCTCGCAGCATCAACACGTCTTCATTGCAGTTTAAACCATCTTTCTATTCTAGTTATTGACGAAACTGGTCTTTTGTATGTGTAATATTGTGTATCTCGTAGCCTCACGCAACTGTGTTTACCTTGCTCGCAGCGTCAAGACGTTTCTTATTGAGGTCTTTAGTTGTTTTTTGAAGCTATCAACTGTTTTGCAGTTTTTCGATTCAAGGGGCAGGGCATTCCAGGTTTTTGGAGCATATATCATAAAAGCCCTATCACCATATCAGTTCATATTTGCCTTGGGAACCATGTATTCATTATTTTCATTAGACCTGAGGCCCCTCTCTGTATTCTGTATGTTAATAACTGGGATAGATAGCTCGGGGCAAAGCCATTCTTCACCTTCCAAGTCAAAAGAGATATTTTAAAATCAATCCTAGCCTCGACTGACAACCAGTGAAGGTCCATTAATGTTTGTGTTATGTGGTCCCTTTTCTTTAGTTTACCTACCACCCTGGTACTAACGACTGGCAGTGCTACCAAAGTTGTACTAACAAATTTTTGAAATGTTACTCTAGCAGGGAACATTTAACCAACTGCAAAGTCAACAAAAAGTGTCACTGTCGCTTTGGTTGGTCTCTACTTGGGCACTTGGCATGAAATTGATTTTTATCTTGACTCAGACAGTCTCTATCAGATCCTTCCCATTCACTCCACAGTATAGGAATTGTCTTGACCTCCACACTCTCTTGGCCACGGTATGTGGCGCAGTGGGTTAGAGCGCCAGCTTATTAGCACCAGTTACTCTGTGGTGATCCAAAGGTCGTGGGTTCGATCCCCGGCCATGCCGAGATTGAATTTCTGATACAATTTCACATACCAGCTAAGGCCCGTGCCAAAGGGTTAACCCGTTGTCCTTGTAAATCTGTGACCAGGTTGTCATGTCAAGGACCTGCGACATGACAATTCAGTAAAGCAGCAGTATATCTGTTACAAGTAGGTCTCATCACGAAATGACTGATATAATGTTGAAAGTGATTAAAACCCCAAACACACATGTCTAACAATCCACACTCTCTGGTCAATAGCTTGATTGTCAATATGATTATCATCAGGATACTGGATACTGTAATTCAATGATATTAGATCTGAAATAATACACCTCCATTTTTTTAAACAATTTAAGTTATACCTTTTGTGGAACATTCGTCCTTCTGAGACATAGCATAGAAATCTCGCGATCACCTGACCAAGACAGGGTCACTCTGACACTTGATACCATCCACTCACTCTTCATGCCATAGTGTCCATGCAGTGGACTAAAGCTCTCTTCAACCTTTTAGTATCATCATTGGTAAAGAAGGGAAGTTGGTCTCATATATTTGTCGGTCACTGTGTTTGTTTTCTTTTCATAAGACCTTTTTCTACGGAGGCAAAATATTACATATTACTAATATCCATGTCAATCTACCTACATGAGAACTTCTCTCAGCTCAGGTTAAACTGAATGAAATAATAATGAACAGCTGTTGGGCGGATGTGATGTGCACTAATTCCTTTCGCCTTATTACTTTGCACTTCATAGTGGGATCATTTGTACATCTGACACAGAGCAAGATGGTCAAAGCGAAGAAGTGGGTGGTAGCCAGGGAAGTGAAAGGAGTCCCGACCCAGGATGACTTCAAGGTGGAAGAGGAGGACCTGCCAACAGTGAAGGCTGGGGGTAATGTAAAATCAAATGTGCTTCAAATAATTCTAATTGAATGAAGTTGTATGACAGCATGTCATGGTTTTTTCCCAGGGTAATCTTATTACATCAGCGTAACGTTAGTTGAACAGTTAAGGATTCATCAAGCTTGACAACTATGCGAGTTAAAAGGCACTACAATGCAATAAAGATATCTTCAACACAGTTAGCCAGTCTTCCAGCCAACTATCTAGATAAGATATGCCACCATAAACCTTTTATATTAATGTAGGTAGTGTGGCAATTCCTTTCCTTCGTATATACCTCCATTATGAATAATATTTCCACCATTTTCACCACCCCTTTGTGTTAGGTATACAGATATGTAGGACAAAACATGCACAGAAGAGAGTTTTACCCATAATATACTTTGTCAAAAGAAAGATGGTGACTAATGTTGGCTCCCATTTTTTTCCCATAGTGTAACTCATTCTCATCTCGTGTATTTCCACCGTGTTAGGATTATTTTGTGTGGGAGATATTATGAGATGATAGTTTACGAGATTCATAAACGTCAGTGCATAACTATTCATTTTCTCCTACTTCACGATGATCATAATTATAGTTCAAAACGAAGAAAAATATGCATCATCCAAACAATGATCATAATTATTCTATGCCATCTGCTTTACATAAAACCTGAATGGGTAACATATATGGAGGAAATAGCTTCATCCGTGCAAATTAAACAAAAGCTCATACTAAATGGAAGGTTGTTGTAGATAAAATTTATGCTATTCTGGAAGAGTAATGATACTGAACATAATGAATGTATGGAAACTAGTGAAACCGATGAAATGTCTCCGTGGATGTTATCTAAAGAAAATGAATGTTTAGAATTGACTTACTGATCAATTAATGGAGGGAGAGTGGAATGTAGAATATAATAATTGGGAAGAAAGTGAAGAAGAAGAAGAGGATGACAGCATTGGAAACGAAGAAGGCAAAGATGACAACACAGATTCAGTAAATATTTGCTGGGATGATAATCGCATAAAGAAATGTATGCTAATTTGTTATTTATGAAAAGAAAGTTTGAGAAATATATGAATAAGTGCCTGTCATTGGATTTAATTCTTGTCGCTGTGATATTGTTTTATGTAAACTAAAATTCTGTCAAAGAATGAAATTACATGAGTGAAAAATAAAAGAAGTGATTAAAAAAAGACAGTCATATCATTGTATTGCAAATGAAAACCTAAAATTTCTGGATATACTCAATTATCATGGTATTCAATGGTATCATGGTATTCAAATATTAAAGAAAAGTCAGTATTGGATGATGGAGATAATTCTATCAAGATTAAATATGATTTTCCTGCGAAAGTAAAATGAAAGGAAAATGAATACTTTATAGGACTTAGTGATATAATGAATACTCAAGTGATATAATATTGCAGCTGTTGAACCATTTGTTTGTGGAATATTAAAATTTTAAAACATATTTCTTGCAAAGAAGGTGGATGTTTTTAAAGACGCAATAAGTATTCCAAGAGTAGCAATGAAAATGATGTTCAAATGCACCAAAGACAAACAGACATATTTTGCTAGAAGAGACAAGAAAAATAAATAAAACAAAACTTATGTGGTGGACCAAGCATTATTTTTACGAGATATGAAATCAGGACTATCATGTATGAGAATATCATGTATGGGAATTCAGGGAAATAAATGTAGATCAATTTGTGGACATGATGCCAATTCATTATATTTATACTGTTTGAAATTAGATCCACCATCAGGAGCATTTATGTGAAGAAAACATGAAAATAACTTTAAACCCGAAGAGAGAGATATAATTTGTCTTATTTCTATTGGATGGAGTGGATGAATAAATACAGTGATAGGAATATTTTGCATATAATATATAAATCTGCAAAGGGACATAGAGTTAGTCCTTTCACTGTTGATGGATATTAACCGAAAACTGATGCTTTTTTTTTATTCAATATAAATCATGATGGGTTTGATACTGTTTGGAGATATTCTGTAATAAGATTATAAATAATGTAGAACAATTATTTCAATTCTTCTATTTCATATCAAGGGTGTTATTTCCATGGACATGATAATTGCAGATTGACTGAACGTATGGACAAATGACTACAGCAAAAAGAATTTGAGCGAACAATGCATAGACAAGGAATGAACTGAATGTACGAGTGCCATTTTATTGAAAAGAAACATTCCAACTTTAACTTAATGGAGATGGTTAATGTGTTTAAACCTAAATTTTATCAACATTGAACAGAGAAGGTAATAATAGATTCTGTAGACAAAAATATTTTGTTTGGGTTTATTGAGTCTGGAGAAATCATGGAGAAAAAGAGAATTATCCACTATGGAGAAGTTGAAGAGTATACAAAATATCATTGTGAAAAGAATTGCAAATAGACTTTAAAAGGGAATCAAGACTTCCCAGAATAGTGTATTCTAAGTTAGGGAGGGTTAATCATGATTGCAAAATCAGTTTTCAAAAAGCAAAAAGACGATTAAGGAAACTATTGTTTCTTATAAAAGAGTGTTTAATACACAAATATCCAAAGGCTCGCAAAATATTGGTTTTCAGTTAAAGAACAATGCTGTTGTCACATATAAACAAACAAAAATAGGTTTTTCCTATTTGTATTGTAAAAGAGACTTGTGTAGAGATGGTATACATAAGTAACCATTAGATATCATATTAATTCCAAATATATATATAAGTAATGCTACAGCAAATTATTGTAATGTTTAACTTACATATATCATTACCAAACTAAAGCTACTGTTGTGTATATTTTGTGCTAAAATATATGGTAATAAATCATATTTTACATAATGATATTCCTTGAGTTATCTCCCGTAAAGTATAATATTCACAGGTTCATGTACTGGAGTAAATCCCCTTTTTATAATATCTCCCTTTGAGATTTTGTTATTTCATATCTTAACAGAATATCCCTCACAAAAGTCTTGTCTTGAAATATCTGGTTTATATCCCCCAAGAAATATTGAACTGTGACTGTTTGTAATATTTATATTTTCATATCTATCACAAACGGTAGTGTTAATGAAGCATATGGTGTGTTTTGCCCATCTAATTTAATCCATAACATACTTTTCAGGTATTCAGAATAGACTGGTTACCACAGCAACCAAATATGATATTAATCTGTTTTATTCCTGGGAGATAAACGTAGTGAAATTATCAATACCACAGAATGATATACTTTTCACAATGCTTTCAATGTTAACTTGAGCTATTTCATTCAACGTTCTAACGCAGGGAGACAAGATTGATTCTCTAACAATATAGAGTAATATTGTGTAAAAGCGATGAGGCGTTTATAATATTTAAACAAGTTTTTATTAGCACACATTCAGGATATTATACATTCAATAATATCTACGTAGTCTGGTATTAGCTTTAACATTGCTTTATTCAAGAGAGTAATATTCATTACAAGTTAAATATATATATAAATATATATATATATAATTGATAGTTCATGGAATAATAAAGGAGTATACATAAAGGAGTATACATATTACCACATGATTAGATGCCTCACAGTACGTTGATGCACCACAAGACAGGTCTGAGATTGATAAAAAAACCCATATCTGATACGATCTCTAGCCAAGTGGGTTGTATATTAAAAAATCTTAGAGTAAATACTCTAGGACTAGCAATAAATTAAAGATGTTTTTCAATAAATCAAGCCCTATCTAATATGCACTCTTGTTTACAAACCACAACTATTGAATTTCTATATTCATTAAGAGTGATTTCAGAGTGATTTTAATACAATATTTGTTATAAATTATATTCAGTAAATAATGAACATAGTGCCATCAAATATATAGTTAATAGATATTATAAAAATGTAAAATATATCTTGCATATAAAATCAGTATAAAATCAGGGATTTAACATTACTCCCCCATTTTTTTTAGTTTAAAGGAACTTGTACTTGAAACTACTAGAATTAAGCATAGACTGGTGTTAATCACCTATGTCTAAATGATGGCTCCCTGAAATTGGAAAACATAAAAATTTAGGAAATAATACGATTAATACTTCAAATTTTCCACAGTCCTCTATGCATTATGCATTCAAGCATTGAACCATAATGTCTTAAGTGGAAAGCAAGTTATCAATGTCCATTATAATGTCTAAAAAAGTACACCTATAATTACACTTCACTTTAAAAAAGGTAAATTTAATCTGCTCTCACTGCTAAACTATTCTGATGATTGTCCCAGGAGTGATAAAGGAATTACATTTAACCTGTCTGAAGAGGCACTTGCAGATTTCCATCTGTAATATTTCCATGACAGGATATATAACTTGTGTGTTGTTAGTATCAAAATTAAAAGCAGTAACTGTGCAAGATTTATGTAATTCAGTTTGATCAGTAAGGAGGCCACGAAGGCAAGGCTGTGCGTCCTTGATGCATACAGGATGGTCTGCTCATAACCAACGGTGGAGCCCTAAGAACCCTTGCGGCTCAGTGGGCTTTACTTGTAGCACTGGATGCTCCTTCACCGCCCACTGGGTTGCAAACAGCTATTGTAGGATATAGATTACCTACCTATAGACTCTTATGAACAAATATAGACAATCATAGACAATCACGATCTTTGGCAAGAAACCATATAGGTTACTGAGTGCTACGTGAGGCCAACAAGTGCAGGCCGAGGAGACGCATTACTCGCCCCGAATAGAGATGACGTGATCCTCCAAGCCACGCAGGCAGGACATGCGCAGCCCCAAAGCCGGAGAAGATGCTACGCAGGCAGCCCTCACACAGATGCTCAGTTTTCCTTAAAAAGGCCCTGAAATCGCTACTCAGGGAGCAGAATCCACTCGCCTAGAAGATCCACGACACTCAGCATCGTGACAGCCACGCTATATAGACTTGGGTGTTTTATGCCTTCTCAGGACTTTGTCAGTATCATGCATTCAGGTAGAACACATGCCTCACTCTTTGCCATGCCGACCTATCCAGACTAGGGTATACAGCACCGAATAAAGGAGATCCTTGTGCATTGTATACCCTGTGTCTGCAGTCCTTATTACCTCCCAACTCATATAGGTAGATAGGGTAGCTGGGTTAAGGCCCCATTCACAGCCAGCGAGTATCATATGCCTGATCCCCGTCCACGTTCCCCAACGATGAAGACCTTCCCCATACGCTAGTAGGGTTACAAACCATACGTAACAAGTGGTGGAGAATATCCGAATCAATCTATGGCATAGAGCGTTGCTGATACTGTATGGAGTTCCTGTTGGCCACCCTGTTACTTGATTTTAAGTTTATGTGGCTCCGATCTTCGAAACAGCTTTCCACTAAGCTGAAAGTGGCACACGACGCGCCAGAGGACCAGACGATTCTACACCACAAGGTAAGTCACTTTCAAAATTTTCTAAGTTACCTGATCGACAGAGGGATCATTCGGCTGACTCTTTGAGAGTTGCGCCCCCCCTCTGCTTCACTGTTGTCAGATTTCACTGCTACATCTGGTGCAGGTAATTCCCCTCTCACAAGTGGTGACAACGTCCCGTTGTCCCATACTTCCACGAGTGGAGATAGTGAGAATTCACCTAGACCTCAAACTTTAAGACCAGAGGCTTTCGACTTACCTGGCTCATATACAGACGTTCGTTTAGACCATCACCCCTGAGTGGACAATGACCAAGAATCTTTCACTTTGTCTGAAATTTCTGATCTCCATATTGACCCTGATCACCCAGGTTCCGAACGTGCCGTTTCACCTGATATCGAGATGGCTGAACCAGAAAACGTACAGGATATGCTCCAGCAAGTGCTTGGTCACCTGCGCAAAATTGATTTAGGTGGTGCTAAAACAGATATCGTAGGTATGCTTCAGGCTCATTCGCGAGATAATAAAATTCACCAACAGAGACAAGGGTCTAAAGCACTTCTACCACCCCCATTTTTTGGCAAATCTATGGATGATCCCCTCCGTTTCATGAACAAATTTCTCACATATGCCCAACTTTCACACACGCCAGAAGAATTGAGTCCCAGCTTGTCGTATGTTACTACACGGCACAGCAGATGTGTGGTACACTTCGTTACCTACAGATGTCACTAGTTCTTGGTTAACGTTCCATACAACCTTTCTCTATATTAACGATGTCCTGAGTCAGTGTCAGAGGCTACAAAAAGACGATATGGAGATCAAGAAAATTTAAACTTGAGGCCTTCTGCCCAAATTGAAGGCTTTTGTGGTCGGCAAATCGCCCAAGTTGCTTGAAGACGCCATTCAACAGATCAAGCTAGCTGAGATGGTTTGCACATTGTCTGGTGATTCATCAGTGACTTTAAACGGTCTCGAGACGCCTGACATGACCTCCCAGTTTCTGTCCCAGCAAAGCTCCACCCTTGCAGCCATCATAGAAGAGGTTGCTGATGTAACTAAAGAGGTTCAGAGCCTCAAATCGCCTCAAGAGCCAGGAGAGTCTTTCTGTTTTTTTGCAAAAATCCTGGCCATTGGCTTCGCGATTGCAATGCGCGCCATGATTGCATGCATTGTGGCAGAAACAACCATATGTCTGTCAACTGCATGATTAAATCCTGCGGGCCACGAAACCAATTCTTCCATGGCCCCGCAAGGTTTGGAAACAGGCCTTATAAGTTTAATGATAATTACGAGCCCCGAGACAGTCGAGACCGTCAGCGTTCATTCCAAAACAGGTCTTATCAGGGAAACATATCAGGAAGTGACTGGAATGATTATAAAAATCGTCGCCCTATGAGTCGACCTGAAAATAGACCATGGCGGCAGGAAAACTATCCCGACCCGTGAGCCACGCGATAGGAGTAGTGATTCGTTTAATATAGCACAAATTCAGAGCAAATCAAAAATATTAAAGAGGTTCACTGTTATTTTGCAGAGATGCCCTCGAGTTCTCTTTGCTCGCAGGACACTCATGAGGTGCCTGTCAATCCGCTAGTGACGGAGAAGTCAACGCCTGACGTTTCGGTTGATAACGTTGATTTCATCCCTCTCTCCCAGGATGGTAGAATCGAGACCAGTACCAAATTCTGAACTATCTTTGCTTTATTGGACACAGGTGCACAACGCAGCATTATCACTTTTGCTTCTTTACACAAATTGTATCCTGATAAATCATTCTCTGAAGAATCATCACTGAGTAGTTGTTGCCGAAGGAAGCTCTATTCCCATTCATTTCCAAACTCGAATAAACATAAATATTGGAAATCAGCCGTGCAATGTTTGTTTTCAAGTGGTACAAGACCTACAATATCCTATAATTCTGGGAAGAGATTTCTTTGTTGCCTATGGTGTAGTTTTAGACTATGAACGGCGAGGTATTGCTTTAAAATTGAAACCCAAGTTACTTTTGTCAAAGACTATCAAAATCCCAGCAAAGTCTGAATATATCACCCAGGCCCGCATTAGACCAGGAAATATGTCAGGTATTTTAGGAGTATGCACCATGGATAGTGAATTGCCTTCGTATCCTGAGATTGCTATGGCAAGGGTTTTTTGCGCCAGTCGGATATATTGACCCGATACCTCTTGGATACGAACCACAAGAACTTCCCTCACTAGATCTTGTATGGGGAGTTGACAGCTCCACAGACCATGACAACATCGAGGCAGCTCCGATTTCTGCCCTGCCTATTGATTCTAGCTCTCATCATAAAATTGACCTCACTGATTCAGACTTAACTCCTGAACAAAAAGATTCTATAAAACGTCTTATTTCATCACTTAGTGACATATTCAAAACAGTTACTAAAGATGGTGAATTTGGCGATACTAGCGTTGTTCAGCATACTATTTATTTGAAAGGTTTGGTTAGCCCTATCAAACTAAGACCTTACCGCGCTGGATACAAACAACGAGGTATCATCGATAAAGAGGTCCAGAGACTTCTTGATAAATACATTATACGACCTTCAAATAGCCCCTGGGCTTTTCCAGCGGTTCTGGTAGAGAAACCGGCCCCAGACGGCACTGTTTCATATCGTATGTGCATAGATTTCAGGAAATTGAACGAGGTCACAGTCCCTGATTCTTTTCCACTACCTCATATACAGGACACTTTGGACAGTTTAGATGCTCGTAAATTAAGTCATGGGCGGTTTTCACCAAGTAAGCGTTCATCCTGAGTCCCACCCGCTTACTGCATTCATAACCCACCGTGGGCTTTACGAATACAAACGTCTTCCATTTGGAGTTATCAACGGTCCTCCTACTTTTCAAAGATTGATGGAAACCGTGTTACAAGGTCTTATTGACCTTTGCCTCATATATCTGGACGATGTCCTCGTCCACAGTCCATCTTTCGACCTCACTCAGGTTTTCACAAGTTTCCCGAAGGCTAAGTCGAAGCTCAGAACCGATAAGTGTTTCTTTGCTAGGAAACAGGTCAAATATCTAGGACACATTATTTCCAAGAATGGCATAGAAGTTGACCCCGGAAAAATGAAAGCTGTCGACGATTACCCTGTCCCTACGTCTTGTAAAAAAGATGTTAGAGCTTTTTTAGGTTTGTCAGGATATTTCCGTTGGTTTGTTGAAGGCTATGCAAAAATAGCCCAACCTCTTAATATCCTCACCAGCAAGAAAAGCACTTTCCCGATTTTGGCTTTCCCTCGTATTGAGGATAACAACCCCTTCATTATCACCACAGATGCTAGTCTTTTCGCTATTGGCAATGTTTTGAGTCAAATGCAGGACGGTATTGAACGGGTTATAGCATACGGAGGTCGTGCCCTAAACCCGGCAGAACAGAATTACAAGTGCACTGAACGGGAATGCCTCAGCATAATAGCTGCTTGCAAAATGCACGAATCCTATCTCAAATTTGACAAATTCACTATAGTCACCCATCACTCAGCTTTACAGTGGTTATTTCGGTCTGAACCGAAAGGACGCTTAGGAAGGTTGACCTTACAGCAGTTTCGTTATGAAATTGTCCATAAACGGGGTAACTCTATCGCACACGCTGACAGCTTGAGTCGTCGCACATATCCCCCCGAATCCAGTCCTGAATGATAGGTGCAAGACACAATTAGTCATCCCTCCCACTTTACGCCATGCTTTGCTTGAAGCTTTCCATGACAGCTCAATGGGTGCTCATTTGGGAACCGATAAGCTTTACTCAACCATACGACAAAAGTATTACTGGCCCGGAATGCACAGTGATATCATGAATTGGGTTCAATCTTGTCATGTTTGTAGTAAAACAAGCAAACTACCGAAAAACAGACAGGGTTCGCTCCAACCCATTCCTGTTTCTCCCCCTTTCCAGCGTATCCATACTGACCTCATAGGCCCAACTACCGAAAACGGTTCATGGGAACAAGTATATCCTAGTATTCCGGGATGCCCTCACCCGTTTTCCTGAGGCTTTTCCCTTACCAGACCAATCGGCTGTTTCTGTAGCCGAACGTCTTTTCGAAGATATTTGGTGCAGATGGGGAAATGTCGAATCGATTGTTAGTGATCGTGGTGGTTGTTACGCCAGTGTAATTGCCGAAGAACTTTGCAAGTTAATGGCAGCCAGAAAGGTCATGACTATGCCTTATTGTCCTCGCAGTAATGGAATGGCCGAACGAAGTGTGCAGTCTATTTCTAAAAACTTGACGCGCCTTTGTCACGATAAGCCTAAATCTTGGGATTTATTCCTACCCTCAGCCTTATTCGCTATGAGAGCTTCTGTACATCAGGCGATGATGTATAGCCCTCTATTCTTGATGACAGGCCGAGATGCTAAGCATCCCTTTGAGACAGCACTGCCTGACCCCACCCACCCTTGTGACACCCATATTGAGCCAAATTCCTCAATACATGTTAACAGATTTTGTCCTTGCATTACACGTTTTGATCGCCCTGTTTCCCCTCTTATACACAATGACCCACATTCCTGTTAACTCAGTCGTCCTCAGTGCAGTTCACATAAATTAGCCTCGAACGAATTCGATCCTGAACTTTTGACACGCTTATTTATGTTGCATATTGTATCAGTTCTTTATTGGACCGCGTTTTACAAAATATGAATTGCAGTAACGACTGATTATTGCTGTGTTTTTGACCACTCCAGACCGCAACATATTGAACAAACCATTGTTCTCTCGCAAACAATGCCTCCATAACTATGGTTAATAGACCAGAGATATTTATGTATCACAAATGCCCTTTTTGCGAAATTTGCTTTGTATGTGACAATTGCCCATTTCCACTATGAACAAATATAGACAATCATAGACAATCACAATCTTTGGCAAGAAACCATATAGGTTACTGAGTGCTACGTGAGGCCAACAAGTGCAGGCCGAGGAGACGCATTACTCGCCCCGAATAGAAATGACGTGATCCTCCAAGCCACGCAAGCAGGATATGCGCAGCCCAAAAGCCGGAGAAGACGCTATGCAGGCAGCCCTCACACAGATGCTCAGTTTTCCTTAAAAAGGCCCCGAAATCGCTACTCAGGGAGCAGAATCCACTCGCCTAGAAGATCCACGACACTCAGCATCGTGACAGCCACGCTATATAGACTTGGGTGTTTTATGCCTTCTCAGGACTTTGTCAGTATCATGCATTCAGGTAGAACACATGCCTCGCTCTTTGCCATGCCGACCTAGCCAGACTAGTGTATACAGCACCGAATAAAAGAAATCCTTGTGCATTGTATACACTGTGTCTGCAGTCCTTATTACCTCCCAACTCATATAGGTAGATCCCAACTCATATAGGTAGATAGGGTAGCTGAGTTAAGGCCCCGTTCACAGCCAGCGAGTATCATATGCCTGATCCCCGTTCACGTTCCCCAACGACGGAGACATTCCCCATACGCTAGTAGGGTTACAAACCATACGTAACACTATCTTACGTGCTAGACTCATATTTCGACTCGTTTATGAAAAGTATAACATAGACTCAAGTACATTGAATGCATGGAATGCAAGAACTTCAAAGTTAATATATACTGTTCTTGATTCTGCATGCCATCACTCTCGTAAAAGACCTTGGCGGCGTCATACTACATAAACTTTTTGGGGTTGCCACTTCAGCAGAAATCAGAAAATACAACGATATCCTACACTTTGTAAGATCCAAGACTGATGCGATAGTTTATGTTATACCTGAGTCACGGATAGACTACTCACCAGTTTGGAAAGTGCGTGTGATATTTATGCGCACCAAAAGGCTGAATACCTAAGAACAAAGCATGATTTAGAAAACGGAAGATTGACTGAGACCCTGCTAGCCCCGAGGACATTAGCAGAGAGCCTCAGCAAAGCTGCGGAAGCTGGCTATGGGATAATCAATCCAATTGAATGGTATTACCAAATTCTCGCAGTTGAACCAATATGGAATGATCAGGGTAACCTTCTTTACAGAGTTTGAATCCCTCTGGTCGCTACAAACAAATACTTTATGTACCAGGCTCTAACATATCCTGTCCCTTATCCTGGTACAACAAAGGCTATGAAAATTAATCATCCTGGCAAGCTCACCAATTTGTAAAGTCCCCATCTTACGTCTATCTTGGGCTCAGGTATACACAACCTACCATACAGGAGCTCTGATAGTTATTTCCAAAAGGACAAACTAAACACATCTTCATGCATTGCAAGCTAGAACTAAACTGATCTATTTTACCAAAAGTAATTGTTTGTTAGTGTGAGTCAGATAGCAAGGAATGCAATCAAGCCTGGCTGCGTGGGAATTGGTCCTATCACAGTAATTGACTTGATGCAGAATATAGAAACAAAGCAATCAAAGTGGTTGCTCTGCCGTGGTACAGACAATGGCAGGGCAATAAAAGGTATCATAAAAGTAGTTTAACCCTTAGAACAGAGAGAATCTTGAAATATAGGACGGGTTAAGTTCAGATATAAGATGTGTTTTAAAAGGGAAATATTCAGAGACTTCAGAGTGATTTTAATACAATATTTGTTATAAATTATATTCAGTAAATAATGAATATAATGCCATCAAACATATAGTTAATAGATATTATAAAAATGTAAAATATTTCTTGCATATAAAATCAATATAAAATCAGGGATTTTACAAACTGACAAATGGGGTATTCACTCTACACCGAATTCAACTGAGAAAATGATGTAAGTCATGAGCTATATACAAGCTTTTATACAATATAATCTACATACATATAATTATGTTAATGTTCTTCAACCAAAATACTCTCACGTATCTATCTATACAATAAAATCTCATTCATATAATGCGTAGTATTTTTATGTAGTCCCCAAACTACATAAAAATAAATCTAACTTCTAGCTTTCCTCATAACTACCTACCCCACCTAATGAGTACCAACAAATTAATAACTAGTTAATATCCACCAAGTGTAGGAAACTGATAATTTATTCAACATATATATCCGCATAGACATTGGATATAATAATAAAAAATGAAGGGATAATGTATAAAGTCTCGTTTTCACTCTCTTGCCACGTGAAGAGAAAAAATACAAAGATTATGTTAATGTATAGAATCTCGTAAACTATCATCTCACATGAAAATAACTCTCTCCAACACAAAATAACAAACTCTTATTGGATTAAATCTTAACATGGTGGAAATACACAAGATGAGACCAAATTACACTATGGGAATTAAATGGCAGCCCATTACGTGTTTTTCCCTTAAGCCAACATACCTGACAAAAAGATGAAAGTCTCAGGTAAGGGTACCCTAGGTAGAGATTAAAAATATGAGCTGGCATCCTGCTGGGAACACTTGCTTACTGAGATTAGTACTCAGTTTAGTGGGGTGTGTAGTCACGTTCACATGTCAAAAATAGTGGGCAAATCACTGTACACACATCTGAGCATTATTACTACACATGTTTCTTATTCAAATTGTGGTTTTATTTGACAATTAAAATAACGATTGCAATATTTGAATTTATTTCAAATATAGAAATTCTAATTCTATATTGTTAGTAGTGTTTAAACAACTGTGAAACTAGAGAACTATTTTAGAGGTATCAACTCCATTTCCAAGAGGTGATCTTTGCACATATGAGTACATGCATTGTTGGCTGATCTCACTGGACAACAGAGAAATGCACATACAGGTGACATGTGACCTGTTGATTTCCATCCTGTCAGTGACTGATATGGTCAAATATTGACAACTACACATTTTGAAGATCTTGAAAATTGTTTTGGAATATATATTATACCAATCTGATTGAATGTTTTTAAGAATGAGCATTGTTTGCATGTATGTTTTAAGTGTTGATGAATTGTAACAACACCTTAGATAGGTACAGTCCATGTTTTTTTTAAAATGTGGATCCAGGTGAAATGTTGAGTGAGCAATCCTGCCATGAGAAAAGGTCAAAGCATATCATCAGACCTGTGAGACACATAATAATGCTGAAACATTGGGAACTATTGCATCGCACTGGATTTATTCAGAGATGCTCAAGGTTGGCCTCTTGATCAACTTACTCGAAGTTTAAAGTCTATGATAAATTCTTGAAATTGGATCCATGTTATAATTTGTTTTTTTCTAAACTGAAATAAAATTGGAATATGAAGATTTCATATTTGTTTTCTGCATATAATTATTATTTTTTATATTTTCTATGTTGGCAAAAAACATATTCAATTCTATATGTTCTGAAATGCATATTGCTCAAATATTACCCCAGTATGAAGATTTTATATTTGTTCACTATATAAAGTCTGTATTATTCATATTGTCTATGTTTGCAAAATAAAATAATAAAAATTATATTCTTCTGATATGCAAATTGCTCAATAAGAACTCCAATATAAAGATTTCATTTTTTGGGGGGTATCAAATCATTTTTATCATTTTATATTATTCTGCATTTGCAATAGACAAATCAATTTATGTTTCCTGAAGTACATATCACTCAAACAGAACCCCAATATTAAGATTTCACCTTCGGCATGAAAATAATACTTTTCCCAACCAGGATTCGAACCCTGGACCTTTAGCATAGAAGACAGACATCTTAACCACTGAGCCATGTATCACCCTGTGTCAGTACTGTAGAAAACTTGGAGTCACAGCATTGTATGAAAATTGAAATTGTTCCATTTCTTTGCTAATAAAGACATTTTATTTTAATTTTTTGTATTTTCTCCATTTGCCAAAAAAAACAAAAAGAAAAAACAAAAGAAAAAACAAAAGAAAAAACAAAAGAAAAAACAAAAGAAAAAACAAAAGAAAAAACAAAAGAAAAAACAAAAGAAAAAACAAAAGAAAAAACAAAAGAAAAAACAAAAGAAAAAACAAAAGAAAAAACAAAAGAAAAAACAAAAGAAAAAACAAAAGAAAAAACAAAAGAAAAAACACATTTTATGTGTTCTGACTTTCATTCTGCTCTAAAAAGACCCCAACATGAAGATTTCACCTTTGAAGATTTCACCTTTGTTTATTGTATCGTCATTATTTTTTATAATTTCTATCAAAATAAAAAATGTTTCAATTCTATATGTTCTGATGTGCATGTTGCGAAAATAAAACTTCAAAATGAAGATTTCAGTTTCAGCATGAATAAAAAAAAATATATTGTTCCCAGTGGGAATCGAACCCAAGACCTTTAGCATGGGAGACAGATGTCTTACCCACTGAGCCATGTTGATAAGTATGATTTGACCTTCT
Organism: Amphiduros pacificus; assembly: GCA_949316495.1. Classification (NCBI taxonomy): domain Eukaryota; kingdom Metazoa; phylum Annelida; class Polychaeta; order Phyllodocida; family Hesionidae; genus Amphiduros; species Amphiduros pacificus. The sequence continues at coordinate 41,757,831 of OX439003.1, read as the reverse complement.
CACTGGTAAATCACCCAAATAGTCAACATCTTTATCACTTGATCAAGTTATTTTTATAAAGGGATATTCAGTTATTTCACACAACAGTCAAAGTTAAATTTGTAGAGTAAAATGTTTCAAAAATATGTATGTCTAAGATGATATCAACAGTAATGCAAATAGATCAAAAGAAATAGATATATATAACACATCTCTCATTTAGATCTAACCATTTCCTAGTTGATTCTCTGTAGGTAGGTATATAAGGTTAGTATGTAGTTATTTATAGTGAATATGAGGTGTGTCATAAAATGTCCATACACATTTTATATATTTAACTCGAGCTCAAAAAACAGAGAATTGTAATAAGCCAAAGAAAATCAGTTACTGGAGTGGTGCACAATTTTCTGGAGAATTCATATGGAAAGTAGTCCGGTAGGATGTTAGTTTCATAGGGAGTTAATGTGTTGATATGTACTCATTGAGTTCACTCATAACAGAAATCAAGATGGCCAAATGTTGGTTGGGAAAGTGCTTGATTCCTCTTAAGGGGAGTACACGTCATGCAGAATTAAGTCACCATCTTTCTTTTAACAAAGTGTATTATGGATGAAACTCTCTTATGCACATGGTTTGTCCTTAATATATCAACACCCATTGGATCTTAACACAAAATGGTGGTAAAAGTGGTGGAAATATATTCAAAATGGATGAATATACGAATGTAGAGAATTGCTATACTACTTACATTAATGGAAAAGGTTTATGTTGTCATATCTTAATCTATGTTGATGGTTTGAGGGGCATGTTTGCATAGAGCTATATTCATTGTATCCACAGACAAGTCAGCTGTCCTCAATGCCAACCTCTGCGTAAACTGAGAATCAAAGGCCATGTGTTATTGTGTTTGAAAATGCAGAGCCAATATTTGAAAAGAGAAGGGCAAAACAGACAGAAACTGTGCAGAAAAGACATTAAAAACAAGCATAGACTTTGCAGATACACTGCAGATGAACACGATATGCTCTAGAAATAAAAGGCCATTTACTCCAATAAAGATGATTGCTAAATTATGTTTTGCAGAGATACTGGTCGAAGCTCAATATGTTAGTGTGGACCCATACCTAAGGTAGGACATTTCATGATACTGATACAAGTTGAGTTATATGAACCAACCAAAAATTAAAATAACTCCATACCAATCATATTGAAGTGTTTTTTTCATCTACTAATCATAACGTGCACAATTCAGACGGTGTTTAGCAGCGCTCCCTGTTGGCTCAACTATGGACGCAAACCAAATTGGCAGGTGAGTAGCTAGATTTAGTTGACTGGCCTACTTAATTTAAGTAATTGCCAGGACTAAACAATGCTTTTCCAAGTCTTAAACTAAACCATGTAATATATTGCTTTAAAGTTATATCTAAATGGTTATTTTACATGCCCAGAGAAGTTCTGAGGCCAAATGTACATGATCAGGGTGGCATTAAACCATTGTATTGTGACTTGTTGCTTCATAAGAGAATTTTATTAAATGGCGTAAATTTTCAGAGCAAAGGGGACATTTGTACTGCCTGTCTGTTTATCCTTTAATTTTCCTTTGTAAAAACTGAGCTTCTAAAATATAATTATGTGTATAAATAATCTGCATTTTCTACTCTCAGGGTTCTTGAAACAAAGAACAAGGACTACAAGGTTGGGGATCTCGTGATGGCACACTGTGGATGGAGAACACACACTGTCTTTACACCTAGTCTTGCAACTTCTATGGGAATCAAACTCACTCCTGAGCTTAAAGATGACCTTTCTACCTCATTGGCATTGGGCATTGTTGGAATGCCTGGGTATGATTCATGGTCATTTCAGGACAATCATATCCTCATATTTCAAAAAGACAGATGAAATCGAAATATATATTAGAATACAATATCTACAAATCTTTATCTTAAACTTTGGGTACCATGATTTTGCATCAACAGGGCTACTGCTTATTTCGGTTTGCTGAGTATTGGGGAGGCCAAGGCAGGAGATGTGGTATATGTCAACGCTGCAGCAGGAGCAGTTGGAAGTGTTGTTGGACAAATTGCAAAAATCAAGGTATTTGTCAAAGTGATGTTTGAATTTGATATAGGTATCTGTTTAAAATGTTATTTCAACAATGCAAAATTACATATAATGCATTTGATTAATATTAATCAATTAAAAATTATATTCACATTTTTCATTTTGTTACACAGGGCTGCACAGTAATAGGGAGTGCTGGAACTGAGGAGAAATGTGATTGGCTGAAAGAACTTGGCTTTGACCATGTGTTGAATTACAAATCACAGGACATTTTGCAAGAACTTAAAAAAGTTGCTCCAGAGGGTGTTGACTGCTTCTTTGACAATGTATGTAAAGAATGCACATTTCAATTTTCTAAAATTATGATCTATCACTGTATGTTTTTTATTGCTTGAAAATATTTTGATTTGTTTAAGGTCGGTGGTGAATTGACTATGCAGATTGTGGCTCAGCATATGAAGTCATTTGGTTGTGTTGTAATTTGTGGCTCTATATCTGTGTATAATGATGTTGAACCACACAAAGGTAAATATATTTATTCTTAACAAACACATGGAGGAAATGATTTTTTTAATGAATTAATATAGCTTTATATTCTTTATAATTAAGCATTGTTTTCCATCATTTGAACATTAATTTATAGATATAAATCTGAATAACTCATGTGATGTATTTGTAGTGACATATCCGGTTGGATCTATTGTTTACAAACAAATCAAAATGCATGGATTCGCAGTAACAAATTTTCTGAAAGAATATGGTAAAGCATTTAAGGACATCACACAATGGATAAGAGAGGTGAGTATTTATATTTTATAAGTGCAGTAAACATGTTATAACTATATAATAAGCTTTGAATTACTGAAGAATCATTTTGATTTGATTTTTAAAATGTGCCAATGAATCTAGATAATCTTTTCATAATTATGTTATAATTTATATTGTTATATCAATTTTATTTTATCTTTTAATTTGATTTTTAAAATGTGCCAATGAATCTAGATAATCTTTTCATAATTATTTTACAGTTTATATTGTTACATCAATTTTATTTTATCTTTTAGGGAAAATTAAAATACCGAGAACACATGTCTGAAGGTTTTGAGAATATACCAAAAACATGGTTTGGGCTTTTCACTGGAGAAAATATTGGAAAAGCCATCATCAAGATCATATAGAATATTAAAGAACTGGGAGCCGAGAACAAATACTTAATTTGCACACAATTGATTTATTTACTAAATCTACCACAACCAGGCTTACCTAACGTTACATTAATGCTGTACCATTTATTGACCGCCGCGCCATCTGGCGGCTACCTGTGGCATTAACGCTAGATAATCATACAAACATACATAGAATATCTTAATTAACCACACATATACATATAATTAATACATTACATTCACAATTACATAAACGCTAATGTATGACTAATGCCTATGATTGACAATACATGAATGAACCCATATTAATATTATATATACTTATATGAAATATTAAAGCCCATGTATTGTAGGAGGTAATTAATTGTTGTGTGCTAATCTTGTGGAGAAGTTAATTTCTTTCTGATGATTTTCCCTAATATATAGCTTATAAGCTTGAGAACCCCATAAACCTAACTTTGAAACGTCGGCATCCTCCCAATTATTGATGTTTGCCTGAGATGCTGATCCGCATCTTAAACTATGGGTTGAATAACCTGCGGGGTCCTTCCCTAAGGCACTGACCAGAGACTTGATAGTGGCGTTAAGGGCCTGCTTAGTGATTGGAGCGCCTGAACCCAGAGCTAATAGTGGGGCGCTATGGCCTATGCGCGCTATTCACGCTCGAGCAGATAAATAGTCCCACATCATGCAGACTGCACATATCTTGTGCCTGGAACAACCTATTATTTTTTTAAAACCATGGGGGGATGTTTTTGAAGAGGAAACTGCGAAGTACATAAATTTAAGACCTGCCTGGGAGCCAAACCTAACGGCCGAGACCGGTGGGGGTGGGGAGATGATTCTCCCAGTGGGGTAGTGACTGACGGCGGTGTACTCCGCCCCCCGGAGGCATCCAAAAAACCCAAGTGTTAGGGCAGCTGACCAAGCTAGGCTATCTAAGCTCACAGGGAGTGATTTAAGCATTAAGTGGAGAAGGTCAAACTTAATGGGCAATTTTTGAAGAGGCGGGGGGGAGTTGGCGAATATAGACCTAAGGGCTAGTTGTACCCTGGGGGTGTTAGTTGGAGGGGGTGTTAGGCCATTGGTTACATGCATGGACCTAATGGCAGCAAGATATACATAAGTGATGCTATGGGCCAGTCCCTGTCTGCCTTTACCTGTGAGGGAGCTTGTATAAGCTATAAACCTCAAAACTGTGAGCTCATCTGCGGGCATGGGGAGAAGACCATGCTGGTTGCAGAACCTGCAGAACGTGGCTTGGGCAGAGCTGTATGTGCTCCGAGTGTTTGGCCTAAGACCGCTGTGGACTAACGTCTCTATTCTCCTGTCCAATTCTACAAAGTATATAAATGCAAGAAAAGTGAACAATGTGTTCAGTGAGATACCAAAGATGACGTGACGCTACATCGCCTGCGGGCTAACGGGTGCCTGCATAGCAGACCCTGAAGGTGACTCTTATGAGAGTCCGACCAGCTAGTGGGTAAATATACTTAATAATATAATAAGATATACATATATATTGGCCTATCAGCCACCATACTTAAAATACACTTTATAATACACCTATAATATAATACACCTATAATATAATATAATATAATACACCTATAATATTATATGATATGATATGATATGATATGATATGATATGATATGATATGATATGATATGATATGATATGATATGATATGATATGATATGATATGATATGATATGATATGATATGATATGATATGATATGATATGATATGATATGATATGATATGATATGATATGATATGATATGATATGATATGATATGATATGATATGATATGATATGATATGATATGATATGATATGATATGATATGATATGATATGATATGATATGATATGATATGATATGATATGATATGATATGATATGATATGATATGATATGATATGATATGATATGATATGATATGATATGATATGATATGATATGATATGATATGATATGATATGATATGATATGATATGATATGATATGATATGATATGATATGATATGATATGATATGATATGATATGATATGATATGATATGATATGATATGATATGATATGATATGATATGATATGATATGATATGATATGATATGATATGATATGATATGATATGATATGATATGATATGATATGATATGATATGATATGATATGATATGATATGATATGATATGATATGATATGATATGATATGATATGATATGATATGATATGATATGATATGATATGATATGATATGATATGATATGATATGATATGATATGATATGATATGATATGATATGATATGATATGATATGATATGATATGATATGATATGATATGATATGATATGATATGATATGATATGATATGATATGATATGATATGATATGATATGATATGATATGATATGATATGATATGATATGATATGATATGATATGATATGATATGATATGATATGATATGATATGATATGATATGATATGATATAATATAATATAATTGACCCCTTTACATTGCTACTGCCCAAACGGGCCAGTTAGTCAATAATCATACAAGATATTAACAGGGGGTGTACATAGCCCCTCACTGTTGGGCATTAAGTGCCTGAACCTCTGGATATCCATCCTACTGAGGGCGTCGGCAGGGCCATTGTACATTGTCCCCAGGTGAAATGCCCTGTAGTCAATATTATAAATACTAGTGTAATAATACAGTGAACGTATTAGGTTCATCATGCCTGGATCTTTAGACTTCCTATCATTGATACTGAAGCACACTGCCTTGTTGTCTATGTTCATGGCTACCTTCTTATAGGCAAGGCGAGGGCCAAATGTGGCTAACGCTACAACAACTGCCATCAGTTCACGCCATGCTATAGTCTTTTCCTTAATCCAGGCAAAGTTATTGGTGAACGGCAGTAAAGTCCAGGACTGTTCATATACTACACCCAGGCCCAGGTCGGAAGCATCAGTGAATATGATATGTGCATCCTGCATAGACCAAGCTGAGGGAAACAACGTCACGCCGTTGTGTGAACGTATGCAACGCTTCCACCATGCAAGATCAGCTCTGGCCTCATGAGACAACCTGATTTTATGATGTAGAGCTTTTGCCTTCTTGGCTAAGTGTATTAGCCTTCTCGTGAAGATGGCTCCCCCAGAGACAACCTTAGAACAAAACGTTAGTTTCCCTGTGATTGAGAGAAGTGTCCGCTTGGTGGCGTATCTGGCGTTACCCAGGTCCTCTAAGTGGGCTAACACTTCCTGCATTCTTTCCTCAGAGATCCTAAGCTGGCCTTTTATGGTGTCTATGACTATCCCAAGAAATTCCAGGACCTTAGATGGGCCTAACGTTTTCTTGTGCTGTATCTCCAACCCAGCCATATTAGATGTCTCCAGGACTATATCTAATGATTCCTGGCAAGCTGACTTGCTGCCATCAATGCACATTGTATCGTCCAGGTAGTGGATCGTGTCCCTGGATGCTCCACGCTTCTTATATATAAATTCCAGGGCGGATGCAAAGTCATCGAATAGCCTGGGGGCGCTACGCAGGCCAAAAGGCAGGCAGGCCATTTGAAAATACTCATCATTACCATTATCGTCCGACCACATAAAACCTAATAAGTGTCTTTGGCTGGGATGAATCTTGATGCTCTGGAAGGCGTTAGCCAAGTCCGTCTTGGCCAGCCAGGGGTCACTGTATTGTTGGATGCGGCGTACGGCGTCGTCCACAGTAGCATATATTAAAGAATGATTATCCCCATCAATGCCATCATTAATAGACCAGCCCGGTGGCCAGGAGAGATCATGGATAACACGGATTTTTGACTTGTCTTTTCTTGAGAAGGCCCCTAACGGTGAGACCCTAAAATTAGTGGGGAGGTCCCTTATGGGACCCTCGACCCTACCTAAAGCAACGTTGTCCCGGACAAACTTAGTAACTTCTGATTTAAATATCAAACTAGACTGCCAATTGGGGGAAATCCTCTTAAACTGCCTACCTGTGTAGCCTATCTTCACACCTACGCAGGCCCTGGTATATAGCTCCTTGGCTAACGCCCTATCGGGGTAGTCCTGCAACCAGTGACGCCAGAACTCAGGTTTGAGAAACGAGTTTGACGCCACCGGCTGCGCATTTGCCCTGCTTAATACAGGTGTCAAATGGGAGGGGGCCTTTACACTGCCTGCAGGCGTGAAGGCGGCGACAGCCCTTAAAGTTGCATTTAAGGGTCTGGTAGTTGTTACAGATTTCATTCTGTACAAATCAAAAACCCGCCTGCGTTGTCTCTTCTGGCGGTATGTTATTGATGTTATCAGATGGCATATGCAAATTCTGTAAAAAGTCATCAATATGGATAAACTCACCCTGTAACGCAGCTTTGACAGTCTTTTCAGGGGTGCTCTGCACTTTACATAGCTTGGAGAATTCTGTTACACTGTCGACGTTAGTCAAACCTGGGACCGGACCGCCCAACTGTGGGGGTGTGTGCACTGACGGTGGTGGGGTCAACCCTGGTATGAGGACCGCTTCCTTGGGCTGCCAAGATGGCCCATAGTGCGCTGCTGCTCCCTGGTGGATGTGCGCCGGGTTAGCATTGTTCTGCACTGGCTGCATTGGGTATGCAGTAGGCTGTATACTTGGACTCCCTCCTAGCCGGTCCTGGATGTCGGCCACAGTCTTGCACAGGTCCTGGTGAGAGCGAAGCATAACAGAAATTTGAGAAACTAAATTAGACATGTCACTCACGTGGTTACCACTCACATTGTTCATATGTTGACTAACGTCTTGAAACCCTACTGCAGGGGTGGCGGCTGCCGGAAAACTGGGCGGGGTACCTAGTGGTAACCTCGCTGGGGTCACGTCCAGGAATGGGTTACCTGGGCTGAGTACCGGTGAAGCCGGGTTTGCTGTGTCGGTGACGGTGACGGTAGACCTACCCTGTGGTGGCATGCATGCTGCGGCTCCCAGTGGCTGGCTGGACTCGCCAGTGGTCCCCTTTATACAGTTACCCACGCCAATGGGGCCCTTGTGACCTTTGGCCGGCTCTCCACATGCTCTGCATGTCCTTTCCCTGGTAGACATGGTCGGGGAAGGACACCTGGCCAGTCTATAAATGTCTATCTAGGTCTATGATGAAATTATGCAGTCTATAGTGTTCACAATGATAATACAGTCTATGATATTACAGGACGTACACAATACCTCAGGCGACGAGACGAAGGACACACACACTGCACGGTCCAGGGACGGTCGACGACACACAAGACACACAGGACAAGACACATCTGGACGGACTAAACATGACCCTGCTGCTTACACCGCTCAAGCCGTGTGGGTTCTGGACGCGAACCCGCTGCCCCTTCTTCTTTTTCAGCACATACTTTCTTGGCTAACGTCGGCTGGTCAGTATGGAGAAAAACGTCTGGAGAGAGCGGTGGTCAGCAACAGAATGATTTTGAATTGGCCCGCCTGCCAATGCTCAAGTCGACCACGTGACCACGCGCCGTTGCTAGGCTACTGGGCACCCCTACTGGGTGTGACCCCTGACTAATGCGACACCTAACGGCTCCCAACTTTAACCCCCCTTATTCATAAGCTAACATTAATAAATGCCAACAAGCAAACCATATATTACAGAGTACACAAAGTAAAGACCATACATTAAAAGATATCTGTCTATTGTTGTGATTTATGTAGATATCCCTTTTTGCAGGGCTTATATATCTCTAGACAAATGTGAATGTTGTTGATGTTGTTTTCCATATGCATGCAGAGTATGCCAGATTTTGTGAGATTTTTGTACGATTTTTTACGATTAGCAGTTGTATGCGTTTATGATGAACAGTTTTTGCCATTTATATGATGAAAAGAATCATTTGTATGGAGTTTCGATTCATCCATTACGTGTTAGGCCATTCAAAGATATTTAATGCAATTTTCAAATGATTTTGTCCCAAATACAATACCTGTAAATTCACTCTTCAACTTTTTAATACAAAACATAATATGACCAAAATATCCTCCACATATACTTAACTTTTTTGAATTAGGGGCTCCTGAACATGTTACATATTGCTGTGGTTATGTCGAGGACTTCTCTCTGCATCTTCAGTGATGAACTTCTTTCTGAGCTCCTGTCTGGTTATCTTTAAAAGTAAAGCTTTATATAGCGCTGATACCAGGCAGTGTCTGCCCATAGCAAGGCTTGACACTAGCTGTCCAGGATTCAAACCAGGAACCCTGATGTATCATGGCGAACACTCCACATTGTGTTAGTTGTGTTGTGAGAACCAGCTTGTGTTTTTTTTTGTTTTTTTTTGTTTTTTTTTCACCTGATCTTGGTCACAATCTGCTCTCCGTGGTATTCACCTCAAATTCCATTTTCTCATTCATCACTTTCAATAGAATCTATGACAATAAGAGAAGAGAGTCATAATCAGAGATTAAAGAATGTTTGAGTTTTGCTAAGATTCTACCCTGTTACTCATGTATAGGTAATATGATGGGTAATAACATTTGATCACAAAGTCTATAATAGTATAAAAAAAAACAGTATAAAAGTGCCCAGAATGCATGATCCCATCAGTCTAGGCCCTTATTGACATTGGTTACTTCTAGCTCACTATGCCTTTGGCCTTGGAGTAATCATAATTACTTCAAGCTATGACTTACTTTCAAAGAGGCTTATTGTGACATATATCAGACCAAAACTAACAAAATTACCAAAAAAATAATTTCTTAACTAATTCACTTAGCTCAGTTTTGTTCTGTTAAATCATAAATGTATGTCTAAGCACAAATAATTGGTAATCGTACTTTGAGACATAATTGTTGGTATAGCCATCAGATCTGTGTGATGTTAGAAACAAGTGTTGACGTCCTAATTTTCGCACCAATTCTTATCAGGTCACCTGCATGTGGTGCCCTCTATTTGATAAAAATCATGATCATCCCAGAGTATACGTGTACACAACCCATTTTGACATAAGCGTTCCTTCATGTCAGGCAATACATACCCGAATAGCTCCATAAGACCAACATCTATTATAAGCTGTATGCGCCCGGAGAACATGATATATATGTCATGAAAGGAAGAATTGCTTAAAAATCTGATTTCATCAAAGCTTTAAGGGGATTTTGAAGCCATTTTCACCTTTTATTTAAAACAATATTAATATAACGAATTAAAAATTTGACAATTGATAGGGCTGAAGTCTGTTATTGAGTCCATTAAGATAATATTGTCTTAACAGAAGTGATGTTTAGTAGATACTGTAATAGCAGGGCACGTTTCGTCAGAGACCCTTTTCATTTGTTCACCTATGAACAGAATACAGATGATGTTTATGTGAAACATTTAATGACTTTGAAGATTTAATCCCAATATATCGATTTAGCTTTTTCATAAAGACAACTCAAAATGCTATGGGTTTGAAATCCTTTTCTGCCAAATTTCATCAATAGAAATGTGAAAGAAATTAACAGAAATTAGAATATGCCATCCATAAATTCCATGGCTCAACAAATGATTTGAAAATATATGTACATTTTCAATTTTCACACATCCCTTGATCAAGAAACAAGCACAAAAATCCCAGGTCTGGAATTGTGTGTGTCATATTACGTTTATATATATATATATATATATATATATATATATATATATATATATATATATATATATATATATATATATATATATATATATATATATATATATATATATATATATATATATATATATATATATATATATATATATATATATATATGAATGAAAAGCATGAAAATCTAAGTCACGATTCTTAAGGGTATTTATGGGTGTTGGTAGTGAGTGCCCCCTAGTGGCAGAGGAGTAAATTACCAGAATACTGTACTTGATGGGAATTGGCACATTTACGGTGTAAAAATACATTCCATATTAAATTAAAAGCATTCATGACATGAATCAATATTTAAACACTACAATATGTGAATTATAAGGTATGATTACAAGTATATTTCTTTCAAAACAGTATTTTGTCCTAATTTTCCTTGATGATAGTTTTGATGAGAAATGAAGAAGACAAGCAAATAAGTTCTGCAGATTACACAACAGGAATAGGCTTGTTTTTAGCTGTGTTTATTTCATTTCATTGGGAAGAAAATTCACTGTGATCCTAGTGAAACAGATTTTCTCATTTTGATTTGTATAATTTGGAAATAAAAAGGAAGTTTGGCAATCAGATATGTGAAGGGAGGTGAAAAAATTCATATTTTTGAAATGATCAAGTGTGTACTTGACCTCTATTTTTCTCTTAATGTTTTTGAAAAATAGAAAATCTGTTTCACTAGGATCACAGTAAATATTGTTAAGATCACTTTTACAAAGTTGTTTGGAAATCCACTTTATTATGGTCCCACAATCTGCAGAACTTTTTCCCTTTAACATTTTGACATAACAAAAGAAATTTTGGAGCAGTGACATATTACTACGCCACTTTTTTTTAGTTAAAAAGATATGAAGCTTTCAACATTATCAAAGAAATTCCATTGTGATTTTCAAATAATAAATCAATAATTTTATTACAAAAATGATTACAATAAAATGTCGTTTCATGACTTGAAAGTTTTAATGAAAAAGGAACTCTTTTTGACAGTTGAGCATTTTTCCCGTACTTTTTTGAAAACGTTCCATTTTGGCGTAAAAATAAAGTAGTTCCCTCAGAAAATCTGCCACCAGAGGACACTCACTACCAACACCCATAAATACCCTTAAGTAATCAAAGAATTCCTTTAGATATAAAGCCCACCTTCTTCATGTTCTTAGAAACTAAGACATGTTTCACAACCTTACAGGAGTGTTGTCTGCATGCCGGGGTGTGGATGTAAGAATTGACGGACCATATTTCTTTTTCAGGAGAGGGGTGAAAAAAAACCAGTTGGTAATCACCTTCATCGAGATTATATCGAGATTGGCTTCACCAAAGTAAAAAAAAAATCTTTTTTTTTCATCCACACCATAAGTATAAGCCTGTCCACAGAACAATGTGACCGCTCACGTGTCTTATTTTTGGAGGCAGGCATTGATGATTGGCTGCGAGAAACAATTGAGGAGTACACTTCTATTGATTTCTAAAGGGTCACGTGCACTCAAAACCAATTCTGATCAAAACTGACAGGAAGTATTTTACTCCTCCTCCAGTAAGCTTTCCTGAAAAAAAAAAGTTATTTGTCAGCTGTGAAAATTGATCAACCTCAATTCATTATGTGGATTACTTAGTAAGAAGCAATAACAAGTGTTATCTGTGTCAATATTTCAAGTATGCGAGAGAGATTTAGGCAAGAACATGTGAGTGCAGTGTTCAGGCTGGCAGATCCCTCAAATTGGTTCTGGTGGAAGGATCTCAAGAGTCCGAAGGACGAGTGAGATCCTTCCACCAGAACCAACGAGAGAGATCTGTCAGCCTGAACACTGCACGAACCTATGTTCTTGACTTTATCTCATACATTACTCCTACAGATAGGTATGAGATAAAGGTTTTGGTTTGATGTCCAATCTATTTAAAGCAAAACAGAGAGGAAAACATTGCAGCATGTGCGGACCTATGTTGTGTGCGTCAAACATCATAAACAATACCACGCCCCCTTTTTAATGACGTCACACTCAATGACGTCATTACAACATATAATTTATTATGTTATGACGCCATTGAGAGGTGGGCATAGTGCCACTCTATATTGTGAGATCCTTCCACCAAAACCAACGTAAGAGATCTGTCAGCCTGAACACTGCACGAACCTATGTTCTTGACTTTATCTCATACTTTACTCCTACAGATAGGTATGAGATAAAGGTTTTGGTTTGATGTCCAATCTTTTTAAAGCAAAACAGAGAGGAACACATTGCAGCATGTGCGGACCTATGCTGTGTGTGTAAAAAAACATAAACAATGCCACGCCCCTTTTTAATGACGTCACACTCAATGACGTCATTGCAAAATATATTTTACTCTGTAATGACGTCATTGAGAGGTGGGCATTGAGATCCTTCCACCAGAACCAACTTGAGAGATATCTGTCAGCCTGAACACTGCACTCACATGTTCTTTTCTTTACTGGTCTGGTATATAAACCATTTGCGGTAGATAAATATGAGATAAAGTCAAGAGCATGGGTTCATGCAGTGTTCAGCCTGACAGATCTCTTTTGTTGGTTTTGGTGGAAGGATCTCACTTGTCATTTGGACCAAGGATGATTTGCAAAAGTAGTTCGGCACATGGGTGATCTGCGAAAGTAGTTCGGCAGAGGGGTGATCTGCGAAAGTAGTTCGGCAGAGGGGTGATCTGCAAAAGAATATCTCATAGGTGCAGAACACCCTCTTGAAGCACCAAGTATGAGATAAACGGAAATATCCAAAGTTGTCATAGCTGTATTTCTGAAAAGTACAATAAATAACTCGATTATCAAGACCGCTATTTCAACTTAGCCATTGTACTATCATAATGCAAACAAACAACTCTTGCCTGAAAGGTCAACCAATATAATCCATGTTTTTGGTTTATCACAATGATGATATCCAGGATGAATTTTAAATCATTAATTTTAAACTATTATTTGCAGGGCAAACGGTCGATCTGTTTTTCCAGAGGGTTCTGAGAAGATCTAAAGATCCATTTTATTTAACTTATGAATTCTGTTGTGCTAGGGAGCGGTGACCACCCCTCCTATGTGGTATTATTGTACACAGCACAGCAACTATGACCACATTAAAATTAATACGATGGATACCCATACAATGTTTTCGTATGTCTACAATACTGTCATTTATTGATAATATAAAAACGTTCAATATTTGTATGCGCATAGCTTGCAAAATCTGATAAAAGTTATTTTCGTGTAAACCTAACTGTACTATAAATTAGTTGCAATCCATAAATAATGATAAACACAAATAACTCTTTTTATTCATGTCCCATAAATTAATGTTATCCTCCCAAAATATGTCAAGGTGTAATTATTTCTTTTAGATGGTTATCTTCTTATATTGCTGGGTCATGCTTATCTTATTATCTTAACTTCCTGGTTCCTTTGAGGCCGCTCAAATACCAACGTTATAGACATACAAGAGTTCTGTCACGAGGACATGCTAAGGTCTATGTTATAGAGTTTGTAGTCTTGAAATTACATTATTATAGGAGGCAGAACTTGGTGGCCTATGTAATAGAGTTTGTAGTTTTGAAATTACATTTTTATAGGTGGCAGAACTTAGTACTTTTGGTGATTTTAAAAATCAAGCTCCCCGGTATACGTGAATTACAATGATAGGAAATCAGAATATCAAAAACTGATTTTGCAGTTATATAATCAAATTTCGCAAGCCAAGACGGTTAATTTCTGTTATACCCCAGTCACATTTGCTCCGATTTCATTAAAGATGCCTGGCCGATGTTTTTTTTAAAAAATATAAAATCGGCCGACAAGCCAGGGCACCGGGAGATCCTCAGCCACAATTGGGCATCTTTAAGACGTCGTACCAGGAACTTTTAACCGGGGTGGAGAACTTTATTACAGCCCATATCTCAAACAGCATTTTTTTCCCCAAATCTTGTCACCCTTCCTCTCTGATCACGTTCATGCTTTTTTATATATGTATGTAATAATTTTATGGATTTTAAAATTATGGATTTTAACTTACACCATGCTTTTACTTATACACATGCATTTTAACATACCAGGTATGAACTTTTTATGAACTTTGTGAATTTTTATATACTCAAACCCATCAAACTGATTATAATAACGGTCGGGAGTCGCCCCGACAGTTGGTCCCCGGTCGGGAGTCCCCGGTCGGGAGTCGCCCCGACAGACCAAGTCATGACTTCAAAGACATGCACGCACTGTGGCCGTCCTGTCACCAGGCACATAGGCCCTTATGGTAATAAGAAGTGAGTTAACTAACCTCTGTGGATCGTAGAGGCCCAGCAGGCCTTGAACCTCGCCCCCCGAGCATCCTGAAAAGCTCCCCTCGCCTCCCAAGGCCGGTGATAGGGAGTCAACCAGGATGGAGGGGGCGATCCACCCCATGTACCGCCAACCTGCCATGTGTGTGAACTTTGTTACTTATTCACTATTCACAGTTCATTATTCAAATTTTTTCCTAAATTTGTAGTAAATTATGTCAACATGTCAGATTTCCAAAATTATGTTCCAAATATGACCGAGCTGAAGTTTGTGCCATAATATGTGAAAGGAAATTATAATAATAATAAAAACCAAAATATAATTTAAACAAGCGGTAAAAAAAACAAGTGCAGGTCGATTCAATGTTCCCCAAATTTGGCATACGGGTCAAGGAGGGTCCCATAATGTTATTTATGAAGCGTTTCCCCGGCGCTATTTACGGTGACAAGATGGCGCCACTCACAACTTTAAGATTTCAATAATTAAATAAAATGAATCCTGATATTCCAAGTGAAAAAGACATGGCGCAGGTCGATTCAATGTTCCCCAAATTTGGCATACGGGTCAAGGAGGGTCCCATAATGTTATTTATGAAGCGTTTCCCCGGCGCTATTTACGGTGACAAGATGGCGCCACTCACAACTTTAAGATTTAAATAAATAAATAAAATGAATCCTGATATTCCAAGTGAAATAGACGTGGCGCAGGTCGATTCAATGTTCCCTAAATTCTTCAAACGGGCCAAGGAGGGACCCATAATGTCGTTTATGAAGCTTTTCCCCGGCGCTATTTACGGTGACAAGATGGCGCCACTCACAACTTTCAGATTTCAATAATTAAATAAAATGAATCCTGATATTCCAAGTGAAAAAAAAATGGTGCAGGTCGATTCAATGTTTCCCAAATTTGGCATACGGGTCAAGGAGGGTCCCATAATGTTATTTATGAATCGTTTTCCCGGCGCTATTTATGGTTACAAGATGGCGCCACTCACAACTTTCAGATTTAAATAATTAAATAAAATGAATCCTGATATTCCAAGTGAAAAAAAAATGGCGCAGGTCGATTCAATGTTCCCCAAATTTTGCATACGGGCCAAGGAGGGACCCATAATGTCATTTATCAAGCGTTTCCCCGGCGCTATTTACGGTGACAAGATGGCGCCACTCACAACTTTAAGATTTCAATAGTTAAATAAAATTAATCCTGATATTCCAAGTGAAAAAAAAAATGGCGCAGGTCGATTCAATGTTCTCCAAATTTTGCATACGGGCCAAGGAGGGACCCATAATGTCATTTATCAAGCGTTTCCCCGGCGCTATTTACGGTGACAAGATGGCGCCACTCACAACTTTCAGATTTAAATAATTAAATAAAATGAATCCTGATATTCCAAGTGAAATAGACGTGGCGCAGGTCGATTCAATGTTCCCAAAATTCTTCAAACGGGCCAAGGAGGGACCCATAATGTCGTTTATGAAGCGTTTCCCCGGCGCTATTTACGGTGACAAGATGGCGCCACTCACAACTTTCAGATTTCAATAATTAAATAAAATGAATCCTGATATTCCAAGTGAAAAAGACATGGCGCAGGTCGATTCAATGTTTCCCAAATTTAGCATACGGGTCAAGGAGGGACCGATAATGTTATTTAAGAAGCGTTTCCCCGGGGCTATTTACGGTGACAAGATGGCACCACTCACAATTTTAAGATTTCAATAATTAAATAAAATGAATCCTGATATTCCAAGTGAAAAAGACATGGCGCAGGTCGATTCAATGTTCCCCAAATTTGGCATACGGGTCAAGGAGGGTCCCATCATGTTATTTATGAAGCGTTTCCCCGGCGCTATTTACGGTGACAAGATGGCGCCACTCACAACTTTAAGATTTCAATAATTAAATAAAATGAATCCTGATATTCCAAGTGAAAAAGACATGGCGCAGGTCGATTCAATGTTCCCTAAATTTGGCATACGGGTCAAGGAGGGTCCCATAATGTTATTTATGAAGCGTTTCCCCGGCGCTATTTACGGTGACAAGATGGCGCCACTCACAACTTTAAGATTTCAATAATTAAATAAAATGAATCCTGATATTCCAAGTGAAAAAGACATGGCGCAGGTCGATTCAATGTTCCCTAAATTTGGCATACGGGTCAAGGAGGGTCCCATAATGTTATTTATGAAGCGTTTCCCCGGCGCTATTTACGGTGACAAGATGGCGCCACTCACAACTTTCAGATTTCAATAATTAAATAAAATGAATCCTGATATTCCAAGTGAAAAAGACATGGCGCAGGTCAATTCAATGTTCCCCAAATTTTGCATACGGGCCAAGGAGGGACCCATAATGTCGTTTATGAAGCGTTTCCCCGGCGCTATTTACGGTGACAAGATGGCGCCACTCACAACTTTCAGATTTCAATAATTAAATAAAATGAATCCTGATATTCCAAGTGAAAAAAAAATGGTGCAGGTCGATTCAATGTTTCCCAAATTTGGCATACGGGTCAAGGAGGGACCCATAATGTCGTTTATGAAGCGTTTCCCCGGGGCTATTTACGGTGACAAGATGGCGCCACTCACAACTTTCAGATTTCAATAATTAAAAAAAATGAATCCTGATATTCCAAGTGAAAAAAAATGGCGCAGGTCGATTCAATGTTCCCCAAATTTTGCATACGGGCCAAGGAGGGACCCATAATGTCATTTATGAAGCGTTTCCCCGGCGCTATTTACAGTGACAAGATGGCGCCACTCACAACTTTCAGATTTCAATAATTAAATAAAATGAATCCTAATATTCCAAGTGAAAAAAAAATGGCGCAGGTCGATTCAATGTTCCCCAAATTTTGCATACGGGCCAAGGAGGGTCCCATAATGTCATTTATGAAGCGTTTCCCCGGCGCTATTTATGGTGACAAGATGGCGCCACTCACAACTTTCAGATTTCAATAATTAAATAAAATGAATCCTGATATTCCAAGTGAAAAAAAAATGGTGCAGGTCGATTCAATGTTTCCCAAATTTGGCATACGGGTCAAGGAGGGTCCCATAATGTTATTTATGAAGCGTTTTCCCGGTGCTATTTATGGTGACAAGATGGCGCCACTCACAACTTTCAGATTTAAATAATTAAATAAAATGAATCCTGATATTCCAAGTGAAAAAGACATGGCGCAGGTCGATTCAATGTTCCCCAAATTTGGCATACGGGTCAAGGAGGGTCCCATAATGTTATTTATGAAGCGTTTCCCCGGCGCTATTTACGGTGACAAGATGGCGCCACTCGCAACTTTAAGATTTCAATAATTAAATAAAATGAATCCTGATATTCCAAGTGAAAAAGACATGGCGCAGGTCGATTCAATGTTACCCAAATTTAGCATACGGGTCAAGGAGGGACCGATAATGTTATTTAAGAAGCGTTTCCCCGGCGCTATTTACGGTGACAAGATGGCGCCACTCACAATTTTAAGATTTCAATAATTAAATAAAAGGAATCCTGATATTCCAAGTGAAAAAGACATGGCGCAGGTCGATTCAATGTTCCCTAAATTTGGCATACGGGTCAAGGAGGGTCCCATAATGTTATTTATGAAGCGTTTCCCCGGCGCTATTTACTGTGACAAGATGGCGCCACTCACAACTTTAAGATTTCAATAAATAAATAAAAGGAATCCTGATATTCCAAGTGAAAAAGACATGGCGCAGGTCGATTCAATGTTCCCCAAATTTTGCATACGGGCCAAGGAGGAACCCATAATGTCATTTATGAAGCGTTTCCCCGGGCTATTTAAGGTGACAAGATGGCGCCACTCACAACTTTAAGATTTAAATAATTAAATAAAATGAATCCTGATATTCCAAGTGAAATAGACGTGGCGCAGGTCGATTCAATGTTCCCGAAATTTTTCAAACGGGCCAAGGAGGGACCCATAATGTCGTTTATGAAGCGTTTCCCCGGCGCTATTTACGGTGACAAGATGGCGCCACTCACAACTTTCAGATTTCAATAATTAAAAAAAATGAATCCTGATATTCCAAGTGAAAAAAAAATGATGCAGGTCGATTCAATGTTTCCCAAATTTGGCATACGGGTCAAGGAGGGTCCCATAATGTTATTTATGAAGCATTTCCCCGGCGCTATTTACGGTGACAAGATGGCGCCACTCACAACTTTAAGATTTAAATAATTAAATAAAATGAATCCTGATATTCCAAGTGAAAAAAAAATGGCGCAGGTCGATTCAATGTTCCCCAAATTTTGCATACGGGCCAAGGAGGGACCCATAATGTCATTTATGAAGCGTTTCCCCGGCGCTATTTACAGTGACAAGATGGCGCCACTCACAACTTTCAGATTTCAATAATTAAATAAAATGAATCCTAATATTCCAAGTGAAAAAAAAATGGCGCAGGTCGATTCAATGTTCCCCAAATTTTGCATACGGGCCAAGGAGGGTCCCATAATGTCATTTATGAAGCGTTTCCCCGGCGCTATTTATGGTGACAAGATGGCGCCACTCACAACTTTCAGATTTCAATAATTAAATAAAATGAATCCTGATATTCCAAGTGAAAAAAAAATGGTGCAGGTCGATTCAATGTTTCCCAAATTTGGCATACGGGTCAAGGAGGGTCCCATAATGTTATTTATGAAGCGTTTTCCCGGCGCTATTTATGGTGACAAGATGGCGCCACTCACAACTTTAAGATTTCAATAATTAAATAAAATGAATCCTGATATTCCAAGTGAAATAGACGTGGCGCAGGTCGATTCAATGTTCCCCAAATTTTGCAAACGGGCCAAGGAGGGACCCATAATGTTATTTATGAAGCGTTTCCCCGGCGCTATTTACGGTGACAAGATGGCGCCACTCACAACTTTCAGATTTCAATAATTAAATAAAATGAATCCTGATATTCCAAGTGAAAAAAAAATGATGCAGGTCGATTCAATGTTTCCCAAATTTAGCATACGGGTCAAGGAGGGTCCCATAATGTTATTTATGAAGCATTTCCCCGGCGCTATTTACGGTGACAAGATGGCGCCACTCACAACTTTAAGATTTAAATAATTAAATAAAATGAATCCTGATATTCCAAGTGAAAAAAAAATGGCGCAGGTCGATTCAATGTTCCCCAAATTTTGCATACGGGCCAAGGAGGGACCCATAATGTCATTTATCAAGCGTTTCCCCGGCGCTATTTACAGTGACAAGATGGCGCCACTCACAACTTTAAGATTTCAATAATTAAATAAAATGAATCCTGATATTCCAAGTGAAAAAAAAATGGCGCAGGTCAATTCAATGTTCCCCAAATTTGGCATACGGGTCAAGGAGGGTCCCATAATGTTATTTATGAAGCGTTTCCCCGGCGCTATTTACGGTGACAAGATGGCGCCACTCACAACTTTCACATTTCAATAATTAAATAAAATGAATCCTGATATTCCAAGTGAAAAAGACATGGCGCAGGTCGATTCAATGTTACCCAAATTTAGCATACGGGTCAAGGAGGGACCGATAATGTTATTTAAGAAGCGTTTCCCCGGCGCTATTTACGGTGACAAGATGGCACCACTCACAACTTTCAGATTTCAATAATTAAATAAAATGAATCCTGATATTCCAAGTGAAAAAGACATGGCGCAGGTCAATTCAATGTTCCCCAAATTTTGCATACGGGCCAAGGAGGGACCCATAATGTCGTTTATGAAGCGTTTCCCCGGCGCTATTTACGGTGACAAGATGGCGCCACTCACAACTTTCACATTTCAATAATTAAATAAAATGAATCCTGATATTCCAAGTGAAAAAAAAATGGTGCAGGTCGATTCAATGTTTCCCAAATTTGGCATACGGGTCAAGGAGGGACCCATAATGTCGTTTATGAAGCGTTTCCCCGGGGCTATTTACGGTGACAAGATGGCGCCACTCACAACTTTCAGATTTCAATAATTAAAAAAAATGAATCCTGATATTCCAAGTGAAAAAAAATGGCGCAGGTCGATTCAATGTTCCCCAAATTTTGCATACGGGCCAAGGAGGGACCCATAATGTCATTTATGAAGCGTTTCCCCGGCGCTATTTATGGTGACAAGATGGCGCCACTCACAACTTTCAGATTTCAATAATTAAATAAAATGAATCCTGATATTCCAAGTGAAAAAAAAATGGTGCAGGTCGATTCAATGTTTCCCAAATTTGGCATACGGGTCAAGGAGGGTCCCATAATGTTATTTATGAAGCGTTTTCCCGGTGCTATTTATGGTGACAAGATGGCGCCACTCACAACTTTCAGATTTAAATAATTAAATAAAATGAATCCTGATATTCCAAGTGAAAAAGACATGGCGCAGGTCGATTCAATGTTCCCCAAATTTGGCATACGGGTCAAGGAGGGTCCCATAATGTTATTTATGAAGCGTTTCCCCGGCGCTATTTACGGTGACAAGATGGCGCCACTCGCAACTTTAAGATTTCAATAATTAAATAAAATGAATCCTGATATTCCAAGTGAAAAAGACATGGTGCAGGTCGATTCAATGTTTCCCAAATTTTGCATACGGGCCAAGGAGGGACCCATAATGTCATTTATCAAGCGTTTCCCCGGCGCTATTTACAGTGACAAGATGGCGCCACTCACAACTTTAAGATTTCAATAATTAAATAAAATGAATCCTGATATTCCAAGTGAAAAAAAAATGGCGCAGGTCAATTCAATGTTCCCCAAATTTGGCATACGGGTCAAGGAGGGTCCCATAATGTTATTTATGAAGCGTTTCCCCGGCGCTATTTACGGTGACAAGATGGCGCCACTCACAACTTTCACATTTCAATAATTAAATAAAATGAATCCTGATATTCCAAGTGAAAAAGACATGGCGCAGGTCGATTCAATGTTACCCAAATTTAGCATACGGGTCAAGGAGGGACCGATAATGTTATTTAAGAAGCGTTTCCCCGGCGCTATTTACGGTGACAAGATGGCACCACTCACAACTTTCAGATTTCAATAATTAAATAAAATGAATCCTGATATTCCAAGTGAAAAAGACATGGCGCAGGTCAATTCAATGTTCCCCAAATTTTGCATACGGGCCAAGGAGGGACCCATAATGTCGTTTATGAAGCGTTTCCCCGGCGCTATTTACGGTGACAAGATGGCGCCACTCACAACTTTCACATTTCAATAATTAAATAAAATGAATCCTGATATTCCAAGTGAAAAAAAAATGGTGCAGGTCGATTCAATGTTTCCCAAATTTGGCATACGGGTCAAGGAGGGACCCATAATGTCGTTTATGAAGCGTTTCCCCGGGGCTATTTACGGTGACAAGATGGCGCCACTCACAACTTTCAGATTTCAATAATTAAAAAAAATGAATCCTGATATTCCAAGTGAAAAAAAATGGCGCAGGTCGATTCAATGTTCCCCAAATTTTGCATACGGGCCAAGGAGGGACCCATAATGTCATTTATGAAGCGTTTCCCCGGCGCTATTTATGGTGACAAGATGGCGCCACTCACAACTTTCAGATTTCAATAATTAAATAAAATGAATCCTGATATTCCAAGTGAAAAAAAAATGGTGCAGGTCGATTCAATGTTTCCCAAATTTGGCATACGGGTCAAGGAGGGTCCCATAATGTTATTTATGAAGCGTTTTCCCGGTGCTATTTATGGTGACAAGATGGCGCCACTCACAACTTTCAGATTTAAATAATTAAATAAAATGAATCCTGATATTCCAAGTGAAAAAGACATGGCGCAGGTCGATTCAATGTTCCCCAAATTTGGCATACGGGTCAAGGAGGGTCCCATAATGTTATTTATGAAGCGTTTCCCCGGCGCTATTTACGGTGACAAGATGGCGCCACTCGCAACTTTAAGATTTCAATAATTAAATAAAATGAATCCTGATATTCCAAGTGAAAAAGACATGGTGCAGGTCGATTCAATGTTTCCCAAATTTTGCATACGGGCCAAGGAGGGACCCATAATGTCATTTATGAAGCGTTTCCCCGGCGCTATGTACGGTAACAAGATGGCGCCACATACTACTTTAAGATTTCAAAAATCAAATAAAATGAATCACAAGTATTCCAAGTGAAAAATGACTGGTTCAGGTCAATTCAAAGGTCACCAAATTTTATATTGGGGGTATCCTGATGTCATGTGTAAAGTGTTTCTTCTGCGCATTTGACGGTACCAATATGTCGCAACTCACAACTTTAAGATATTAATAATTAGATACAAAGAAACAAGCTTGAAGTTTGTTTTATAATTGACTTTTTTTCCCAAATAGGCCTCCAAGTGTATATCCCAAAACACTTATAGGACTTGGGTCAAACCTGGATATGAGATGATATATACCTTGCGGATATATACTTTTTATGTAAAAAATCTATCTTTTGTGCATTTATTACTTTCAAAGGCATTTTAAATGGAGTTCAATGGAGTAAGCCCGTTTTACTCTGACAAAGTCAATATATTTGACTTACTGATTGGTATGAGATGTGAAGGTACTAAAAGGAATTTTGATTGACTAATCAGGCCTTAGACATTCCTGGTAGACATGTCTAGATTATGCCTAGACCCCTCAATATAAGGGTATAAATCTGTGTTCAATGGAGTAGCAATTTTCCCCTGACAATACATTCGGCTTTGTTAATGGTATGAATGGAGATGTGAGTACTAAAAGGAAATTTGATTGTCTAATAGGGCCTTAGACTTCGTAGACATATCTAGATTTTGTCTAGAAGATGAGTTCAATGGAGTCCCCTTTTCCCCTTCTGAAGTCTTAATGTCTTAAGTGTTTAGACCCCCAATATGAGAGCATAATTCTGAATTCAGTGGAGTAGCCCTTTTCCCCTGGTGAAGTCTAAAAGTCAAAATTTCATAATTTTCATAAAACATACTGAATGGAGTGCTAAAATGAACTGATTGGGTAATGGGGTCTTAGACATACGTGATAGACATTTCTAGTTTATATCTAGACCCCTCAATATGAGAGCATAATTTTGAGTTTATTGGAATATCTATTTTCCCCTGGTGAAGCTTAAAAGTGGCGAAAAAATATCATTTTTGTCATATATGTGACTGGGATGACGGGTGAAAGTACTAAAAGGAATTTTGATTGGGTAGTGGGTCTTGCATACTTGATAGACATTTCCAGTTTATATCTAGATCCCTCAATATGAGAGCATAATTTTGAGTTTATTGGAATATCTATTTTCCCCTGGTGAAGCCTAAAAGTGGCGAAAAAATATCATTTTTGTCATATGTGTGACTGGGATGAGGGGTGAAAGTACTAAAAGGAATTTTGATTGGGTAGTGGGGCCTTGGACATACTTGATATTTTACTATTGAAATGGCTTAAAGTTGTGAGTGGCACCATCTTGTTACAGTAAATAATGCCGGGGAAACACTTCATGAATAAAATCATGGGACCCTCCTTGACCCGTATGCCAAATTTGGGGAACATTGAATCGACCTGCGCCATGTCTTTTTCACTTGGAATATCAGGATTCATTTTATTTAATTATTGAAATCTTAAAGTTGAGAGTGGCGCCATCTTGTCACCGTAAATAGCGCCGGGGAAACGCTTCATAAATAACATTATGGGACCCTCCTTGACCCGTATGCCAAATTTGGGGAACATTGAATCGACCTGTGCCATGTCTTTTTCACTTGGAATATCAGGATTCATTTTATTTAATTATTGAAATCTTAAAGTTGTGAGTGGCGTCATCTTGTCACCGTAAATAGCGCCGGGGAAACGCTTCATAAATAACATTATGGGACCCTCCTTGACCCGTATGCCAAATTTGGGGAACATTGAATTGACCTGCGCCATGTCTTTTTCGCTAGGAATATCAGGATTCATTTTATTTAATTATTGAAATCTTAAAGTTGTGAGTGGCGCCATCTTGTCACCGTAAATAGCGCCGGGGAAACGCTTCATAAATAACATTATTGGACCCTCCTTGACCCGTATGCAAAATTTGGGGAACATTGAATCAACCCGCGCCATGTCCTTTTCACTTGGAATATCAGGATTCATTTTATTTAATTATTGAAATCTGAAAGTTGTGAGTGGCGCCATCTTCTCACCGTAAATAGCGCCGGGGAAACGCTTCAAAAATGACATTATGGGTCCCTCCTTGGCCCGTATGCCAAATTTGGGGAACATTGAATCGACCTGCGCCATGTCTTTTTCACTTGGAATATCAGGATTCATTTTATTTAATTATTGAAATGTGAAAGGTGTGAGTGGCGCCATCTTGTCACCGTAAATAGCGCCGGGGAAACGCTTCATAAATAACATTATTGGACCCTCCTTGACCCGTATGCAAAATTTGGGGAACATTGAATCGACCTGCGCCATGTCTTTTTCACTTGGAATATCAGGATTCATTTTATTTAATTATTGAAATCTGAAAGTTGTGAGTGGCGCCATCTTGTCACCGTAAATAGCGCCGGGGAAACGCTTCAAAAATGACATTATGGGTCCTTCCTTGGCCCGTATGCCAAATTTGGGGAACATTGAATCGACCTTTGCCATGTCTTTTTCACTTGGAATATCAGGATTCATTTTATTTAATTATTTAAATCTTAAAGTTGTGAGTGGCGCCATCTTGTCACCGTAAATAGCGCCGGGGAAACGCTTCATAAATAACATTATGGGACCCTCCTTGACCCGTATGCCAAATTTTGGGAACATTGAATTGACCTGCGCCATGTCTTTTTCACTTGGAATATCAGGATTCATTTTATTTAATTATTGAAATTTTAAAGTTGTGAGTGGCGCCATCTTGTCACCGTAAATAGCGCCGGGGAAACGCTTCATAAATAACATTATTGGACCCTCCTTGACCCGTATGCAAAATTTGGGGAACATTGAATCGACCTGCGCCATGTCTTTTTCACTTGGAATATCAGGATTCATTTTATTTAATTATTGAAATCTGAAAGTTGTGAGTGGCGCCATCTTGTCACCGTAAATAGCGCCGGGAAAAAGCTTCAAAAATGACATTATGGGTCCCTCCTTGGCCCGTATGCAAAATTTGGGGAAAATTGAATCGACCTGCGCCATGTCTTTTTCAATTGGAATATCAGGATTCATTTTATTTAATTATTGAAATCTTAAAGTTGTGAGTGGCGCCATCTTGTCACCGTAAATAGCGCCGGGGAAACGCTTCATAAATAACATTATGGGACCCTCCTTGACCCGCATGCCAAATTTGGGGAACATTGAATCGACCTGCGCCATGTCTTTTTCACTTGGAATATCAGGATTCATTTTATTTAATTATTGAAATCTTAAAAGTCGTGAGTGGCGCCATCTTGTCACCGTAAATAGCGCTGGGGAAACGCTTCAAAAATGACATATTGGGTCCCTCCTTGGCATGTATGCCAAATTTGGGGAACATTGAATCGACCTGCGCCATGTCTTTTTCACTTGGAATATTAGGATTCATTTTATTTAATTATTGAAATCTTAAAGTTGTGAGTGGCGCCATCTTGTCACCGTAAATAGCGCCGGGGAAACGCTTCATAGATAACATTATCGGTCCCTCCTTGACCCGTATGCCAAATTTGGGAAACATTGAATTGACCTGCGCCATATCTTTTTCACTTGGAATATTAGGATTCATTTTATTTAATTATTTAAATCTGAAAGTTGTGAGTGGCACCATCTTGTCACCGTAAATAGCGCCGGGGAAACGCTTCATAAATAACATTATGGGACCCTCCTTAACCCGAATACCAAATTCGGGGAACATTGAATCGACCTGCGCCATGTCTTTTTTACTTGAAATATTAGGATTTATTTTATTTAATTATTAAAATCTTAAAGTTGTGAGTGGCGCCATCTTGTCACCGTAAATAGCGCCGGGGAAACGCTTCATAAATAACATTATGGGTCCCTCCTTGACCCGTATGCCAAATTTGGGGAACATTGAATTGACCTGCGCCATGTCTTTTTCACTTGGAATATCAGGATTCATTTTATTTAATTATTGAAATCTTAAAGTTGAGAGTGGCGCCATCTTGTCACCGTAAATAGCGCCGGGGAAACGCTTCATAAATAACATTATGGGACCCTCCTTGACCCGTATGCCAAATTTGGGGAACATTGAATCGACCTGTGCCATGTCTTTTTCACTTGGAATATCAGGATTCATTTTATTTAATTATTGAAATCTTAAAGTTGTGAGTGGCGTCATCTTGTCACCGTAAATAGCGCCGGGGAAACGCTTCATAAATAACATTATCGGTCCCTCCTTGACCCGTATGCCAAATTTGGGGAACATTGAATTGACCTGCGCCATGTCTTTTTCACTTGGAATATCAGAATTCATTTTATTTAATTATTGAAATCTGAAAGTTGTGAGTGGCGCCATCTTGTCACCGTAAATAGTGCCGGGGAAACACTTCATAAATGACATTATGGGTCCCTCCTTGGCCCGTATGCAAAATTTGGGGAACATTGAATCGACCTGCGCCATTTTTTTTTCACTTGGAATATCAGGATTCATTTTATTTAATTATTGAAATCTTAAAGTTGTGAGTGGCGCCATCTTGTCACCGTAAATAGCGCCGGGGAAACGCTTCATAAATAACATTATCGGTCCCTCCTTGGCCCGTATGCAAAATTTGGGGAACATTGAATCGACCTGCGCCATGTCTTTTTCACTTGGAATATCAGGATTCATTTTATTTAATTATTGAAATCTTAAAGTTGTGAGTGGCGCCATCTTGTCACCGTAAATAGCGCCGGGGAAACGCTTCAAAAATGACATTATGGGTCCGTCCTTGGCCCGTATGCAAAATTTGGGGAACATTGAATCGACCTGCGCCATGTCTTTTTCACTTGGAATATCAGGATTCATTTTATTTAATTATTGAAATCTTAAAGTTGTGAGTGGCGCCATCTTGTCACCATAAATAGCGCCGGGGAAATGCTTCATAAATAACATTATGGGACCCTCCTTGACCCGTATGCCAAATTTGGGGAACATTGAATCGACCTTTGCCATGTCTTTTTCACTTGGAATATCAGGATTCATTTTATTTATTTATTGAAATCTTAAAGTTGTGAGTGGCGCCAACTTGTCACCGTAAATAGCGCCGGGGAAACGCTTCATAAATAACATTATGGGACCCTCCTTGACCCGTATGCCAAATTTGGGGAACATTGAATTGACCTGCGCCATGTCTTTTTCGCTAGGAATATCAGGATTCATTTTATTTAATTATTGAAATCTTAAAGTTGTGAGTGGCGCCATCTTGTCACCGTAAATAGCGCCGGGGAAACGCTTCATAAATAACATTATTGGACCCTCCTTGACCCGTATGCAAAATTTGGGGAACATTGAATCAACCCGCGCCATGTCCTTTTCACTTGGAATATCAGGATTCATTTTATTTAATTATTGAAATCTGAAAGTTGTGAGTGGCGCCATCTTCTCACCGTAAATAGCGCCGGGGAAACGCTTCAAAAATGACATTATGGGTCCCTCCTTGGCCCGTATGCCAAATTTGGGGAACATTGAATCGACCTGCGCCATGTCTTTTTCACTTGGAATATCAGGATTCATTTTATTTAATTATTGAAATCTTAAAGTTGTGAGTGGCGCCATCTTGTCACCGTAAATAGCGCCGGGGAAACGCTTCATAAATAACATTATGGGACCCTCCTTGACCCGTATGCTAAATTTGGGGAACATTGAATTGACCTGCGCCATGTCTTTTTCACTTGGAATATCAGGATTCATTTTATTTAATTATTGAAATGTGAAAGGTGTGAGTGGCGCCATCTTGTCACCGTAAATAGCGCCGGGGAAACGCTTCATAAATAACATTATGGGACCCTCCTTGACCCGTATGCCAAATTTGGGGAACATTGAATCGACCTGCGCCATTTTTTTTTCACTTGGAATATCAGGATTCATTTTATTTAATTATTTAAATCTTAAAGTTGTGAGTGGCGCCATCTTGTCACCGTAAATAGCGCCGGGGAAATGCTTCATAAATAACATTATGGGACCCTCCTTGACCCGTATGCCAAATTTGGGAAACATTGAATCGACCTGCATCATTTTTTTTTCACTTGGAATATCAGGATTCATTTTATTTATTATTGAAATGTGAAAGGTGTGAGTGGCGCCATCTTGTCACCGTAAATAGCGCCGGGGAAACGCTTCATAAATAACATTATCGGTCTCTCCTTGACCCGTATGCCAAATTTGGGAAACATTGAATTGACCTGCGCCATGTCTTTTTCACTTGGAATATTAGGATTCATATTATTTAATTATTTAAATCTTAAAGTTGTGAGTGGCGCCATCTTGTCACCGTAAATAGCGCCGGGGAAACGCTTCATAAATAACATTATGGGACCCTCCTTGACCCGTATGCCAAATTTGGGGAACATTGAATCGACCCGGCAATGTCTTTTTCACTTGGAATATCAGGATTCATTTTATTTAATTATTGAAATCTTAAAGTTGTGAGTGGCGCCATCTTGTCACCGTAAATAGCGCCGGGGAAACGCTTCATAAACGACATTATGGGTCCCTCCTTGGCCTGTTTGAAAAATTTGGGGAACATTGAATCGACCTGCGCCACGTCTATTTCACTTGGAATATCAGGATTCATTTTATTTAATTATTGAAATCTTAAAGTTGTGAGTGGCGCCATCTTGTCACCGTAAATAGCGCCGGGGAAACACTTGATAAATGACATTATGGGACCCTCCTTTACCCGTATACCAAATTTGGTGAACATTGAATTGACCTGCACTTGTTTTTTTACCGCTTGTTTAAATTATATTTTGGGTTTATTATTATTATAATTTCCTTTCACATATTATGGCACAAAATTCAGCTCGGTCATATTTGGAACATAATTTTGGAAATCTGACATGTTGACATAATTTACTACAAATTTAGGAAAAAATTTGAATAATGAACTGTGAATAGTGAATAAGTAACAAAGTTCACACACATCAACCTGCCATGGTAGACGAGGAGGCCGGCTTACCGTTGTCTAGCCAGGTACCTGCACCACCAACTGTACAGGAGGTTCAAGCCGCTACAATAGCCGTCATGAATGACCAGATGGCCACCATGCAGGTCCAACTCCAAGCTGTGATCAGCCATGTGCCAAACCCAGGGCGCACACACCCCCCAGGGTTTCCCCAGGGCACAACCACAGACCAACCCAGGCAGTTCAGGGAGCAACCAACAAGTGTAAAGCCATCCGTCCACATCAGGTAATAACCAATCATTTACCGATATGTTAGTAATGGACGGGGACCAACAGCCAGGGGACATCAGCACCCATCCAGGCGACCCTCCAGGGGTACTGAATGACTCTAACTTTGCCCCAGCTAGGGATTACTTGGAAGTTGGGGGCACCATGCCCGACTAATACCTCAGTCACATTTGCGCCGATTTCAGTAAAGATGCCCGGCCGATGGGTATTTTTTACAAAATCGGCAGGCATTTCAGATTGCCGTGCGGGCACCGGGAGATCATCGGCCACAATTGGGCATCTTTAAGACGTCGGCCGGGCCATCGGGAACTTTTAGCTGCCACATAAAAGTTTCCGGCGTTTCCCCGATGTCTTATCAGCAAATATCATCTTAAAGTGCACGGCAGGGTCCCGGCAGTGTCCCGCAGGGACATCGGCAGATTATCTTAGGGCTGCCGGTGGCATCGTGCGGTGAAAATAGGATTATATTTATTTCATGTGTTCATAGACCATCGTCAGATGATCGCACGGGCTCCCTGCGATATATCATAGACGTCTTTAAGATGTCTTTCAGACGTCTGTCAATGATAAAGACGTCTTTAGGATATCCTACAGACGTCTGTCAATGATCCAGACGTCTTTAAGATATCCTGCAGACGTCTGTGTCATTCAGTCTTGTACGTGCCGTGCGGTGCCCTTTAATAATGTGACCACAGCTACGGCATATCTCAGATTGTTGCTTATAAACTCCCCGGCGCCCGGCAGACGGGGAAGTCGGCCGATGTATACATCCCGGCCGGCGCCCGGTGCAAATGTGACTGAGGCATTAGGATGGAAGATTCCAGGCTTACGGAACACTGAGGGCCTCACGGACCTTAAGAAGCTATGTCCCGTATCTAACATCTCTGAGAAGACCCACAGGTCAGCCCTGAGGGGCGAGTACGTTCAGCTAGATGAATTTCTTTCGAACCTCAATATCCAATCAGAGGAACATGGAGCAATGCATACATACCTTGATAGTGAGGGTACCCTTCGGTACAAACCCAAGAAGCAGAAACGTCGTATAACGGACATCCAAACTTGGATCGAAGCCTGGAGGGTGTATGAACGTCTAATGGTCAAGGTTCATGGATGCCAGCTTTACGAACATATGAGTCAGTAGCCTTCGTGTATCAGACTTTTCTAAAAGATTTACCTGGCAGTCGGGACCCTGTGAAGTCGGACGATTCTTACTTCCCGGCCGGCGCCCGATGCAAATGTGATGGCCGGGGATCGAACCCATGACTTTGGATCACCACAGAGGAACTGTTGCTAATAAGCTGGCGCTCTAACCAACTGCGCCACGGCCCAAACCTAAAATGGGCTCTCACAATTAATGCAAATGTATTCTCAAGGAGTTACGATGTAATCTTCATTATCTGTATATGTAATATCTGCTGTCATAATTTACCACATAAACCATATTAACTGTAAATCAGTTTGAATAAATAAAGCATTATATCATTTTCTGATAAATCAATAATAATCCATTTGAAAAAATAAAATATTACAGGGAGCCAAGTTATTACATAGTGACCATATATCTAATATCAAATGCTCTACTCGAATTTCTGACGCAACTGAGAGTGCTTTTCAATATTCCATAATATATTGCCACTTTAGGACTTCATGTATCAGGGTAAAAGGGATACATCCGTTTTGAACACGCTCATTGCAATGTAGCCGTCCCGACATTTCAGGCAAGGTAAACACAGTTGCATGAGGGTACGAGATACACACTTCTTTCAACTGAAATTTACATATGCAAAAGACCATACCTTCATCAATAATTGGAGTGGAAAGGCGATTTAACTTGTAATAAATATGTCTTGATGTTGTGAGCAAGGTCTACACAGCTGCGTGAGGCTATGAGATTCACAATTCTTTCAACTGAACATTACATATACAAAAGACCATAGTTTCGTTAAAAATTGGTGCAGAAAGATGATTTATCCTGCTCTGAGACCATATTCAATGCCCCAATCAGAGTGTGAGATTTCCCAGGTAGAGAAGTTCAATGACTTCTTTCCTGAAAAGATAGAAAAAAAAATTGTAAAGACATGGGTGACTCACCAAACTGCACAAATCCTCCACCAGGTGGAACTTTGAACAATGATACCCAATCACGATCTATCCACTTAGGTCTTGACAACTGGTGATGTGTGTAGGCTGGTGAGAAAGTCAGCTATTAAGTCATGTGAGCTAGACCTCATAACCAATTGGCTACTACATGACCTCAAAGATGACCTTCTGCCTATTATCACTGCCATTATAAACAAATCATTGTCTGATGCAGCAGTACCCGAAAAAAATGCCATTATTGCACCTCCCTTGGAGAAACTAGGTCTAGAACGAATTGAGAAGAATTACAGACCTGTCTCAAACTTAACCTACATTTCCAAACTTACTGAGAGGGCAGTGGCTGACCAAATGGTCCCTCATCTTGGAAGAAATGGACTTACTGACAAATTCCAATCAGCCTACAAAGAACGTCACATCACCGAAACTGCCTTACTCAGGGTTCAAATGATATTCTGCATCATCTTGACAATAAAACGTCAGTAATTCTCCTACTGCTTGACCTCTCAGGTGCCTTTGATCTGGTCATATCTAATGGACAGAAAACAATGTGTCAAGGTCAGGTGTCAGAGATCCTCCCTAAAACCCAGCAAGTCCCACAGTGATTGGTCCTTGGTCCCATTCTTCAAGATTAGTAGAGTGTGGCACTGGATGTTCCAGGTGGTTATAGATGTGCAAAACAATTCATTGATATATTTCATCCCCTGAAAATACATCTTACTTTTGAATATGTAAGAAATTCATCCAGTAGTTTCTGAGAAGATTGATGATGATATATTTGTTAACAGGTTGGTCACAATCAAGGTCTGAATGTACACTTGACAGTGTTACAATGTGATGAAATAACTTTTTATGTCACCAAACATTCAAGATAAAACTTATAACAAGCTGAATAATACCTTTTAAATAAAAAAAGAAAAGTGAATATTTTAACGTCCTAAATTTATCAAAAATCAACTGTTACGAATGTGCATTATGTGTTGTACCTTTCTGTCAAGTTAGATTTCACAATTATTTCACAATTGTTATTTTGACGAATTATTTCTCTAGTTTTTTTTAGATTGTCTGCTGTATGGTATCACCACAAATTGCATATTCCACGATACCTCAGAAAAATATGTGTTCTGTTACGGAATTTCTGGTTTAAAACCCCAATAATAAAAGACTGTTTACATTTTTAATATTAATAACACAAATCGATTAAAAAATACCTTCATTTGACAATATCATATGAAGGAATAAACAAATAAATAATTTAAGATAATCAAATCATTGTTATGTGAATATTATGCCACATGATATTTTGAGGAGAAAAGACCATAGTTTCGTTAATAATTGGAGCAGAAAGATGATTTATCCTGCTCTGAGACCATATTCAAAATGCGTAGAGTGCGTACCCCCATGTGAATTGGTAGTTCCAGAAACGACAACTAATTCATATTATACAGTCATATTGAGCTACTGTTGAGTATTATTAGTGAGATAATTATTGGTTGAAAGCATGCTCCCAAAACCTGAAAATGAGATGTGAAGTCTGTTTTGTAGTGTACGTACCCCCTTGTAGAGTACGTACCCCCTTGTTTACAGAGATGTTAGTGTTGGTCTTGATAGACTTTTAAATCATTTATGTTGTTTGTAAAGTGATGAGATGTCAAGTGGACAACTCTGTTTAACAAAACAACAGTTTTAGAAATTGTTTGATAATTATGTGTTTGCTCTCTACACAGAATTTCTTACAATAATTTTGATGATATTTGACTTTCTACCAAATTCATTAGCCAGACCAAATGAAACTTTGAAGTTAACTTTGAATAAGTATATAGAAAGTAAATTCAAATGGTTTGATAATTATTTCATTGTAAATGAGTATCATAAAAATCTGTAGAGTCTACTCCATGAACTTACTAAATGTAATTGCTTTTGGGGTACGTACACTACAACATTTGAGTAATATTTACCAAATACTGATCACCCTTGGACTAGGTGGCTCATAACAATTTATGAACTAAATAGAGCAAGAAATCCATCAAGTACAAATTTAATATACCTTGTTTGTGTAATGTATCCTTTATATTGGTTAACTTTAACTTGACAAAAAGGTATAGCACACAATGCACATTCATAACAGTTAAATTTTAATAAGTATAGGACATCAAAATATTTTTTGTTTTGGAAATGGTACACTGATTCATGGTTTATTTTTAATTTTTTTTTTTTTGCTATCTAAAAGGTATTATTCAGCTTGTTGTCATAAGCAACATCTTAAATGTTTGGTGACATAAAATATATCTTATTATATTGTAATACTGTCAAGTGTAATTCAGACCTTGACTAAGCCCAACCCAACACTGTAACAGACTTATTTGATGCTCAAGAAGATATCTAAGTATTGAAGATTTATGGAATGTCAATTGCAAATCAATTCAAAATAAAAATCAGTTTCCTAAACATTTTAATTTCATTTTTGTTGTGAAAATCAGTGTCAATTCTGTGTTAGTTTATGTGTAGTGTAAGTACCCCACTTAAACTAAAGTATCATTTTTTTCAAAATAATAAGAAGTGAAATACTTAGTCAGTTGCATATTATATCTTTCAAAAATTTTCTTTCTTTATCTGCAGTTGATGAGCATTATGAGTTAAGATTCATTTGAAGTTAATTCGTTGTCATAATCTTTGCTAGGTGCATTACTGGAAATATCAAAATGTTATTTCCCCGTCTCAACATTTTTTCTCTATATATTTAAAGTTTTGGTTGTCCAAATTTAGTTTTAACTATGTTTGAACATTATATGCACTATATTAAATCATTTGCTTTATATTTGTTTCATTGATATAACTATTGGATAAGATTTCTGAATTATCTAAAATCAATGTATACAGTTTGTAGAGTACGTACCCCCTGCAACACTCGTATGTTAAGCAGCCATAAAATTTCAATGGTATGTCCTTGTGCAAAACGATTTTGGATTTAGGACAAGGAGACCTTGCATTTTAATAAAACATAAGTTAGAAATGCGGGTCACAAGGTTGAGTTTTCATGTTAAGTGACTGCCTTTAGTGACCTTGATTGTGTCTAACCCGTAAGCTGATCAGAAAGATCCTTAAATTCTTGCGAGCTGTTATTTCAAATCTTTCTTTATGGGGAAAATGGGTATGAGCTATGGAGACCCTTCAGAGGGGAAAGCAATGAGCCACTATGCTGGTCTACCAGCATTTCTTTAATGCTTTCCCACAGAACTAAGGCCAACTGACATCACATTCTATTGTAGCATACAAATTGCCCATCTATAGACATGTATATACAAGTATAGACAATTGTGATATGCTGTGACATAATTAGTAGAATCTGATATGGGTACGACTGTTCTACTATATATATTCAACTTTACCTTATTTTTGGGACAACATCCTCTTTTAGCTCCCTTCCTATTCCCACATATGGTAATTTAGCTTAGGTAATGAAACCATTTCCCCTGAGAGTATTTACAGTATGACATATCATTTATTTCTGTGTGTGCTTACATTCAAGTATGTGTTTTTCCAATTACAAATTGAATGCGAAACGCTCAGTGGCTAGGAGAGATTTTGTATAGATATGTAGGAAAATCATTCCTTGACCTGAATGTAAACCCTTCACTCTGTGGCAGTTGTTAAATGTATCCTGTTTACTACCATTTCATTATTCACCATTGTATCTTTATGTGTTCACTTAGGATGTGACACCTTGACTTAATACCTTTTACTTACGATCTGTACTCTGACATTTATATATTCACTTATATTATAATTATAATTGCTTGACTACTAAATCATGTACTAAAATTTGTTTTGTCAGTCTGTTTTAAGGTACTCAGATGGCTCTTTGTTCTTCTACAGCAATCCTTCGAACACTTGGAGTTGACACCTTGCATGATCCATGCCGGGTTCTTGTGTCCTGCTTGCTAAATCTATGTTCCATATACCTATTCCAATCATCATGCCTTATTTGGGGCATATTCATTTAAATCTTAGTTATATTCGACTTTTATGTACTTAAATTAATGTAGGACACCTCCTTGTTTTCAATGCATTGTTTGTCATATTGTAAAATGTAACTTATAGCCAGTACTTCCGTCTTAATGTTAAGAGTAATTGATGTTCTGTATGTGTAAACAAAATTTTTACCCTGCCTAATAATTCCTTCGCTGTATACACATCTTAATAGTTAATGGTTAACACTAAACATTTTGATTAAATTTTAACTGCTATTCAAGCTGAACATAATAATAATAATAAATAATAATAATAATAAAATTTATATAGCGCTGATATCAGACAAGTCTGTTCATAGCGCTTCAAGAACATAAGTTCTGAACAGGTGCATTTTCAGTCTGTTCTTGAAAGTTGCAACCGAGCTACTACTCCTAATCACATTAGGAAGTGCATTCCAAAGTCTAGGACTGATAGAAGAGAAGGCTCTATCACCAATCGTTTTCAGACGGGTCCTAGGGACGGTCAAATGCGTTCAATCGTTGGATCGTAGACCTCTCTCACCTTGTTTCACTAGGAGTAGATCACGCAAGTAAGGCGGTGCCTTACCATGTAAGGCCTTCCAGGTAAGTAGAAGAATCTTAAATTCAATTCTAGCATGGACTGGGAGCCAGTGTAGTTCTCTCAGTTTCCATGAAATGTGGTCAAATTTCTTGATTTTTCCTACTACCCTAGCTGCAGCGTTCTGTAGGTTCTGCAGCTTCTTAATATCTGATCTAGGAAGGCCAGCAAGAAGACTGTTGCCATAATCTAGAGTAGATGTAACAAAGGCATGAACAAGTGTTTCAGCAGTCTTCTCGTCTAGACATTGTCTGATAGCCGCTATATTCCTGATATGATGGTACCCTCTTTTACACATCTTCCTTATCTGTGCCTTCATGTCCATATTAGAATCAAAGGTCACTCCAAGGTCAACTACAGACTCACTTGGGTTGATGTCACAGACACCAACTGAGACCGAGGATGGCATGTTATCAGTGGAGGTAGAAGTATATCTGTCAGCACAAATCAGCATCTCTGTTTTACCATCATTGATTTTCATTTTATTGGAAATCAAAAATGACCTGACTTCACTAATGCATGACTCCAGTCTACTAATGCTCAGGCTAGCATGTTGACTTACAGTGTGGTCAACAGGGATGTAAATCTGAGTGTCATCAGCATAGATATGGTAGCTTAGGCCATACTTAGCCAGGATATCTGCCAGAGGTGACATATAGATGGTAAAAAGGATTGGACCAAGGACCGATCCTTGTGGGACCCCATATCTGATTGGCATAAGGGAAGACCTGTGACAGCCCACCTTCACACATTGTGTCCTATTTTTTAGGTATGACTTGATCCAGGCGAGTGCATGACCTTTCACCATGCATCGATGTTCTAGTCTATCAAACAGGATTTGATGGTCAATAGTGTCAAATGCAGCCGAGAGGTCAAGTAACAGAAGTATTACTGATTTCTTCTGGTCCAGCTCACACAGGATATTGTTTTGTACCTTTAGCAATGCAGTTTCAGTGCTATGGAATTCCTTGTATGCAGACTGGAACTTATCAGTAAGACCATTCCTTACGAGATGGGGGATAAGTTGGTCAGCCACCGCCCTTTCAGTAAGTTTGGATGTATACGTTAGGTTTGAGACAGGTCTGTAGTTCTTCTCAATGAGTTCCAGACCTAGTTTCTTAAGTAATGGGGCTATAATAGCAACTTTCATCTTATCAGGAACAGTTGTCTCTGTTAGTGATTTGTTGATGATGGCAGTGATTATAGGCAATAAGTCATCAATAAGTTCATGCAGCAGCCAGGTGGGTAAAGGATCAAGCTCACACGACTTGTTTGCAGACTTTTTAATGAGTTTGCGCACCTCACACTCTGTCAAAGGCCTGAAGCAATCAAGTAGTGAGGTTGAGTTAGAGGGAGTTATAACTGCATTGTCTACAGTGTCGTCCCCTTGTGAGTAAAGGTATGCTGTGTCGCCACCTGGCGGATAATTACCATGTGTTGATAATTGATCCATGTCATTGCGTATCTTATCAATTTTCTCAAGGAAGAAATTGTTAAATTTTTCAGCCTGTATGAGGTCACTATCAGCCTGAGGCATAGGGGTATCCTCAGCCTTATGCATGACTTTATCAATGACTCTAAAAAGTTTTTTAGGGTCATTTTTATTTTCATGGACTAGGTCTGAAAAATATGTTGTTGTACACTATGGACGTAGTTGATTTTTTAACTGTACACTACGGACGTAGTTTCGATCTTTTTTTGATTTCTTCGATTTTTACACTTATTGTGTATTATGTCTTGGCTATGGTTGGCAATCGGCTTGGGTATTATTTCTCATTTTATGTGTATTGTCCCGCTTGAGCGTGAGGAGGCACTTTGTCAAAGGGGAGCCGTATGTAGGATACGAATTGCCCATCTATAGACATGTATATACAAGTATAGACAATTGGTTAACACTAAACATTTTGATTAAATTTTAATTGCTATTCAAGCTGAATATTGTACACTATGGACGTAGTTGATTTTTTTACTGTATACTACGGAGGTAGTTTCAATTTTTTTTCCGATTTCTTCAATTTTTACACTTATTGTGTATTATGTCTTGGCTATGGTTGGCAATTGGCTTGGGTGTGATTTCTCATTTTATGTGTATTGTCCTGTTTGAGCGTGAGGACGTGCTTTGTTTGTTTGTTTGGGGTTTTACATCACTTTCAACATTATTTCAGTCATTTCGTGATGAGACCTACTTGTGCTGCCTCACTGAATTGTCATGTCGCAGGTCCTTGACATGACAACTCACCCTATCACAGATTTACAACATGCTCAGGCTAGCATGTTGACTTACAGTGTGGTCAACAGGGATGTAAATCTGAGTGTCATCAGCATAGATATGGTAGCTTAGGCCATACTTAGCCAGGATATCTGCCAGAGGTGACATATAGATGGTAAAAAGGATTGGACCAAGGACCGATCCTTGTGGGACCCCATATCTGATTGGCATAAGGGAAGACCTGTGACAGCCCACCTTCACACATTGTGTCCTATTTTTTAGGTATGACTTGATCCAGGCGAGTGCATGACCTTTCACCATGCATCGATGTTCTAGTCTATCAAACAGGATTTGATGGTCAATAGTGTCAAATGCAGCCGAGAGGTCAAGTAACAGAAGTATTACTGATTTCTTCTGGTCCAGCTCACACAGGATATCGTTTTGTACCTTTAGCAATGCAGTTTCAGTGCTATGGAATTCCTTGTATGCAGACTGGAACTTATCAGTAAGACCATTCCTTACGAGATGGGGGATAAGTTGGTCAGCCACCGCCCTTTCAGTAAGTTTGGATGTATACGTTAGGTTTGAGACAGGTCTGTAGTTCTTCTCAATGAGTTCCAGACCTAGTTTCTTAAGTAATGGGGCTATAATAGCAACTTTCATCTTATCAGGAACAGTTGTCTCTGTTAGTGATTTGTTGATGATGGCAGTGATTATAGGCAATAAGTCATCAATAAGTTCATGCAGCAGCCAGGTGGGTAAAGGATCAAGCTCACACGACTTGTTTGCAGACTTTTTAATGAGTTTGCGCACCTCACACTCTGTCAAAGGCCTGAAGCAATCAAGTAGTGAGGTTGAGTTAGAGGGAGTTATAACTGCATTGTCTACAGTGTCGTCCCCTTGTGAGTAAAGGTATGCTGTGTCGCCACCTGGCGGATAATTACCATGTGTTGATAATTGATCCATGTCATTGCGTATCTTATCAATTTTCTCAAGGAAGAAATTGTTAAATTTTTCAGCCTGTATGAGGTCACTATCAGCCTGAGGCATAGGGGTATCCTCAGCCTTATGCATGACTTTATCAATGACTCTAAA
Organism: Amphiduros pacificus; assembly: GCA_949316495.1. Taxonomy (NCBI): domain Eukaryota; kingdom Metazoa; phylum Annelida; class Polychaeta; order Phyllodocida; family Hesionidae; genus Amphiduros; species Amphiduros pacificus. Next base: position 41,717,375 of record OX439003.1, on the reverse strand, counting down.
AAGTTTTTTAGGGTCATTTTTATTTTCATGGACTAGGTCTGAAAAATATGTTGTTGTACACTATGGACGTAGTTGATTTTTAAACTGTACACTACGGACGTAGTTTCGATCTTTTTTCGATTTCTTCGATTTTTACACTTATTGTGTATTATGTCTTGGCTATGGTTGGCAATCGGCTTGGGTGTTATTTCTCATTTTATGTGTATTGTCCCGCTTGAGCGTGAGGAGGCACTTTGTCAAAGGGGAGCCGTATGTAGGATACGAATTGCCCATCTATAGACATGTATATACAAGTATAGACAATTGGTTAACACTAAACATTTTGATTAAATTTTAATTGCTATTCAAGCTGAATATTGTACACTATGGACGTAGTTGATTTTTTTACTGTATACTACGGAGGTAGTTTCAATTTTTTTTCCGATTTCTTCAATTTTTACACTTATTGTGTATTATGTCTTGGCTATGGTTGGCAATTGGCTTGGGTGTGATTTCTCATTTTATGTGTATTGTCCTGTTTGAGCGTGAGGACGTGCTTTGTTTGTTTGTTTGGGGTTTTACATCACTTTCAACATTATTTCAGTCATTTCGTGATGAGACCTACTTGTGCTGCCTCACTGAATTGTCATGTCGCAGGTCCTTGACATGACAACTCACCCTATCACAGATTTACAAGGACAACGGGTTAGTCCTTTAGGCACGGGCCTCAGCTCATGTGGGAAATTGTTTCATGAGTTCAATCCCGGCACGGCCGGGGTTCGAACCCACGACCTTTGGATCACCAAAGAGGAACTGGTGCTAATAAGCTGGCACTCTAACCAACTGCGCCACGGCCCGTGGCCTCGACGCGCTTTGTCAAAGGGGAGCCGTATGTAGGATATGAATTTCCCATCTATAGACATATATGATATAGACGTATATACAAGTATAGACAATTGTGATATCTGGCAGAAATCAGAGAGGTTAACGAGTGCAGACGTGAGGCCAACAAGTGCAAGTTGATAAGAAGCGTTGCTAGGCTGTCTTTGTTAGGGGCATCGTAACAAGAAGGATGACTCATGGATCCAACCCGGAACCACATTGAGGTCGCAGAAGGTGCAGGCTCATTAGTATTCAGATGTGTTCCTTTATAACGGGCCAGAAACCGCTACTCGGAGCTCAGTATCCACTTGCCTAGAAGATCCACAACACTCAGCCTCGCGACTGCCACTTGTATAGACTTTGGGTGCGCCAACAAGCCTGAGGGCTTCAGAGTTATCAGTATTTGGGTATATCATATATCACGCTCTTGCCATGCCTTCCCTAGCCGGACTATAGTGTATACAAGCACCCGAATAAAGATATATTGTGCATTGTATACACTGAGTTTGCAGTCATCCTTATCTCCCAGCAGATAGGTTTGTTAGGTAGCTAGGTTAGGCCCCAGCTCACTTAGCCAGTAAGTAGATCACATATTCCCTGCACATGTCCCCGTAGGCACAATCCATATGTAACACTATCATGTACCCGACCTGAAACTAAATTTGAAAAAGGACTAACCTTGGAATCCACCCACGATTTATTCATAATCACCTATATTTTCATTGACCAGCATATCCATTGGTTATGTGATTCCACAAACTCATTAATCCATTGGCTGTGTAATTACACATCTGTGCTGACTCAGTCAGCAAAGCTAAAAATGTAATAATAATATCACCATGATTCAAATATTAGATAGAATTTTTATTAAGCGGGTCCCTTTATATGCACTTTATAAGACTTTTACTAATATAATACATTTACTCTGCACCATGTATGCATCTAATCAGTAGCTTATATAATCAGAACATTGAATAACAGCCCAGGTTAATAGAACAGTTCATTCCCTGAATGTGGTGTGACACAACAAATGCATGCTGCAAAATATCCTTACATTTTCACCTCATAATTTTACCCATATTCAAACCATACTCACTTATCCTTTTAAAAAAATTGTTTTAATCTTCAATTACTTTTACTTTAATAACTAGGGTGTCTTCCTTGATAAATGTGTTACTTTCTATTAATGTTATGGGAGCAAATTCCATGTAACCAAAGCCCTTGTGGTTCCTATGTGAGGTGGGTCTTTGGAATGCCGCCAAGTGGGACTGGGCGGAGAGGGTTTCTGAGATATGTTGCCGCGACTCGTACACCCGATTCTGGTCAAGAATGGTCAACGTGATCTTGCCCTTGAAGGGCCACTGCAGTATGTCATCATAATCCCCCTGCATGAAGTGAACAAAGAGGGACAAGTGTGAGTTTGTGGCAGTGTCTATACCATTCAAATTCAGCCGAATACAAAGTTTATAGCCGTTGAAACTGGAATAGAACCCAGGACTATGTATGACTGGCTGGTCTCCTGACATTGCCTCCCTCTTCTTTCTTTTGTAGTCGTGCAATTTCCATATGAACACTCCACTGTGACAGCGCAGCTCTAAGTCTTTGATCATTGCTTCGTGCTTCTTGAGTCTTTGCACACAATCGGACAGTCTCCTTTCAAGCTGCGTATTTTTGCCTAAGAGTTCTTGATTTTGTTTCTCCAACTTGGCTAGTTTCTCTGATTTTCTGTTATTCTTTTCCTTCAGCTCCTTGATATCTTTTTCCAGTGCTGAAGCAGCTGGTTGTGACACTGAGATGCTGGGCTGTGAGTTCAACCTCCTAAGTTGTTTATGCTGGAGGCTGCCCTCCAGTATTCCGCTTGTACTGTCTGGTGGTCCCTGAACTGTGCCAACAATTTTCTGGGCTCCCTTGCCGAACATGGTGCCACTTCTCACAGACAGGCTGGAATCAGAAAAAGCTCCAGTGCTCATGATAGGGGGCGCCATGCTGTGCCTTCCAATGATGCTCTCCAGACTCTGGTGGGTGGATGGTGTCGCAAATCGGAGGCTCCTGCTGCTGGGAATAGATGTGGATTTATTGGAATGATACCCAGATGTTGTGATGCTCATGTCTCCAAATGTGCTTTCCAGATTGGTTAGCCTGCTGCTGACGGTGGTGTCTCCCTCTCCTGTTTCGTTTCTGATTTCACGCACGGCATTTCCCATTCTCAGCAGGTGGTCTTGAATGCTGGCGTCCAGGTGTTCGGCCATGTCTTGTCGCTGTGCCTGAAATACAAGCATAGGTCACATAAAAAAAAAATAGAGAAGTTAAAATTGGGATCAGAGATGCTGGTTGTCAGCCCTGGCACCAGGACATACCACTGTCCTGTGACCATTTAATTAGGTCAGTGTCATTAAATTAGGTCAGTCTTCTGCAATACTCATTAGAACAGTCATTTCAGTCAGAAATATGGTGAATCTTGAGGTTTTGGGATATAAATATGCAGAGATTGACTAACAGCTTCAAGTCATCCAAAGAAACTGAATTGAAATAATATTTACTTATCAATCAAATGTACTACTAACAGATAGAAATTGTTGTGACCTTACCTTTGCTGGACAACCGAAGTCATGGTAGATGCAGGGAATGATGGTGTTAGGACACACGTTTGCAACATGGTCCTCTAACTGCAACAACCCAAAATGACAACATATGATCAAAACTTATATACATTCTACACGACTCATTCTACACGACTCATTCTACAGGACTCATTCTACAGGACTCATTCTACACGACTCATTCTACACCATTCATTCTACAACACTCATTCTACTTCACTCATTGTACACCACTCATTGTACACCACTCATTCTACACCACTCATTCTACACCACTCAGTCTCATTCACTTATTCTACATCATTCATCCTTCATCATTTGTTCTATATCACTCATTTAACATTCCTCATCCTGCACCACTCATTCTACACCACTCATTCTAATTCACTCATTTTAAATTATTAATTATACATCTCAATACAATCACTATATTATAGTTACACTCAAACTATGGCGTCACTGTCTTTAATGAATATGAATTATTTACTTTTTCATTTGGCATAAACCAAAAAAGAAACTTGTCATATTAAAAGTTACAGAGAAATCTTTTACAGCTAAAATGTGATTTATTCTCCAAATAAAAGGCAAAAGGGCCAAAAGCTTTCTGAGGGGATTTTCCGCAGAATGTTGCAGACAATTTACCTCTCTCCTTGGCATGTCCTTCTTACAATTGGAACATGGCTGTATATAGGATGGGCACTCGTGGTATAGATGCATCTGAAAGGAGAACATGGTTACAAGGTTATGCATCCAAATAAAATATATAAATAAATTCCAGGTGACAATAGATATATAATAAGAACACAGATGCAAATGTAACTCAACACTTAGATGGGACATAGATGCATCATTACTACATCGCATGACTGGAATGACAACGATGTTACACAACTGCAATGACAAATAGGTAATGTGATTGGAAAGATGTCTAATACCCCAGTCACATTTGCTCAGTAAAGATGCCCGGCCGATGGTTTTGTTCTTTTTTTCTTTTTTAACAAAATCGGCCAGCAAGCCAGGGAGCCGCTAGGGCACCTGGAGATCATCAGCCATAATTGGGCAATTCTAAGACATCATATGGGTCATCAGGAACTTTAAGGTGAAAACATGAAGATGAAGACATGAAGGTGGAGAAGACATGAAGGTGAAGAAGACATGAAGGTGAAGAAGACATGAAGGTGAAGACATGAAGGTGACGAAGACATGAAGGTGAAGAAGACATGAAGGTGAAGAAGACATGAAGGTGAAGAAGACATGAAGGTGAAGAAGACATGGAGGTGAAGAAGACATTAAAGGTGAAGACACGAAGCTGAAGAAGACATGAAGGTGAAGACATAAAGGTGAAGACATGAAGGTGAAGACATGAAGGTGAAGATATGAAGGTGAAGATATGAAGGTGAAGACATACCTGTTTTTGTGAGAAGACCACATCTAGGCCACAGCAGTGACACTTGACGATACGCCTGGGGCATTCATCCTGCAGGTGGCACATCAGGTGGCGCTTCTGTACCAAACTATCACACTGAATACATCTTGCTGACGTGTACTTACACGTCTGGAGGTGCACCTGTCCATGACAAAATACCAGAACCTCGTGAGAAACTCATATCATGAACATTTATTTTGAGAAGATGAAATTTAAGTGTGAAATGAATAAAATAAAAATAAAAACATGTTTGTTCAATACAATTTCCCAAGGCAAAATAATATCTTGGCTGGATAATAAAATTCTGAATTCCTGCAATGGGGAAAAGGGTTGTAAAAAGAAGTGTACAATTTTATTTTAAAAGTGTGAAGATAAAGGGAGGAAAAGGAGGAAGGAGAATATGTTAGAGAATTAGGAAGAGGAGAAAGAGGTTGTTAAGAATGCAGGAATTGTCAGAAAATATTCATCCATCTTTGTGAAACTAAGAACCTGACCAGTACCCACCACTACTGACATTGAGATTGGGCACTTCACAACTTTAAGGCAATGAGAAATGCTCTGAGGGCTGACACAGAAATATCCATTGGATATTGATGGTTTTGTGCAAAGTTAATCCAGAAGATTGAGTTGCCAAAGTTGTCATTATCCATCAACTGTTTGTACACTTGCACATATTTGTACATCACACTCCAATGAGTGCGAATTACAACAAAAATTGGCAATTCCATTCTTCTGCTTTGAGCCTATTTTAATTTCAAGATATGAGTTCACACCTTTAAATCAGTGTTAAATCATCTATTTATCAACACCACCTTTGTGCGCATTTGTGAACTTATTCTGGCATATGCCTCGCCCAAAATCCATTGGAAAAACATTTTCTATGTTGAAAAAAAAACAATTCTGTGAGACAACAGTTTGTGAAAAAATGCAATTGCTCCAATTTTCGATACTGTATACAGACAAATTTTCGGGACCTTTTTATTTTCGCGTTAATTCGCGCCAGGACGTCATTCGCGAAAATAAATGGACGCGAAATTGAAGAGGGGACTCTCCCGGTCATTTTGATACCAAGCATGACCATATTGACCCAGTGACAGCTGATATAATCGATGTGTTAGGAGCTCAAAATTTGTACCAGATGCCTGAATTGCTGGTCCTGATTAACAAAAATAAAATGTTTCTTCATGTCAGTTATGATTTAAACAGAATTACCTTGTACATGAAACAAAAATTGCTTCACACCTTTGTTTGATGTAGAGTTTTGAATTTAACACCTACGAATCCTAATAGGATCAATAGGATAAGACATCACACCTACAAGTCTCAATTGCACATGAAACGAAATTTCATATGGCAACTTTCTGTTCACAGTTGACAGCTCAAACAGCTGATCGCACATTTCACTTTAATTAAAAAATGTTAGCAGATTTCAAACTTGATTTTCGCTGCTTCTAAACAAGATATCAACAAGCGGATTTCGCGTGCAGATTCTGTGAAATCCATAGATTTTAGAAATCCAAAATTCGTGAAAATAAAACGGCGCGAACCTGTCGAAAACGGTGATGGTGCGAAAATAACTAGGCGCGAATTTTTCTCTGTATACAGTAACTGCAGCTCAAAATAACTCCAACAGTAAGTATTAAAATCATGGCAATTAAATACTGATTTGTCATGTATTTGCTGAAGTGATGTAATTCAGCTACTTCAGCCTACATACTCATCACAAAATCATTTATCTTGTCTTGCTATGATAGAACAATTTATTTCTGAACTGTTTAGTGGTGTAATTATTCAAATTAAAACTGATTACTTATCTACAAATGGATATGGAATATATCATTTTCATCCTAAATCACTCTGAATCTCTATTATAAAACAGTTGGAGCCAAACATCAATATGGTCATGCAGGCTTATTGCGTGACACCATTGTATCATATCTTAGATATGTGTGACCAAACAGAGCCACGCATGACCGTGAACAAATGTGATCACATGAGATGGTCATGCGTGACCTTATTGGGTCATTTTTATGTTTGACTGTAAAGATGTTTGGCAACCATAGGCAGTAGTTGACCATGACCAAATGAGATCACACGAAATGGCCATGCTGACCTTATTGGGCAATTTTCATGTGTGGCCATAAAGATGTTTGGCTCCAACCATAGAAGGTAGCAACCAACCAGGAAGATTAAAAGTGCAGCCAAGTTTCTATGAATACAGACGGCTCCTGATGAGAGCAGGTCACCTTGGAGAGCTCACACATATTTTATTCAGTGTTAGGTTCAAACATTGTGTCACAGTATCTTCAGGTAAGAGGAGACAGGTAGACATCAAATCTATGCCCCAAACAATGGATATCCTATTTGAAGACTAAAAATAAAGCGAAAAAGCTAACAATTTAGCTTTGTGTGAATTTTATGTGTAGTATTTTATTACCGAAAGATAAAAGACCTTTTTTATTGGTTTGATTCTGCACGTAATAAATGTGACTTCAGGTGCAATTTAAATCATATTTTACAGATTGAAATTTCATAATGTTAATTCTATAAACAACCCTTTATTCTCTCCCAAAAATAGAGTAGAATAACTACATAAAATAAGCTACCAGTGTTAAAAAGATTGACTGAAGATACCAACATTGACTTTGGTCAGTATAGGTCCATTTTCTAAACTTTCTTTTTTATTTTTTCATAGTAAAATGCAGCCAAATCACTTGAAATATTATAGGTGACATAGACATACCAACAAAGTATTCTTCACATCATTAATATCTACTTGTTGGTGAGTGCATGACAAAAAAGGGCTTTTAAAAAAAAAAATATATGTTTTTTGAAAAAAATAAAATAAAAAATAAAAAATAAAAAGCTTGAGATTGGATGTGATACCCAATTACTGCCCATATCACATATATCATCCAGCATCATAGGACATGAAGATTGACACTTTGTATTCAAAAAAACATTTTTAGTTGGCCACTTTTTTCTTTGTTGGACACATCAGACCAGTAACTCGTATCACATTCAATGTGTGTCTTTGTTTTGTTTGGAGAAGGCTTGTCGACACTTTCAATTATCTGAATGTGTTGCAGCTCAACCGTGTCCACTTTGACAAATATATATATGACCTAACTTTGTTCTCTTTCCTTTAAATGTGTTCTTAAATTTCCATCTCTCTCAGCACAAAGTAGTTCAAGTTATCTTCATTTTTTTGTCATTTCTAAGTTATACTGAACTTTATATTTTTCATGTTTTATGTATCATGTTCTTCAGCAGACCTTAGAGCAGACCTAGTCTGGTATAGCGCTTTATAAATCGTTATTAGTATTATTATTATTATTATTATTATTATTATTATTATTATTATTATTATTATTATTATTATTATTATTATTATTATTATTATTATTATTATTATTATTATCATCATTATCATTATCATTATCATTATCATTATTATTATTATTATTATTATTATTATCAATTTTATACTTTTGTTCTGAAAACAAACAAGAAATCATACACAAACTGACAATAATTAAATCAAACATTATTCCATTAATATAACAGAGATATCACTTGCAAAAAGTGTAAGAAAACAAATTGAAATACCCAATTTGTTCAGCAAAAAAATATCCAATATACGGAAATCTGTCTTTGCCTTATTGAAAAATAAACTACTATAATATTTGCTAATCAGACAAGCGATTACAAAAATATGGAAATAACTGAAACAGTCATCAAACTTCCCACTCCTGTTCCAAGTTTAAGGATATGTATTAATATGTTTAAGGATGTGTTTCCTGTCCAGCGTACATATAAAGAGTTAATATAAAACATCTTCCCTGTTCAAATATCAGGATATCATGAGATAAAGTTGGGTTTGGGAAAAGAGGTCATATCCTAAGGTAAATCAGTGCAGCTTTTCCGCTTGTAAATTCTCACAAGAAGCCAAATATTTTTTAGGCAACTAGACTGTCAGTCTAGTAATTGGAGATTTGCACTCACCTGAATCAAAATTTACTGATTTTTTACATTTTTCACATAATTTCAAAAATATATTTAATACATGTGTAAACCATTTTGGTCAGGGCAATTCATATTTAGTAAGTTTGTTTGTTTGTTTGTTTGGGGCTTTACATCACTTTCAACATTATTTCAGTCATTTCGTGATGAGACCTACTTGTAGCAGATATAGTGCTGCCTCACTGAATTGTCATGTCGCAGGTCCTTGACATGACAACCCACCCGGTCACAGATTTACAAGGACAACGGGTTAACCCTTTAGGCATGGGCCTCAGCTCATGTGGGAAATTGTATCATGAGTTCAATCCCGGCACGGCCGGGGTTCGAACCCAGGACCTTTGGATCACCACAGAGGAATTGGTGCTAATAAGCTGGCGCTCTAACCAACTGCGCCACGGCCCGTGGCCTCATATTTAGTAAGATTAGTCAAATGATAAAAGGACATTTTTATCAATACTTGAAAAATCATGATTTGCTACGAGACAGTCGGGCTAGCATCAGGGGAAGGTGTACTAGCCCAGCAGTGTTTCTACTAGTATGGGACTACAGGCTAGAGGTAAAATCCAAGACAGGATACAAATAAAATGTGATAATGAATGCATCTTCTGGAGTTATTCTATTTTTTTTACTTACAGAGAACCGAAAGGCAAACTTATTCAACTAAAACAAACTCTTATAGATCTAAATATTTTGGATAGGGGCTATAAAGTTTCTTTTTACCTGTAGATAGGAGAGTTCACATGTATGTTCGCAGCCTGCCCTATAGTTTTCACATTTTACTTTCATGTTGTTGATTTCTCTCTTTGCAAAGTTGTCCCTGAAGATGCTGTCGCTGGTAACCAGAGTCTGACATAGAGGGCAGTGTACAATTGCCTTCTCCCTGAAACAGACACCACAATATTCAGATAACTCAAACAACTCAGTATAAGGAGGTCAATTTTCCAAAAGGAATGAACAGGTTTTCCATTGATTTGAATCAATTACAGCTTTTTGACTTAAAAAACACATTAAAAAAGCAATAAAATATGATTATGTTACTTAATAAATATTGTCCTGACTGATCATTCAGAATTGATCTTATGGAGTCAAAACTTTGCTAATCATTGGTTTAATCAACTACTGGATAGATTGTGACAAAGAACAATGTTACTCTAATTTTTTAAATTTTCAATATAGATTTATGGCTTTCTCATTGTGTGTGTGTGTGTGTGTGTGTGTGTAATTTTTTTGTGCATTTCAACTTTCAAATTTATATGATGCTTATTGGCAAAAAACTCCCAGAAAATGCAAAGTTGTCAATAGGTTTTAACGATGGCTTTAAGGCATATAATCAAAAACATGATGCGCTCATGGCTTCCATAAATTGCTCAAGTCAGGTGATAGAATATACAGCAAAATGATGAATTTTATGTTGACGAACGGAGGAACAGATGGACACCTGTTCACCCGGACAGAGAGACTAACATCATGACAAAACAGTAAATGATGACTGAAAACCTGATTCACTTAATTCCTTCAGTAAATTCCCTTCTTGAAAGTGTGAAAAAGCAGGAAGTACTTGTAAATAGCTCTATTAAATGATTATGATAATTTAATTGAAAAACAAATACTGTTAATCCTGATAAGGGCATTACAGATTATATTTTCCTCATTTGCGGAATTTATCTAAATCATATAAAATGGCCATGAAGGAAACTAAATTGCGAGTGGAATTTAAATTCAACTTGATAATCCAGAAAGCTGAAGCCAAACATCTAAACATTTGGCCATGTTTAAAATTAACATCATCAGAGCACAGACAGCCCATGTGTGGACGACTTAATAATGTCACATAAAATGGCCCTTCACCAGCTTATTATGGAGTCATGTTTATATGTGACCATATTGGTATATGGCTCTTAACTGAAAAACAGGACAAATCGTAAAGGAGGGGGATTTCTACTTTTTGGTCTAGACATGATTGATGTCTGTGATATTAACATCTGTGGTTTGCTTAGCCACATGCGTCAGCTGGGAGTCATGATATAACAACAATTAGATTGGCTTTTTTTCTATCTCAAAGAGATTTGTTTGATATAAGAATTTTTCTGCTCATTTACAGTTGGCATTCACATATTTTATCCTACTATCTTAATATTTGTCTCCATACTTGTCATATTATTTATATCAATCATTTGTTGGGGAACAAAAGTATTGTTGAAATTTAGGGCTGTTTTGCATCAATGATTTAAATTTGGTAAAACAATCTTGTCAACTTATCACGTTCACATGATTTTCAGAGATGGGAGTCACATGACTTGTATTGAAAATGAAGGTATGATCACCAACTAGTGCAGCATTTTGAGACATTTTCAATGGCTTAAGTTTGGTTATGCTATCTATATTACAACTTGTGCTATTTTTATCACAACTTGTGATTGGGAAACGTGATTGGGACACTTGACTTTAAAATATAGGGCTAACGACCGTACATTTTCCGCATTTTGGTCTTTCTCACGATAAATAATCTGACATAACATGAACAGTTATGTATATGTGTGCTATAGTGGGGTATATCCATCAGTAAAACTTGTCATTACTTTTTCTTCTAAAGGGATGTGCGTATGTTATATTCTTACAAGATTTGCATGCCAGAGTCACAGGTTTGCACACAAGATCATAGGCGTCGCGCACTGACCATTCTTCTATGCTGAAAGATGAAAATTAATATATCGTACATCAGACTTACATATTTGAAGAGAAGAGCCCAAAAGCTCAATTTTGATGTGTCAATGATGCAAATCGGCCAAGAACTCACAGAGTTGTACCTATTTGTATGTTTTTGTGACAAACTTTAGCATGTGCGTATTGTGACGTAAGAGAGGTCACTGAGTGCAATTTTCACAACAATTCATTTGTTATATTCATATCAATTTTTCTATGCCAAAAAATTAAATTTTTATTTGTTATTGACAATTTTTATTTGTTCATGACAATTTCCTAATTATCAGCCAATCCTATGGTTGCGCGAATCCTATGGTCGTTAGCTCTACATGGTCCCCAATAAGTACAACATATCATGACACTGATAAGATGCTTGTATGGTTTAATTTTCAAGAACTAAACATTATTTGTTCTCAAGCTCACAAAAAGGGCCAGATACTCAGATGCCTTGAAATGCCCAAATAGCATGGGCTCTGACAATATCCCCTTTGGCAAAATTTGCTGAGGAGTAACAACTGAAGAAAAAAAAACATTTACCATTTTTTTTTTGGACGAGTCATCTTTTCTGTATAAACATGGTTAATAGAGTCTTCCATGTGCACTGTGATTAAGCTCATTCTATTTGAAGCTTTTGGGTGTGCAGAACTTAACATGCAACAGTTCACACTGGTACAAATGGCAAACTACCTCACTAACATGACTAAGATGTTTATATTTCCATGCATCAGTTGCAGCTAAACATCTTTATATTCACACAAAGTGATAATGATAAAATGAAGGCCACTGCATGACCCTATTGTCACATGAGTTGTGCCTGGACGTGAAACAGCTGGGCGTGACCAGATATTGTCACACAGGGCCACATGTGAGAACTTATTGAGTCATGTTTATGCGTGACCACAAAGTAGTTTGTTTAAAACTGTGCCCACAACATGTCCATCACTACCCACGCAGAAATGTTGCTTTTCAGACATAATGACCAAACAGGGTGTGGTTACAGTACAATTTCATGTTCAAACACTTACAAATTTTTATTATTACTATTTTATAAACATATAACACTATTTACGTTGATTCTGGCTTTGGCAGTTCCCAATATGCTAGGCAACCACCATGACAGCAAGTCAAGCCTGAATGATTGCTTCATTACATAGAATATAAATAGATGTTGATGAATATCAATCATAATAATAAATATATCAGCCTCATATAATGAGGTGATTTATGCTGTTAAAAAATTCCGTCTCTCGTGCAATAATATTGACCGAGTTTCAGATCCCCTCCACATGTGACATCAAAAATGGTACAATTTTGAATGGTGTTTGAGTCTCTGCATGGATTCTCACAGCATAAAGTTTCATAAGGGATGGTAATAGTCAAGCAATAAATATTCCTTGACACTAAAATGCCCTGATTGGAACAGGCATTTATTGTTATATATTATCAGGCCATTAAAAACATAATAACCCCATGGGTTGATAGCTCTGCTGACTTGAATGAGAGCACATGAACTGAGATAAAGTGCAACAAGCAAACTGGTTTTGGTTTTCCATACAAGATTCCAATTCAGTTTTGAGGAGATATTCATTGGTATCTTGTAGATCATCTTGTTATCAATGCAATTTTTCATGCACAAAATTTGTCACTGCATTAAGGTCAATGAATGCAGGGACAAAATAAAACTGACAGTTTGGTTGTCAGGCATGCCCAATATTGATTATCTTAGTTAATCATTCACGAGATCTTCTCCTTTAGGTATTAGTAGGCAAGATGTTGTATCTTCAGAGGTCTAATTCTATCTATTTTCCATTAGGTTCAGTTCTTTTGCCATTTTGTTATGATTTTTTCTTGCTTGATCGATTGCCACCAAGAGGTGACAAGTTGTGAAAAGTAACCCACAGAAAACGGAGAGACGTGATGACCACATCGCATGGATGATTTGAGATAACTTTATGTCAAACCTTGATTGCCGCCTTGGATTACCCCTGCCTCCCAAACTTTGACCTAGATAAAGTTATGGGGTGCAGCTAAGCATGTTTAGTCCTCAAGATGGCATTTTACACTCATTGTTGTATTTCAGTCGGGAAGTATCTTGTGTGTTGATCAATCTGGTACTTGATTCATTTCCATTCACCACACAGAAGTGATTTTATTCATAACAATTCAAATGTCAACAATTCAACCAATTGTCTTGATAACCTATTTAAGTTAAAAACCTATTTAAGTTAATAATTTAACACTGTTCTCTTACACTTGTGCAGCAGTTTCAAAGTAGGATAAAAAGTACCGACCATTCCATTTTAACAATAGAGGTATTAATTTTAATGGACGTCTTGTTAAACATTGATAAGATGCATCCATGGTTGAGGTCTAGAGGTCCTATCATTACTCAACAGCCAGACACCTTGATTCCTGGATGGCACAATCTTTGATTTTAGTCAAATTTGCTGAGGGGTAAAAACTACCCTGGGACCAGATAAACAAATCTTAGATTTAAAGCTATTGCTGGAGAGTGTTTCAAAAAGCAATTGACTAGCATTGGCCAGTGGTTTTAAAAATCTACTGGCCAAACATGTTTTTCTCACCTGAGCCATCTTAATATGCAAGCGTTGCAGAAGCGGTGGCCACATTCTGTTTGCATCGGGTTCCGCAGCATCAGCAGACATATTGGACAAAGGTATTTGTCTTCCACCGGTGATAAGAACAAGTCCGGATCATACCCCTCCTCCTTGCTCTCTCCTCCGGAGGAGCCGCTGGACAGCTCCGTGGTGCTTCCGCTGCTGCCAGAACTGTGATATTCACCGCCGGAGGAACCCTGGCTGGCTGGGAGCTGGATGTCTTCATGAGCAGGCCGGTACATAGGGCGTTTGCGGTACTTCCTGTTGATGAAGCGGGTTATGAAGGCAACGATTTTCCTCATATGAGGCCATAGAGACATTAGTCACTCCCCCTACAACAAGACAACACAAGATATTGTTATAAACTATATGTTTGTATTTGATTTATGAATATGGTATTGCTTTCATATAAATAAGGAATAAATATTTCATACACATGCATGACCAAATAGAGGTTTGATTCCAATTAATTAGGTCATGTTTAACATTAGGTCATGTCTAACATCACTGGCATTGAAGATTTATTTTCAAGCCTCCAGACAAGTATCTGTAGACAAGCATTTTAAAAATTCTACTGGCCCAAATCTGAGTAAAAGTTTCTTGTATTTATCATTTTATGGACCAGTGGATTTGAAAAAAAAGTCAAGTACATTAAGAACTCTTATTCCTCTCTGGCCAGTGATCAAAATTCTTGATATCAAGGCCTGCATGCAATATTTGTGCATGTCAAATAGGACTCCAATTATCACTGTTCAGTAATTTGTAACATTTTTTATTACAAAAGATAAAAAACAACTTCAATATGCTTTACTGGATGTAACAAACAAGTTGTTTGTAAAAAAGAAAAGTGTTTGTCTTGTGATAGTTTCAAAGTTATCGCCTAATGTGTTCAAGACACAAGATCAAAGTGATTTTTGTAAATCAATAGTTTTTAAATTGTCAACCTTGTGTGTCTTGCCAATATGCCTGAAAAAAAATGATCAGCTTATGTATAAACGTAGAGTTATTCCAGGCTGTTACAGAACAAAAACCTGTGTCGTCTTGATCAAATAATCAATTGGAGCCAAGCATCTATTTTGTCATGCACAAGTGTGACCGACCGAACAAGGTCATGCATTTTAAATAGTACATCTGGTCACACGTTCCTGAAATTCAGTCTCATATGCATGTTTTGGTCATGTTATTAACTGGGATGTTCTAAAGCTTGTCATCCTCATCCTACTTTTATCATCGTCATCCAACCTTCATCATCATTAAATCTTATTCATCCTGATCCCACCTTCATCATCATTAAATCTTAATCATTCTGACCCCACCTTCATCATCATTAAATCTTATTCATCCTGATCCAACCTTCATCATCATTAAATCTTATTCATCCTGATCCCACCTTCATCATCATTAAATCTTAATCATCCTGATCCAACCTTTGTCATCATTAAATCTTAATCATCCTGATCCAACCTTTGTCATTAAATCTTAATCATCCTGATCCCACCTTTATCATCATTAAATCTTAATCATCCTGATCCAACCTTTGTCATTAAATCTTAATCATCCTCATTAAATTTCATCATTATTAAATCTTAATCATCCTGATCCAACCTTTCGTCATCATTAAATCTTATTCATCCTGATCCCACCTTCATCATCGTTAAATCTTAATCATCATGATCCAATCTTTATCATCATTAAATCTTAATCATCCTGATCCAACCTTTGTCATCATTAAATCTTAATCATCCTGATCCCACCTTTATCATCATTAAATCTTAATCATCCTGATCCAACCTTCATCATCATTAAATCTTATTCATCCTGATCCAACCTTCATCATCGTTAAATCTTAATCATCCTCATCCCACCTTCATCATCATTAAATCTTAATCATCCTCATCCCACCTTCATCATCTTTAATTCTAAGTCTTTCTCATCAAATCTTCATCATCATAAAATCTCAATCATCCTCATTCAACCTTCATGAGCATGAACTGTTCTTACAGATATAAACTGTGCTTACTGAAATGTACCACCATTACAGCTGCATGGGAGATTTCTGCATTCTGACATGTGCTTACTGACATGGACCCTGTTGCAGCTGCATTGAAGACTTCTGCATTCTGACATGTGCTTACTGACATTACAGCTGCAATGGTGGTAGGCTTCTGTATTCTGACATGTGCTTACTGACATGGACCCTGTTGCAGCTGCATGAAAGGCTGCTGTATTCTGACATGTGCTTACTGACATATACCCAGTTACAGCTGCATTGAAGACTTCTGCATTCTGACATGTGCTTACTGACATGTACCCTGTTACAGGCTTACAGCTGCATTGAAGACTTCTGCATTCTAACATGTGTATACTCACATGACAGCTGCATGGAACACTTCTGCATTCTGACATGTGCTTACTGACATGTACCCTGTTACAGCTGCATTGAAGACTTCTGCATTCTAACATGTGTATACTAACATATACCCAGTTACAGCTGCATTGAAGACTTATGCATTCTGTCATGTGCTTACTGACATGTACCACCATTGCAGCTGCATGGAAGACTTCTGCATTCTGACATGTGCTTACTGACATGTACCACCATTACAGCTGCATGAAAGGCTGCTGCATTCTGACATGTGCGTACTGACATGAACCTGTTGCAGCTGCATTGAAGACTTCTGCATTCTGACATGTGCTTACTGACATGTACCTGTTACAGCTGCATGGAAGGCTTCTGTATTCTGACATGTGCTTACTGACATGTACCCTGTTAAAGCTGCATGGAAGGCTTCTGTATTCTGACATGTGCTTACTGACATGTACCCTGTTAAAGCTGCATGGAAGGCTTCTGTATTCTGACATGTGCTTACTGACATGTACCCTGTTACAGCTGCATGGAAGGCTTCTGTATTCTGACATGTGCTTATTGACATGTACCATCATTGGAAGCCATGTGTATCTAATTGGTCTACATTGTGAAGATGCTAAATTAATGCTGTTAACATTTCCCATACATACCAGTGCAACACCATATCAAATGCCCTCTAGCTCTATTTCACTTATGATGACAATAAATGCTGTCACGATCATTCCTCATCAAGATCTGGGACTTCATCTTTCTGGGAAAGTGGTTAAACTACTCCATGTTCTATTTGGGCCAAAATAATTGATTACAGTATTAGGGGCGATCCATTTGATTTTTGTGGGGTGGGGTGGGAGATTTTGGAGAAAAAAATTTATTCACCCACCCCATCCCAGAAAAAAAATTTATTCATTCACCCTACCAAAGAAAAAAAATTTATTCATCCACCCTACCAAAGAAAAAAAATTTATTCATCCACCTCCTTCCAGTTTTTTAGATGGTTTATATTTTGTAGTTTTGTCCTGCCCCGCCCAGTAATTAATGACGGATTGTTAACAAGAAAAAAAATTTATTCACCCACCCCACACCAGAAAAAAAAATTATTCACCCACCCCACACCAGAAAAAAAAATTATTCATCCATCCTACTTAAGAAAAAAAATTTATTCATCCAGTACTGCTGTCCCACCCCACCCCACAAAAATCAAATGGATCGCCCCTTATCCTTATAAAGTGTTCATCTTAAGTAGTGCTCCCTAAAAGTGCCCATCTCCATTCATATTGCAATTCTCTAAGACTTCTCAACATGAAACAGAAATTTATCTAAAATTTTGTGATTTCTGTAAATATATTAGACTATCCAAAGCATATTGTGCAAAACATATTGTGATGATGACCCTTTGAACTTTTCATTATTTTCACTTAAATTATTTCTTATTGTTTTCATCAAATCATTTTTCTTCAGCCAGCTAAAGATTTGTCACAAATTACTCTACTAAGCCAAAAAAAATCTTCAATTCTTCAATCAGTCAATTACATCAGCACTCTTTAAGATTTTTTCAACCAAAAATTCTATATTTTTTAAACTTAGACTTTGAAAACTAAAAAAAAGAAATGGGGATGCGTAATGGTTTTATTAATGGAATATTAAATCATTTTAGTGAGTGATTTTCAGCAATGGATGTATTACAAGTACCAAACAATGGTTCCATCTTGAGATGATCATTCAATATTTCTTCAGCAAAATAATTTCCAACTTCCTCAGAGATCACCCCATGTTATTTATGCTGGCAAATTATGTGTAATTCACATTGTGATAAAACCCACAAATTCAGCTCTGTGGCCACAAAACATTTCTGTTCAGACTCCCTCCAAACAGTCAATGGCGTCATCATCAAGAGTCTGTGGCAGACTACCTCTTGTGCCACACATGAAGAATGCATGAACTAATAGTGCCACGCAATAGCTGTGCAAAACCAAATAAGGTCACAAGATGGCAGCACGTGATCTTATTTGGTCATGAATAAAAATATGTTTGGCTCAGACTGATAATGAATAATGAATCAAATTTCCCCGAAATATGTACCTGTCTAACAAATCTGTAATCTTTCTTATCCATGTTATCAGTAATTAATGTTTTTATCAATAACATCCTTAATATTATTGGAGACTGCTATGTTTTCAGAATTTAGCAGATCATTGAACCTATTCAGTATTACCCTTTGATACCTTATGACGATTTTTTTGTGATAACACAAAGCTCTATTATTAAAGACATTATCTATTTTATGTAACTTGGTTACAGCAAGATTCTATAATACTCTATATCATTATAGAATGCTGCATTGCAATTGCAATCTTTTAAGGTTGGTATCTGACCTATTGACCTAGTTTATGTCCTGTGTGCTTGCTACTATACAGACCAGCATTCTACAGTCCATGCTAATTTGTAGACACAAATAAGTAGAAACAATATTTCTCCACATCTAGGTAACATAAGATTTAATTTTGCGGAGACATATAATCATAGTGAATAGGGACCCTACAACTCAACAGCATAAATGAGGAAATCAAGTGACATGCCCAGATAATTACTTGGCATAATCACAGCTTGCTGATTAGGTGCTTTTTATTGACCTAATAATTCAAAAGTAGGTAAGTGGCCTGAACAAAACATAACCCCCTGGGTTGATGACTTGAATAAAAGCACATGAACTGATATAAAATGGAACTGGCAAACAGGTTATGATTTTCCATACATGGTTCCAATTCAGTTTTGATGTAATATTTATTGATATCGCATTGATGACTATGTCAGCATAGCTACTGCAGTGATAGGGGGAAATTGTCATTCTGTCCTTCAAGTTTGATCTTCTCTGAATCTTCTGGGTGGAGTTCTTAGCTATTAGAAGGCAAGATGTTGTATTTTCAGGCGACTAATTCTATCTATTTTCCAACAGACTCAGATCTTTTTCCAATTTGTTGTGTTTAAAAAAAAGCAAATAGCTATCATTAAATTGTCAAGGAGGCTGCCATTTTGAATAACATAAAATATTAGCCAATAAGAATCGAGATAACAAGTTGAGGCTAAATTTAATATGTAACATGCATTTTGATAGGTCAAAATTATCATCTGCTCAAGTCTGCTTTAAAAAAAGATTTAAATGATCATTTAAGAAGCATTTTCCAGATATGTTCACATGCATTACAAAAAATAAATGATCAGCATAGCTCTAAGGCCATTAATTGACATATGTTTATTCACTTTTAATGGTTGTGAGATGTTGCATGTCCACAAATTTTGAATTCTAGGTCAAAAGTCACATGAATAAAAGAGTATGATGAGGCACAACTATAACACAAAACATTTCTGTATACGAATGTATTAATTTCCTCCAATAATTAGTTGCTGACATAGACTTACTGACAAATTCCAATCGGCATATATAAGGAATATCATAGCACTGAGACTGCTTTACTTAAGGTTCAAAATAATATCTTGCGTGATCATGATAAAAAAAGTCTGTAATACTACTGTTTTTGGATCTCTCGGCTGCCTTTGATAGAATTGATCATTTAATACTGCTGAGTGGACTTGAATCACGTTGTAAGGTCAAAGTTCATGCCTTGGAATGGCTCAGGTCATAGCTGATGGACAGGAGACAATATGTCAAAGTTGGACACTATTTGACACAATGATCCTCCATGAGACACATTAAATACGGTTTTCCTCAAAGTTCAGTCCTAAGACCTCTTCTTTTCACGATTTACATCTGGCTGACATACTTGCAAAATATGGACTAAGTTACCATATCTATGCTGATGATACCCAGATTTACATTAATGTAAACATTAATATGTAAAAAGGGACATTACCACACAAGACATAAAAAACTGCCGAGACTCTAACTCATGCCTTTGTCACATCCATGCTTGACTATGGTAATGGTCTCCTGGAAGGTCTCCCAACCTCTGAGACTAAGAAACTACAATATCCACAGAACTAAGCGTGGAGTGGAGGAAATCAGGAAATTTGACCATATCTCTATGAAACTGCAGGAATTACATTGGCTCCCTGTACATGCCAGAATTAATTTCAAGATTCTCCTTACCACCTGGAAGGCATTAAATGGTAAGGCACCTCCTTACTTGCATGATCGACTTGTCATCAGGCACAGGGAGAGGGACCTCAGATCTAATGATTGCACCCACATGCTTGTTCCCAGGACATGCCTAAAGACTGTGGATGATAGGGCTTATTTGCGGATTGCCCCTAAGTTTTGGAATTCCCTCCCTAACAACGTAAAGAGTTGTACTTCAGTTGATACTTTCAAGAGTAGATTGAAGACACACTTTTTCAGGAAAAGTTATCTTAACATAGCACTATGAACAGACAGATATTATTATCATTATCATTATTATTATTATACTCCATACAAAAAGGTTAATGTTGATATCATTAAGATTCAATGGAATCTGAATCGCCACCTATATATCTATCTCTGTTTAAAATTTAAACATATTCTACCGGTAGTTTTGGAGTAGATTTTCAAACAAATGTTGACAGACAAATGGACAGGCAGACAGATGGACAGACATTTCCCCACTCCTAAAGACTTCAAAGAAGTCAGCAGAGCTAAAAAGCAAAAATATGGTCTATTGTGTGCTTTGTTTTGCAGGTGTGATAAGTTCTTCGGGCTATGATCTTATCCATGAGCTATTTACTCAGGTACCCAGCAACCAAAAGATCACATTGTCAATACTCACTAAGGCCCCTGATATTATATAACAGTACGTAACTTGCAACCAGAGATCAAAGGATCAAAGGATCAACCCCTCAATCTGTCCCATTTGGTAACAAAATAGCTGTGGCACAGCTGCATGGAGAAAATGGCAGACAGAGAGGATGATTATTTTGAGGCACTGAAAGTTCACAGTTTGGCTACTCTTTTTGGAAAGCTAAAGGCACTCTTGAGCCGAAACTGTCTTGCTATTTTCTGTGGTAAATTTACTGTATTTCAAGGCTGAAACTGCCCGGTTAGTCTTTATTGCAAGCTGAATGCACTCCAGGTCTGAGGCCAGCATGCTGCCCCCCACAGCAAGCTGAATGCACTCCAGGTCTGAGGCCACCATGCTGCCCCCCACAGCAAGCTGAATGCACTCCAGGTCTGAGACTGCCATGCGGCCCTCCACAGCAAGCTGAATGCACTCCAGGTCTGAGACCACCATGCTGCCCTCTACGGCAAGCTGAATGCACTCCAGGTCTGAGACCACCATGCTGCCCTCTACGGCAAGCTGAATGCACTCCAGGTCTGAGGCCAGCATGCTGCCCCCCACAGCAAGCTGAATGCACTCCAGGTCTGAGGCCACCATGCTGCCCCCCACAGCAAGCTGAATGCACTCCAGGTCTGAGACTGCCATGCGGCCCTCCACAGCAAGCTGAATGCACTCCAGGTCTGAGACCACCATGCTGCCCTCTACGGCAAGCTGAATACACTCCAGGTCTGAGACCACCATGCTGCCCTCTACGGCAAGCTGAATACACTGCAGGTCTGAGACCGCCATGCTGCCCTCTACGGCAAGCTGAACGCACTGCAGGTCTGAGGCCGCCATGCTGCCCTCTACGGCAAGCTGAATGCACTGCAGGTCTGAGACCTCTGTGCTGCCCTCTACGGCAAGCTGAATGCACTCTAGGTCTGAGACTGCCATGCTGCCCCCCACAGCAAGCTGAATGCACTGCAGGTCTGAGGCCGCCATGCTGCCTTCTAAGGCAAGCTGAATGCACTGCAGGTCTGAGACCACCATGCTGCCCTCTACGGCAAGCTGAATGCACTCCAGGTCTGAGACCACCATGCTGCCCTCTAAGGCAAGCTGAATGCACTGCAGGTCTGAGACCGCCATGCTGCCCTCTACGGCAAGCTGAACGCACTGCAGGTCTGAGGCCGCCATGCTGCCCTCTACGGCAAGCTGAATGCACTGCAGGTCTGAGACTGCCATGCTGCCCTCCACGGCAAGCTGAATACACTCCAGGTCTGAGGCCGCCATGCTGCCCTCTACGGCAAGTTGAATGCACTCCAGGTCTGAGGCCGCCATGCTGCCCTCTACGGCAAGCTGAATGCACTGCAGGTCTGAGACCTCCGTGCTGCCCTCTACGGCAAGCTGAATGCACTCCAGGTCTGAGGCCGCCATGCTGCCCTCTACGGCAAGCTGAATGCACTCCAGGTCTGAGACTGCCATGCTGCCCTCCACGGCAAGCTGAACGTACTGCAGGTCTGAGGCCGCCATGCTGCCCTCTAAGGCAAGCTGAATGCACTGCAGGTCTGAGGCCGCCATGCTGCCCTCTACGGCAAGCTGAATGCACTACAGGTCCTGACTTGGGGGCACAAATATTTCCGGAAAAAACGTTATAAATTTATCATAAAATTTACGCTATTATTAATAAGACACTGTTATATGCTCAACTGTAACAAAATTTGTTAAATTTTGTGATGATTATTATGTGATTTTGATGCTTTTTATGAGATATAAAAAACTCTTTATATAACAGAACCGCCCAGATTGGTTCAGAATTGGTTCAGATCAATGGTATGACGTCATACCGCCAAGATATGTTTTGATTACCGACCAGATTGGTTCAGAGCTTTCCCACCCCTGAAGACTCAATGGTATTTTGTATTGCATTATCAGCCAAGCATCCATCCATTAATGTGACCAAATAAGGTCATGCAATAAGTATAAGTGGATCTATACTGTCCTTCATATCCTCATGGCATCACTTTCATGCATGAATGCGTAAATGTTTGGTTCCAACTGATAACATGGTCAAGCAATGATTACCTGTATGACATCATTTGGTCATATTCATGCATGACCAAAGATAAGTCTGTCTGCAACTGAGTATGTTTGTGCCCTGGTACTCTGCTGGTAGGACGTCCTTTCCACTGAACATCTGCTCTTTAAATCTTTGGAAACCACCTTTTTTCCTGCTATAAATATTCTATTTTTTCAAATCTTATCAATTGAATACTTTTTTATGAATAGATGGAAACAAGATTGTTACAGCCCAATAAATCCCAGCCTCATCTCGGCAGGTGTGCCAGAAAATGCCTATTAATAGAGCAAAAAAAGCAATCCATCAAGGACTATTTCCTCAAACTTCCTGGTTTATAACTAGGACCATAAGTTAAAGGCGAAGATTTCAGACAGCAAAATGAAAAACCAGGCCACTCTTAGTCTACTGGTCTTGACCAAATATAAAGACCTATTCATCAAGATAGAGACCAGTAAAATCTCTGACACATACATGTATGGTTCTGGCCTCTATGCTTCAAAAACCAAACTGTTTTTTTGCACCTCTAGGCTAGTGATAATTTGAAGCCCTGCAGACATGATTAAATTGATTTATGTAATCTGTAGATTTATCTGCGTATTAAACATCACAACATATTAAACATCACAAGATTAATGAAATGGACAGATGGCTATGAGGATAAGGTTAGGTTTCAGTCATTATTCGGTTACTGAATCACTATCTGTGACTTTATAATATAGTATGTGTGTCAGCATTGGGCATGCTTATCATACAAAGTCACTTAAGTCTCCCAACATCTGACCTGCTGAGGATGTTTGCAAGGTCACAGTGGCAGGAGAAGGAGGACTACTCCAGGGTCCCACACAGTGTCTTATGTATATCGTAGCCTCACACAACTGTGTTTACCTTATTTGCATCACCTTTCTACTCTAATTATTGACGAAACTGAGATCTTTTGTACATATATTGTTCAGTTGAAAGAATTGTGCATCTCTTAGTCTCACGCAACTGTATTTACCTTGCTCGCAACAACAACAACAACAACAACAACAACAACAACAACAACAACAAATTTATAAAAGCTACTGGAATTGTTTAAAACCATGTTTAGTTGAAACATAGTCATAGTCTAACAGGGCCCACATGCAAAGGGCCTGCAATTAAGGTGCTTCTGACACAATCCCCTTGCAGGGCCTGCATTTAAGGTGCTTCTGACACAATCCCCTTGCAGGGCCTGCATCTAAGGTGCTCCTGACACAATCCCCTTGCAGGGTCTGCATTTAAGGTGCTTCTGTCACAATCCCCTTGAAGGGCCTGCATTTAAGGTACTCCTGACACAATCCCCTTGCAGGGCCTGCATTTAAGGTGTTTCTGACGCAATCCCTTACAGGGCCTGCATTTAAGGTGCTTCTGACACAATCCTATTGCAGGGCCTGCATTTAAGGTGCTCCTGATACAATCCCCTTGCAGGACCTGCATTTAAGGTGTTTCTGACGCAATCCCTTACAGGGCCTGCATTTAAGGTGCTTCTGACACAATCCCATTGCAGGGCCTGCATTTAAGGTGCTCCTGATACAATCCCCTTGCAGGGCCTGCATTTAAGGTGTTTCTGACGCAATCCCTTACAGGGCCTGCATTTAAGGTGCTCCTGACACAATCCCCTTGAAGGGCCTACATAGTGTCCAGACTAGAGCAGGTCTCATCAGCACAGAGGTATGAAGCATGACACACTGCCTCAGCATTTGTAATATTATACATACTTCCTGCTTAGTTTTTACTTATATTTTGCAGTCAGCTGAAACTTAGAGGTCTGTGACCTCACAAACCATGTTGTCTAAAATAGGTTTTATGATGAACATTAAGCATTTGAGCTGAAAATAAGATAAATTTGGCCCTGTAACCCATTGGAAATTTAAACATTCTATGGATAAAAATCTTACATTGAGCCAATATTTCACCCCTTTAAACAGGGACACAATTTGAGTTTTAATTGTAGGATTTTCATTTTTGTCGACTCGACTTCGTTGAAGAGGGAGACTTAAATTTGAGTGCTGTCCATCTGTTCATTAGTTTGTTAGTTCGTCTGCATATAGTGTTAGCGCAATAAAGTCCTAGACATTGCTTGGATTGTTTTCATATTGCACAAACACATTGTACATATCAATATCTTGGATGAGTTTGATAATTGCTGTGATTGGACAATTTCTGTTTCTATTGTAACCACTTTCCCGAATGGCAGGAGACTTAAGAGTTATGCTCTTGTTAATAATTTTGATCATACTGCAAAATATCAATGTAAGGCTGGCATTGGCACGGTGCCAAATAATGGGTTCCAGATAATTATCAAATAGAGGGACTACAATGTGTGTCACTCTATGATAGGTATGGTGCTGGAGAACCTTTTCCTGTGATTGATATGGGTCATGCTATTGACATCGGTTTGGGGTGTTCTTCTGTGCATGCTGTGTGTGCTTTTTAAACTCTAATTTGCACATGCACTTTTGCATATGAATAATTTCCATACCATGTAAACAAAGAAAGAGAACATGACATTATTCCTTACAGTAAAAAATGTTTAATTTGATAATGTATCATCTCCATCTATCGATATCAAAATACTGCATGTATCCATTGTTCAATTAATGTCAGAATACTGCATGTATCCATTGTTCATTTAATGTCAGAATACTATATGTAATCCATTGTGCATATCATCTCAGAGTACTATATGTAATCCATTGTGCATAAAATGTCAGAATACTGCATGTAATCCATTGTTCAATTAATGTCAGAATACTGCATGTATCCATTGTTCATTTAATGTCAGAATACTATATGTAATCCATTGTGCATATCATCTCAGAGTACTATATGTAATCCATTGTGCATAAAATGTCAGAATACTGCATGTAATCCATTGTTTTTTTAATGTCAGAATGTATGTAATCCATTTCATATACAATGTCAGAATACTACATGTAATCCATTTCATATACAATGTCAGAATACTGCATATACCATATGACAGAATACTGCATGATATCCACTGTGTACATTATTTTAGAGAACTAACTGCATGTTATCCACTGTGTGTAATTAATTCTCTATTTTATCCAAAAATACTGAATTTTTGAATAATTATACGTACTGCACATCATTTCGTATTATAAAAATTATTCATCCTTTCGACATCTATGATTAATGTTTGTTATTCATTTGGTGCACTACCTTGAATTTTTGCATATTATTAACACCCAACATAGTAATGAATTTAACACAAACTTGTTGTACTGCATGTTTCCAGTTGGACTGAAACATCTGATTGGTCACGCACAAACATGACCAAATAAGGTCATGCATGGCCATTGTGTAACAACATTTGATCATGAGCAGCACTGGTATGGCACCATTTGGTCATGTAAACCTCTTGCATGACACAATATGGTCAAGCAATGGTCCTATGTGGCCTCAAAAGATCATGTTTATGCGTGAACAAATCGATGTCTTGTTCAAACTGGTTACTGCATTTATCAAATGTGGCTGCAATTCACACTGCATTACATTACATTACTTTACCTGTGATCGCTATATGTATTATTTGGAAGTATACTCACTGTATTATATCGCATAAAAACACTAACTCTGATTGGACGAGAAATGTGTGTATCCTTATTGGTGGAGTGGAGCGCCTATCTACTTCCTAGAAGGAGGCGGCAATTATAAACATGTGACAATGACAGGTAATAAAGTTCTGTTCATGCTGTATTCATATGAACACTTTTTTTTTTAATTCAACATTCCACTCCATTATCCATTCAAATAATAATAATAATTAACAAGCAGCGATAACACAAACACATGTAAATGTATGTGCATTATAAGATTTATGAGGACTATTCCTCTGTCCTCAGGCTGAGGTATGCTTACTTTGAGAAAAAAGGAAATAATTCACATAACATTTGAACTGAAAGTTCTAAATGCATGGATTGAAATAGGTTCATGCAATAATACGATATCTTGTTATGCAGCAATAATATGATAATATGAATTATCCAAGGTATTCCGAGTTCCGAGATGATATGGATTTCTATGCAGTTTATATAGTATGAAAAATGTGAGATCTATTTGTCAAAAAAAAATCATACTTATCAGACCCGATGCAATTAAAACACAATTCATTGGAAGAGAGCTTGACATATGAGTCATATTTAATGTAACTACCGTATTTCTGATTCTCCCTTCCAGTTATCATGAATTATCATGTATACATTGTAATATTTAAAATTGTAATATTTCATACCATGATTAATGGCAATCCATGTCATTACAAAATTGCTCTCTACTTGAAACACTTAAACCAGTCTACACCACAAAAGATTACAGAAAAGTTAAATATTCATCTTTGGCACAACAGTAAAAATATTGCCTTTTGATCAAAATAATCCTTCCACAATGTTAGTTTTATCTAAGACCAATGTAATTGGATAATACAAGTGAATATATTTCTTTATAAAGAGTTGCCAGAATTGCTTTGAAGAGTCCAAAACTGAGAAGTTTCACTTCAGTGTCACTTTCACTGTCACTGTCAATGAGTGCCATGTCACTGTCAGATGTAAAAAGTAAATAAATCAAAGTAGTTTGACAGTTTTTAAACAAAATTCAATGCAATAAATATAATTCAGAAGTCCACATATTAAGTTATTCAGTATCAATAAATTCGAATGATCTTAACACACCTACCTATTTAACATGTAAACAGAGAGCACTGCAAGCGGAACATTCCAAAATAATTTTCCGGTTTAGGTTTGGGGAAATCCCTGCCGAGAAACTTTAAATTCTGATTGGTAGACAATCCTTGCACAACTCAAAAAGTAGGACAATCATGTTGCACTCGTTTAAACGGGTTCGGTTTAATGGATTAAACAGTTACGAATCTGTTTGTGCAGCTGGCGACTGATGTCACGGATTGTCAAGGTTTGTTCTGATTGATTCATCTAAATATTAAAAAGGGAATCCCCCTATTATAATGACGTTTTTCCAGTTTGGTGCTCCGATGCGTGGACGGAATTCCAGCCAAACATCCGGGCATCGGATAGGTTCTTTACTGTCCCTTATCTGGTACAGTGTCTGGGAACACACTCCTTGTGGCAACATTAAGGTTCTGTAAAACGAAGTTTACTCTTATCCACTGTATCAAATGTGCCAATTCCGCTCACAAGATAATATATCGATTTGTATATGCATATAAGTCTTTCTATGAAATAAAGTTAAATAATAGATTATGACCATATCCGTTCTGATAAAACTAAATAAAAGTTATGAAGAAAAAGAATAAGGTAAAATCGCGGGCACCTAAAATGTTTTTTGTGGACGGTAGCATACGTCCATGTAGCTCTCGATTTGCTGTCAATTCACTCATCAACAAATCTACATTTGATTTTAATCTTTATTAAGTTAGTTCGGAACAGAATAATCTTCAAAATGTTACAGTAGAAATCTTCTAGTTTTATGTTCAATTCCAAGAATATAACTTACAGGTGAGATACATCAGACACCATTTCACAGTGAGGTCCGGATAGCTCCCAGCTGTCAACAGGATCCAACATCTGTCAAAGCTGCTCACGTTACCCTTAGGTTTCAGTCACACTCCAAAGTGTGAATGTAATATAAGGAAATCTGTGGAATCAAAACTTTATTTGTGACATCTGAGATACACCCATTGTGACAATATTGGAATTTCCTGATTGATATAACAGTTTCCTGATTGAAATTATTAAATGAAAATGACATAAACTTTATATTAAATGAAAATGACACAGAAGTCTGATAACATCGTCCAATCAGTATCTATTTCCTCCTTGTAGTTGCACTTTTCTTTTGATCCTTTTATATGCACTTGATTCTGTTACTCTTGAATTTGCAGTCTTGCCGCCACATAACATGGAATTTGGCAATTATAGAAAGCTCAGACTTGACAACATGGGGATTTGACATAACCAGTGTCTAATTTAAATTTGAATTGTCTGGACCGCCATCTCTATTAAAATATTCAAAATGTGCAGTTCCAAGGAATTCCATAATTGTAATGCATATACATAATTGTGTATATGCTTTTTCTTATTCACTGAACTATCTTGAAACTTGAATATCAATTGAACTGTAGAATAATCAAGTGAGAAACTTATAGCAACTGTCAGCAGGCTAATAATAAGCAACATTTTAGAACATACTTCAATATCTATGTAGGTAACCTGGTGACAAAAATCCTATTGCAGCAGTGATTGGAAATTTAACTTGATATCCCCCTTTCATTGCAGTGGTATATTTACTTGCAATAATAGTTATAGTAAATCTCAGTTTCCGTCCCGATTTCATTACCTCCATTGTGTATTCTGTACCGAGTGCCCTCTAAGAAAGAAAAGGTACAACCTTGAACACTATTTCAGTCCTTGTATGGACCTCCAGTGACTGAAAATGGTAAATGAGGGATGGAAGCAGCCCAGCAATATAATGAGTGAGCCTCCGAGAAATAAGCATGAACTTATCATACAAATGTGAATTTTAAAAAATGTATTGATTTTCTATTAAATGTAGGATAAAATAGCACGAGGAGAGATAGTAGGCATCCATCATGGAATATCTCAACAAACTTAAAAACACAGTCACTGGCGTCATGCCTGGCAATCCCATAACCCGGGAGTTTGAAGTGCATGGACACCGAGCTAGCGCTGGACCAGGACTGCTGTGGAGAATCTACGATGCAACCAAGAAAACCACAAAACAGGTACGCTTAATTTTACTTAAGGTCTATAATCCACAATCAGTTTGAAGGATCTGGAGAGAACTTCGTGTGGTCTTGTATATTTACGTAACTGCCTTCGGTACACATGGCGGACAAACTCATTTGCATGAGATTTTTAAATACCTAACTCTTTTAGTGATAATTCATATTTTATGCCCAAAAAAGCTTGATTATTCTTTGGATGGCATTAGATAAAGAAAATATAAATACTTCACATAAGTGGCCAGCTGCAAAAACTTAGTCGCACCCGTTTTAACTACCGTTAAAACGGGTTCAATTTAAATAATAAAAATTTAAGACTAGCTGGTTAAGTTTACTTTTTCTGTGCTAAATTAACAAATAACATTAGTTTGGACACATTTAAGCCAAAAAAACATAAGTCTGTCCCAGTTTTTCATTGTGGATTATAGACCTTAAACAGAACTCTTGTGCAGATCATGTCATTTACTTTTCTTATTATCAGATCATTAGTTTTTTTATAATAATTTTAATGAAAGACTCTTTCATTAAAAAAAAACATTACTTTATTGCCTAGGTTTGATACAGAATATTAATGTGGTTGAACATAATTCCAAAATGATATCCAATTTTTGGTTTTATTTTATTTTAAAGGAAGCTTCAGTATTTATGTTTGAGAAGAAAACAATAGACCGTTATTCCAAAAGAGACAAAGATATTATTATTGATGTCTTGAAGAAAGGTGTCTCACAGTTAACAAGGCTCCGACATCCAAAGATTCTCTCTGTCCTGCATCCGCTTGAGGAATCCAGGTAAGTGTATGACAAAAAATATTGTCCAATCTAGGTGTGGTCAGGATCGAGCTCCTGCTTTTCCCGCCAGATGGAACATTTACTTTTAAATGTGATCGTTATGCCATCTACAGGGTTTTTCTATTCATTCAGTTTATTTCACAAAGGCGAAAGATTTGGAAAATCTGTCAGGACTGACTGTTTTATCACACTATCATTTACTGCTGGGTGACTTTTTGAAGCACGCACATCTTGACAATTCTGATGATTGCAGGAGGTAATATAGACTGTAATCTCTGTATGCTATGAATGTGTAAGTGGTGCTATGCATAATTAAAAGTGTAGCAGTGTTGACAGATAGCCTCCAGCAAGGCAAGGTCCGAAGAATGACTGCCATTGATTTCAATGGTACAGATGAGTCAAAGCTGTGCTCTACAGCATCTGCTGTAGACCATCCAAATATGTACAAATACTTAGCAGCCAAATATATGAATGGTTTCCATGTGGTTCAAAATGAGGCAAACTGCAAAGGCAAACAGCCTTTGGAGGATGGCTCGATCCAGACTGGGTAACTCTGGGACAAACAGCATATTTAAGAATCCATGTAACTATTTGACAGCAAATATTGAGGAATCTAGGTAACATATGTTCATGTGACATTAAAATGTTAAGGAAACCAGGATGCTAATGAATCAAAATAATGTGGAAGCAAAGGAACTTAAATGACACAAATATAATGAATAATTCAGGAAACTATCCAACACCAACATATTGTGGAATCCAAAAAAATGTGTGAGACAAAATTATAAATGAATCCAGTAAACTTTATGAGGTTAAGATATAGTGGTATTCTGATAACTAAATGAGCACAAAATATTGAGGAATTTTGGTAAATCTTTGACTCCAAAATACTGTGAAATCATGGTATCTATATGATAAAATATCAAGTAATTATTTTACCCCTAAAATAGTTGTAAGTCACCATTTGAACAGTTCAAATTTTGTTTTTACTCTTTGGTCTTTTACTCAGTGAATGATATATCACATATTATGTTTTACTACCAAGGATTTTATCAATAGGAAGTTCTGTTGTGTTTGCAGAGAGAGTCTGGCCTTTGCCACAGAGCCTGTGTTTGCAAGTCTTGCCAATGTATTGGGTTCCCATGACAACATGCCAAGCTCTATACCTCACGATCTGCAGGATTACAACCTCTATGATGTTGAGATCAAGTATGGACTCCTGCAGGTAAATGCTTTCATTGGTTTATTTTAAATGTGCTAATGTCATAGCAAAGAAATATAACTCCAGTATGGCAAAGAAATATAACTCCAGTATGGTGGACATAAATGTCTGAAAAAAAATATATTTCTGAAACTCAAAATATCACAAATTTGAAAATTGTTTTTAAAAGAGCATGACCAGTTAAACAAATTTAATTATATAATTATTCAAAAAAAGAAACACACACATTGCATCGTATCATAATATTTTTGCATTATATAGATGAGTGAGGGGCTGACATTTCTGCACAGTAGTGTGAAGCTAGTTCACTGCAACATGTGTCCGCAGGCCATCATCATCAACAAGAGTGGGGCATGGAAACTTGCTGGGTTTGACTTTGTCATCCACAATGCAAACCAGGCAGAACAAGCTGTAAGTATCAGAGCTGGATCTTCACAATAATGTTATCTTCTAGGGTAATAATTTTGACAGAACCATGAAAAAGTTTAATTGTTTTTTTCAAAATAACATTATGTGAAGAAAAAAAATGAAATGTGAGTTGTTTAGAAGTCAATAAAAATTATATATGAAAAGAAAACATAACCCATAATGCATTGCAATAATTGTAAACAAACTAAGTTTTGATTACATTTTTAGCTTCATTGAGCTGTGATAGGACATTTTTATTGTTTATGTATTGCACAAAATGAGAGATAATTATGAGAATGGTCTTGGTTGACTTGCTATTGATTGAGATTGTTTGTTTTTTGTGTGCTCACACAGAGTGGTACAGCTCAGGTAAGTAACATATTATCAAACCAGAAGTCTCTTTTACCTATGTTGATTATTTTATTTTTATTATCTCCACATGACCAAATAAGTGGGACAGTCTATATTTTCAATGAATTTTCATCAAGCTTATACCTTTTGTCATGTGAATATTATTTCTTGTCATATTATCTTGGAGAGAAACTACAACAATGACTGTATGAGTCCATGTAAAGTTTAAGTGAAGGGAGCTTACAGTCAGTTATATATTCCATATTAATAAGCATATTTAATTATTCAACTATCTGATAAGAACTTTGACTGAGTTTAGTGGTAAGGGTTAGTAAAGGTCTTTAAGTTCAATTGGGCTTCTTGGAGGAGATATCCTTAGTTTTCAGACATTACAGAGCTATTTTTAGCATATGGATTGAGTATATATATGTTCTCTGTCAGCTGTTTATCCATTCAAATTACTGAGGTAAAGCCCAGACCTCACTCACAGCTCAATCTACATATATGTAGATGCTGCCTTACAATAAATATCATAATTGCACAGTTTAATTCAAATTTATGTTTACTCATATTCTTTCCACTAAAATATTAGATTGCTAAAATATATTTATATGTTGTATAGTTATTTAATATTACATTATCAACAGCAGTCTTGTGAGAGCATATTTAACATAGAAATATATGAATATTTTTGTCATCTGACAAATCAGATAAGCAATACAAAACTTGTATAAAATATATTCATACAAAACAACATGTCACACTTGATATCAGATCTTTTAAAAACAAAAATATAAAAATAGGTTACATCAGCTCCCAGTATTCAGCATGGATTGCATCAAGATGATAGCCTCTGATCAAATTTTTAAATTAAGATATTTGTCAAATAAAATATGTTCTTATAAGTAAGAATGGTAACTGTTATTCAAAGCTTTTATGAAATGATTTTTTTCTTTTTTTTTCTTTGCTTGATAATTGGAGGATCACTATTTTTTTTATAATAAATTAAACATCTTTTAAATGTATTTTGGGTGAATTTATACAATTTTTGTATTGCTTATCACAAACATGCAAAATCAAATCTCCATTTGGTCTCAAAATATGGCTAAATTTTTAGGGTTGATTGCACATAAAATTTTCAGAACCAAAACAAAATCTATGCTTTATTCTAAAAAAATGTTGTTCTCTACCAAAACTTACTTTTAGAAAAGGCATATGTTGACTGTTTCCATCCCTTGTCAACCTTTTCCATTCTATACAGGTCCATACTTATCATGCACATATGAATATCAAATACAAGCACAATTTGCCTTTTAAAGTCCTCAGGGGCTGGGAAGAATTTCAAAAAGAATACAATAAAGTTACTACATCTGTGGTGGATGGCAATAACCCCCCATCCTTCAGGGGCTAGTGAGCATGCAGGACTGGCTGGGAAACCTCCTCTTTGGCTGAGAAGCCTTTATAAACTTTGATAACCTTTATTTGGCTGAAAAGACCGCTCAGAACTCTAATTTTCTCGAAAACAAAAAAATGGTTTTACAATTTATTTCTGTGATCATAACCGTTATTTGACAGGTGATTTGTGCAGAATTTTGCTGAAAAAATGCTGATGAACAATGAACAGTTGGAACCATAACTCTATTTGGTGATGCATTAACATGACCAAATAGGGTCACACACAACCTTCACCTGACCACTTTGTGCCATGCATGAGGTATGCATGACTAAATAGTGCCATGGAAAGGGTTAGCATGACCAGATAATGTCACACAAAAGCCATATGTGTCCTTATTTGGTCATGTTTCTGCATGATCAAATAGATATTTGGCTCCAACTGGTTTGTGTTCATCGAGCCTTTAATTCATGGACAATTGAAAAACTGCATATGTACATATAGTGCTGTCTCTCTGTCATGTTTGCCATGCCAATATCTGTGAATGACCTATTACAGGTAAAAAGATTTAAACCATGATTAAAGAAATGTATATAAGAATCTTTTATCTTCCAGATACCTTGTCTGGTATCTTCCTGGTACCTCGTCTGGTATCTTCCTGGTACCTTGTCTGGTATCTTTCAGATACCTTGTCTGGTATCTTCATGGTACCTTGTCTGATATCTCCCTGGTACCTTGTATGTTATCATCCTGGTACCTTGTCTGGTATCTTTCAGATACCTTGTCTGGTATCTTTTTGGTACCTTGTCTGGTATCTTCCTGGTACCCTTATCTTCCTTGTACCCTTTTCATGGCACTATTTAGTCATGCATACCTCATGCATGGCACAATATAGTGATGCCTTGTCTGTTATCTTGCCCCATGCCTTGTCTGTTATCTTGCCCCATGCCTTATCTGTTGTCTTGCCCTATGCCTTATCTGTTATCTTGCCCCATGCCTTGTCTGTTATCTTGCCCCATGCCTTATCTGTTATCTTGCCCCATGCCTTATCTGTTATCTTGCCCCATGCCTTGTCTGTTATCTTGCCCTATGCCTTATCTGTTATCTTGCCCCATGCCTTATCTGTTATCTTGCCCCATGCCTTGTCTGTTATCTTGCCCTATGCCTTATTTGTTATCTTGCCCCATGCCTTATCTGTTATCTTGCCCCATGCCTTGTCTGTTATCTTGCCCCATGCCTTGTCTGTTATCTTGCCCTATGCCTTATCTGTTATCTCGCCCCATGCCTTATCTGTTATCTTGCCCCATGCCTTGTCTGTTATCTTGCCCTATGCCTTATCTGTTATCTTGCCCCATGCCTTATCTGTTATCTATTATTTATTGAGAAACAATATCTTTTACCCAGATCTCGAAGACAGATTACAGTCTTCAACCCAAAAAGATGACCACAACACTAACATTCACTCAAATTATTTGGTACATTTTAAGTATATCACAGAAAATTAAATCTAAAAATGCATCTTTTCATTATTGAGTACGAATGTATATTCCAGGCATATTACCCATTCCGGGAGTGGGATCCAGAGATTCCACACTTGGTTCAGCCTCACCTGGATTACCTGGCCCCGGAGTTCACGCTCTCCATGACCTGTGATACGGCCTCTGATATGTTCTCACTCGGCGTTCTCTTCTATGCCGTCTTCAACAATGGCCGCACCATATACGAGTGTCAAAATCAACTGGGAACCTACAAGAAAAATGTGGAGGAGGTAAGGATGTTTACTCATTCAAGGTCACTGGTGAACAGTCGCATGAAGGCTGTTTGTCAATGGAATTATTTTTGCCTTGGAGTAGTCATTAGATAGTATTATAACCTATAGCTGTCATCAAAATGATGCTTTTTTTCAGCAACTATTAAAAGAAGGTTGTTAATAATTAACATGTTAAAATGACCTTTTGAAGGGCAAAATTGGGGACTGCTCAGCTACATGGGGTCAAATAGTAGCATAGACCTTGACAATTATGGAAGGCATATATTTACATATGGTTAGTTTTAGAGGAGAATCCTGATCCTTTAGACCATCTTAGAGTATATAGTCATTTACAGTAAAATTGCAAAATATCTGATAGTTAAAACCGTCTTTTAAGCCCTTTAAGAAGATTCTTTGTACTTTGAAAAGTGTGAGCATCATTAAGAACAGGGAAGTTGTTGTAAAATGAACTTTTTTTCTCTGAACAGTATGATGTCTGTTTGGCGTATGTGTCTCAAGCATTGTTACAGGATATCAGCTTTCAAAATATATTTGATCAGCACACATATGTGTGTCACTTTTGGAAAAAACAAAAAAACACACACAAAAAGTTTACACTACCTGGTATAAAAAGTGTTCAAGGTATTCAAGGATTATAATTGCTTCATACACTCGCAGAGCCACTTTGCTGAGGCCATAGAAAATTATAAACTTGTTTCTGATAATATACCTACCCAAAAAACAGAATAGGGAGGAAGATCTTTTCAATTTTTTTAGGCTGAAGAACAGCTGCACATTTTTTAAGTTGCATTTTTATAACAAATAGGAAGGATAATTTCTTTGTTTTTGAAGGCTAAGTGTGATTTGTTTTGAACTGAATAAAAGTTTCCATACATATATATTTATTGACCTAGTATACATGTATATCCATTATTCTAGTGGTCAATTCAAAGAGGAATATGATTCTCAAAGTTTTCAATCATGCATTTTAAGTGTAGAGAGTTTTCAGGGTGAGGAAGTTACGCAAACAACATATTTATTTTGTATCTGCTGATCTTTTTGGCAATAGCTTTGAAAGACATTGTTTTATTGATTTAGATATTAATATTTTGTCATAAGCAAACCTTCAGCTTCATAAGGTCTAAATTTCATCTTCATCACATCTTCTTTGTCTCACCTGCAACAGCTGTCAGGGAGACTAAGATATCACTTTCCGTCCATCTGTCTGATGCCTGTCCATCTGGCAACATGCAGCACTATGCGTAATATTAAAATAACTATTATAGATAGAGCTAGTAAAATTTTGATGGGATGATACATCATGAAGAATACTATTAACTACGCAGATGAAAGCCGTGCTTCAGGGAACAGTAAGAGATGTAATATTTGGTTGGACAGTGCAGCTTGATGAATAGTACTGGTATCAGTGATGAACTAGTGGATGTTGCAGGCCATATTGGTTGGATTAGGCAAATTGACATATGGTATTTGCATCAGTTATGAACTACGTGTTTCAGTGACCAGTCATGCCTCAATGAACTTGAAAAAAAGATTTGAAATGAAATGTTAGTGACTGATTGATGGAACAGACATTATTTTTAAACTGAATTTTGACGACTACATGTAGTTGGTTAAGGTCAGATGGAAAAGTGTCTTCTAAATTTCTTTTCTCCTGCACAATATTTATGAGAATAACTACAAAACTAATCTGTATAATTTAAACATGTATCTCTTAAGCTATATTCATTCTCCTTAGATTACCGGTATATAGACTGAATTTTAAATAAGGTCTTTTGACTAATTGAAGTGTTTTTTTGTGAATAAAACAATTCAAACATAATTAGACCTTTCAACATAATTTGAAAAGTTTAATGTTTCAGAATATAGACCATTAATCAAAATCCCCTATATCTAAACTAAATAACAAAATATTTGGAGTAAAACTCTGCTTAAGATTTGTCAATTAAACTTAAAAAATTGTTTTCAAAATCGTTGGAAATCTTGAGAAAAATGACATTTTGTATTCTTATAAAAAGATAGTATTGTATTATTGGGCAGTGATTAGGCCCAATGCAGTGGCTACTAGCCAGTGGAATAGGATTAAAGTCACTAAATGGGGTTTTTACTTATTTCGTTTGCTTGCTTGTGTTTTATTTGTGCACTACCGGAATGACATAGTGGTGATGTGGCTATTTATCAATGGAATAGTGACGTCTTAGCTTTAATAGAAGACCTAACCATAAGTAACAGTTATCAGTTGAACATGCCATCTTTTATTAGCTGTTGCATTATGATATGTGCGGCATGAAAGAGGAAGTTTCTTTGTAAATCTGT
The DNA here is from genome assembly GCA_949316495.1 of Amphiduros pacificus. Taxonomy (NCBI): domain Eukaryota; kingdom Metazoa; phylum Annelida; class Polychaeta; order Phyllodocida; family Hesionidae; genus Amphiduros; species Amphiduros pacificus. The sequence goes on along the minus strand of OX439003.1, from coordinate 41,678,942 downwards.
TACTTGATTCATTTCTACACACTGCTTTGGGCTGACTATCATTTCCACATCTTCCATTATGCAATGTTTGAACAAGGAAAATGGAAATTCAGGTGATTAATAGTAGGGTTTATAGACACCTGTCCCTCCAGGCCCACTCTGCAAATAATAATTATAAAAATAGAACAGACACAAATCAAGAAGTTCACTCTCAATGCAATGTGAAAAATAAGTCTTTTCTTGAAGAAGAGTTTTACACTGTTACCATAGAGTCATGCCATGTAATTATCAAATATGATTTTTAGTTTCAGTTGCAACAGTTTGAAAAGTGTATAATTGGGAAAATTGATGAATTTAGAAATGCTTACAAGATTCTATTCCAGATTTTGCAATTTATTAATTAATTTTGTATGCATATTTGTCAGTTGAGAAGTTTGAAGATGTCAATCCTTGGCGGCTTGCCAGAGGAAGTTAGGGACCATGTCAAATTGTTACTTAATGCTGAACCAACAGTCCGACCGGATGCTGACCAACTCTCAAAGGTAATGCACATATTTGCCCAAGTTTTCTGTCTTGCAATAATTAATTCTAATGGAATTTGAACATATTCTATAACTGTTTCTTATTTTAGTCAAAATTTATGATTGAGAATCATCGGACTTATCTGAGATTACTGGAGTATTATTTATTTGTCAGTTATTATAATTAGCAAAATTTTATTCATGTAATAATTTTGATAAATCGTCAAAGAATCATATTATGTTAAACATTTGAAATGATAAACCAAATTTGCAGTGTTTCCAAATAGTGATTACTAAATCAAATATATGTATTGAATCAGCAGTTAAATATGTCCAAGAGAAAAACCTGGTAGAAATTTGTTGTATTTGGCATATATTTATTTTAGGCAAGTTTTGTTTATTGAATAATGCTGATGATCTCATGTTTCAGATTCCATTCTTTGAGGATGTAGGAGCGATGACTTTGCAGTATCTAGATTCATTAATGCAGAGAGATAACCTACAGAAGTCCCAGTTCTTTAAAGGTTTACCAAAAGTCCTGGCAAAATTACCCAAGGTTTGTATTCATTTATTTACAATACAGTGATCTTTACCATTTTAAAGACTCAACGTTTTTCCATGAAAAACAGTACCAGGGTTTCATGAAGAATGTTGTAAATCACATGACTGTCACCAGTGAGCCCTACTCATGTAAATCACTGGCACAGATCTTATATTTACTACATATATCCACGTAAACAGATTTAGCAAACTGTCTCTAAGCTGAGGTCCAAAGTCTGTTATTACAGACAGAAAGTTTTGTTCCCTCTACAATGTTAAAGGTGCACAAGAAGTTTTTATTTTTTTAAATATGAATGAAATAACATCATAAATACATAAATTGCTGTTGACATACTAATTTCACAGATATTTTAAATCCAAGCCAAAGGCAAACTCATATCACTATCATTTCAAAATAAGTGCAAGACATTTTAATTGCATTAATTTCATGGAAGAAACATAGATTTTAGAGATTACTCTTGTCATTTCCACTAAATCTTTCCGCAAAACAATATTCTATTTAGACTAATTGCATCCTAACATCTTGTGTCACAGAGGGGCATAAAGGATGGGGGCATATTTATATTGTTAAGACTACATTTAAGCACATTTTTATCTCCTATTTCAGAGAGTGGGATTACACCGTGTGCTGCCCAGCCTGTGTAAGGAGTGCATCAACCATGATATGGTGCCCTTCGTTCTGCCTAACCTCCTGCTCATAGCTGAGCAGGCCTCCGAACAGGAATACATCCGCTACATCCTGCCTGAACTCATTCCTCTCTTCAAGATAAAAGAGCCAATACAGGTAAGAGCAATAAAGGTTGAATTCTAACAGGAATCAATTATTTGTCCACAACATCTTGGAACGAAGTGATCTTGTCTAAGGATGAGGTGTCTTAGAGGTGACATATTGTCTTAGAATGAGGTGTCTTAAAGGTGATCTTGTCTAAGGATGAGGTGTATTAGATGTGACATATTGTCTTAGTATGAGGTGTCTTAGAGGTGACATATTGTCTTAGTATGAGGTGTCTTAGAGGTGACATATTGTCTTAGTATGAGGTGTCTTAGAGGTGACATATTGTCTTAGTATGAGGTGTCTTAGAGGTGACATATTGTCTTAGTATGAGGTATCTTAGAGGTGACATATTGTCTTTGTATGAGGTGTCTTAGAGGTGACATATTGTCTTAGTATGAGGTGTCTTAGAGGTGACATATTGTCTTAGTATGAGGTGTCTTAGAGGTGACATATTGTCTTAGTATGAGGTGTCTTAGAGGTGACATATTGTCTTAGTATGAGGTATCTTAGAGGTGACATATTGTCTTTGTATGAGGTGTCTTAGAGGTGACATATTGTCTTTGTATGAGGTGTCTTAGAGGTGACATATTGTCTTTGTATGAGGTGTCTTAGAGGTGACATATTGTCTTAGTATGAGGTGTCTAAGAGGTGACATATTGTCTTAGTATGAGGTGTCTTAGAGGTGACATATTGTCTTAGTATGAGGTGTCTTAGAGGTAACATATTGTCTTAGTATGAGGTGTCTTAGAGGTGACATATTGTCTTAGTATGAGGTGTCTTAGAGGTGACATACTGTCTTAGTATGAGGTGTCTTAGAGGTGACATACTGTCTTAGTATGAGGTGTCTTAGAGGTGACATATTGTCTTAGTATGAGGTGTCTTAGAGGTGACATATTGTCTTAGTATGAGGTGTCTTAGAGGTGACATATTGTCTTAGTATGAGGTGTCTTAGAGGTGACATATTGTTTTAGTATGAGGTGTCTTAGAGGTGACATATTGTCTTAGTATGAGGTTACCTGGAGATGCCATTGTCTTAGAGTGAGGCATTTGAAAGGTAACATATATCTAAGAATGGGTCTCCCCATTTATGACCTAGTCTTAGAATGAGGTGCCTTGGAGATGACATTGTCTCAGAATGAGGTTTCCTGGGGGTAACCTTGGAAATATTAGATCATATGGCAAAAGAAAATCAAGGAATGAGTGCAACAAATAATTGATATTTATTATTGAATGACATTTAGTGAAGTTTTTCAAAAGTTTTTAAAAATGTGTGAGGTAATCAGAAGATACAAAACATATAATATCACCAATGTACTTTTTATAATAATAAATTAAGCTTTTAGGTATGGCACATGATGCATATATTGGCAGATAGTTTTTTATGGCAGAATAACTTGTGATTTCAGTCAAAACTGTAAGACACTTGAAATTTCTATCAGCTTCAGTCACATAATGTAATAAATTAATGAGTGTTCTTGCCAAAGGTGATCCCTTTTTCATCTTCATCATCATGTTAATTATCATCTTCATCACTTCTTCTTTTGTTTCCTTATATGTTTCCTTATATGTTTGACTAAACTATTTATTTATGAACACAGGCAAAATGATTGGCATTAAAGGTTTGTATACAATGCAACTTGTCACTGAGTATAATCCTTCAGCAGATGGTTACATTTTAATATCCTACAACAGATTACATTTTAAAATCCAATGATTTGTTTGTTTTTGATGAACACTGGTGTACACAGGAAGCACATTGTTGTCCTTGATGTTAGGAAATACAGTATGGCTGGACCAGTTCTACCACTTCATGTCATCTCATATTATGGTACATTAGCATTTTCCTCATCTGACATTTCATCAGTGCACATTGTATTCTCCACTCCTAAAGATCTCAAATCTTTTTTGTCAGATTTTGAAGCTTTGCCTTCATTTCCAGATGTAGTGGCTGTCTCACATTCTTCTTTCATTTCTGCCTTCAGTGCTGATTTGCCATTTTGAGTCTTGAGGTTCTTCAGAGGGCTCTGATTTTTGGTGTCTTTCTGTGGGTGACTGCCATTCTCCAAGTGTTGTTCATATATATCTTCAGCGGTTGGACAGATTTTTTTGCATAACAAATCTATGATAAACACTGTCACCATAAATAAAATTAAAAAACCAGCCACTCCAAAAGCTATGAGAGTTTCTGGCTCACTTAGCGTCTGAAAAAATGAAAAATCACGTGATTCTGAGGGTAAAAAATGCCTTCATAATCACAATAAACAAACAACATCACAACTGGACTATTTTAACAAGTAATTGCCATGTTTACTTTTTGTGTGTTATTTTAATATACATATATATATATATATATATATATATATATATATATTTATATTTATTTATATTTATTTATATTTATTTATATATATATTTATAGTTCCACACAATATTCTCTTACCATGTTTTCCTTGGGAATTTTCTGTCTCAAAAAAGAGATGTTGAATATCTGATGAGCCTTAGAAATCGTTGTACTATGTGTTTGTCTATTTTACATATATATACATGCCATGTTAGAGTTGTCCTCATGGCCAGGTTACCTTCAACCACTTCAGCCACACAGTTCACAGGCTGAGGACTGAACAGATTCAATGGAGCAGAACAGAATACTGATCAATATTTGATGCATACAAATAGGGATTTCATGGCAGAGGACAAGATTGTTCAGTACTTCATTCTGCCTATACATGTTGACCTCATGCGAACCCCAAATCTTTGCTTCCAGGACAAGTCAGGCAATCTTCCAAGCATGTGTCATCAGAATGACATTAAGATATAATCATATAAATACAGTCATATATTTCTATATATAATCCTTCATGCTGCATTTTCGATTTAATTCACTTTAAATTGTTTTTAAAAAAGGATTTTACCACAATGTTAAATGTTCCAAACAGAAGGATGAGGAATAATGTTATTTTGTGGTAGAAAGCATGTAATCTCAACATTACTAGAATATCTGGGAGAAAATACAATCTGTTCTCTTCAATAGCAGAACTTTGAGAAAGAAAAAGATTTGACAATTCATTGTCTTGGAGATTGTTTGTTGATTTATATTTGGGACATGATCTCATGAGGTTGGCAAGGTCAAGGACATGACAAGGTCAAGGACATGACAAGAATAACTAGTATGACACATTACCTACAGTTACAAGTCTTTAACACTAATATAAAATAATTTGGTATTTGCCATCCAAGTAAATATTCCAAATAGTTAACAAACAATTTACACAAAGATAACAAAATATTCTGATTAATTTATTAGTAACAAACAGATAATGTTTTTTATTAAGAGATAGATAATCACAATATGAAGTAGTATGCATTTTTTTTTGTTATTTTAGAGTAGCATCTTAATGCTAAACATGACTACACTTTATATTTTATTCCACAGTACCCTAAAAACCTTCGACATGATCAAAGGGAAGCTGTCAAAAATTATTAATGTTCAATAAAAAAAACCTTAATTCCTTGATTTTGGAGGATGTGGATTTTATCCCATATTATTTTTTATACAACTTTTTATGTCCTTAAAGATCATGCGTTTTGTCCTGAAATGTTTTAAAATACTAAACAGTGAATAGTGTTTCCATCCTGGATGAAGTACTTGTAAGTTTATAAGGCATTTGTGACACAGAACATACACATTTAAAAAAATCAGTTTAATGTTTTCACAGTTTCTGTTTTTGAGGGGTTGGGAGGGGGGAGTGTCCACAAATTTAGGGAACTTACTTTTATACAGGAGAGCAGTAAACTTTTGATGGCATCCCAATTTTATTGGTTACTTAACCAGAAGTTTAGAACAAATTACATTTGCTACAAAAGTGGCATAAAGACAGGTCTTGTGGTTCAGAGCCCTTTTTAATGTTTTAAGGCCAGTATGGGCCATTAAATCTCAGATTTCATTACTTTGCTGTCCAAAGATAGTATCCTCCTCTGTTTAGTTGGGTAAAATTTCAGTGGCCCATGTAATATATAAATTCAGACTCAAAACATCTGCTTTAAAAAATATGCATAAATAATGCATAAGTTCATATTGGTTACAGAATGGTGTGAACATGTATGTGTATACTGTTGATATGTTTACAGTCTAGCGGCCTTGTACCTATATATATTGCTGAGGCAATAGCTTTCATCAATAGCTCTATTGATTCTCTTTAAAGTGATAGGGAAATCATCACTGTAAATCCTGGTGTTCAGAAAGATTTTGTCAGTGATTCTAAGATAATCATTCATCTGTTGTTTTCATTTCAATATCTGTTACTGTAGCACTCTTTTCTTTGTCATTGCTTCGTTCCTCTTGAAGCTTCTGGTATTTTTGTTGGTACATTTCATCCATTTTGTCCTCCAACAGTTCGGTCTCCGTGGGACATGTATTGCGTCTCACGATGTCTATGAGCATAACAATTCCGGCACTCATCACCAGGAAGACAGAGATGATCACGGCCCAGGTGGTTCTGGCATCCATCACTGCTGCAACATGCAACAAAAACCCATTAATAGTTATTTTAAGACAAAACAGGAAGTTGAAAGTCTCAGCCTCTTCAGTAACATTTAATATGGAGTCAGAACCATAGTCTAAATCTGCAGTTTTAAAATCCATGATTTGCTATCTTGGAGAATGTAATCAATTAAACATTTAAGCCAGTTGTTACAATTCTTTTTTTTTTCAATTTCAGAAAAAAAACATATTTACATATTTGTGCTAAAGGGTGATTTTTATAAGTTGGGAACTGACACAAATAACACTGGATTTGTTATTAAATAAGAATGAAGTTATTTGTCTAGGAGATACTTCACCTCAGATTTGTAAGCAGAGAAAAAGTGGTGCAAGTAACTAACCTTCATTATCCAGCCCTCTGAGATGTTACCTTAGTGATAGATTGTCTTATATTTCAATTTTAAAACAAATATGCTAAATGCCTGATAGATTTATTGCGAAGATATCAGAAATTTAAAAAAAATAAAATTGTGAATAAATGCAAACAGGCCCATATATTTCTGAATTGATGTTCATGGTGATAAGGACTCTTTGAACTCATGGATCAGGTGTGACTACTGAAGTCACTTCACAGTCTCTTGATTCAAAATATTTCTAGTATTCACCAAAACAGTAATGACTAAACCATGTCTGCCACAAGAATGTGTCCTTTAAAAATGTTTTCCTTGCAATTCATTCAGTTGTATTCTTATAAGAAATATTTTATATCATTGAAGTCTGTTGATGGTTACTGACTGAAACAGTGTTTACCAGAAGCATTCCAGAAAAATATTAAATCACTGACCAGGTGAGGTGAAATCTAATCAATATAGAGATTTACCTTAATTAATCCAGAACTCCCCAGTGACCATTTATGTCGGGCTGATAGGTTCGCAGCTTCAGTTGTTCAGCACATCAGTGTTGTGAATCATACACAGTTCTGACTGATCATCGTGATAATGGTCCGCACAGCTCGAGAGTGTGTCGTCAGTGCCAGCGTGTTTGTTTTGTGGGCAAACACAGGCAGTATTGATCTAATTGATACCAGACCAGGGTAGATTATGTGCCTTCCCTTTTTTGTGCTCAGCCCTGCCCTACTTCTCAGGTGATTGCTGTATTATTGATCTGTATTGAACAGCCGATCTTTGCCTATTGAATTTTCTATTGCTGCCACAAGAATATACTGCTGCCACTACTAATGAAAACATGTTAATATTTCATCATTCTGTGATGTACATATCTCAATATGTAATCGATATCATTGGAAATTGCATTCAGGATAATGAATATATGGAATCAATTGTGCCAATAATATGGATATATCAATATTCATCTTAATTGATAATTGTTAACGTGTATGATCTGCATTGATAAAGTTGTTATGTCTTCATCCCTCGGCAGACATGAGCACTGGGCAACAGGTTGTTATGAGATTTCAGTCCACAGACTGCTCTGTTGTCAAGCCGATTAATGAATATGTGACTTGGTCACATTGTTGCCCACAAAGGACGATAGGTGTGATATAGTAGTTGTTAAGATATTGATGCCAGAAGAATTGATCTTTCATTATTGTATTTACTTTGTAATATTAAAATAACTCATTTGGGGGATCGTGTATGTGATTTATTATATATTTTCCCGAGATTTTTGACATAAGATAGGTCTCAATTTTCAGTGTCTTGAACATAAAGTTTTCAGAGATATTAAATTTGACACCTCCCGCACCCAGATAATAATGCATTATGGTGATTGTTGAAATTGTTTTCATGTCAAAGCGAGTCAGCTGTGAATATGTTAATAACTTTCTATGCAGTGGGACTGATACTGAGCAATCATACCTCATTCAGAACCTCACCATACCTCATTCAGAACCTCACCATACCCCATTCAGCACCTCATACCTCATTCAGCACCTCACCATACCTCATTCAGCACCTCACCATACCTCATTCAGCACCTCATCATACCTCATTCAGCACCTCATCATACCCCATTCAGCACCTCATACCTCATTCAGCACCTCATACCTCATTCAGCACCTCACCATACCTCATTCAGCACCTCACCATACCTCATTTTAGCACCTCATCATACCTTATTCAGCACCTCATCATATCCCATTCAGCACCTCATACCTCATTCAGCACCTCACCATACCTCATTCAGCACCTCACCATACCTCATTTAGCACCTCATCATATCTCATTCAGCACTTCACCATACCTCATTCAGCACTTCATCATACCTCATTCAGCACTTCACCATATCTTATACAGCACCTCATCATATCTCATTCAGCACCTCACCATACCTCATTTAGCACCTCATCATACCTCATTCAGCACCTCATCATACCCCATTCAGCACCTCATACCTCATTCAGCACCTCATCATACCTCATTTAGCACCTCATCATACCTCATTCAGCACCTCATCATACCCATTCAGCACCTCATACCTCATTCAGCACCTCACCATACCTCATTCAGCACCTCACCATAACTCATTTAGCACCTCATCATACCTCATTCAGCACCTCATCATACCCCATTCAGCACCTCATACCTCATTCAGCACCTCACCATACCTTAGTCAGCACCTCACAATACCTCATTTAGCACCTCATCATATCTCATTCAGCACCTCATCATACCCCATTCAGCACCTCATACCTCGTTCAGCACTTCATCATACCTCATTCAGCACCTCACCATACCTCATTTAGCACCTCATCATATCTCATTCAGCACCTCACCATACCTCATTCAGCACCTCATCATACCTCATTTCGCACCTCATCATACCACATTCAGCACCTCATCATACCTCATTTAGCACCTCATCATATGCCATTCAGCACCTCATACCTCATTCAGCACTTCACCATACCTCATTCAGGACCTCGTCATACATCATTCAACACCTCTTCATACCTCATTCAGCACTTCACCATACCTTATACAGCACCTCATCATACCATAGAGAACCGCATTAGCTTCCAGCCTCTCACAGCCCGTGCACGTGCAGGGATACCGATGCGTACGCAAATATGGTAATATATCAAGAGAGGAAACAAAAATCTCAGCAATTCCTAACCTTTGGAGGCAGATGATGTTGTAAACTGTGCAAACGACTGCTTTGCTTCCAAATTTGTATCTGGCCATCTTCTAAAATGAATTATCTTTGGTTCCATGTTTGCAGTTTCCCAAAAAGATTTTGCAAAAGTTTGTTTAATCTGGTTCAAAGTCTACAAAAGGGCTATGAAAAAAATTCAGATCACTTTGGTGCCCGGAAGTAATTGGTAGCTGAAGGAGTTATGTAACGTCACAATACATTTTCACGAGAGGTCAATCAAAACAATACCCACATCATTCAAAAGTGTTGAACTCACCAATCAAAATTTAGCATGCACGTGTGTAGGCTGACTTCCGGGCTCAAAAGTGATCTGAATTTTCTGCAGCCAAGAAAGTTGGCAAAAACATGGAATATATTTAATTTTTTGGAATATTTTTCTCTGGAATTGTTTTGTCTTTGTATTCTGCGTCTGCTGTCCAAAGCACACCGTTCATAATGCTCTGTATACTCTACGGTGGGAGATTCCTGAAAAACTTGTTTCATCTCTTGAAGTACATCATATTTGCGTTACGTAATTGCCTCGTGCACGTGCCAATCATTGACATGACGTCATTGACCAGCACGAGCAGTGAGAACAAACTGATGCGGTTCTCTATGCATCATACCTCATTCAGCACCTCATCATACCTCATTCAGCACCTCATCATACCTCATTCGGCGCCTTAGTATACCTCATTCAGCACTTCATACATTAAGGACCCCATTATACCATCACTGATCACAAAAATAGAAGGAAATTAGAAATTTACTTTAAAAAATCTTTAAATATATCTGGTAATTACAGAGAAAAAACTCAGGCAATGCAGAGGACATCCTGTCAGAAACCATAAAGCCCAGAAATGATATGATTTTTAATGTCTTTTTTAGAATGGGAACGCTGAATAAAATAATTTTATTCTATTCTTATTATTATAAGATAATTACCTTCAGGAAATGAAATGTAAAATGATGGACAGTTAGTAAACTAATATATATCCTGCATTATGAATTGAGCTATTTCATTCTTTGTGGCAAAGTAATTTCTGTTTAAATGTTTACAGGTGATGTTGGTATTTCTTCAAAATATGAGTCTACTGCTGAGCAAAACTCCTCAAGCCGATATCCGGAACCATGTTCTGCCGATGTTGTACCGTGCCATGGAGGCAGATACCCCCCAGCTGCAGGTGAGAGAGAGACCTTGTCTTATTTTAAATAAATGGCTACCATAGCAACCTGCACTAAGGGAAAATGTAACAGGCTGTTCTTGCTCAGTTGGTGATGGAGGGTTTTTGACAGGCATGAGAGTTCTAGATTATTTGTGGAAATATGGATGTGGTCATAAATAAAACAAATATACAAAATCATGATGCAAAACTTGGAAAATAAAATTTAAAACAAGAGTGAAAAATAGTGTAACAGTAAAGCATATCTTAGCCTTTTTTCTGCTTATACCCCAGTCACATTTGCAACACCTTTCGATTTTTAAAATTATTCTACTGCTTACCTTGGTCAGATATGGTCAGACTTTCCAATTCAGAGATATTAAGGCAAGAACATGTGAGTGCAGTGTTCAGGCTGACAGATCTCTCAAGTTGGTTCTGGTGGAAGGATCTCAAGAGTCCGAAGGACGAGTGAGATCCTTCCACCAGAACCAACGAGAGAGATCTGTCAGCCTGAACACTGCACGAACCTATGTTCTTGACTTTATCTCATACTTAACTCCTACAAATAGGTATGAGATAAAGGTTTTGGTTTGATGTCCAATCTATTTAAAGCAAAACAGAGAGGAAAACATTGCAGCATGTTGGGACCTATGTTGTGTGTGTCAAACAACATAAACAATGCCACGCCCCCTTTTTAATGACGTCACACTGACGTCACAATGACGTCATTATAACATATAATTTATTATGTTATGACGCCATTGAGAGGTGGGCATAGTGCCACTCTATATTGTGAGATCCTTCCACCAAAACCAACGTGAGAGATCTGGCAGCCTGAACACTGCACAAACCTATGTTCTTGACTTTATCTCATACTTAACTCCTGCAGATAGGTATGAGATAAAGTTTTGGTTTGATGTCCAATCTATTTAAAGCAAAACTGTGTGGAAAATATTGCAGCCTGCATGGACCTATGTACCGACCTATGTTGTGTGTGTCAAACAACATAAACAATGCCACGCCCCCTTTTTAATGACGTCACACTCAATGACGTCATTGCCACATATATTTTACTATGTAATGACGTCATTGAGAGGTGGGCATTGAGATCCTTCCACCAGAACCAACTTGAGAGATATCTGTCAGCCTGAACACTGCACTCACATGTTCATTTCTTAAGATCTGTACTTTTTACAATGTTAACACTGGTCTGGTATATAAACCATCTGCGGTAGATAAATATGAGATAAAGTCAAGAGCATGGGTTCATGCAGTGTTCAGCCTGACAGATCTCTTTTGTTGGTTCTGGTGGAAGGATCTCAGTCGTCATTTGGACCAAGGATGATTTGCAAAAGTAGTTCGGCAGAGGGGTGATCTGCGAAAGTAGTTCGGCAGAGGGGTGATCTGCGAAAGTAGTTCGGCAGAGGGGTGATCTGCAAAAGAATATCTCATAGGTGCAGAACACTCTCTTGAAGCACCAAGTATGAGATAATGAACATCAAGCACAGCAAATTCTTCAAAATGCATTTTAAATAATTTATGCATTTACCCAAAATCTGCACATTCAGTTATACTAGGGTGGGGCCATTTGAAGTTTTATTTTGACTTTAGACCTTGCTGCAGTGACCTTACCTTAAAAGCAATTGTCTGGCCAAATTCCATGAACTAGTACATACTAAAGATTTGTTATGCTTGATTATTTTAATAAATAGGTGTTCAACATTATATTTGTTTGACTTATGACCTTGCTGGTCAAAGGTCAAACAATGAGAGATGCTATTCTTTAGGACTGGTGGGCTGTGGGGTTTATACAGTTTTTTGTTGTTATGTTTGTATTTTTCCATAACATTATATCCCATGTGTACTTTAGTTACAGGTAAGAATATTTAGACCTGAGACAGGTTAGAGGTAAGATGCAGAATTAGATGGACAAAATTCCATGAAGGCATTCTGGCCTCAATATAAATTTAAATACAATATTCTCCTGTGAATTCATAGACGTTCTTAACTCCTACTAACTTATAAGAAATGATATCATTCATGAATTGCTTTCTGCTGACGTGTAAGAGATACTGGAATGCTACTTAATTTCTATAAGAAATTCCTCCCTGCCGACTTTTAAGAGACACCCAGTCTGGACTCCTGCTAACTTAATATAAAGGACATTGCCCTTCTGCTAATATAGAAGACACTTGGCTCATTCTCACTAAACACATACTAGACAGGGATCCTACCTTTCCTCCATCTACTTCCTTTGATTTGAAGATGAATGATTTTAAACTAATGGTAACCAAGATAATTCATAAGATTAATATAAGTGATGACTCAGATCAAAATAACATAACAGAATTATCAGTATCTACAGTGTACATGTATGTTCTATATGTGTATTCATAAAATAGGATGATTTGACCCTTACTCATTTTTTAATTAATACTTTTGAATTTACTTAGCTATTGATAGAAATTAAGTACCAATAATTGTCCATCATGGAGCATGGGTTTACTACCTACTGTCTATAAATATGATTTAATGGCAGCATATCTCAGCAGCAGATATACCAGGCAGTAGATTTACTAGGCAGCAGATATACCAGGTAGCAGATATACCAGGCAGCAGATATACTAGGCAGCAGATATACCAGGCAGCAGATATACTAGGCAGCAGATATACTAGGCAGCAGATATACTAGGCAGCAGATATACAAGGCAGCAGATATACCAGGCAGCAGATATACTAGGCAGCAGATATACCAGGCAGCAGATATACTAGGCAGCAGATATACTAGGCAGCAGATATACCAGGCAGCAGATATACTAGGCAGCAGATATACTAGGCAGCAGATATACCAGGTAGCAGATATACTAGGCAGCAGATATACCAGGCAGCAGATATACCAGACAGCAGATATACTAGGCAGCAGATATACCAGGTAGCAGATATACCAGGTAGCAGATATACTAGGCAGCAGATATACCAGGCAGCAGATATACTAGGCAGCAGATATACTAGGCAGCAGATATACTAGGCAGCAGATATACAAGGCAGCAGATATACCAGGCAGCAGATATACTAGGCAGCAGATATACTAGGCAGCAGATATACCAGGCAGCAGATATACCAGGCAGTAGATATACCAGGCAGCAGATATACCAGACAGCAGATATACTAGGCAGCAGATATACTAGGCAGCAGATATACCAGGCAGCATATATACCCAGCAGCAGATATACCAGGCAGCAGATATACCCAGCAGCAGATATACCCAGCAGCAGATATACCAGGCAGCAGATATACCAGGCAGCAGATATACTAGGCAGCAGATATACTAGGCAGCAGATATACTAGGCAGCAGATATACCAGGCAGCAGATACACTAGGCAGCAGATATACCAGGCAGCAGATATACTAGGCAGCAGATATACTAGGCAGCAGATATACAAGGCAGCAGATATACCAGGCAGCAGATATACTAGGCAGCAGATATACTAGGCAGCAGATATACTAGGCAGCAGATATACCAGGCAGCATATATACCCAGCAGCAGATATACCAGGCAGCAGATATACCCAGCAGCAGATATACCCAGCAGCAGATATACCAGGCAGCAGATATACCAGGCAGCAGATATACTAGGCAGCAGATATACTAGGCAGCAGATATACTAGGCAGCAGATATACCAGGCAGCAGATACACTAGGCAGCAGATATACCAGGCAGCAGATATACCAGGCAGTAGATTTACTAGGCAGCAGATTTACTAGGCAGCAGATACACTAGGCAGCAGATATACTAGGCAGCAGATATACCAGGCAGCAGATATACCAGGCAGCAGATATACAAGGCAATAGATTTACTAGGCAGCAGATACACTAGGCAGCAGATATACCAGGCAGCAGATATACCAGACAGCAGATATACCAGGCAGCAGATATACCAGGCAGCAGATATACCAGGCAGCAGATATACCCAGCAGCAGATATACCAGGCAGCAGATATACCAGGCAGCAGATATACCAGGCAGCAGATATACCAGGCAGCAGATATACTAGGCAGCAGATATACCAGGCAGCAGATATACTAGGCAGCAGATATACAAGGCAGCAGATATACTAGGCAGCAGATATACTAGGCAGCAGATACACTAGGCAGCAGATACACTAGGCAACAGATATACCAGGCAGCAGATATACCAGGCAGCAGATATACCAGGCAGCATATATACCCAGCAGCAGATATACCAGGCAGCAGATATACTAGGCAGCAGATATACCAGGCAGCAGATATACCAGGCAGCAGATATACCAGGCAGCAGATATACCAGGCAGCAGATATACCAGGCAGCAGATATACCAGGCAGCAGATATACTAGGCAGCAGATATACCAGGCAGCAGATATACTAGGCAGCAGATATACCAGGCAGCAGATATACTAGGCAGCAGATATACCAGGCAGCAGATATACTAGGCAGCAGATATACAAGGCAGCAGATATACTAGGCAGCAGATATACTAGGCAGCAGATACACTAGGCAGCAGATACACTAGGCAACAGATATACCAGGCAGCAGATATACCAGGCAGCAGATATACCAGGCAGCATATATACCCAGCAGCAGATATACCAGGCAGCAGATATACCAGGCAGTAGATATACCAGGCAGTAGATATACCAGGCAGCATATATACCCAGCAGCAGATATACTAGGCAGTGAATGTACTTGGCTATAAACAACGGTACTTAATAGTAATTCTCCCCTCAACATATACAAATGTACTAAGCAGTGAGTATATTCAGCAATAGTTACCAAGTAGTAACTAAGCATAGTTTCTGGGAATTGTCTTTGCAGGAGTTAGTGTTAAATATCCTGCCTACCTTCGCCAGTCTGGTGGAGTACAGCTCGATGAAGAACCACATTGTACCTCGCATCAAGAAGCTCTGCCTGACGACCACCAACCTCAGCGTGAGTTCATGACTAATCAAGGCATTAATTAGAATTTTTACTTAATATTTACTTTTTTTCAATACTTCTTATACATTTTTGAGCTCACACATTTAATATAAAAAAATAACTTGATATAAATATTATTGCACTATGATTATTATGTGATTTCACAAAGTACATGTAAAGAGCTCACATAGTCAAATACAATGTTTGGAGAGATTTCTAGTTTATGATGAATGAAATGTGTATCCAGAAATAAATCTAGATAAGTTAACTGGCCAAAATAGCTCAATTGTATAGTATTTGCTTTGAGATCCTGTTTCAAATCATGGCCAGTTACTATCAAGTGATCTGAGCAGACAATCAATGTGACATAAATGTCACCTTTACCTCTTTTCTTACCGTTTTAAGTGGTCTAATTTTGCACTGATTCAGATTCGTGTGCAGAGTTTGATGTGTCTGGGCAAGCTCCTAGAATACATGGACAAGTGGTACGTCCAGGACGAAGTCTTCCCCATATTGATGAACGTCCCATCGCGGGAACCTGCTGTGCTCATGAGCATTTTGGGTCAGTAAATCCCCTCATTGCCTGCATGGTATTAATCTCTGAAATCTTTAGTTTACTAAATCTCTCAATTTGTCATTTTGCCGAGATGTTCTATTAAGTACATCCTGTTCTTCCGAGACATAGACCATTCATCTGGTCTCTTAACATCTCAGAATCTGTTATTCAATGAAATGGTTGAAAGATACCTTACATTGTAATAATACCCCTGAATTTTATACTTATGTGCCTTTTATAACTACCTACCAACAAGGATAATAAAATAAAGAAAAATACTGTAACATATAATTTCAAAGTAAAATGATAATGGAAGGTTAATATCATGCTTGCATCTCTAAATATAAACACAAAAGGACAGATAATTATTATGTTTTTGCAAATAGATGTAGATTTTAAACTATATCTAAAGGTAGGTCAGTTAATTTATCTTTCTCATACAGTAATTATGACTGCGTTGTGAAGAAGAAAGTTGGTTGTAAACCTGTGTAAATTTTATTATTAGTCCAGGGTAGATTCATGTAGATCAGATGATAAATGTTGAGATTTGTAGTGGAGTAAACATTGCCGGATGAGTTTACAGAAAGTGTCTCTGGTAATAAATAGCACAAAGCACTGGAACCATACACAGCTGTTTGCTATGAATTTGGTGTGTATTTTTTCAGGAATTTTCAAGGTGACGATGACACATCCGAAGCTTGGTATTAGCAAGGATGTGATGGCCAATAAGGTGCTCCCATTCATTGTGCCCCTGGCCATCGACAGCAATCTCAACCTCTGTCAGGTAGGCAACCCAGCTGCCGAGTAGGACTAACCTCACTATTAATGTTAAACCTCATATAACATTGTGTTTATCCAACTATTTTGGTTGATAAAGAAATTATTTTTATTTTGTCCAAAAATACTATTTAAGTAAATTAAAGTTAAATGAACAAATATTTCAGACAATATCACCACTAATATGTATTAGCCACTGTTATCACAAGCTGATAAGACCCTTTGACCCCTCAAACTGGGGGGTGTACATGTAGTTCATCTTCAATGGCCCTGTTTATGAAATCCAAACTTGAAAAAGGTTTAATTGACTCACATGCATTGCAATATATCCTGCATGAATGACCACGCAAAAAAATAGATATGGACTTTTATCACTTGGTGTAAATGTTTTGGCTCTTCGCATTTGGTATCGAGACTCTAACCTGGACTATTAGCAATGTCAAGCTTGAACAAACATGTTATGCATGAATGAGCACTCAATGCAAATGCATACATTTTTGGATGTATGATTTGACATTGCATGTGAGTTCAACGGGTCCATAGCCTGCCATATTTTATGGTTGTAACAGTAATATTTTTCTATATTTCAGTTCAATGCATACATAGCTACAGTGAAGGATATGGTGAGCAAAGTGGAGAGTGAGCACAGGTCCAAACTGGAGCAGCTCAACTCAATCAAACAGGAACAAAGGTAGGCACACTAGGAACACAGGAACAAAGGTAGGCACACTATCAATGCAGGAACAAAGGTAGGCACACTGGGAACACAGGGACAAAGGTAGGCACACTGGGAACACAGGAACAAAGGTAGGCACACTGGGAACACAGGGACAAAGGTAGGCACACTATCAATGTAAGAACAAAGGTAGACACACTAGCAATGCAGGAACAAAGGTAGACACACTAGCAATGCAGGAACAAAGGTAGACACACTGGAAACACAGGAACAAAGGTAGGCACACTAGCAATGCAGGAACAAAGGTAGACACACTAGCAATGCAGGAAAAAAGGTAGACACACTAGCAATGCAGGAACAAAGGTAGACACACTGGAAACACAGGAACAAAGGTAGGCACACTATCAATGCAGGAACAAAGGTAGGCACGCTAGCAATGTAAGAACAAAGGTAGACACACTAGCAATGCAGGAACAAAGGTAGACACACTAGCAATGCAGGAACAAAGGTAGGCACGCTAGCAATGTAGGAACAAAGGTAGACACACTGGAAACACAGGAACAAAGGTAGGCACACTAGCAATGTAGGAACAAAGGTAGACAAACTAGCAATGCAGGAACAAAGGTAGGCACACTAGCAATGCAGGAACAAAGGTAGACACACTGGAAACACAGGAACAAAGGTAGGCACACTAGCAATGTAGGAACAAAGGTAGACAAACTAGCAATGCAGGAACAAAGGTAGGCACACTAGCAATACAGGAACAAAGGTAGGCACACTGGGAACACAGGAACAAAGGTAGGCACACTAGGAACACAGGAACAAAGGTAGGCACACTAGCAATGCAGGAACAAAGGTAGGCATACTAGCAATGTAAGAACAAAGGTAGACACACTAGCAATGCAGGAACAAAGGTAGACACACTAGCAATGCAGGAACAAAGATAGGCACACTAACAATACAGGAACAAAGGTAGGCACATTGGGAACACAGGAACAAAGGTAGGCACACTGGGAACACAGGAACAAAGGTAGGCACACTAGCAATGCAGGAACAAAGGTAGGCACGCTAGCAATGCAGGAACAAAGGTAGACACACTAGCAATGCAGGAACAAAGGTAGGCACACGAGCAATACAGGAACAAAGGTAGGCACACTGGGAATACAGGAACAAAGGTAGGCACACTGGGAATGCAGGAACAAAGGTAGGCACACTAGCAATGATACCTGTTATATTTACAATAGACAAGAATGTTCGTGAAATGTACATTAAAGGATTTCTGTCATACACTCCACCAAACAAGGACAGTAGTAGGAATACCACAAATGGTGGTCCTAATGAGATTACCTATCTGAGCAGTTGAGAGAGGGATTGTGAGTTTGACTTCATGGCCGCTTACTATAAGTACTATTAATAGATATTGCCATCTATCATAGCTATATAAAACCTGTTATCAAATATTGATATAAAATGTACAAGAAACATACAGGACTGGACAGTAGTGAGTGTAGATGAATAAGGAGTCTTATGTTTTAATGCACAATGTTCACCTCATTTCAGATCACTTCAGTTTACACACGAGTCTGCCAAGGACACGTTGAACCTGGTACCGGGAATGGAGGGAAAACAGGAAACTATGGTAGGTAAACAGTACCACACAACTATGAAATAGTGTGATCAAGGTATCAACAATCAGCATGGACTTGACCATTTCTGCTAGGGAAGCCATCAAAAGTTCAATGTCCTATAAAAATAAATTTTCCTGACTCAGAGGTTTTATTTTAGTTTTAAAATTGAGTGCCAGGCCTACGAGTACAACATTTGCTCCCCACAAAAATCTAGATGGCTGGTTTCAACAAATATCAATATTCTACGCACATCAAAACTAAAATTGGCAGAAAGCCATATAGGCTAAGTTCCATGAAATGTTTTTACCCACTCAGCCTGACATGGCTGAAGGGTATAGTTATTGTCATGTATCTGCCTATTTCTCCGTACATCTGTCCTCCTTATTTTGGTAAGCATGTTTGATGCAATCACCGAAAACAAATAACTGTCAGACATGAATTCAGCCAAAATACATCTAAGTATATGACCTAGTTCCAGCCACAATGCAACACTCTTCTTTAAAGTATGGATCCAAAATATTTGAGCAAATGAAAAAATGCAATCATTGGATATAGTGTATCATGGAAGATAATGTTGGACATGGTTGTTAAGCAATCTTTATTCTATATGTTGATTGGGTTTCTGTACTTTTAGGAACAATTGTAAAAAAGAAAGACTTAAATATTTTCTCTTTATTTTAGCAAATAAAACCTGTTGAGTATTAAACTGCACTATTTAATTGATTATTAGGTGATTTTTGATGTGTTTTTTGGGTTTTTTTTTTGTTTCATGAATTATATCTTTTTATTTCCAATTCTATCAACTCTATTATATGAACAATTGTTATAATTGGAGTGTAAATTTACACTACAATATGTCTCCTCATTTTCTGTTTCTTCTTTTATTTGAGATTTTGATTGATATTAACATTGTGAATGCGAATTTTTGCTTTTTTCTAATCTAACCAATAACATGATACATATATATATATATATGTATTGCTTAAGTGACATGGTCACACTTCATTATAAAAGCAATTGTTTAGTCATGTGGAGAAAATCTTCAGAGAAATTGTGATATGATATTTCCTTATATTCCATTCAAATTTAAGGCGAAAGAATTATCCACACCTACATATTTGCTGTGGAATTGGTTGGCTTTGATATATTAACACCATTAAAAATGAAAATGTATATCATTGTGATATAATATTTCTATATTGAGATGTTTGATTAAATCTAAATGATCATTATTTTAAAATCATCAATATAAATCAGGTCTCATGAAAGATGCATTGCATCACTACATGTACCGGGTATATTTTTAAAAAACCATGTTTTATTGTTTTTGTTTTGTTTTTACCCTCAGCCCCTGATGTAATCAGGCTGAGGGTATTGCAGTACTCCTGGCGTGGGTATGTATGTATGTATGTCTGTATGTCTGTAGCGAACATCCTTGTCATCGCGATAACTCAAGAACAAATGATGGGAGCTTCATGAAACTTGACACACATATGCATCTGGTGAAAACCTCGGACGAGTTCGATGGACAGCGACCTTGACCTATTTTTCAAGGTCACAGGGACAATTATGTAAAATCCCAAGAATCACAATAACTCAAGAACGAATGATGGCAGCTTTAGGAGATTTGACACACACAAGCATCTGGTGAAGACCTCAGAATCTTTCCTATGAAACATGACCTTCACCTACTTTTCAAGGTCACAAGGATAATTATGTGAAATCATCTTGTCATCGCGATAACTCGAGAACAAATGATGGCAGCTTCATGAAACTTGACACACATATGTATCTGGTGAAAACCTCGGACGAGTTTGATGGATGGCGACCTTGACCTATTTTTCAAGGTCACAGGGACAATTATGTGAAATCCCAAGAATCGCATAACTCAAGAACAAATGATGGCAGCTTTATGAGATTTGACACCCATAAGCATCTGGTGTAGACTTCAGAATTGTTTCTATAAAACATGACCTTCATCTACTTTTCAAGGTCACATGGACAATTATGTGAAATCATCCTTGTCATTGCGATAACTCGAGAACAAATGATGGCAGCTTCATGAAACTTAACACGCATAAGCATCTGATGAAAACCTCAGACATTTTTGTATGGAACATGACCTTCACCTACTTTTCAAGGTCACAGGTACAATTATGTGAAATCCCTATCATTGCTATAACTCGAGAACGAATGTTGGCAGCTTTATGAGACTTGACACACATAAGCATCTGGTGAAGACCTCAGACTTCTCTTGATGGAACATGACCTTCACCTACTTTTCAAGGTCACAGGGACAATCATGTCAAATCCACGTCATTGCAATAACTTAAGAGCAAATAATGACAGCTTCATGAAAATTGACACACATAAGCATCTGGGAAGACTCCAGATGAGTTTGATGGACGGTGACCTTAACCTGCTTTTCAAGGTCACCGGCCCATCTCAATAATGCTAGAGTAAATGATGACAGTTTCATGATACTTGACACACCTAAGCTATCAAAGGAAGTAGATTTTATGGGTTTTTTTTACTCCTGCATCAATTTGCCTTGGTGCAGTGATGTTTTGTTCACAAATATTGTGTGGAGCGAATGTTGTGCAATGAGTTACCAGGGCTGAGGGTTGATGCATCTCTGATGCCTATGTTATTTTTTTCAAATAATTATCCACACCTGTCCACACATTAAATCTTAATACATGATTAAGCTCATGAAAATCTCATCAGAAACATATATCAGGTCTCATAGAAGGTGCAATGTATGATTTTATTAATGATGCAGATGGATAAGTTTCTGAGCGGCTTTGGCATCTCCAGTTTTCTGAGCGGGGGTTCATCATCAGCCCCTGCGGATCCTTCTCCATCAGCTTCATCCAATCAGAGCAGCTCTACTCTCACCAATGGCAGCGTGGCGTCCATGGACACTGTCCCCAAGATGACGACTGAAACCAAACTACCAAATCAGCCGGCAAAGGTGTGATATCGCTGAAAGCCAGAAAGTCTGGGTTTTTTTCATTGGTTATAGAGGGGAAATATCTACCGGTATCTTAAATCCAGGGGTGTTTGAGATTGTATGCATACTTAATCTTAAATTCTGAAATTATTGGAAAGTTCTAAAATTATTGGAAATTATCATAATATCACAGAGGCTAAGCTAAGCCTGGAGGAGAATGATAAGTGTTATGATATTACTGGATTTGAGAGTGGATGATAATAAGAAATGTTTTAATATTACAGATGTTGTGCTGAGATAATAATAATAAGTGTTATGATATTACAAGGGCTAAGGCTAAAGGAGAATGATAATTGTAATGATATTTCAGGTGTTGAGCCTGGAAGATAATACAAAGTGATATAATAATAGAGGGATTGAATCTGGAGGAAAGTAATAATTGTTATTATATTACAGGGGCTGAGCCTGGAGGAGAAGCAGAGATTGGCTCGGGTGCAGGAACAACAACAGCGCTACAAGTCACAGCAAGCCATACAACCCAAATCTAACACCACAGCACCCAAACCTGTGTCCATGGCAACCAAACCGACCAGTCAGCCGATGGTAGCCAACAAGCCCAAGGACCTAACATCCACTTTGATGAGTAGTAACATGAACAATCTGGCCTTGTCCGGTAATAAACCCGCCACTTATTCGACCGGCAGTGGTTCTGCGTTTGGAACCTCGTCAAGTTCAACAACGTCAGCTTTTGGGTCAAGTTCAGGTTACAGCTCCTCAGGGTCAAATGTGATGAGTCCAACAAGCAGCATGGGGGGCATGTCCACATTTCCCGGGTCAACTATGGCAGGGCCCACTAGGGGCATGGGTGGATCAAATATGGGAGGGTCCACTATGGGCATGGGTGGATCAAGTATGGGCATGGGTGGATCAAGTATGGGCATGGGTGGATCAAGTATGGGTATGGGAGGGTCCAGTATGGGTATGGGAGGGTCTGGTATGGGTATGGGAGGGTCAGGTATGGGTATGGGAGGGTCCAGTATGGGTATGGGAGGGTCCAGTATGGGTATGGGAGGGTCAGGTATGAGTGGTTTTGCTAGTACGGGACAATCCAGTAAACCACAACAACCAGCACAGAACAAATCGGTGGACATGTCAGCCTTTGACAGTCTCTTACCATCAAAACCAAAGATGTCTATGGGTCAGCTGCAGGCACAGAGGCAGACCGGATACGGAGTCATGCCTCAGTCCAACATGGCAGGCAATATGGGAGGCAATATGGCAGGCAATATGGGCATGATGGGAGGACAGCAATCTGGCAGACCCATGATGCAACAACCCATGCAGCCAGCAGCCCAACCCAACAAGCCTAAAAACTTAAATGACTTTGATGACCTCTTTGGATAATGTATCATCAGAGCAATGAATTAGGTATCAAATTTATTTATTAATATTCCTGTGGGATATTTTAGGAGCTTAAACATACCTGTACAGATTGTATATATGTATAATGTGCTGAGCTGAAATAATGGCTTTATAATGAGAGTTCCATTGTGTAAATCATACATTCCTTATGAGCTCTCAACCACACAACCTGATATCCTAAATTCATATCTAATGTGAAATCTAACTGGTAGACTTTAAATAATAATAATAAATCCAAGCTAAATCAAACTGTATAGCAAATGATTGCTGAACTGAGAGTCAGAGTCTTCAACCACAATTATATGACCCGCAGATTAACAATAGATATGTGGCAGATTATGCCATTTATACATATTCTAGAAATATTTTTGGTGCAATATGTTAAGATTCCAACAGTGTTGTCTAGATGAAAAATGGAAATGAATGTTAAAAGTTTTAGTTGTGATATATATTGTGATATGAATATATAGGTGTTTGTAAGTGAGATAATTTATTAGTAGACAAAGGAAGCTACAATTTCTTGGATAATGGAGTTTACAAAATAATGTTACACAGCTTAATCAATGAATGAGTCATCAGAGAAAATCACTGGCAATTCTTTTCTTGGAGAACATATACTTATAAGTCTGAAGCTAAAAGGGTTCCTATTCATCAAATATGACAAACCGTTTCACATCATTATTTTGATTGTGACCTCCACCTCCAAATACATTCCAAAAATGAGGTAAAATGCTTCTGATGGCGTCCATAAATTCCTGTCAAAGCTGCCATTCCATACTGAAGTGGTTTGATTTTCCCAGCCCATTTTTGAGGTACTGGAAGGTAATCGACTCCCTGATAAACAGGAGTTGATATGATTATTTTTTTTGAGGTACTGGAAGGTCACTTACCGGTAGTAATATTTTCTGATCATATTCTGTGATTAAAACATATGATGGTCAATATGGGTTCAGTATAATAAGTCTTTGAGCTCAAGTGGCAGCTTCTCACTGTATGGAAGTTTATGTTGCAAGCTTTTGACTGAAGTGTCAAATGTGTGAATTTTATTTGATCGCCCCAACAATTTACATTCTGTGAGGTTTTCATCTTGACCAGATTTTAAGCATTGCCAAATATTAATAAAAAATGTTTAATTTAGTGATTAATAATATCATTTATAAATATGATGATTCTTTCATGAAATTTTTAAGGTGAAGGCCTATTGGACAATCAGAATATGTAAGCATGTAAATTTAATATCATTAAATGTAACTTACATTAGACCGGGAAGGGGAAACATGAGTAAAATCTAAATATGTTAAGAAATATAATGTGTAGCACTATTAACGATTTGAGATGTTTATGAGAAGCCAGTGGAGACTACGGTTTCTGAATAACTAGTCGAGACTGGGATTAGGAAACCAGTGGTTTCTAGTGATCTAGTGGAGACTGGCATTGGAGACTTGTGGTTTCTAGAGACCTACTGGAGACTGGCATTGGAGACTTGTGGTTTCTAGAGACCCAGTGGAAACTGGCATTGGGAGACTTGTGGTTTCTAGAGACCCAGTGGAGACTGGCTTTGGAAGACTTGTGGTTTCTAGAGACCCAGTGGAAGCTGGCATTGGGAGACTTGTGGTTTCTAGAGACCCAGTGGAGACTGGCTTTGGAAGACTTGTGGCTTCTAGAGATAAAAAAAGAGTGGAACTAAGAGACAGGTTTCTCAAGTCTAACAGAAATGGCTGGCAAGATGTTCTAATCAGTTTTAAGCACAAAGTACATTTGAATATTGTTTTATAGTTTATTCCCCCATCACTGAACACTCAGCAACCAAAAACAAGACATTTTTCCTCCCTTAATAGGAGTAATATATGTGTTCATGTATGAGTGTCTATAGCGTACAAGTCATTTTACTATCAGTATTAAAGTTGCTACTTTATCAAAAATCTTTTAGAACTCCTGAATCAAGCAAATTAAATAATTTATTTTTTTGTTATATTCAGGTATTTCTAAATGCCATATTTATTTTTGTACCATGAATCTTTAACTTAATTTCCATGGGTTTATAGTTTAAATTCTTAAATGATAAAAATAATTTGAACTTGTCTTCCTTGTTGGGTTTAATTTCCATATCACATTGATTATTCCAAATACATGTACTTTCTCAATGGATGGAGTCCCAAAATCTCTGTATTTAATATGTCTACTAAATATTGATGATCGTGGCATAATAGTAAGAAGGTGGATGGATGTCATTTTGAACTTCAATACACATAATATATTTATTTACATTTCCGTAGGTGGGAATATGAACAAATTAGAGATTGTTTTATGATGCCAGGATATCTGTATGATTTACTTAAAGCATTTATACCAAGGCAGAAGAATTGTATAGAATACTGTAGAAAACAAATTAGATAAATGTATATTTCAATAGATAATGTATCCCTTATTGTATGGCTGTAAATATTGAATAATAAAATTGATATTTCAATGTACATGTATTATTGGCATTATTGTCCTGTCATTGTCATGGCTGCCATAAAGGCATATTTTAATTATTTGTAATTGCCAATTTGAAAGCTTGTTAATTTTGATCCACATGGTAGATTATATTTTTCCATAAACATTAATAAAATTAAACATTTTATTAGCCTTGTATCTGTACCAAATAAAATGCCATGTGTGATTATTTTTCTTCCTTAAAATAGTCCCCTTTTGTCACAGGGTTGAAGGGAGAACACAGAAACCATACATTTAGTTTGAAGTGGCCTAGATTTGTCCTGCATTTGTGGTGAACAATGATACTGATGCATATATTTTAGGATTTATTTAACCATATTTTTGTTGTAATCTGCAATTAATTTATAACTTGCTTCTGAATTGCTGGTACTACTATCATCCCCTGGACAAGATGACTACCACCAAATATACATTATGCATATTTTGGAAAGCAGGTGCAAAGCAACGAGGCATTCTATTCCCTGATTGCTGGACATCCACCATTTTCTTCTTAGTCTAATGGTCAAGGTACTTTTTCAAGATACGATATCTTAAACCCGTTAATAATTATTCCTTCAGAAGTTTCAGATCTGGTTTTTTAGCTCTGCTGAGACTTTAGCTCGCAGAGCTTTAGGAGGGGGGAAAATGTCTGTCCATCTGTCTGTCCGTCTGTCCGTCTGTCAACATTTCTTTAGAAATCTTCTCCTCCAAAACTACCAGTACTATATCTTTCATATTTTATATAGAGGTAGATATATAGGTGAAGATTCAGATTCCTTCAAATCTTAGTCATGTCACCATTGACCTTAGTGCAGTGACCTTGAGGTCACAAATTTTGTACTGAGCATATCACAGCAACCACTTGTCAGAGGAAATTAAAACTTGGTATGCAGAAATGTCTTATGTTAAAGCTGTGCCTTTGCATACAATTTTAGTCATGTGACCTTTGACCTTGACATATTGACCTTGAATTCAAAATTTGTGAACATGTCACATTACAACCATCAGAAGTGAATAAAAAACACTTCATATCTGTTATATACTAACACTATGTTTAAAAATCTCCTCCAAAACTATCAGTAATATTTGTTTCATATTTAATACAGAGGTGGATAGAGAGTTGAAGATTCAGATTCCTTCAAATCTTAGTGATGTCACCATTGACCTTAGTGCAGTGGCCTTGATGTCACACATTTTGTGAGGAGCATATCTCAGCAACCACTTATAA
Source organism: Amphiduros pacificus (assembly GCA_949316495.1). Taxonomy (NCBI): domain Eukaryota; kingdom Metazoa; phylum Annelida; class Polychaeta; order Phyllodocida; family Hesionidae; genus Amphiduros; species Amphiduros pacificus. The sequence continues at coordinate 41,651,640 of OX439003.1, read as the reverse complement.
GAAGAAATTAAAACTTGGAATACAGAAATGTCTTAGGTCATAGCACTGCCTCGTAATACTTTCTTAGTCATGTGACCTTTGACCTTGACATATTGACCTTGAATTCAAAATTTGTGTGCATGCAAAATCTCACAACCATTAAAAGTGGAGCAGACTTGAGCAGATGATGATTTTGACCAATCAAAATGCAAGTTACATATCAAATTTGGCCCCAACTTGTTATCTTGATTCTCATTGGCAATGTTATTCAAAATGGCAGCCCCCTTGACAACATAGTGATAGCTATTAGATTTTTGAAAAAATCATGACAAAATGGAAAAAGAACTGAGTCTAATGGAAAATAGATAGAATTAGACCTCAGAAAATACAACATCTTGCCTACTTTGGGATCTTGTATGGAAAATCATAACCTGGGTGCTTGTTGTACTTAATCTCAGTTCATGTGTTTTCATTCAAGTCAGCAGAGCTATCAACCCATGGGGTTATGTTTTCAATATCAAAAGAGAGAATACAAATGAACACCATTTTTGGATTCTAGATATGATCAGACAGTTATTTCCCGATCTACCCGGCCCCTTTAATTCCAACTACCTTACCGCTGCTCAAAAGCAATTTACTATTGTTTCTTATTTATGTTACTCTGCTAAACAGAGGTTGTCGATTCTGTATTGTTTAGGAATATGTGTATTAAAAGGAAAAATCTGTCAAATAATCACCTCAACGTAACATAATTTCCCACCAGTTCAGCACGAAATATTGCCTATCTTCAGTTAAGATTACATTTATGTTCACGTAACATGCATATTTTAACTATTCAAGAGGGTTCCTGCAATAATCAGCATAGATAGGTCCCAGAAAGTTTACATTTACTTCTACCATCTGCAGGAAATTGGCTTTTAACATTTGCAGAGGATACCTTAGCTTTGATTTGCCCACCGATGATTTGCCAGCCAAAAAAAACCAATGTAAAGAATCGAAATCGAAAATTGAAAATTATGGGTGACAGAACAACAATAACCGTGTGTTCTAAAGACATGGAAATTTGTAAAAACCTGGAAGTGAGGGGTCCTATGGTATTTCTGTTTTGTTTTTTGGGGGGTCACTGCCCCAAATGCCCTGATTTGCGGTCGGTACTGGCCGCAGAGATCATGAATTTTCATATTGTTATCATGAAAAATGATTATTTGTGTTATCATTAGATTGTCTTGTTTGGACAGTGTCCACTTATCGCAGTTGTTCTTCATTTATGCTAGCCTTTGATCGGACCAAAAGTAAATATATCAATTGTTGAGAATCACTTTTCCTACTAACCTACCTGGCATTGCCTGGCCCAGATAATTCCACTTAAAGCACGGTTTTATAAAAGCCCCGTATGTATTCCAACCTCAGGCATCATAGGTGCCAATATAAAATTATCCTATGAATGTTCACAAAAACATGTATTGAATAATCACCTCCACAAAACAACTTTAATCGAGAAGAATTATGTGATAGAAATACATCTTCAAAGATAAAAACAATGTTTTGCAAATATTCAAACCACCTCTCTGCTCTAGGCATGCAGTTATTATACTGATGTGCAATTGGTTGGCCCTTGTACATGTTCATGCCCAGTGCCACAACAGTACACGTGTATATGTCCAGTTCATACGTTGAAATGTAATTTAGAATGGATTTTTTGTTTGTTTACGGGTTTTACATCACTTTCAACAGTATTTCAGTCATTTCGTGATGAGACCTACTTGTAGTAGATATAGTGCTACCTCACCGAATTGTCATGTCGCAGGTCCTTGACATGACAACTCACCCGGTCACAGATTTACAAGGACAACGGGTTAACCCTTTAGAATGGATCAAATATGATTGGGTGGGGGATATTTAAAGTATGAGCTTTACACAAGAATTTTTAACAATCAGGATTTTCTGTCTGACTGTGTTGGCATACATGTCACGTACATCTTTGCTCATTTATTGTGGTACGTACTTTCTGATTATTGCAATGACACCAAATGGCCATGTTGCAGCATGTAACAAAATATTTGACTCAGTGCCTATTGACTGCTAAAAAGAAGCTTTATAGAGAAGCTACCTTTACTTGCAGAGCCTGGTATAAACTTAGGATCTGCTAAGGAGAGTATTCCTTCTCCTGACAGGCCTCAAAATGCAAACATACAACATGGACATCAAAGGGACTTCACTATGTTCACAGACATCACAGACCATGCAGACGGCACACACATTTATCATATGGGACACCCGTCAGATGTTTGTCTGTTTGTTTGTTTTACATCACTTTTAATATCATTTGTCGTGTCGCAGGTGTTATTTAAGACACCTCGATATATATGGGGCCCCCATAGGGGGGGTATGAAAAACCCAATAATCCCCCTTTTTTTACCTAAAAATCCAAAAATCCTTATCTTTTGTAGCCAAAAATCCTTAAATATTTTTCCCCTCAAATCTAAAAATCCAAAAGTATAAAACAAAAAATCCTAAAATATGTTTACATTTAGTACAAATTTATTTGGCAATGAATTACATAACATGCATGATATAACATGATATTTAGTGTTTCACACAGGTCATGCCACATTACAAAATGTACTTGCAGAGTCCACTTGAGCCCACAGAGTTTGAAATTAACAGTAATCTCACTGTTATAGTGATACGGAGACACCCAATCCTTTTGAACATATTCAAAATTAGTAAAAAAAGTAATCTGTGTCTTTCCTTTTTTTTGAAACTCTTTTAGGCCTAGTGGCCCTTGTGTCACTAGTAAATGACAACTGAGATAATTCCTCACTAATTAACTCTTGCTGCTCATTGGGTGTCTCCGTATCACCCTGATCCTTTATCAGGTCCAAAAGATTGATCAAAACCTCCTCATTCAGAACAATTATATCATCCTTTGAAACATATTCATAGTTAGTATCATATAAAACAGTGATGACATTTTCTCTATCTATGACACATTGTTTTTGATTTGAGAACTCTGTGGGCTCAAGTGGGCTCTGCAAGTAGATTTCCCCTATACATTTTCCCTTCTCAAGCATATCTTGCCTCAGTTTACATATATGCACATGTTTGATTGTGTTAATAACTACAACAGAACCTTTTTTGACATAGACACTTCTCCCTTGTGAGGGCTCCATCACCCTCTGGCCCCTCTGCATTCTTTGTATTTGGTGTGTCAGTGTCTAAAGCTGCCATTTTGCTCACATTTAGTGACAAGAAGCAATCCAAAAGTTAAAATTTCCTCACTTTCATCACAAAACACATGGAGACTCTGCAACCACCCTAAAGCTTTCCTAGTCTATCGTCTAAGTGGCACATGCAGCACCACCTGGTGTGAGACCTCTGAATGTCTCAGATCTGACAAATACAAAGGGACCAGCCAGTTATTTCTGATGGTGGGGACCATAGAGTGTCACACAAATATTTATCACAAATATCATGAAACTCATATCTAAATCATTATTTGTTTGAATTAATAATCCTTTATTACTGAAAAATCCTAAAATCCAATTATCTTATTAAAAATCCATTAATCCTAAACACTTTCCTCAAAATCCAAAAATCCCAGATATTTCACCCCAAAAATCCAATAATCCCTCTTTTTTAGGCCAAAAATCCAATAATCCTAAAACCCTATGGGGGCCCCATATATATGTGTGTGTGTTTGTGTGTGTGTATGTGTGTATAAAATGAAGACATATATCAAATTTAAGTAAAGCAAATTTGAAAGAAAATTACATAAAACGTGAAAACCAGTACTTCATCATGATGTCACTGGTATAAGAGTTTAGTCCTTAGATGTAGGTACCCTCATCCTTTGAATCAATTGCCTTCATCTTATATTACGGTCATTCGAAGAATCCTCACTCTTTCCTGTTTGAATTTTGACTGATCTGAGTTTCACATTAACTCAATATACAGTTTATGTAGTTTAATATCATGCTTGTGATAAATTCACATGCAAATCATTGAGAAGATCAGTTTTGTTTCTTGATGAAGTACAAGTTTACTTTCAGATCCTCCACCCACTTTATGATACGGGAAGAGGGTAACTTTAATTACCCTAATATTATTCCCGACTGTAATAGCGATAAAGATATATTTCATCGGTGATTATTAGAATAAATAGTAGCTGTTGTCTGGTCCTTTGGGTGAATGCGGTTGCCACGAAACATGAAGAATAGCTCATTTCTGAATCTTGGACCGCTTAAACAATAAAGAAAGAAATTACTAGAATTATTAAGATACATCAACATGTTAACCGAGGCCCAAATTAAACGCACTTTAGCTCGAAAGTGTGGGTCTGAATTTTCCTTAAATAGATACTGAAAAGCCAGGTAGCCATTGATGGGTGTGATAGTGAGGAAGAAATACAGAGAGACTGAGAGGAGAATGGCGGTCATGCTACTGACGCCTGTGCGCTGATCCTTCACAAAAAAGCGATAACAAGTCAGCTTAGTGATAATCCCAATGTTACCAAAAACAATCACCGTGAAAGGAATGATGAAGAAAAACAAAGAATCAATCCACGGCCACACTCTGTCGTGGAATAATTTCAAGCTGGCTCTGTAATAGGTGCATTTGTATGCGGTGATGTTATTGTCGTCTGATAGTATTGGTACGAGTTCATAATTGATTACAAAGTAGAGATTGACTAGGAACAGCATAGAACCAATAACTGAGAGGGTTATTACAGAAGCTCTTCTATTGATGTGGAGGTTGTACCAATGGGGCAAAACCACACTGACGAATCTCTCCAACGTGACGCAGGCGAGAATACAAGACGAGAACTGAGTTGACCAATAGACGACGAATACGTTGAGTTTGCATCCAGCTGTGGTGAGTTGCCTGACGTCCACACCAGCGATGGCTCTCACCCAGTGTCTGAGCAGACCGCTGAGCAGGACAAGTGTGTCAACCACTGCTAATACCCTCAGGAAAGTACAGGTCACTGAATCCCTCAGCTTCTTCCTGGACATCACAATGAAGGAGAGACCATTACCTGTTGTGCCCACCACTATCAGAATGATGGACATGTACTTCCACATATTATCGCTGATAATTTGTTCATAATATTCTACCTCAGCCGGGAGAGAAGTCACCTCGGAGATGCTGCGATTAGTAGATACTGTGACACCAAATTCATTCACAGCGCTTCCCATATTTGACGTTTAAATTCTGATGTTTAAATCAAAGAAGTGATAAATACTCAGATATGATGAGTGCACAACAAATTGACTGCAACCAGGTGTAATTATAGTGTACAGCAGTCAGCGACAAAGGGCAGATAGTGAAATATTAGTACCAACTCTTGGCCCCCAAATGTTATATACTTCTGAATATGTTAAAGCCTTCAGAATCAGCATTTTCTGCGGTGTTAGTGCAGGGGTTTGCATATATTATGCAGTTTTACGACTCGAATGCACCAGTTCACAAGCAAATTATATTGTCATATTTGAAATATATTCTCAAAGATCAAGACACAAATTACTAACTGCCTATTATCACTATTTCAAAGAACACTCCCGCTGAGAAAGACAAAATGTAAAAGATCTCTTCCTGATTGTATTTAATGTAGCATGCTTTATAATGGGATTGCCCTGCTGGGTGACATGCAAAATCAAGTAAAATAACCAGATATTCACACAGGTATGAACTACCAATCTTTACCATTCAGACATCAGGCTTTACCCATGTTTAATCTCACCATGTATAAATAGTAAGATAATTCACATTACAGAGAATGTCTATATACAAATTGATTGTATACAAATTTAAAGATGAAATTGCTGGAATTTGATGTACACTTTAATGGTCAGACTAGAACACCGTTCAGAATTTCTTTTTTATTCTCAGTGTCTTCTTTGGTGGCATTATGTATTAAGTGATTAACATTTTTAATTCTTCACTCATGTCCCCTACCCTTGAGCATGTTGAGTGCGCCTGTGGTGGACTGGGAAAGGAAGTTGAAAAATGACTGATTTCTCCTTCGGAAATAACAGGTCTTGAAACTCATACTATACAATCAATATACAACGTATATAATTGTCAGGTGTTTCATATTTATTGTGAACAAATCATGTCATTTGATAATGCAACAACAAAAAACTGTCACTGAAGAAACTGTATGCCTCAAGAAAATGGTTACTTAGGTTTCATAACAGCTAATATAAAACGGAGCCTCCTTCGGCAACGCCCAGCCGTGAAGAGCATCATCGAGAAGTGCACACCCTTAATAGGACGGAATTTTAGCTTTTCTTGTTTGCCCTCTGCATGCAATTGCAAAAGTTATTATTTTTGAAGGCAGAGACAACAGAGAGGTAAAGTGCTCTTCGTGTCAACGTGTGACATGCGTTTCTTCTTGTCACGAAAGTTGCGATGGAGGTACTCGGTGAAGACACCGCAAGCTATTCACTCGATATTGGTTAGTATCGCAGCACTGTGACTAGGGTTACACCTCCCAACACTGACATTCTGACCTGAAAAGTAACAACTTTTACCAAAGTGTTACTCTGTATGGCGAGGTAGAGCACATACTGCTGACCTGCTGAAGAGAGTATATAACAAATAACAAACATCACATGTTAAACCGTTGCAGACAGAAATGCTATATATGAATGTAACTGTGAATTTACATATAGCCAATAACTTGAATGTATTGCTGATTCTGCTCAGATTTAAACGCTAAGAGCCAACGTAGGCTGGTATTGCATTTTCTAAATCTCATTAATATTAATAAGGACCTTATCAATGCCACATACATACTGGCTTTAGGATTGATGTATTTAAAGCACAGGAAACAATAATTAAAAATCATAATATATATATATATATATGTATATATATATATATATATATATATATATATATATATATATATATATATATATATATATATATATATATATATATATATATATATATATATATATATATATATAAATATATATATATATGTGTGTGTGTGTGTGTGTGTATGTGTGTGTGTGTGTGTGTGTGTGTGTGTGTGTGTCCTGTCTATATTTTGGGAACTGAACTGTACACTGGATGTTCTATGGTATTGCATTGAAGAATTCCCGGCTGCAATACCCCAATTTGTTCAAAAAGTGACTCTTAAAATGTCATGCACATGATATCATTCGAGCACTGGCTGGGGGTGAGAAACAGAACAAATGCGGCAGATATCAACCTTTCTCGACCATGCACCATGAAGAAAAATCGGACTGTGCAAAATATTTATGGACCCATGATATGTTTTCATCTTTGATAGCTGCTTGGTTAAGACTGTGGTCAATTCTCATGTATTGGGTTTTTAATTATAAAGCAACTTTGGAAACATGTGGACTGTTAGCATCCTTTGTGAACCTTTTTATTATGTGAGGTCCTAAGGGGGCTGGGATTGAAGCTGAATCAACAAACGTCAGATTGACCTTCGATTTCTGGGCCCTTTGTATTATATAGATCATTATGTGATAAATGAACATAATAATCTTATTGGTTATTTGTGCCAAACTGCCTTAATAACCCAACATCACTCCATAAACTGTCAAATAAAATTCGAAATGCACAATAAGTGAGAAAGTACAGTCCTCATGTGATGTTATGTTATCAGAAGGTGAACATGTAAGGCGTGTAGGAACTAATCTAGCCGACGTCTGTCAGTGTCACTGACAACATAGTACATTTCACACCTGGAAGCTATACAATCATGTACAGGTTTAATTATCTTGTTCAAACGGTTTACTGAACGTTCTCACCTCTCAAATAAAGTGCTGTATTACTTAGTTAACAGTTGTTAGAATAAAATACAAGACAAGCAGCTGGGCTATTCTAGTATCAAAACTACACAGGTGTAAACCGGAAGACGATATTGTTTTATCAGACAAGACACTAATGTTGAGGACAAGGTTACAGCTTCTCAAATGAGCCGAGGTCCATGCCTGAAGAGTTTGCCTGTTGTCCTTGTAGACCTGTGACTGGGTGGATTGTTGTCAAGGACCTGCGACAGGACAAATTAGTGAGGTAGCACTATATTTGCAACAAGTAGGTCTCGTCAGGAAATGACTGAAATAATGCTGATGGTTACATTCAACTCCAACAAAACAAGACTGTTGTAATAAATACATAACCTATAATTACGGCATTTTGGTTTACTAAACATAAAAGATGAGAAATCACTTTCCACAGAAGGCTTTTAGTTTATTGATATTGATATTTGATTGATACAGGTTTCGGTACAACTTTAACACGGTGAATAAATGCCGAGATTAATAATTTAAACTACTAAAAAGCATATTATATGTGGAGTAAAGCTTTATTATTAATGATCAAGTTTAAGAAATTAAAGCCATTGGCAGAACAAATACTGTGTCCTGTGGAATCGAAAACCACTTATTGGTTATCAAAGACAATTTAAAACTGTTATTTATTTGAAGAATGATTGTTTTCGATAGTAATGAAAATCTGTGATTAAGTGGTCAGCGCCCCTGCTCCAATGCCGTATCCAACTCCTTTCGGTCCAAACTGTCTTCCATAGCACCCTACAATACCAAATTACAATGAATAACAAAATGATTTCAAACAAATGTTTGCCTAACATCAAATATACGAAGGTGCTATCACTACTCTTTTCTGATATGGTATAAATCCATTGTACTTTCATTTTTGTTATAATTCTTTCAATTATGGATTTTTGGAATCTGAGTCCTCTGGTATAATTCCTGTTTCCAGCAAATTTTGAGCGACAATAATCTAATTCAAACTATTTCCTTTTTTATATTTTCATCCAAGATCAATCTTATATTACATCAGCCCATATCTCTATACATTTAGAATCATATGGAGCACAAATGGTTTATAAACCGTAAATGTCAGGTGAATCACAAAACAATCTAATATGCATGTGATTTTCTGAATAAAGTCCTTCCATGTTCAAGCATATATCTGAATTACATCGCACGTTATATATTGAGTAGTCATTAATGTATTTCTGGGAGAATTTTCTAATTTTGTTAAAATTATTTTTTGATATATTAAAGCTTACCTTTACAGTAGATCTCACCATCTTTGTCATTCAAAGTGCTGGAGTCTAAACTCTTGTGGCAGCTTTTGCAATTAAAACAACCTTTATGCCAGTTCTGAGAAAACATAATAAAAAAAATAACCAATTATAACGTTGATTTTGGCTAATGTAGTCAGAGATACGACATGTTTTAGCTATTTGAGGGGCTTCCACATGCTTTATAACTATTTTGCAATGAATTAGGATGATAGCAAACGTTTTAATCAAATTCAATGCATTTGTTTACAAGAATGGTCAGTCACAACAATATGAAATCTTCTAAGAATACTCACCTTGCCAGCCCCTATCTTTTTCTCTGCTTCATATACTCTCTTGCCACACCTGGGACACCCACCCTCCACAGTCCCCCCTCCAGGAGCAGCGCTTGAAGGAGCCATTCTAGATGGGTGATATTAGGATAATTGATAAGAGAAAGTTGTAATTAATAGGTTGTACTACATCAAAATGCAATCTAATGTATTGTCATTATCAATTTTGACATATCATATTAATTTGTCACTGAATGCTTTTGATGCTAGGCAAAATCAGCAAAAACATTCAAAAGGTCCTTTCTTATAGTCCAAATGTCATGTTTATATGATGATAATACAATGCATTAATATTTAGTGAAAAAGTATGCTGGTAAAAAAAGAAATTCAACTGGCGTGTAAAATATCATTGGATTGAAAGACATTATAAAACTTAATATGACTTAATATGTCCTTTTCCAGATAAAATGTCCAACGATGCTATTATTTAATTATTTATAATAGTTAAAAATAGACGAAAATTGTCTTCCTTTTTTATTTAATTGTAAATTGCATCGAGGTAAATCAAAAAACTATAAAAATGGACCTTAAGACGTACAAGGGGTGCAGTGTAATATGATAATTGGACTTCTCAAAATCTATTTTTAGCAATGTTTTTTTAACATACATTTATCGGAAATATTCAGCAACAAATGTGTTTTCGAGCAACAACTTCTCATAAAATGCAACATTGACAACAACGATTCAGCAGCAGCACACATATATACCCAATACTATTGACCTAAATTGTTTTATTGAGAGTGAATTCACTCTTTAACGTTTTCTCTTGATTTTCCAAATAGAAAAATAAATTATGGTTTTATAGACCAGGTCAAAAAGATCGGAATCCAAAAAAAATCGTGTCTTGTTTTTGAATCATGGAACGATTACTGATTAACGATTACCGACACAAACGTTTGTAAAGATCAGAACAATATTTAAACAATAAAGATGCAGACACTCACGACACCTGGCGGCCACTAGAAGAACCAGTGTCCATACTGAGGGTCCCTGCACCCTGGCCATATCCATAACCTTTGGGACCAAACTGTTTGCCATGGCAACTCTTGCAGTACAAACTACCGCCATGTTCTGTCACCGTGGTGCTTTCTAACATCTTGTTGCAAGAGGCTATGAAATGGGAAAAGGGACAATTTGGGTTATTTCAGAAAATAATGATAACAGGAGTGACTTAAATTTGTGTTACCATTATGATTTTCTAATTCATTCATAGCATACATTTTGAAGAGCATATTCGTACTTTCGATTAGCTCATTGATAAAATAAACCTTAACAAAATATGTTCGTCGTGTTAAGTTATTGACAAAATAAATCAATTCTGCTCAAATACTAACAAAATTAATAAATTCTGCTCAAGTTTCCAGAATATTTTCAGTTGAGACAAGAAAAGACTTAAAAGAAGGTTCCCCAGTCTGATACTTACAGCATTTAAAGCACATTGTGTGGAACTTAGCTCCTGCAGCAAGTTTGGCCTCATTGGCATACACAGGCTTTTGGCATTTTGGGCATCGTTCTGCCACTGGAGGTTTCCAAGGCATCCTGCTTAGATCTGCAATATCCAAGGAATCTAAAATTTCTGATGTTATACTACGCCACATATTTAACATAACAAAAATGCTCATAAAACTAACATAGCAGGTTAACTCAAAATTAGTCTCCTTTTTGTGAAACATTCCCATTATAAATACAAAAACAGCCCATTGTGATGCACCAGGTGAAGAGTCCCCTACTCTTTCCCAGTCAGTATAAAGCATAACAAGCAATAATGGCGGCCACCCTGCTGAAATTCTGGATTGCTGTTCTCAATGAATTTGATTGTTTACAGGAAAACTAATTGAAGCCAAATTGTATGTTACAAATGTTAAGGTGACAGGTGAGACTTGGTGTGTGAAGGCCAATACCTGTGTATGAGAGAGTCAGACTTAAGGCAGATGCTGAGAATGTTGCATGAGAGCATAGAGAAATGGTGAGAGTGACATCATTTTGACCTATGCAGCATAATTCAGCATCCATCACAAGGTCTATTGAAATTTATGATAGCTGAAGAGCTTTGAGCAATTTGTGAGCCAAAAGATTCCTTTGAAGTGAGATTTTGATCCGTTCAAAACCACCACAACACACATTTGATAGTAAATATAATCAGATACAGCGGGTACATACTCATAAGCCCCAAATCATAATATACTATAATTGCAAACAGTATTTGAAAAATTCGGAGGGAGACATATTTCACAATGAAATATAAATTCCAATGATAAAAATCTATTTTCAAACTTTCATTTTCAGACCTACATAAATATTATTATTATCCAGCCCTTTCCTTAAAAACCCAATGCAAAATAGCATAATTGATATATTTTATTATACTGACAGGAACATATATATACAGTTACACTGATGGTAAAACTTTTGTATGTAATTTCCCAGCCCCTGAGGACTTTTCTGTCAGTTTAAACTTTTGACTTTACATCACAACATATATACCCACACTGGCTTCTATGGTCATCATGTTTAAGACATTCACCCTAAAACATTCAAGTTAATATACATTGTGTCACTGCGTTTGTTCCATGCATTCTCAACATATATACTTAGTAGTTTCCATTCACACTTCATAATATAGACAAATTTTTCATTTACATTGTAATCCATGAACATATTATTTTTAGCATACACTTTACTATACATATCTTCTCTGTTCTCATCATATAGTTTACAAAGGCAGACAAAATGCATCTCATCCTCCACTTCAGACAGATCACACATTTGACATAAACGATCTTCTTTTCTCTTATTTCTAAATCTGCCAGTCTCAATATGAAGGGGTAACACCCCACACCTAAGCTGAGATAATAAACTCCTTTGTCTTCGAGAAAAACAGTATTTTGCATAGTCTTCAGTAGAATAGTCTTCTTTAAATAAGATTGTTTTATTCTCAAAACTAACAATGTCATCTACCCTACTGAATATACTCTTCATTTGGGAAGACCAATTATCCTTACATTTTTTATAATCATACTCAAACACTTTCCTGGTAAGTCTCGATTCATCCATCAACAACACACGGTTCCAAAATCTCATCATTTCCTTGTGTCTTCTAACCTGACATGACAACCAACCTGTATCACCCTCTATTGCTAAAATTGGGGTTTTTTGGTGAACACCCAAATAGTATCTTAGAGCTCTTTGTTGAATCTTATCACTACATTTATAATCAGCAAAACCCCATATACCTGAACAATAGTCCATAATAGGCACAACTCCACTCTGATATAATCTGGTATAACTGTTAAAACCAACATAAAACTAAAATAGAATTTTAAGAGAAACTTTTATTTTCAAACCCACATAAAAATTATTACTCCGCCCATTGCATGACATAAACAAAGAACCCGCATAGTCCAAGGCATAGCAAGCTTGCGCCCAGAAAACTTGTATCACGAAAAACATCATATCATTATAAAAAAAATCCATGGTATATTGCAGGCAAAACGTCTACTGAAATCTTGAATCTGCAAAACTGACGTGTTCTTCTCAGAATTAAATTACTTAACTCACTTAAATCCTGAAAAATGTATATAAAACTGAACATACTGACAGACAGCAGACCTCTGTCGCTTGTATTTAATTGTATGGCGAACTCTCACAGGTCTCGGTGTAGCTCATAACAAGCAATTTCCTTTTAAATATTGTTCATTTCATAGTCCACTCAAATAATAACATAATGACTGTGTATTTTTCTTGTACCACGCTCAATTAAACACAAGGAAATAAGAAAATCATTGGAATTAAAAATAATCACAGCTAAGTTGCTGTATATTGCATAAAGTGATTTCAACTCTTATTCGCCATATACTAAAGAATAACAATTTCACAACGAAATATAATTTCCCTTGCAATTTGTAATAGAAGCTTCATCGTTTATCCATTTCTGAACATAGTAAGCATTAAATACCACCAGCTTTTAATTACCCCAGTCGTTAACAACCCTTGTAAATCTCCATGGTAAGCAAATATGTCTTAAAAAATACCAGCCCTGTCTAAAACCTGTCTTAATTGCTAAGAAATCTGTAAAACCTGAGAAATATTGGAATATTTGATATTAAAATTTCTTACAATTGCTTCTATTTTATATTTCTGAGCAAGCATAATAGCAACTTTTAACTGGGGAGATGGACCAATGAATGAAACTGCAACTCTCGATGATGCAGAGACATATCTCTGGATTATGGGACAATGATGTACCCATGGCTGACACCGGAAGTATCACCACTGACACCGGAAGTATTACCACAGAGCAAACACCATTAGTGCCCCTATGACAGGTGATCAGTTAAGTCAAAAAATTATACAAAGAACCTATGGCAAAAACTAATGAGAAACAGAACCTTTCAAAATACAGTTTTAGTATAAAAACAAGGAAATTAAAGAAAGGAATAATGATTTGTATGTAAAAGTGATTATTCATTATGTAAAATTATGCAAATTAGGTCATGTGATAAATTTTTTAAAAATAATTTTGAAACTGGAAAATTTCCAGGTTTTGATTGATGTATTACGCATGTTTATAGGCCAATTATTTGAGAAATTATGATCAAAAGTATTTAGAAACAGGAAGTAGATCCTGAACATTGACAATCCTGGGTGGAAGTATTGAGAGTTATCTGTACATGTGTGGTCTTAAAGAGGCTATTTTTGATGCATCTAGACTTACACGCCTTAGAAGTTTTGGTGCTATTGTGCTGTTATGTTCTTTTGATATACACAATAATGAAAAAGAGAGACAAAATGAAAGGGAAAGCATTACAAAAAAAATATTTTTTAAAGGGGAGATTAGTATTAATTACTAGGAATAATATTAATTACTAGGAATAATATTGGATGAAAAATGCAGTCTAAAACAAAAAATGAAGAAAATGGGTAAATATGGTTTTTTGCGATGTTTGGATGCAAAAGCAGCCAACACACTAGCACACGAATTTGCCACTCTTGAGTATGGAAGTGTTCTGTTTGCAGGTCTTCCAAAATGTGAAATACCCAAACTACGAAAATTACAAAACGCTGCAGCAAGGGTTGTGGGAAGGTAAAAGGTAAATTATTGGAATAACACTGGTTGCCAGTGGAACCAAAAACTGACTTTAAAATAGCCTTGCTCACCTGGAAGTTACACACTGGGCATGCACAAGAGTAGAATACCTATCGATTTTACTGAAACCCAAATTAAGACTAAAGATGCTCAGAAGCAATGAATATGTGATACATATAACTAACATGAAGATGTTTGGTCATAATGGCTTTTGAAGTATATGCTCCGAAACTATGGAATGTCCTGCCCCTCCAAATGAAAAACTGTAAGTTGGACAACTTCAAAAAGAAACTAGATAGTTTGCGAGTGGCACAAAACTGAAGCACATTGTTTAATGCATACAAGTTCATGTACTATCCAACTCACAATGAAAACTTCCCTTAAATTTAGCTCCAGCGCTCTCCTGATTTTGAGAGTGGAAATGAATGGCTTCTTCCTTTTTGGCGCAGTGCATTGTGGGCTATGTTATGGTAATGGCGGGAATGACAGCATGCTTTTGAATGTGCCAGTCAGCAACAAACTTTGCCTCTAATATGTGTATAAAGTGTTAGATCGAATGTGGTAAGTGAGTCAGTGTATGGGTCTCAATGTCTGAGACAATTCTAGTCACTTCTAGCTCACTGACAAGTGAAATGCTGCAGCTGAACATCGATTTTGGAGGCAAAGATTGGTGAGTACAACATTCAGAAGAAAGTCTGTTTTCTCCTAAATTATCTGAATTGAAATCCCCATAAGTCAATAAGGCGTAGGAATGCGTTTTTTAAACTTTGCTTGAATAATCATAGACATGTTTTGAGTAATTTAAACAAAAGATTAGAGTGCACCATCGTGCACCATTTTGTTGTGCAGCATTTGTCTCATTCAATGTCAGTCTGACATAATCATATAAATATCAGATGTACATAACCAAGATGTGGCCCACAATGAAAACCTGCCTTAAATTTAGCTACAGTGCTCTGCTGCATTGTAAAGTCCTCACATGAAAATTACAATTTGAAATAAACATATCTTAAGACAATAAAAATGTGTGAAAGAGTCACAATGCCTTGTTATAAAAATGTGGTCTTAGAACAAAACACACCACAGATGTATTGTTTTAAGGTCTATAATCCACAATCAGGGAGCATCGGGAGAGAACTTTGTGTGGTCTCGTGTCTTTACACAACTGCCTTCGGCTCTGGGGGATTTTCCATACAGCACACATGGCGGACAAACTCGTATGCATAAGATTTTTAAATACCCAACTCTTTTTGTGATAATTCATATTTTATGCCATGATTATATCTAAAATGTCCCAAAAAAGCTTGATCTTTGGATGGCATCAAATAAAGAAAATATAAATATTTGATATAAGTCGCCAGGTGCAAAAACTGAGTCGAACCCGTTTTAATGATAGTTAAAACAGCTTCAATATAAATAATAAAAATTTAAGACTAGCTGGTTAAGTTTACTTTTTCTGTGCTAAATAAACAAATAGCATTAATTTGAACACATTTAATCCAAAAAAACTTAAGTCTGTCCCAGTTTTTCATTGTGGATTATAGACCTTAAGATTATGAATGACAGACATTGGGGAAGACAAATGCAGCTCAGCAAAATGGTGCTTGATGGTGCTCTCCAATTTTCTGTTTTTAATTTACTCAATACATGTCATTGTTTATCCCAAATTATAAAAAATAAATTCTTACGATTTATAGAGTTGTAAGGCTTTAAATTTAGATATTGGAGGAGAAAATACCCAGTTTTTTATTTCATAGTTTTTATATTGTGTGCAATTCAACCTGCGTGGTTGCAACAAAATAATCCTTTTTATTATGATTACTATGGTTTGCTTTCATCTGCTTTTTTAATGTATTGTTATTGCTATCTAATGTATCTATTATTGTGCATGAATTTTACTTAAATAAGATTTATTTTAGTATTCCTTATATACTAACAAACTTTGTTGAGTTGGCTCAAATTCATGGTCTACCCCTAACTGATGAGTCCTGGGTTGACTGTATGGGCCGCTAACCTTAATCAGGACGAAACACTGTCAATAACTAGCTGCCCCCCACCCCATAAAAAATCCTTTGAAAATGACTGAATTATGTATAACCAATCAAGATCCCATTTCCTGTGTAATTATGTAATTATATAATGAAATTGTTATTGGCAGTGTCTTGGGGATAATAATTAAATACATATGAGGAAAATTCTAATCCTAAAACAATCTGACTATCCTATAGTCTCTGAGTATTTTGTATGAAAACCAAGGAATATAAATTTTATTGGTCATGTTTCATTTACACATATTGCATTAAGTGATGTTTTTTATTCAGGGGCTCACCACCAATATTTTTGGGGATTTTCACATTTCATGTTTGTAAATGGCCTTTTGTGAAAAGGAGACCTTTTGAAATGTTTTTAAAAATTAACTGGTAAAAATCTTATATTCATTTTTGTTGTCTTTCACTGAGGTACCGGGAAATTAATTTGCCAGCCAGCTAGCTTGTGTCATAAAATCTGCCAGCTGTTTTATCATAGTTAGATGAGAATTGTGACAACTTTATCTTTTTACCAGCTGGCAGATACTAACCAGTTTGTCATGGCATTTTGCAAAGTCCAATGCCTGGTGATCCCATGGTTTTTTGGTTTATGTTATTTCTAGATATTTTTGGTACATAATATTTGAAATTTAAAAGACTGTTATAGATCCTAGACAAGGAAGCTATTTCGAATTTTATAGAATTTTAGCATGGACTTGTTGGCCATGTTGATGTACCGGTATTAAATCTATTCTACTCAGCACAAGGGAAGACATTCAGACTATTCACTCCAAGTTATGACATCATGGACACAAAAAGGGGCAAATGTTATGCGATATCAGAAGCACCACTGTGTTGTGGAGCTTATAATTGTTGTCACTCTTATGATTAGACTGACCCATTTTCACCTCATTGTGCAAAATTTCCCAGCTAGCTGCTGAGTGGTAACTTTACTTGTCAGCTACGGCACATATGGGTGAATATCAGATGGTGGGCCACTGTTTATTCAAACATTTGTCTCCAGAATTAATAATTTTCACTCCTAAGACACTGCCAATAACAATGATAATATATTACATGGTGTAGATTACTACAAAAAATCATTATTAATACCTTCAGGCACTTTTAATATTTTTTTTATAATGGGTTATTGGCAGTGTTTCGTCCTGATACAGGTTAATGGCCCATACAGTCTACCCAGGACTCATCAGTTAGGGATAGACCATGAACTTGAGCCAACTCAACAAAACAACTCTTTGTTAGTAATCTAAATAACAAAAGAAATAAAAAATAAATATAAAACAATACTTAATGATGAAAGATTCATGCACATTAAGATATATTATATAGCATTAACCATGCATTACAATCAGTAGATGAAAGCAAACTAATGTGATCTAAAACTCATAATGTGAAATCAACATTTCTTACTGGCCAATAGAATTGTATGAAAAAGCCACAATTCCTTGATAAAGGAATGTTGTGTTCACCTTACAAAAAAAAATTGTTCTGACCCAAAATTATTTTTTGCACCCAAAATCACATATATTATTTGCTTCTCACTCTCACTCATTTTATTGCACTGGTATATAATTTGCATTTAAATTATCAAATGTTATTGTAATACAACTTCATTTTGGAATCCAAAATGTTTGTTATTAATAAAAACTCTTGTTTCTGCAAACTCCTGCAACAACAAAATAAGAATGATTATTATTTATAATTGTTTTTATTATTTACATTTGTTTATTATAAACACAAGCCTGATGTTTCTGTAAATTTCTTGGACCTGCAACAAGCAGTAACATAATGTATGTCTCAAAAGAACAATGTACATATGTATCAAAAAATAATATATACAATATATACATATATAATATATATATATATATATATATATATATATATATATATATATATATATATATATATATATATATATATATATATATATATATATATATATATATATATATATATATATATATATATATATATATTAATAAATGTATATTAAATGTATATTAATATATATACATATGTATGTATATGAATGGAAGGAATTTTGACCACAATTTATTCTGTGAAATTATTTTTTAATAAACCTCAATAAATGTGATCATTCTCTAACTTGTTTTAGTTGAGGCAAGAAACCTGTCCAATGTTTTTTTTTTTTTTTTTTTTTTTTCTGTAAAATTAAATCTTATTAGGAGGCAACAATTCTGACCACAAAATTAGCATCTGTTTGCGAGGTAAGCAATAAATCAAAATGTCAAAATTTAAGAGCTCTGCAGGCTCAAATCTCGTGATAAATTGACTGCATACTAATGATATTGGAAGTAAAAAGAATAAAGAACAATCACAAATCTTGTAAAAATATCCACAGATGGTAATCTGGTGAGTAAATGTCACAGATTATCGTTCTTGAGAGAAATATTGCGCTTTGACTAGGGCAAGGTTGAACTTGACAAGTTTTCATTGTGCAACTCACAAATGTCAATTTGTGCAATAAAGCGGTAATCTAGTTACATGAATTATTCTCCAAATCATGAGCCAATATTGTACAGGATACATATATTTATATATATTTACATAATATCATGATCTAATCTTCTCTGATTTGTAAAGGAATAGATTCACAATATTTTGGAAGTTGTGACCTATAGGACCTTAAGTAGATCTTTGTGACCTAGTTACATAATTTTTTTCTAAAAATTATGAACAAAGATATTGTGTACGATAAATGTAGTGAGAGTAGATGCTATCCCTACTCTTCTCTCTCCCGGCAATACACCACAAACTGAATGAAGAGTCTCCTATCATTAAAATATTATACATCATTTTTTCCAAGTGGAGCATAACCCACTTAAAACATCACACTTGATAACACGTAACACATTTAACGACTGCTTGTGCTACTTCAAAGCAAATAACATGAGTCACCGCTAGTATATTCAACATGTTAAATATTTCAATTTCAATTGAAAATGCCATATTCATGTAATTCATTCATATCCTTAAAATTCCAACATGTTCAAAACCAACACATAATATTAGAATGTCTGATATGCTCGTAACCATATGTAATTCTGCTTCTTATGGGACAAAACATCGACAGTTTCAATAGTTTTTTATCAGACATATAATGATTTTTATTCACTGAAATAGGTTATTAGAGCATCCATCGTCATTATTGTGCAGAGATATACACTGGGTCTTTACAATTTCAGATTAGATTTGCCATTCTAAAAAGTAAACAAACTTACCTAATAGTAGAAATTGGACTGGACTTTGAACAGGGAATCAATATCAAGACTTATCATTCAGTACAAACAGTTGTGTTTCCTGGTGTGGAAATGGGGTCGAATACTAGTCTATTTGTGTACTTACTCAATACATGCTTTGCATTTCATATGATAACAGAACCATGGCCATATACACAGATGACGATCGAAAGAGGGTAATTTGAATCTATCCCTATACCATCAACATTATTCAAGAAAACAAAACACAGCTAAAACATTAACTGAATCCAAAGATTGATAATGACGAGACTGTGTTTATATTCAAAGATAAACAACATTCTATGTTGTGGTACTGTAGAGTAGTTTTGAGACTTTGAGATGTTTTCCCTTTTTTGAATCAAGGTGCATAATTGAGAAAGTTGGAAATCTGCTATTGTGCCGTCTCACTCCAACCAGCAACCCACACCTAATTTTGAAAGCATGTGGTTATGTGTTATCATGCCTATGGAGTAATGTTAAATATTGATCCCAAGCTTAGAGCATTATGTCTCAGTGGCAGTCTTCATCTCATCTGGATTATGTTGAGATTGCATGAAAATATACAAATACTAAAAAAAACTCTTATAATGAATTCGACATTGCTTAGATCTATGATAGATAAGGTATCCCTTTTGTACATATTATTATTATTATTATTTACAGACATACCATTTGCCCAACATCCAATCTTTTGCAAATTTCACCTGTGTTAATTCATAAAAAAGATAAACTTTCTCTCTTTCGTATGCTGAATATCTTACTGTCTTCTAAAGCTACTATGATAAATGAATATTAAACACTGTTCATACACTTAAAGGCCCTTAATTAAAATTTTGAAGCAATTTTAAACAAAATATCAGCCATCTTAGTTTCAGTGCTTTCACAGCTTTGGTACAATGATCACAATTGGTTTCGCAGCTTGGGTACAATGATCACAATTGGTTTCGCAGCTTGGGTAATAATAATATAATATAATAATAATGATTTATATAGCGCTATACCAGACCAGGTCTGCTCATAGCGCTTTCTCCGAGATAATACTTTCTATATAGAAAAGTCTTAAGTTTTTTCTTGAAAGTCTCTACTATTTTACAGTTTTTCACCTCAAGGGGCAGGGCATTCCAATTTTTGGCGCATATACCATAAATGCTCTGTCACCATATAAATTTTAAGTCCCAGGTACCATGTATTCATTCTTATCATTTGATCGTAGTCCCATACCTAACTCTTTATAATTTAATAATTGAGATAGGTATTGTGGAGCAAAGCCATTTTGCACCTTCCACATCAGTAAGGATATCTTAAAAACAATCCTCGCCTCAATAGGTAGCCAGTGCAGATCCATAAGTTTTTGTGTTATGTGATCTCTTTTCCTAAGTCTACCCACCACTCTGGTTGCAGCATTCTGTAATTTCTGCAGTTTGGTTATCTCACACCCTGGCAAACCAGCAAGAATTTCATTTCCATAGTCCATGGTGGAAGTAAAAAAAAGCATGAGCTAGGGTGTTAGCAGTCCCCTCATCCAAACAATTTCTGATATGTGCCAAATTCTTAACATGAAAAAACCATTTTTACACATTTTCCTGATTTGTGGTTTCAAAGATAATTCTTGATCTAGGATCACCCCAAGATCCCTAACAGTATTTGATCTAGAAATTTCAGTTTCACCAACCATAATTTCATTTGATACATTATTTTTTCTAAAATCACAGCTTTTACCACATAAAAGCATTTCTGTGTTTCCATCATTTATCTTTTTTCACCTTTGTAATACAATCTTCCATCTCTTTACAAGACTTATTTCTAGTTTCTTCCGACTTTGGATCAATGGTGATATATAGCTGTGTGTCATCAGCATAGATATGATGCCTGAGTTACCAATAATATCTGATAGAGGCTCCATGTATGCTGTAAATAATAAAGGTCCCAGAACAGAGCCTTGAGGGACGCCATATTTAATATTCATATTTTCATATCTTTTACCATCAATTGTAACACATTGTTTTCTATTTGGTAAATATGATCTGAACCATTTCAAGGCAGCGCCTTTAATGCCACATCTTTTTTCCAATCTATTAAATAATATATCATGGTCGATGGTATCAAATGCCGTTGATAAGTCAAGCAGTACCAGCATTACCGTTTTACCATCATCAATATCTATTAAGATGTCATTTTGAACCCTAAGTAGAGCCGTCTCAGTGCTATGAAACTCCTTATATGCAGATTGAAAAAGACCCTGTATATTATTTCTTACTAGATGATCAACAAATTGTGTAGCTACAGCCCTTTCTATTAATTTTGATAAGTAGGCTAGATTAGAGACTGAGTCTATAATTTTTCTTTACCAATTCCAGACCCAATTTCTTAATTAAAGGTCTAATGATGGCCATTTTCAGTTCATCAGGCATGTTGCCCAGCGAGATTGATTTATTTATAATAGCCTTTATTAGAGGCAGTAAATTACCCATACATTCATTAAGAAGCCAGGTTGGGATGGGATCCAACTCACATGACTTATTAGCAGATTCTTTAATTAACTTCTCAACTTCCGAGTCATTTATTGATGTGAAATTTTCCAGATGTGTATTGTATCTGACTTCCTCAGTTAGTGGATCCGATTTTTTATCATCTTTGTCCATATCTTCCCTTAGATTAGCAATTTTTTTTAGAAAAAAATTATTAAATTCCGTGGCTAACTCGCTTTTATCAGTATGTTTGGGGAAAGGAGTGTCCTCTTTTGTGTGTAGTAATTTATTTAATATTTTAAATAATCTTTTTGGATCAGATTTATTTGAGTTTATTATTCCTGAATAATAACAGTTTCTAGTACAACGATCATAATTGGTTTCGCAGCTTGGGTACAACGATCATAATTGGTTTCACAGCTTGGTTACAACGATCATAATTGATTTCGCAGCTTGGGTACAACGATCACAACTGGTTTCGCAGCTTGGGTACAACGATCATAATTGGTTTTGCAGCTTGGGTACAACGATCATAATTGGTTTCACAGCTTGGTTACAACGATCATAATTGATTTCGCAGCTTGGGTACAACGATCACAACTGGTTTCGCAGCTTGGGTACAACGATCATAATTGGTTTTGCAGCTTGGGTACAACGATCATAATTGGTTTCACAGCTTGGGTACAACGATCACAATTGGTTTCGCACTTCATGTGAATCTTTTCCCAATACATTTCAATTCAACTTTCTAATCTCCATTCTTTGTTTTTGTTTCCAGATTAACCTCTCTTGGAGACATTAGTCTGACTATAAAGTCATGTAGTCATTCTCAATATAACTTATAATTTGTTGATGATTTGAATTACCATCTTTAAAATGTTTTTATTTTTTAAATGTTTTTATTGAGGATTTGCAACATTATTCATGTTAAGCACATAAGTTCAAATATCTATGAATCGAATATCTATTGTCATAGTAGTGAAGCTATTTTCAGATTTGACATATAATGGCTAAATGGGACTAATGCTGCTTTATAATAGTCTTGTTTTCCTGGGAAGTCATTGGAGTTTTAATTACCATCTGTTTGTAGTTTTGGGGACTGAACAAAAATCCATCCATATGTAGTATTAGGGATTGATAAAAAATTATGATTTGTACATCTAAAGCATGTATTTTTTGTTTATTTTTGTTTAGTACATGATGAAAGCTCAATTGCAGAGTGATACTGATAATTGCCTAATGTATGTATTACGTTAAATATTATATTTGAAAAAACGGATATTAATTTATTGATATTTTAGGTAGTGGGGTTCAATACAAAAAATATCATCTGTTATGATCATTGAGTTCTGGTTGTTTTAGATCATTTCTTTAAAATGTCTGCTTTTTCTATATTATCTATAAAAGTATTTATCCAGCTTTGTAGGTCGAGAAAAATGGGACAAAGGCAGTGTTTTAATAAAGTAAAACGATTAGGATTTATCTCCTGACAATGTTACTCCTATGGATAGCTAGGAAATCTTCTCAGATGTTTCATCAGAGAAGTGATTGATGGTCAGAGAGAAAGAATGACAGATAATTCTCTTTTCTCAGTGAAATATCCTGGCAAAGTCAACACAGATAAAAAGCTCATTACAACAGCTTTGTTTGGGATTTTCCACCACTGTCAACGTTATTTCAGTCATTTCATGATGGGACTTACTTGTAGCAGATAAAATGCTGTTTCAATATTGGATTACCATGTTGCAGGTCCTTAACATGACAATCCATCCAGTCACTGATTTACAAGGACAACAGGTTGACCATTCAGGCATGGGTCTCAGCTCATATGAGAAATTGTAATATGATTTAAATGCTGGAATTCAAATGACTTGTATGGTTGTGGCAAGGCTCAGCAAAAATTACTAATGCATTATGCAGTTTAAACTCAAACAAATGTAGTCCTGGGCTATAGCAAAGGGGTTCCAATATTCATTATATGGAAAAAAACTCAATCCAATTTATTTTCATTAGGACTTGCATTTTGACTGGCATTATTAAACACCATGGTCCTTAAACTATAACATATTTACCAATGATCTTAAGAATTCACATAAATAAAATCTTCATCCTTAATTTTAATTCTGATCAAATCCCCTGATCTAAAATTTATCACAAGCACACTTCTTGTGATGTGCTATTTCAAATTTATGCAAAGCAGGTGGGAATCTGACAGATATCTTATTTGGTACATTTCGTAAGGTACTTGAAGTATAAATTAAGACTGATGTAACCTAAAAAGACTGTATTTGCATTTGTCATATCACAATTTTCATTTATAACATTGCTGGTATTACCTCCAAAGAATGTATGTGTATTTGTCATTTCAGGATTTCATATATGAATATATTCACTTAGCATATACTGTGGGAACAAAATTAAAGAAGACAAACTCTGTTGGCTGATGTTGTTAATGACTCTTAAATACATTTGTATATACAATTTGCCCCTGGATTCAAAATTCACCAAAATTTCGGTCAGATCTTATCAAGTAACTGGAAAAAAACTAAACTTTTTTCACTCTTTCAAAATTGGTGTAATTTAAATCTGTTATGGCTTAATCATTTTTTTATTTCATGACTTTGGGAGATGTTTTGTCATGATGAATTTTCTGTTCTGGTGTAGGTAAACTTCAGGAAAACATCTTGTTCCTTATCCACTGGTCCAACCACCTAAAATAAGCATATAAAAGGTTTTTCAATATTGATGATTAATTTTGTCACTGACCTAGAGGATTTGCATTCACACAATGTATTGAAAGGATAATATATTAAAGGGAAAGAGATTATTATATAATTTATTTGGCTTTAAAGACATACCTGACATCCAGCATTTTTAGCTATGCTTGTTACTTTGTTCACAAATTCTTCACTCTGCCCTTTCTTCAAATCCAACATAAACCTTCAAAAATCAAATGACATTATTTAACTTGCTGCTTTCATTGTTTGTAAAGTTGATAATCATATAATCTCAAGTATATCAATGATAGCATAAAGATGAGTGTCAGCTCTTCCATTTCCCTTCCATGAATTATTGATTCATGCACATGTATAGGTACTGTGACTATGTGACTTTATAACCTACATAGAGTTTGACCAAATTAATAAGAAGCAGGATTTTGCTGACGAGTTAAACTATTCACTTACTTGGCAGTTTCCAGAATGACAGAAGCTTTGTCGGCCATTGTTGTTGTGAGATCTGGTGTCAGCAAATGCACCAAACTGCAACCATGTTGCCACAGAAATTCTTAGTTATTTCATCACAAATTGATAGAGAGTAAGTACCGGTAATATTCTAGCAAGTGGAACATGTCTAAAATGATAGCATAGTTCTGACATCTCACAAAAAAATATTATCAACAATCCATTGTACTTTTTATATGGTATTCTACAAAACATTCTTCAGCCTGGATAGGCACGAGACCCTTATTGGACATGCCCTTTATATAAATGTATATTTTACAAAAAGTCTGAAGTCTTTAAAGCTTAAGCTTTATCTCCAAATTAACTTTTAAGATCTTATACTCACCTGTTTGACATATAGACCATATGAAAAAGTTTGTTGTATTTTGATTTCTTGTGCAGATCTGGGAGACACATCAATGGCATAAAATAAACTTTGAAGTTATCCACTGCCATGGGATCTGCAATATCATATTATCTTTATAATTATGTGCAACAAATTTGATTATAAATGCAGGATATGCTATCCACAAATGGTTTATGATGCTACAATATAATGTTTTAGGCCCTTTTGACGTAATCTTCAACCAACTTATAGCCACCATGTTTTTAGTGTTTTCAAAACTTGACTGCCGCTATCACAAATGATTTTGTAACTAACATAATATGTGTGAATGCATTTGCAGCTATGCCATATTTAACTTTTCAATCCCCCATGACTGTTCCTCACTTCAGTGTTTACCTCCATTACCTTAACATGTTATGAATTCACCTGAGGATTTTATTTTGAAAAACACTCACTGGACAGGTTCAGTTTTCTCAATATATGTACACTCTAGTCTGTCAAATTATTAATAGATACACCTGTGGACATTTTATTGGTTATTGATTATATAAGATTATGAGAGACAAAGAAATATGACATCTATAGCTAATATGTGCTCACCAAATTGTTTATCCATGACATTTGTGGTGTTGTGATCTGTGCTTTCTTCTTGTACGTTCTCAGTTGTATCTGACTCATTTTCTTCATCCTCCTCTGTAATTTCTGTCCCAAAATACCACATTATATATGAAAGTAGGGAAAATTTGTGTTCAAAATAAAAAGATATTTAGATTAAGATGAAAAACTGAGAAACTATGGCTTGAATAATAAATGGATAAATAAGGATTAACATGGATATCATAAATGATGTCAGGTTCAAAGTATATCAGTTTCACAGGGATTGTCATTCATTTAAATCTTGAAAATCTTTGCCGTTTTGACAATTAGATCTCAAACTTGATGTCTTCACAATCTCTATTTTATTCTTGTGAACTAAACCTTACTCATTATATCTAATTCACGAAAGATACCTATCAAAAGGAGACTACTACTATCAAAAGGAGACTACAAAAAGACATACATTGTAGAATATATACCTCCTATTTAAAACTTATCATTAAACTCCAAAAAAATACCTGTTAAAGTAGGTCCCTTGGGCTCATTAGGTTTATCCTCTGGTTTTGGGGGGACATATTTCTTCTTATTTGCCAGTTCATAGAACATGGACAGAATGTTGTATTCTGCCACCTGCTGGGACGACTGCATATAAACGTGGTTGGACTTCTTAAACAGCTCTTGGTTCTCACTCTCAATGGCAAAAGAAATATAAGGACTGACCAGTATATCACCCCAGTAGCCTCTCCTTGCTATTCTCTCTCCTTCCTGTCAAAATATAAAATACCTATTCATGGTATTTTGTTGAATATGTACTATGTGAGCCACAATGTAAAGGGCTGGAAGTTCATTCCATAATTCAGATACTTTTTTTACACAATTCATAGCTGTAAGCTATAAGCTAATTGCCGGCAAATTGTTCCATTGGTTTAGTGTAATTGTACACTTCCTGTTGTAAACCTTTTGCACATAGATTTCAATGTAATATTGTGACTGGTAATTTCTCTGTGACCTGTTCTGGGACTATATGAAATGTTATATTCTTGTTTTCTTGATCTGTGTTCAAAGAATAGACTCGCTTTTACATACATGGTTGAAGACAAGTCCCGATGCCAATGTTTTGTTTGGAGTTTCGTATGTGCCTTCTCTCAGATCAAAACCAACACCAGTGTGTCTCCATGTGCCGTAAACTCGACTTGTGATAATCCCTGCCTGTAAACATATCAATAATATCCAGCAAACTCAATTTAAGAAAAAAAATAGGCCAATGACCTTAGAGTTAGGCTGATCATTGCTTTGTGTAATGTTTTTTTGTGAAATTTGTTTGGAATTGCTTCATAAATGATCATTGGGATCCTTTCACAGATGAGACATGAGCAAATGATAATTCTGATCAAATCAAAATGCATGTTACATATTGAATTTGACCCAACTTGATATTTCAATTCTCATTGGCTTGAATTTCTAATGTTAGTCAAAATGGCACATCCTTGACAACTCAGTGATGGCCATTAGATTTTTTTTAAAATCAAAACAAAATAGAAAACAAATATGAGCCTATTGGAAAGTACATAGAATTGGTCCCATGAAAATACAACATCTTTCCTTCTAATTGGTAAGAACTCTGACCAGAGGTTTTAGAGAAGATCAAAGTTGATGGACAGAATGACTTAAAATTTCTTCCATATCACTGCAGAGATTGTGCTACACATAGCTAAAAATGCAGAATAGCCAAATATGTTAATCAAGTGGACTTGGAAGTTTTGTTGAATCTTTTTATCTGAATAAGTATTTTATTTGCTTGTAGATTATACTGATTATGAAACTAAATCACATTACAGATTTAATACGATCTAAGCTTAAAGGTGTAAAAGGTTTTCAACATCAGAATAACACAAAAATAGCAAACAAAGACTGATAGTATTTAATTGTTGTAAATTATTGTAACATATTTTGAAAAAAAAGTCATGCACATGTAAAAAGTAAATGATAAAAATTAAAATGATGATACTATGGGTGTACTGGTAGTTTGTAAACAATTCCATATATTCAGTTCAAGTGAGGTTACATTATAAAATGGTTGGATTAATAGTCAGAAGGCCAAGATGAAACAGATTCTTTTTAACAAATGCTCCAAAAAGTTTATTTAGTATATCTGTTCTGCATATTATGTGAAACCACATCCTGGAACTATATTTCACAGCCACTTTCATCTGATGATCAAATATTTTTTAAAGAAAGAGTTGTGTAAGTGTATATTTTGCAAAATATGAACAAAACATAAATCTTGCAAATCTATTTAAACTGCTTTCTAGTTTTCTTCATTGTGCAGCCAATTATGATCCCAATAATAAAATGTTTTAAGTCAATCATGTCTTTACCCCAAAAATCAACCAACTCTTTCTGCCAAAGCACATGTTTCCTTACCCCTTTTTCAACCAGCTTCATGCTGTAATCCCAGTCAAACACATTAGGTATAGCATCATAGCGTTGTCCAAGGTGCTTCCTTAATCTCAGGTCCCTGAAATCAGTTCTCATTAATTAATTCAACTCATAAATAATTTGATTTAATACAAAGAACTTTTCAATATATGAAAAAAATCCTGCAATTTCTGAAGTTTTGACAGAAGAAAACAAACCTACCAGCACTGTTTTATATCAAATGCTTTAGTATTTGGATCTCTCCAGAATTTGAAAATTCCCTCCAGCATGTCTCTCTCTTTGAACTGAAAAACAAGATTTTTATATGACTTTCCATATATGATAACAACCAAAAGCAGAGTCTTGAAATGTTTTCAAACTCAGCAGCAATATATCTTCTCGTTTATTTTTAATAAGTATTACAATTCTGCCAGAAAGACTGGAACAAATATAACAAACCATCTGGGCTAATTATCTGACTTGCTGAACCTACATCTTATGATGAATGCATACCTTTAACATTGACATGTCAATGAGTGGCATCACTTTCTCCAAATAATCAAAATCTGTAACCATTCTGCAAAGGAAAATAACATTTTTGTCCAAATAATCATTCAGATAACAGAAAAGAAAATTACATTTCTTATTTTCTCTGGAATATAAAATCCCTTGCTGCTTTTATCATATTTCATAACTATTAGGTTCATAAAGAATAATTAAACAGAAAGTCACATTTGTCAAAAAATTATAAAATAAAAATGAAAAAATCTCAAATTTACTTGATGAAAAGGTTGGCCATTTTGTTGACATAAGTAAAGGACTGTTCTCTTATGAGGGTGTTGCCAAATAACTCCAGGAACATCTCAGTTTTCTCTGCAATTTAACATAAAAAATTATGTGAACTTAAAGAAATGTTCTGAAATATGAATTATCTATTTACTTTAAGGTTTAATGAAAATGAAAGTAGAATACCTTGCAGGCCAATCCTATCATGTGATTCAAGTGCTAAACTTAGCAACAGCAGATTCCTTGCATATAATTCTAAAGCACTTTCCAGCACATAAAACTAAAAACAATCAGTGATTTATCATACACATAATATCAAAAAATTGATAATATAATATCTGTTGTTCTAACTTCTTAATTTCTCTGCCTTTTTAATTCAAAAACATCTTTATTAAAATTGAAATCTAGCTAGATTACCATCAAATTTATATTTACATTTATCCTACAATCAGGATGTCGATGTGCCCAGGCCATAGTTTTTAGCATATGGCGACAATCTCCTGAGCCAACCAATAATATATTAATTTCTCCTGAAAAAAAAATGTCATATACTTTTCATATCACAGTCTATTTGCTCGTAATTTGTTTTCTGCAAATAGAATAATATCATGATGATTAAACAAAACTGATGATGCTGATATGTGACATACTTACTTCCTTTTTCATGCAGATTCATATTATTCATAGCAACATCAATGTCTGAAACATAGAATGAAAACTATAGATAGATTTTATTTTTTTAACTACTTTCAATACTAGTTCCCCCTTCAGCCACCATATCTGTTCATTCAACATAATACATTAAAATTGAAATGGTGATCTCGCCCTATGAACTACAGGCCCTGGCAATATTGAGGAGTTAATATCCAAAGAAAGCCGTTTTAATAGACTGCCAGACCATTTATAGTGTTTTTGCAGTGTACGCCAAAAGTTATAATCAAGTTGTATGCCAACGTAGGAAAAACTCCAAGCAAAACATTATCTTCAACGTCAGACATTTCATTGTCTAACATTAGACATTTTCTTCTAACATCAGGCATGTCTGACAGACTGACACTTTTCTTGTATACTGTTTTTGATAATTTTAAGTCTGAATAAGGATCAGGATCAAGTTTGCTGCTTCTACATTACCAGTTTGAGACCATCTTTACATCTACAAGTTTACCATTTGTTGCTATCTACCATGAAAATATTTGCTGAATATTCATGGTGCTGTGATTATAATTGACCCATTTTTTTGCAAACAGAACTTCTGAGGCCGAGGCAACAAGTAACCTTTGTTACCTCTGCCCTATGATTTTACATTCTAACGTTCTTGATCTTGAACCATGAGTGCACAGGTAAATTGAACAAACTCAAATTTTTGACAGTGTTATTGAACTACAAAATTAGAGAGTTCTTTTCTTCCCTGAATGGAGACTAGAAGTTCTGTAAACAAATCATTTCCCATCAAGCTTTTAAAGCACTCATGAAACCACAGAGGTGACAGGCAACTTATAGAGTCACGTGTTTTGAGCTGGATTAGATTGGTAATCAGAAATAATCTTCCACTTAGGTTTACCTAAGCAAATTTTAAAACTTGTGAAAGGTTATAAAAATTTTGATGCACTTTCTCTTGACATAAACTGGTCACCAGATTCAAAATAAACAAAGGCAATTTTCACTGTCACTTGTTTATCAAGCTAACTCAATCAATTCTAGAATAAGTCAACGTAGCTACCCTTCTCTTGTAGATCCAGGCAAGGGCTAAATCCCCACCAAGTAATTGATCCGAAACCATCACTCATGTTGTGGCTTTAAATGTGTCTGATTCAGGCAAATGTTCCTTTTAACGGGTTTTCTTAGACTTTGTAAGGCAAAACTTGTCAAGACCTGACCAAAGTTGCTCCCTTGTCAGCCATTTGTAAACAAAACAGTTCTGCAGAAAAATATCATCGGCCATCAGAATTAGAATAGTATTCATACAATAGATATGATATCAATTACAAATGATTTCAATTAATTTAAAGATACATTTGTACTAATCTATATATTTTTTAAATTGTTTTCAAAAAATAAATTCATAAAATTGGTGCGGAACTAATTTATTAACCTCCCCAACTTGGGCCCAGGTACAGATTCTTTAAATATTTTTGATTAATTTCTTTTTTAGAAATATATTTTTTACTCAAAAATGTGACATAGATATACAGTTGTTTTTATTAAATCGATAATGTATATTTTATTGAAATGAATATTAATATACTGACGGAAGATTAACATGTGCGTGTGCGTTTGACTTGGAGGTAAGCGTGTTGACATTACGAGGGTGTCGAATTCAAACCCGGTGAAAACTGAAGCCTAAAAACCTGGATAAGTGGCACATTTAAACTAAGATACCATTGTATGTGAACTCTAGGGCACTGCACAATTGTATCTCCAACTAGCTTTGAAGATGGCATCTGTAAAAATGTTTGTATTAATTATTTTTTCTTCATTCACGATCAAATTTAGTTTTCAAAATTACACACGAACACAACACACATGCACATGTCATGAGCCCCTAAATTACAAATTACATAGGCCTTAATTACAACTGATTAAGTTTAGAGGAGTTGTATAGTTCTGGTTCCTGTAAAGTTGTACAGTTCCGGTGTTTTTTTTTCAATGGGAAACAATTGTTAATTTTTAATAAATCAAGCTCACGTTAGTTTGCAAAATCCCAAAGCAAAATCAAAGAAAATCTTCTAGTAACTCTACATCCACATCTACATCTAAAAGTATAGTCGGCAAAACCAATTGGCATCCCGCCGAGAGTACCAGTACAGTGCAGTAGTACCATGCACTCTCAAATCACTTCTCATACATCAGCCCTATGAGTATAGGCCCCTGCCAATCTCTCCGACCAAAGTTTAAATATAACAGAGTTGTACAGTTCTGGTTCTGGTAAAGTTGTACAGTTCCGGTGTGTACTTTTCAATGGGGAAAAAAACATGGAGATGGGCAATCGGCCTATGTGATGGTGTATGCAAAAATTGTGTCTCAAAAACATGACTGACATGGACCGATAAAATGTGTATGTTCCAAACACTCATAGCCTTAATCATGTTGAAACCTCAAGGCTCGAACATTCAGCCAGCCCTAAGGTCTAAACAAATGCCAGCAAAAAAAACAACATTGAGATTGGCAATTGGCCTATGTAACCATTGAACTCAAGCCCAAGTGAACCCAGACCCCAAAAGAAAATCAGACTATAATAAGATGCATAATTGCTGCGAATTAGAAGTTTGCTCTAGCTAGGAAATTGGAAAAAAGGAAGAAGGGAAAATTCTACCACCTATCCTATTTTAAGGGCATGTTACTGAAAACAATGTGAGAGTAGGCTTTATTAGTGTGAACTTGGTCAATTTGCAGACTGGCATGTGGCGATGTGGAAGGCAAGTTCAAACAACTGTTTAACAGAGTAGTCAGCATCCAGAAAAAGGCTGGGCCATTTGAGGTAATTACTATTAAATATGTATTATATCAAGTATTATCCTAAATCATACAGATAGTAGAAAAATATCCAGTTGTTTTTAACACAGAAAACAATGTTAATTTACACGATGAGATCTCAAATCTACCAACTTCATCAAATATGATTAAAAAAGTGCTGGGGTACCATGGTTCTTAGAGTGGAACAAAACAAGCCAATCCTGAATTATTTCATGTTTACTTATTATATAGATGCTGATTTGTGTTGGAAACTTTTTTGGTGATGACAACTCTGAATGGGCACTCTACAAAAGTGGGCAGCTGAAAGGTAAATATTACTGAGTGTAGTTCTAAGTAGTTACATGTGCGGCATGCATTTATAACCAAATGGATTCACATGGTCAAAACTCATTTCTTAAACTACCACATGGCAAATGGACTTTTCTAAACACATAGGTAATTTTATTTCTAAAAAATAAATGATTCAAATAGAAACAAGCTTTAATGGTTAAGTTTTTTGGGGTAAAATAATTTACCATTATCTGGTTGTTCTATTAATTAGATGTTTATTTCTTTTACAGTTCCTATTTCAACCCTGGTGCTTGGACCAAACAAAGAGGAACATATCCAATACTTCCAGAATCTAAATGACTGTGAACTGTGTGAGAATGTAACATACTTAGGTGAGTCAAAACATTTATATAATTCACAGTCCAAGATGAAAAGGAAGAGGCATACTTGGGCAGACAATTAAAAAATTGGTAATATGTTCAATATGGAAATAGAGAAATGAATATTTGCATAGGATGAGATTCTCAAAATTGTACTCATTTTTTAATCAGGGCCCGAGGCTTCTAAAATACATAAACAGTTAGAGCAAAAGAATGTTTTTTGGATATTTTATAAACAGTTTGTTATTTGTTTTGACAGGGAGGAAAGGAATGTATAGAGGAAGCTCTGGGTTATCTGTAGCCTACCTGAGTGGGCTTGATGGAACGCAGGGCTCGCATCCATCAGAGACACACTTCAACACCAGCGATGTGGACGCCCTCAGGATCCCTCTGCAGGGGGACTCCAAGATAAAGGGAGTGGACATTCTGCTCACCTCCCAGTGGCCAAAAGGAGTGGAGAAATATGCCAACGATATAGTAAGACAAGTGTTTCCCTATTTTAGTTTGTGTCAAGAAGTAAGGCTTATAGGCCTTTGTGATTGAACTACTGGGAACTAAGCCTGTCCCTGGTATAATTGGATTTAGCAATAGATTTTACCCCCTCCACCCAGATATTGCTCAAGAAAAATACAAATTAGTCTCTTTACTATACTCTTTTTCTTCATGTGAGATGAAGGGGAAACAGAATTATTGAGTCTCATGATTATTAAAATCAGAATTATACAAGAGGATTATTAGACCTCCAAATAGTCATGATGCTTGCGTTGGTTGCCATAAAATACATTTACAACAGGAAAGCATTTTTTTAGTTAACTGATGGGAAAAGTAAATATCTTTTTGACTCACATGCAATGCTATGGGAATCTATGGAGTGGTAATTTGCATGCACTTTTGAATGTATAATTTGACATTGCATGCGAGTCTTATGGCCTATGGTCTATTTAATTTTTTTAATGAATATTTTATATCAGAATATTTTATTTTACATGAATATTTTGTTTCAAAATACATATACAATATTAAGTCAGTACCCCAATATATGTTGTATGAGTTATGTTCGTATTTTCTTAAAGGACGGTATGAAGAGTGATGATGTGGGGTCCAGTGTTATATCACAACTTGCGGCGGTCATCAAGCCTCGCTACCACTTTGCAGGATTGGAGGGAGTGTTCTTCGAGAGACAGCCATACAGAAACCATAGGGTATTGGTGGAAAGTGCTCAGCATGTGACAAGATTCATTGCTCTGGCAAAAGTGGGAAATCCACAAAAGAAAAAGGTGAAATACACATTCTGGTATATGTCACAGTTGTAGCATAGCTCTTGATATTGGGCTTATTCAAACATATTTTCATCTGATATCATTTAGTTGTTTGAAAAAAAAATATCCAGTAGTATTTTTGTCCAGCATATTACATTATATAAATAAAAGTAAACAAAAATGATAAAAACAGGAGTTGCGATCACCAAAATAAGTTAATTATTGATATTTATTGTAGTATTTATATGCGTTTAACCTGGAAGCGATGAAGTCAATCGACAAGAGTGAGTTGGTGAAACAGCCACAAGATGCCACAGAATGTCCATATCAGAATGATGGGAGTCTAGACAGGAATACAGAAGCAGCTCAGGTGCACACCTTGATTATCTCAGTCAATTAGTTCATTGATGCAGATGATGGATTTAACGATCAGTTTATTGCATGTTTAATTAATAAATAGCGACATACATATTAGGCTAGAAATGGATTGGCTTCAGTATATCTGGGTGGAACATCTAAACAAGAAAAAGTGGTGCTCCACATGTAACATGGATGGGAAAAAAATTAACAAACAAAACAAAAATTGCAATAAACAAAACAAAAATTACAACAAACAAAACAAAAAATTAAATAAACAACAACAAAAAACATTTAAACACAAACAATCATTGCAAATTGATGGGGTAGTTGAAATTATTTTTATTCATCTTTTAAAAACATTTAATTTGGTATAGGAACGATTTTTTTAGCACAACTGTTTACAAAGATGTGCCTTTTCATGCTCGATTACGTAAGTTTCTCTATTATCGCTCAGGCGCTATCGCAACTCATCGATCCGACTTTTGCATGTCATTTCTGTTCTAATTGTCCGATTTACACCAAATTTGAACTAAACTTACTGCAAATTCCTTGTTCTAGCGACTGGGAAGCATTTCCAAGCGATTTAAAGATATAATTTTATACAATGATGAGCGTACACAACGACATCGTTTTGAACGTTCTGCTTTGTTTATGTCAGACACTTTTTTTTGTTTTACTTGTATTCATACGCCGAATACTAGCCTGGTCCCCTACCGAGTGTCAAGAACAGAGGGCGGCACCAGTCTAATCTATCGCATCACACTGTCCACCAGAGGCACACGCAAACTATTACCTCTGGCCAACCCAGATTAGTATTCATCCGGTCCTACTTTTACTGGCCATGTGCTTATGAACTGTAAAACTTAAATAAATATGATTAACATGCTAACATCTTTTAATATCAAATATAAAGTTGCCCCGAGTTGTATTAGAGTTCATTTGTTAACATTTGAACATTTTCCGTTGGTTTGTTTTAACCAAAAGAATAAAGAAAAATAGAATTCAAATTATAAACAAAGCGGCCATCTTTGTTGTGTATGCGCCACATTACTACCCCAGGAAATGGCTCCTCCATTTGAGAAAGTAGTTCCATGTTTTATTTCTCTAAATAGTTGTTTATGTATGCACAAACTTTTGTATTAAGGGTGAAATATATCACATTTTGCCAATCTGAGTACAACTTAAGCAAAAATATAAGTTAGAAAGACAGTTGCACTAAAATTGGTGGATGTGCTGAGCCAGCACCAAAAGGCACCTTGTACAGAGGTGATAGGTTCACCAGGTCGCCCTCTGGTGGAGTTTGCTATCGCATGCACACGACGAACACTCCACAGTGGCGTAAGTTGCTTGAACAATAATGACCACAGAAAAAACTGAATTACAACCCACAGGAAACGACTACCCATTTCCCACGATCGTACCGATCACAGAATAACACGGATAGTCCCTTTTTGATATCCACTGCCTGTCGGCAGTGGACCATCCGTGTTACAAAAAAATTATTTCACATGGTAAAAAATATTTTTTTAAATGGAATGTATTGTCTTTATATTTATGTGAAAAATTAAAAATATATATATAGCATTAAGTTGATACTTCGATGCCAAATGTGGCTGCCTGTCAAATTTTTAACCTCTCAAGAATATTTTATTTCGGTGAGAATTTATCCAGTATTAGTTTTCCTAATTAATTCTAAATCATAACAGACACAGGAGAAAGGTGATCAATATTTTTGGTCTATGGGAGGAGGGAAAGCAGGCCAAAAAGGGGAGAAAAGAAGAATGGGAGCTGACAGTAGTGGTGGCCCACAGCAGAAAAAGAAACATCGTAGGTTTTAAGATCATTTTATATTTTCATTTTAAAGATCCTAGCACCAATATAAATTGTGTGTATTAACATATAGAATTCAATTCAAGTTTCGATCTGTTTAGGTTCGTATTTCTTTCATAAATCTTTAATTAAGATTTTGATTAAATAAAGCCCCTGAAAATACATTATTGGGTTTAAATGGTTGAGAATATTTCAGCCCAGCCCACTGGACCATGTTGGTTCTGTCTTGGAAGTCCAGAAGTGGAGAAACACCTCGTTGTCAGCATAGGAACACAGGTAATATTCCTGGCAATATAGTAATACCGATAACAATCAAAATCTATTTGTGAAAGGCAAAGAGGAAAAAATCATTCATGCATGGAATCGTGCAGTGAAAGTCACTTTCCAGTACCTCTGCATACAAAACAGCTGAGACACTTAACTGTGCTTAATAGAAAAGTATTGTTGGCATTTCAAATTGTGAAATCCTGACTATATATATATAAATGGATGAGAAACAAGTGTATTTTTACTGCCTCTTTTGTATTCACCTGAGTCCCTGTAACTTTGTAGTGTTATTTAGCCAAGGCTAAGGGAGGTCTTGTGTCGGACCACATGATGATACTCCCCATAGGACATCACCAGTCTACAGTGTCCTCCCCACCGGAAGTCATCAAGGAAATTGAACAGTAAGCATCTAATGATTCTTTTCATTAGAAAGCTCTGATTTTTTTGTTTATGAATTGAAACTGGTGTCTAACAAATACAAATATTACATTGTTATCTCAATTGAGGGAGCTACAATGTGGATTTGAGAGATATTGACAATAGTACACAGTTTATAATCGCATGTAGATTTTTTCTTTACATATAGACTGGTATTCTTTGAGATATATTTTATGAAGACACCATTATTTTCAAAATGCGAGTTTGGAAACTTTGGGCAAAGTTTACAGGTTTTCTTATATTTTCAGATACAAAACTGCCCTGAGAAGATGCTACAAAAGTCAAGGAAAAGTTGTGGTGTTCTTTGAAAGAAACTATAAAACTCAACATTTACAAATACAAGTACGTATCTTAAACTTGAAGTTCCCTGAACTTAAAAAAAAATGGGGAAATCAAAGTATTGCCAGATATTTACCTTTGAGATCCTATTGATTATTTTAGGCAGTCCCCATTGAGGAAGACTTTGTTGATGACATCAAAGAAACTTTCCAGGGATGTGCACTCAGTCAAGACTTTGAATTGCAAGAAATACCCAAGATGTCAGACCTAAAACAGGTATGCTGAAGATGGTTTGAATAATAAATTGAATTGATGTGATATAATAAATTAATCTGATATTATATAAAATGAAACAATGTCAAAACTGACAAAAACTATATAAATGTGATAAGCATAGCACAAGAAATAGAAATTTATTATTTTTTGTATTTTTTTCAGATTGTGCCACAAGGTGCTCCATATTTCTATGTTGAGATGCCATCTGGTGAGAAACTCATGCGGCGCATATCAAAAGGTTTTCCTCTGCAGTTTGGCAGGTATGACATTTTTTGTGGTGCTTAAATGTTTTTCTTTAGTGAAGATTTGAAAGTAATAATTGATCCATAAACTGGGTTTTATTTCTGAGATGTATATGGTTGGCAGGTTGCATGCAATCAGCATAGTACAGCATAGTACGTAAGAGACAATTAAGTTTTTTTCTTGGCTTTTTTAAGCTCATAGTTCTTGGAATTATGTATTGGTAGTTGTTCACCAGTCCTTTTCTCAGTGTTTCCTTGAACAAAAAAAATGATAATGTGCAACATCTAAGTTTGAAACTAAGCAGAAATGTGTATCATAATGGTTTGTGGAGGTGTTGAAACTTCATGCTTGAGTGAACACTCATGCCTCAGTTTACAGTTTAAAGGTACTATGAGAAGTAATTTTCCCCTCACTACATAACTTGAGAACTTTTTATGTTCATTTCATTTGTATGTACCCCAATTCATGGACATTTTATGAACATAAAAAGTAAAGATAGTATCATCAACCATGGCTGCATCTTATGAATGCTTGGAAAATGGTGACCTTGTCGGTAACCTTGACCTATATTTCAAGGTTATGTATCCCAATCCAAACAAATGTGAGTGTGCAAAGTTGACTATGAATGAAGCAGCAATTGCCACACTTATTACTGATCATG
Organism: Amphiduros pacificus; assembly: GCA_949316495.1. Taxonomy (NCBI): domain Eukaryota; kingdom Metazoa; phylum Annelida; class Polychaeta; order Phyllodocida; family Hesionidae; genus Amphiduros; species Amphiduros pacificus. The sequence goes on along the minus strand of OX439003.1, from coordinate 41,612,265 downwards.
GATGGATCTTATAAAAGCATCAAATATATGATTGTTAGTAACCTTTAATTAAAAGTTTTGTAATCCAATTTATGAAAACCTTTGAATGTAATACATCACAGCACATTTAAGAGAACATAACTAAGCTTAAACCATAGATGTATTCTATCCATGTTTTTAATGTTTTTGGGTGACCTTGAACTAAATTGTAATGCTTTTAGGTGATCATGAACAAAATTTCAAGCTCATGTGATTCAATCTCTAAAAATCATATGAATACTATATTTTGACAACACATAAATATAATATTAGCAAATATATACCAAGGATGCATCTTATCAATGTTTTGAAAATGGTGACCTTGTTGGTGACTTTGACCTACATTTTAGGGAAATGTGACCTAATTTCTGACAATTTTGTTGACAAGATACAAAGACAGCATTGCTAAACAGAAACCAATGGATGCATGTTATTATCAGTGTCGCAAAATAATGCCCTAATTAGTGACATTAACCTGCACTCATGGGCCTTATGACCTGATCTGTGAAGATATTGTAACACAATGAATTGTCAACAATTTTAGATAGCATTGCCAAACCATTGATGCAAAACAACCCTAAATCTCTACTCCTTCAACAGTAACAATCTAATAATTTGAGGGGTCTGTGTTTCTGACACATATATATCAATTTCAATCCTAAACTTGGCAGACTCATTGTACCAAATGTTATCAGTTTGTGTGCACATGGCAGTATAATTTTGGTACCAATTTTGAATTTTAATATAAAATTTACAAATGTTAAAATTCATGTTCATTCACACATGATTTGATAATTTCATTGTAAAAAAATATATTTTGATTAATTTTGTAAGGAATTTTCTGTTTGAGTGTGTAAATAATATTTTTTTTGAAGAAATCTGTTTTGTTTAAATTTTTACTTAGTTATAACATTGTATGATTGCAGGGAAGCAATGGCTCATGCAAGTCTGCTCAACATGCCACAACGTGCAGACTGGAGAAACTGCAAGGAGTCAAAAGATGAAGAAATCCAGGATTCTTCTCAGTTTAGGAGCAGCTTTGAAAAATTTGATTTTAATTTATGAGACTGTTATTGTGTGCACCACCATTTTAAAATACATCTGTGAATGTCTTATTCAGAAAGTTGTATGGGACAAGTGCAGATTAGCTGTATAAACAATACTACTGCCATATTGAAAAATGGATATGTATATATATGTACATAGGAAACAAATATATTTTATAGTTTCGAATATCAATTTTATACAAATTTTATTTGATTTTTAAACCAGGCAATTTTTAGTACAAGACAAATTTTATTTCACACAACAAATCTATCGTTAACTGCACATAAAACATTATTCTCATATTTTAATTTTTTGTTTTTTTTATGGTATACATGTAAAAAATAAAGATTTAGTACACTTTTATGGTCTTACTCCATTTATCTTTTCAAATAAAGGGGAGGGAACATGCAGTAAATAAGAATCAGGATTTCTAATATCATAAATATGAAGAAGTATAAGACATGAAAAGAAGTACTTATATATATAGTATATATTCTACAAAATAAGATGGGCAGATGAAAATATAATACCAAAAGATGAGACGTAATGTTTCTGAGGCATAACACTAGTCCTGGTTAAATAATTAAAAACATTAGAATGCTAGGCATTTAACTGATCTGAAGTAACTTGCAAGAAAAAAACAAAAGGAATTGGCATTTGCTGTTGGTTTGCTATCATTGGTACCTTAAAGTCAGGAGGTGATCAGTTCGGGGAGAACGATACACATGATGGGTGGGTATACATTCTCCACGGCAAGACAGTCTAGTTACCAGACTGTGCTGCCACCTGAGTAAAACAAGCTGATTTTTTAAGCTGTGCATATGATGGGAGGGGAGATTTTCTGTCATTCTGTCCTTCAACTTTTCTCTTCTCTGTTTTTGGAGTTCTCTTATTTGTCAGTGAGATGTATTTTCAGGAGTCAAATTTTGTTTGCTTTATACTTACCGGTATATAATGACCAGGGCTTAGCAGTAGTTTATCAACATCTCTCATGCCTATTTTTTATTTGATTTATGTATTTATCTTTTTTCGTTTTCAGGATTTTCTGTAAGAAATCTCAAAAACTTATGGGCAACTAGATACTAGTAATCGCATCTTTCTGAAAATGTCTGGTCCATAATTTCTGGAACATAATGAGAGAGGCCACTTATTGGCAGAAAAGTAAAGGACAAATTATATTTTTCAGTTTTCACATAAATGATTTTGAAAATGGAATGTATTACAAGCAAATCATTTAAAAATGTGTTAATTTCTATATAGAATAGTAACACATGATAATTTGTCTAAAAAAAACCCACAGAATATGCTATTTTATGTTTGTCTAAAACTCATAACTTGCCAGTGAACTATATACTATTATCTGGCTAAAACAGGATGTTTAGCTAGTCACACAATGTCTTAATGTGACAAAAGAGTTGAGAATGACCTTATATTGCAGTCAGTAATATGCACTACCAAACTGACGTCTGCAGTCAACTGGAAAGCAATATATACCGGTATATATATATATATATATATATATCCAACTTTGCACTGTGAGCTACTGCTACTTTTTTTCGCAAACGTGGATAATATTTTTAAAATTAATGATACAATAATATAAGACAGATAACAAAGACGAAATCTTCATATTGGGTTTTTATTTTAATGTTATGCATGGCATGTCCGAACATTTAGAATTAATTTATTGTTATGCAAACGGAGAAAAGTTTTTGAAAATAATGACTTCATACAGGCTGAGAGCAATATAATTATTATTGCTCTCAGATACAGGAAACAGAAATGAAATATTCATATCGTATTGTTGTCAACGATTGGTTTTTTGGTTTTTTTTTTTTCTTTCTTGTAAATGTCAAGATGAAAAATATTCATATTGTGTTTGTTCGAGTAAGTTGGTCACGAGGCCAACCTTGAAAACGTTTTTTTCTCAATCACCACTTCCCAGCAAGCCCAGACAGCTTGCTGGGAAGACTCTGTGCCTTCTCCAATGCCTGCGAGATTGGGTGCCATGGAATACGGCTGATTCTGATTCTGTGCCTTCTCCAATGCGTTGTTGGTGCTGCCCCCTTTTAGATAAATTTGTCTCTACAAAACTTGAAGGAAATCTTGAGAAAGTAAAACGTTTTGATTCAATTATAGAATTATCCTCCTTTCAACACATACCAAAAATTATATGCAAATTGTCAAAATCAGATATCACTTATATTGAAATCAAATTGTGAAATCAAGTACGATATTTATCGTTCACAGCAGCATGTCTTGACATCTCATTATTCAGATATTAATATAATTCCAATGATTTACCCTGAGTTATCTTCACCATTCAATATATCTTTCACTATATGTTTCACTACCATTGTTTGTGAGTATATAATAAAGATAACTCAGCGTAAATCATTGGAATCATATTAATATTAGCATGCCTCTTCATCCCTGATGCCGTCCTGCCATGTTTATCCTCTCATCTTTGATGCAAGCCTTCCTCCTCATCCCTAGGATGATGCCGCCCTGTCATATTAACCTTCTCATCTTTGACGCAAGCCTTCCTCCTCATCCCTGATGCCGCCCTGTCATGTTAATCCTTTCATCTTTGATGCCAGCCTTCTCATCCCTAATGCCGTCCTGTCATGTTAATCCTCTCATCTTTGATGCCAGCTTTCCTCCTCATCCCTGATGCCGTCCTGTCATGTTAATCCTCTCATCTTTGACACCAGCCTTCCTCCTCATCCCTAATGCCGTCCTGCCACTTTAATCCTCTCATCTCTAGTACCAGCCTTCCTCCTCATCCCTAATGCCGTCCTGTCATGTTAATCCTCTCATCTTTGATGCCAGCCTTCCTCCTCATCCCTAATGCCGTCCTGCCACGTTAATCCTCTCATCTCTAGTACCAGCCTTCCTCCTCATCCCTGATGCCGCCCTGTCATTTTAATCCTTTCATCTTTGATGCCAGCCTTCTCATCCCTAATGCCGTCCTGTCATGTTAATCCTCTCATCTTTGATGCCAGCTTTCCTCCTCATCCCTGATGCCGTCCTGTCATGTTAATCCTCTCATCTTTGATACCAGCCTTCCTCCTCATCCCTAATGCCGTCCTGCCACTTTAATCCTTTCATCTTTGATGCCAGCCTTCTCATCCCTAATGCCGTCCTGTCATGTTAATCCTCTCATCTCTGATGCCAGCTTTCCTCCTCATCCCTGATGCCGTCCTGTCATGTTAATCCTCTCATCTTTGATACCAGCCTTCCTCCTCATCCCTAATGCCGTCCTGCCACTTTAATCCTCTCATCTCTAGTACCAGCCTTCCTCCTCATCCCTAATGCCGTCCTGTCATGTTAATCCTCTCATCTCTGATGCCGTCCTGTCATGTTAATCCTCTCATCCCTAATGCCGTCCTGTCATGTTAATCCTCTCATCTCTGATGCCGTCCTGTCATGTTAATCCTCTCATCTTTGATGCCAGCCTTAAAAAATTCCTCCTCATCCCTGATGCCGTCCTGCCATATTAATCCTCTCATCCCTAATGCTGTCCTATCATATCTGCTTGGTTGCCTTTCTGTGGCATGAACAAAATGTTTACAGCTTTGAAATTTATTAATTTGCGTGGCCCGGTTTAAGAGTCACTTCAAGGGTCTCTGTAAATATCGTTTCTATGTATAAATATTCGTATAAACAGAAATAACCCATGTGGTCCCCGTTTTCAAATTATATGAGCAGATTTTTGTCCAAGAACTAGCGATTAGAATGTTTATTGTGCTTATATTATTTTCACATTATTTTGATATTTATCGCAAGATGATATTTTTATTATTTTATCTAATGCCCATAGCTCATGACATTTCTTTTTTCAAACACAGAATATTTTAACTTATTACTGCGCTGGCAGATTCAACAGGGCTGGGTTTTTTTTCTGTTGGAAGAAACCATAATTCCTTTTAACGCACTTTTTTGTTAAAATTTATGTTGATTTTGTTACCATCGCTTATGAAAGTTTTCATGCTGTGAGGACTCATACAGGGCGTGAGGAGGGTGGGGGGCAGAAACCCACCCAGAATCTCATTCAAGTCGATTTTACACAACATTAAAAAATATATATAGTTGGCCACTATAATGAAATTCTGCATGGAGCAGAATTGGTTTTTACTTTTTATTTTTATTTCAACTGAGCTGTATTACTCTCAGGTTGTACTCTCAGAACTGTTGTGTGAAGCATGAGAACATCAATTTAATGCCGCTATTTCTTGAGTATTTATGTGAGGTGTGTGTGTGATGAGTACTTTTTATCAAACCCAGTGAGCGGAAAGGTGAGAAAACTATTCACAACTTCGCTTATCGCATGCTGCAAGTCACGTGACTTTGTTGATTGACAGGTGGCCTACATTTTGGGGTCATGTTTTTAATTGGTATGTTTATGAAATTAAACACTGAGTATCCATTTTTGATCAATTTATCATACCCACATATGTCCTTTTAACTTATATTTTCTGTAAATACTTGCATCAAGTGTTTTATACTTTGGTCGACAAAAGCGCATGGAACTATTTCCTTGCTAGTGCGTATGAATAAGGTCAGATCCGAAAGTAGTACTCAACTATCACAGCGGATCGTCAAAAATCTCGGTCGAGTTTACACATAGAACTTCACATGTTAAACCGATGTGACGGACATAAAGCTTCCAAAACGGAATTGATGTATTCAATACCAATAGCAAGTCACCCCGTGACCACCTAGGATGCGGCTGGTACATCCAATACTCATTCTGTTGAGTGTTTCAGGTCTGATCGGTGAGTATTGTTCTTTCTCCTTGGATCACTCGGGGAGAGACTTTCTCCCATCAAAGAAGTCGGTCAAGTGATTGGTCTTTATGGGGTGTTTTCTCCGGCGATTTTTACCGTACATTTCATGCAATGTTAACAAGTTGTAGAGATATTATTGACAATAAGTGCACCAGAGCTCTGCGTGTTATAAGTGAGTGAACAGCTGATATTTTGACAACAAATTTTGACGTGCGAATACACATCTCCCCAGTCCGCCGCCATGTTGGATTTGTTCAAGGGTTTCTCACAAGTTGAGCACTTTTCTAAGGGGCTCGCGATGGGCGGAATGTTTGTTTTTTTCGCAGAAAATACACCCTGTAAACTTTTGAGTCTGTTAGCAACCGAAATCAATGAAATCAAAGTTAGTAATATAGCTTAGAATAAGTAAACAAGACGCCAAAAGTTGAGAAGTTAGGTAGCCTAGTTCTGTGAAGTAGAGTCACGTGACTTACCCAAACAAGCAAAATGCAGTGATTTCTACTCTCGCATAGAACTTCAGATTTTACATGGAGAAAAGGTTCCAACATTTTTCAGATTTATTTTTATCATTTAGGAATTAATGACACGTTGCTTTATTTACAAGAAGGTTGAATGAGCTCTTTTGCAGTTAAATTGTGAATCATTGATTAAGTTTAGAAAAGAAATTTTATTTATATTTTTGATACACAATTTATAATTTTTTAGTCATTGAATTCAGGTGAACAGACAAATCGATAATGAATTCATGGAAAACTTCATATGTTAGAGTAAATATCTTTCTTAGTATTTTTGAATATTTCTCTTCATTCAATAATGAATATTTCCCTTAATTAATAATTTATTGGAAAGAAAGATTCAATTTATTTATCCATAAACAATCACATATTCTTGGAATCATTTTTATGTAGATTAGAAATATCTTATCAAGAATGTTTGAATGGCAACTATGAATAACTTTCTTCAGTAAAGCATTTGGATGGTATCTGGATATACATATGTGAGGCACATACCATACTGGGTTATATTCAGTCTCCCTGCCAAAGTTTCCAATGAAAAATGTGGATATTTAACGTCATAATATGTCTTTCTTAAGTGAAGAATGCAGTTTTCAGTCCATCAATACAATGCTCATAGCTATGCATTCCAATAATAAATTGACCGATTTCAGAAAGATATTAGTTATTTTGAAGTCTGCATACAAATACAAATTATCTTCTTTATCTGTTTGTATTATTGTCAAGTATTTACACAATATATATTTTTTCCTTAGAAAAATCAGTTAATTGGAAAACAAGAATATTATTAGGTTGACAGTGTTATTTAATAAACTGGTGTCAGTGGTATGAATGAGCAATGCTATAATAAATGTTATAAAGTAATTAGCTGTTTCATATGAGATCAATGGGCACGGATAATAGAGATTAGCACATTAATATGTTATAGTGACAAATAACATTAATGATTAAATCAATATCATGTCCTTTATTATTAATCATAATTAAAACACCATTAAACAACATTATTTTATTTTTTGTATCTTCACAATGACATGATCATGTTACTTTGGGACCAAAGTTCATTGTAACCCCTGGGATAAAGTAATTATTTCATGGTGGAGATAACCCAAAACTGACTGTAGTCATTTTAGAAACTTAAAGTCTGGGTTTTGACTGCCATAATTTTGCTATTTGTGTTGAAGATAAACATGTGAAGAATTTTAATGCACTTTTAATGTTCCCGTATAGAATTGAAAAAATACTTGAGGTCATTGTGTTTATGTTGTTTATGGTTGGTAATATAGTTGCTTGGACTAGAATTGTGTCAAGAATGCCCATAATTTGGCAGAGTCATGCATCAGTAGAATTCTGCTCATTCATGATCTGCCATTCATAACTTTTATGTTATCCATGTGTTTGCAAGAATATTTAGATATTTAAGTTTTTATTTTATAGATATTGTTGAAACTGAATAGACCATCAGGACAAATGCAGGTGGTACTCAATAAGTATATATCCATGCATATTCTGTATATTATCATACAAATGAAATGACAATTATTTGTATCAGACCAGTGAGTTACAAACCTGTGAGTTAAGGAAAAGAAATTTAAATTATGTAACAACAAGTGAGTCATGTTTGTGCTTGTAAAAGAGAGGCCAGTTATCATAAATGGTACATTGATACTGCAAATGAAGAATGCATTGCAAATTTTATGGATTAATCCAAGTATTTAATAATGTCTGTTTACATAAAATTTAGATCAAAACAAACAAACAGTTCGACCTGAAAGACAAGTTTATTGCCAATATTGGGTTAAATTGGATTGTTTTTAATGATTTGAGGAGAAAACTATGATGTTAAGTACAGTAAACTATTGATGGAATTGAACTAGCTATTTCAGATCGAGCAATAGAAAGATTGTGCCAGTTAGTCACTGTTATAGTTAATTATATTCAGTGTAGACATAAAAACATGAAATATAAGCAATGATTCTCGAGCATAAACATGACCAAATGAGGTCATGCATAGCTGTTGCATGAAAACTTTTGGATATTCATATGTCATTATGCACAACATAATATGGTCACACATTTTATGCTTAACATATTGTTTTATTGGTCGGCCTTTGCGGGCTGTGGTGTAGTTGATCAGAGTGCAAGTTTTTCAGCACCAATTCCTCTATGGTGATCCAAAGGTCTTGAGGGTCTGATACCAGGCTGTGCTAGCATAGAATTCAGGTTAAAGTTTCTAATATGGGCCGAGACCCATGCTTGAAGGGATAACCAGTTGTCATTGTAAATCTGTGCCTGGGTGGGTTCTCATGTCAAAGACTTGCAACATGACAATTCAGTGAGACAGCACTATATTTGCAACAGGTAGGTCTTATCATGATAGAGCTGAAATAATGTTGAAAGTTACATAAGCCCTATATAAACAAAACCAAAACCAATTGTTCAATTGTACTAGGCAAATATCCATATTGGTTTTGTTTTGGCTGAAACTGGCATAATAATGCGTTTTTTTTTATATACCTAATTCTTGCAATAGCATTAGGGAGTGATGATCAGTTAACATATTGATATAAAAAGACAAAAAAAATCAGGTCCAATATTACTTTCAGCAGTAATACTCTCCACACCTTGGAAGCACATAATTCTGTTATCCTCTCCATACCTTGGAGGCACATAATTCTGTTATCCTATCCATACCTTTGAGGCATATAATTCTGTTATCCTATCCATACCTTGGAGGCACCTAATTCCTGTTTGCAGACTCTATCATTGCACGTATGACTGTTTAGGAATGGAGGGAGTATACCTAAGCTAGTATTCCTAATCAAAGAAAAAGGGAACATTTATGCCCTGTTATTACAATACACACCATCGCTAGTGTCACTGTCCAGGGGACGGAGGGAGCATACCCATGCTGTTATCACACTCGACATCTTTGCTGGTGTCACTGTTCAGGGGACAGAGGGAGCATACCCATTCTGTTATCACACTCGACATCTTTGCTGGTGTCACTGTTCAGGGGACAGAGGGAGCATACCCATTCTGTTATCACACTCGACATCTTTGCTGGTGTCACTGTTCAGGGGATGGAGGGAGCATACCCATTCTGTTATCACACTCAACATCTTTGCTGGTGTCACTGTTCAGGGGATGGAGGGAGCATACCCATTCTGTTATCACACTCAACATCTTTGCTGGTGTCACTGTTCAGGGGATGGAGGGAGCATACCCATTCTGTTATCACACTCGACATCTTTGCTGGTGTCACTGTTCAGGGGACGGAGGGAGCATACCCATGCTGTTATCACACTCGACATCTTTGCTGGTGTCACTGTTCAGGGGACGGAGGGAGCATACCCATGCTGTTATCACACTCGACATCTTTGATGGTGTCACTGTTCAGGGGATGGAGGGAGCATACCCATTCTGTTATCACATTCCACACCTTGCTCATCTTGCATGGCAATCTCATAAATCTCATAGAATAATACCTTAGCCTATTACCCACCAAGTCTTATCTCCCAAATATCAAATCTAATTTCAGCTCCTGTTTCTGCAGGATTTCCTGCAGCATTTCATGAATGATAATCAGCCATGTTGCTGACTGCACTGGAGCAAAAAATAAGAAAGAAGTGGGAATTGCAAAATTGAGTTTTATTTCTGGAGGGAATGCTGTGAGTTGAAATGGAAGTTTGCGAAACCTGAGTGTGGCAGAGCAACAGGGAGGGGGAGGCTTGGTGAGAGAGTGATTGGCAGGAGAAAGGGGGAGGGCTGACAGCTGAGGGTTACAGCACAGACCTCAGCTTCACCCCTCAGGGGTAGGGGGCCTGGGATGTGGGGCACACTGGGAGGACCCAGGGGCAGACGAGGGCATGGCCCTCACCCATGGGGCAGACTTATCAGGTCCCAGCTTTACCCTCTGCTTCCTGGTCCCCTACTGTCTCCCAAGGCTGAGGCGCGAAAATAAAAATTTCCACCTTGAACTGCTAGTCACTAAGTTTGCTTTCTTTTCGATTTACTTATAGACCCCACAAAAAGCTGCATTGGGAGACAGTCATTTTATATCTAATAATCTTTCATGGTCGGATATTGGACATCCTCAAGGTGTTTGAAATCTGCAAGATTCCCAATTTCTTATTTATTTATGTTTCTAAGTTTGAGTAAGATGTTATTGAGGTCTGATGACTGAAGTTGACTTGCATATTACAAATGTAGAACAGGATGGATGCACCAAGTATAAGGACAAGGTCACTTGAGTGTCTCATAGTGATAAGAAATGGCCAACAAATGCTGACTCATACTAAGCAGTGGTTATTTTCAATTACCATGATTTTTTTGCAATAATTTAAAAAGGATAACAACTAGGATTTTAAACTACTCTATTAAGAACTTGAATCTATCTTCTGACAAATTGACACTGTGACAGACATTTCAACGGCTGACCAAAAAAAAATTGAATCAAATTCTCTAGGGTATTTGTCACCATCCCAGAGAAGCAAGGTGAAATAGCTTACCTGCAAAAAAAGACTATCTAATTTAATACAGTTAGAAGGAAGTTTAAATTCCACTGCTATTGCATGTAAAAGTTCAAAATCACCAATATTCATCAAATGTTCACCACTCTCCTGTCATTATAGAGTTGTCACACACTTGACTTTGACATGATGCTATTGCTTGCAGGAGAGGAAATTGGGCAGCCATGATGGGTTTGAAGTTGTGGGAACATGGGAGGTGTGGTGGTACTGTTGGCTTACCTGGGCCACTGGATGGGGGTGGTTCAGGTAACTGCCGCTGACCCTCCCCCAAATAGATCAGGACATAGCCTGGCTGCCGGCCAGTTCTTATGTGCCTTGTGATCACTAATGTAGTACTAGGCCGCAGACCCTTATCAGCAGCTGCTTGTATTGTGATCACCAGGGCCATCCTAGGCTGCATACCCTTATCAGCAGCCGCTTGTATTGTGATCACCAGGGCAGTCCTAGGTCGCATACCCTTATCAGCAGCCGCTTGTATTGTGATCACCAGGGCAGTCCTAGGCTGCATACCCTTATCAGCAGCCGCTTGTATTGTGATCACCAGGACCGTCCTAGGTCGCATACCCTTATCAGCAGCCGCTTGTATTGTGATCACCAGGACCGTCCTAGGTCGCATACCCTTATCAGCAGCCGCTTGTATTGTGATCACCAGGGCAGTCCTAGGCTGCATACCCTTATCAGCAGCCGCTTGTATTGTGATCACCAGGGCAGTCCTAGGCCGCATACCCTTATCAGCAGCCGCTTGTATTGTGATCACCAGGGCAATCCTAGGCCGCATACCCTTATCAGCAGCCGCTTTTATTGTGATCACCAGGGCAATCCTAGGCCGCATACCCTTATCAGCAGCCGCTTGTATTGTGATCACCAGGGCAATCCTAGGCCGCATACCCTTATCAGCAGCCGCTTTTATTGTGATCACCAGGGCAATCCTAGGCCGCATACCCTTATCAGCAGCTGCTTGTATTGTGATCACCAGGGCAAGCCTAGGCCGCATACCCAGCTATATTATCAACACTCACTTGCTGATGCAGCACTGCATAGCATTTTCAAATCAATCCTTATCAAAAATTTTATCACTCATGACTGTTTTGTAGATTTATGTAGTTTTATCAGTGCTATGAAGTGTTATGTAGAATCCAACAATGTTATTGTGATGAGCACAGTGAGCACAGATAATTGATTATCATGACAATAATGGAGCATAAAAAATGTTTTATAAGAATATTCTTTGCACTATCTCCACATAAACCCATAATTTAATAGAAATATGTCATTTTTATTATTATTTTTTCAAAGAATTATTAGCATGTATACGTGTGTGTGTGTATATATATATATATATATATTTTGGCTTGGTCATGGATCATATTAATATAGAAATGTCAGGGAGAGTAGTGCCCTTGGGAGCAGATACACTGGCATAGTTTGTGAACCTTGCCTGATGTTTGTCATTCTTACAAAACAACATGTAAGTTTCTGTCAATACCAAGCTCATCTTCATTATGGAGCCTCGACTTCGGCAAATTGCCATCAATTTATAAACCTCATTATTTCCAGGATGATATCATCGGTATATTTTTTTATCGTGTTTGCAAAATACAGGATAATTTAATTCTTCATGATGAAAAATGTCATGCGGGCTTTAAGTAACTGATGAAATACTTTTATACATGAATACTTAATTCAGTTGAAGTATCTGTTTCAGGGCAATATTTTTATATGTACTCTTGTTTGTATTGTTAAAAGTATTGTTACAAATTTTCTAAGGTCACCAAGTCAGTTAATTCTGTGTGAATTTCACTTACATAGAAACCAAGCTTTAATGACATAATTTGTCTCTCAAGCTTCACTACTGTGTCTTAACTTCCATGTCATGTCTTATGTCTTGAGCCATTGTTTCTGATATATTTGGTCTTGATTGAGAAAAAGTTTGCTTTCATGGACATTCTTGTACTATATTGGTGTGTGTAATAAAAGTAATATAAAGTATTCAAAGTAGACTTGCTTACGGCAAAGAAAGAAATTTTCTGATATCACATTTGGGTGGCAGCAGTACAGATATTTGTTTGCAAGGAAAGTTTCTGCTGATCATAATCAGTGCTTTTAAAGTCTGACAGTAGTAGACTAGACATTCCTTTAGCCAGGTATTGTGTTATTGTGTGCGGCTCATTTCTCAGTGATTGAAGGCGTTTATCATCAGGCATCAAAGGAGGCCCATTCTCTGGGCTTAGTAGTAGCTCATCAGGGGGACAGAAGTGGGGGCTGTCTCTCAGGTGCGTACACAAACACTTAGCACAGGTCGGCAGTTTTGTGACAAGCACCAGATCAGATGGTGCTGAATTCAATCTTCTTTGTCATGCTGTCTTGACACCATCGCTGTTTATCAAATGTAAAATGGTTGGGTTTGACAGTTAAATGTGATGCGGTTTTTTGGAAGTATTCAACAATGCGTTGTTGCTGGGATAGTAGAATGCCCCGACTGTCACAGAGGTAAAAGGAAATACAAGCTCCCTCAGTCTCTAACACTAAACAGGCTTGGGAAATCAACTTTATCCACCTCCCCTCAAAATAGTAAGAGCTTCTAAAAACAATTTTACAACATAAAAAAATGACCAACATCTTATAAAGTATTGAAATTGATATGAAAAAATTGAGATAGCCTCGGTAGATATTCATTATGTAGCTCAGAACAATATGTTTAAGCATTGATGAATGCATTAGGGAGCAAGGAACAGGATCAGAGTTCATGTGATGGATGGTGTCAGGGATACAATCGCCATGCATACCCACACATTACATGTATATCATACTGCTCTCGTCTGCAACTCACAACGCTAAGTTTATGTGCCAAATCCAGCAATCAAATAAAACTGCCGTCCTCGGCCACCTTGGCTTTTGGTGCGGTGACTCCTTTATAGATGCACAGAGAGCTTTTGATGTTTGCCGCGGGACATGACTGTGCAGTGAATTGCTGAGAGGAAGGGGAGGGCATACACATGTAGCTGGGGCCCTGATGCTCATTCTTGTCAGCGAAGAGGTCACATCTCCCTGCCATGTGCCTTTCTTGGCTAGACATGCTCGTTTAACAGGTAATGAATTGCGATGGCAACTTCAAAGGCCTGCGCAAAGCCCCCAGAAAGGTATGATTACAAAGCGTGCCTTGCGGGGGTGCCGGGGAAGCACATCACAACAACTTGTACAGGTCACCCGGCCAGTTTGGCCTACTTGTTCACACTCTCCTCTGTACCTCTGGGACCAAGGCCCTTCTTTATATAGACACTTCCATCCTAGGCATTCCATCCTTGATCCTTAAGTTTCCCTTCTCGATCATCAACTAAATGTGCTGGCAGAAATGTTTATCCAAATTAAAAGTGCAAGCATTGAGTGTATGACTGTAACAACAGCTTTTTGATGAGAAAATTAATGTACAACTTGACGTGTGCCAGTGTCGTGAACAATTTAGTGGCATATTTGACATTTTATTGTGGCATTTTCCAGCAAATTTAATTTGTTTGAATATTTTTGAGTTAAGAATTTGAATGAGTTTGTGGTTTTAGAATTCTTGTAGACACTGGAGGGGCAAAAGTTGTCATCCGGAGCTGAGGTGTAATAGAGGGCACAGGGAGTTTATCTGTGCCCTTTCCTCAAGGGCTTGTCCCTTTGATGTTTCTAAGCCCCCTCTATGTTATGATTACAAAGCCTGATAGCTAAAAAGATAAGCATTTATTTGTCCCTTCTCTTATTTCTGGCCAGCAAGTTACCAGATCACTGGGGGGATACTGGATTCGGTAACTGCAGTTACCGAATCAAAATGGCAGACCCTGCACCAGGTGAGAAATCCCAGCACCTTGTTTTGAGGGGTATATTGCATACTGTGCCACTTTTCTGTGTTCCTTGTTAGAGATAAAAGCAATATAATAATATCTCATGCAACAGGTAGGCAGAACAATGGCTTAAATGTCTGATTTGGGCCATGTTGTATTGTCTTGAGATTCGGTAACTATGATCAGAGTATGTCTAAAGATTCGGTAACTGGGGTGTCATGATTTGGTAACTGCACTATGGGTCCTCACTTATCAGATGCTTATTGAATACAAACATCATTGAGAGGGACTTGATCTTAGAATATGGGCTTACTCCAAGTCTGAGCATCCCATTTTCTTGGATTGTTATTTTACTTTAAACACATATTAAGCACTTTACTATCCCAAAATAATTTTAGGTTATGAGATCGTATATAGATCTATCAACCAGCAGGTTCATGCATTCAGCATAATGGATATGTATGCCATTAAATTGTGGGGCATATTTCAGTACCTGAAAACATGGATGCCAAAGAAGCAAAGTATTTAAGATAAATCTTGATAATTTAATCTATTATTTCCTGTACCACACCATTTCAATAAATTGTATTTGAATGATCACTTGCTGAATGTTGTCACAAGCTTTAATGCTTTGATATTACCAGATCACCATGGAATCTTTGCATCAAGTAGATGGTATGTATACATGTAGATTCTCCTAGGATAGCTGTATGGGATTGATCAACTTGAGACTACATCTACATCTACATCTATAAGTTTACTCGGCAAAACCAATTGGCATCCCGCCAAGAGAGTTTGGTTGCACTAAGGGGTGCAGCTGGTACACATCAGTTGCTTGTTGCCAACCTTTATACTCTGGTAAGGGAGTTCCTGAAGGATGCCGATCTACCTGGTTCCAATGTAGTTAATTGAGGGGGAAGATTATTCCAGTCAGTCACTGTCCTTGGAAAATAGCTGTATTTATAAGGGTCACAGCTTGTCGCAATTTCGATATAGTGATTTCCATGTAAGAGCTGATTTCATTTTGACATGTTCTGGAAGTTTCAAAGCTATTTCACCATGTATAGCCTTGTACAATAAAACCAGCCTCTGTGTCCTTCTTCTCCCTGCTAGTGAATCCCATTTTAGGTCTTCCAGGATTTTTGTTACAGTGCCTGTTTCTCTCTTCCAGTTGCCAGACACAAATCTAGCAGCTCGTCTTTGAACTGATTCTATGTGGTCTATATCTTTTTTGAGTCCCACACACGTGATGCATATCCTAAGTGAGGGCGCACAAGTGTATTGTAGGCAGCCTCTTTGATATTTCCTGGGCACATATTGAAATTTCTTCTTACAAATCCCAGTACTTGATTTGCTTTGCAGACAATTTTGTTGATATGTTCATCCCATTTCATATTTGTTTGGAGCTCAACTCCCAGGTAGGGATGATGTTCAACATGTTGCAAGTTGTGACCATTTAATGTATATTTTCTTGTATCAATAGCTTGGCTTTTTTCTTGCTGCTCAGGGTGTAGCATTTCTGAGTCCATTTGCCACTCACTTGACTATTCCTCCAGCATATTTAGGTCTTATTGCAGCTTTACTGCATCATCGTCATTTTCAACTATTCTATATAGGAGGCTGTCATCAGTAAAGAGCCTTATGTTTGAATATTTTAGCTTCTCTCCAATGTCATTAATGTAGAGTAGAAATAGTAATGGTCCAGGTACTGTATCCTGTGGCACTCCAGATTTAACATGGACAGGGTCAGATTCATCACCGTCAATAACTACCATCTGTTCATGGTTTGTAAGCCAGTTTTTTATCCATGAACCGACCTGCCCTGAGATTCTGTAATGCTCGAGCTTGTGATTCAGCCGTTCGTGGCAGACTGTGTCAAAGGCTTTACTAAAGTCGAGAATGAGCATGTCAACATTTTGCCCATCATTTCTAGCCTTGAGTATATCCTGTAAGGTTGTGATTAAGGTTGAGTTTCACACGAGTGGCCTGTCCTGAATCCATGCTGAAAATTTATCAGGATATTGTAAAGTTCGCAGTGATTGATCATGTGTCTGACAATTATATGCTGCAAAATCTTATAGGGGACAGATGTCAAAGAAACTGGCATGTAGTTTGCGGCACAACTTTTATCTCCTTTTTTAAAGACTGCAACTATATTTGCTGTGTGCCATGCTTTTGGGACTTCTCCTTTGTCGAGTGAGTCTCGGAATATTTTTTGTAGGATTGTAGCTATTTCATGTGAACATTCTTTCAAGATTCTTGTGGGTATTTGATCCGGGCCATTGGCTTTTTTGGATCACCTTTGTCAGGAATATTTTCCATGTTTTCAGTTGAAAAAAAGACGTGAAAGAACTTCTGCCTTGCCTTTACTGTCTTTCACTTCAATGCCATTTTCTGTTCGTGTTGGTACACCAACAGTATCTTTGCGTCTGGATCTAATATAGTTCCAGAACCATTGATGGCCTACTGAATTCAATGTCAGGTAAATCGAGTAGCCCAAGGACATATTCATTGTGGGATTCTCTCAACTTATGTTTTATGTGTTTCCTAATCCTTTTTAGTTTTTTCAGCCTTGTTGTATAGTCTTTGTTTTCTTCTTATTTGTCTCTTGATTTCCTTTGTCATCCATGGCACATCCCATCTACCAGTTATTTTCTTAATAGGAATGTGTTTATTGATGGACTCCATAAGCTTATCTATGAACATATTGTTCAGAGTTTCAACTGGGAGATTTGAATCCTTAACTTCATCTTCAAAGAAGACATGCATGTCTTGTTTTATTGCATCCATGTCTCCTTTTTATAAGCAAACCTTGTGTATTCAATTTCAGCATTGAAACAGACTTTTGACAAGGAATATTAATTGTGTATTCAATTTCGGCATTGAAACAGACTTTTGACAAGGAATATTAATTGTGAATTATCTGGACTTGATAAAACTCCATCAGCAATGGACTGGATAACACACATGAAGTTCTCCTTTCTACCCTGCTGATCCATAGGATCAAGGACTTTCATTAATTTGTCAGTCATAAATTTGCAAACTTCAGACTCTTTCACATAATCCCCTGCTCAGGAATATACCTTTTGTCCTTTTTCTTTTTCAGGTGCATTATAATCAACAGTTTGTTCAGAACTAATAACTTCTCTTGATCATCAGAATATGTTTTGTACCATTTGTTTCAATATATGGTTCACAGTTCTGCCCATATTTATTGATTATGGCATTGATTGTTTGGCCAAAGTGAATAGATCTATATATTTTGGTTTAGTGGTTTCATCTAATTCTTCTTTCCGAATGCTAAAAGGCAAATTCTGGTGGCTGGATTTAGCATGGTGGAATATATTTAGTTCTATTTTACCAGTTTTTGTGCAATGGTAAGACATAAAGGCTGAAAAAATGAGCATGTCATATTATAGTTACAGTTACAGTGAACATTGCAACCACTGGATTGCAACACATTATACATACCTGCAGTCATTATACAGAGCATATTGTTCTGGTAGCTTTACTATTATTGTTTGCTTATAAGTACACATTAACATTGATATGTTGTTGGCATACACATATGGCAGTTACCAAATCATTCAACAGTTACCGAATCATCCACATGGAGAAGACTACAGTTACCGAATCATGCATGTACAGTTACCGAATCATGAGTGAAACTACATCCCCTCTTTTTCACATTACCTGTAAAGCTATGTGAATCATTTTGATCATACTGTATATATATACTATACTGAAGCACTTGGTCATGGTAGCAGTTATCAATAACCCCAGGAAAGATGAAATACAAGCTGCTGAGATTTCTCTCCTGGTGCAGAGTCTGCCATTTTGATTCGGTAACTGCAGTTACCGAATCCAGTATCCCCCCAGTGCAGATCATCCATTGTATTGGTATCTGTGTGCATTAGATTTATCAGTTTGCATTTTAAAATTCATAAGACCTCATTCAGTTTGTTGAATTTATTTTGGTCTCTTTCTAGTATGATTTTAATTCATTTTATGTCGATGTTCAGTTTTTATGTTCTTTGGAAAACTTTATGCATTAAGTGTAGCTCAATGGGCTACATTTCCTGTACATGGGGACCAGATTTAAAAGGTCTCACTTGTGAAATTTTACAAGACATAAACTACTTTGCAGCAGCATTAAAAAATCATATTAATTGAATAGCATTGAATAGAAAAAAAATCTAATGTAATCATTATAGAATTCATTCACATTCTTTCATAGAATAGGACCAATCAAATGCTGGTAGTAAATTATAATACTTGTTACATGGAACAAGCCAGGTGGAAAATATGAGAAGGTTTTCCTATCGTTTGAAATCAGCCAGCCCCGGCTGACAAGATTTGATAGCAAAAGAGTCTGCCTGACTTTCCAAGTTTGGCATAAATTTGTCTTTTGATTAATGACAGTCCATAATAGGAGCAGTACAAAGTTATTGAGATAAAAAAAGGTCAGGGGGAGTAATTCAATTTGTCCTGATTCAATTTATACTGCCTTTCATTGATTCATACTTTGTGAGAAAGAAAAAAAGGTGGAATGTTTTATCTGTGATCATTAATGTGATGGGGAAAAAAGAACTTTGATGAAGTAGAAGAGTGAAGATGAAACTGTTTTGGCAGAGAAAATAAAATTGTGAATTGTCCTCTGAGCAAATTAAATAATTTGGAGACGTGGAAAGTTGTGGGTGAACAGTTGAGAGCATATATTTGGAACATGCCTAAATGTGAATAAATGAGATGACGTAAAACCATTGACTTTGGCCATATAATAGGCTTGCATGACCAAATAATGCCACTCAACAGCTGTGTGTGACCAGATAATGCCCCAAAACAGTTATGTGTGACAAGATAATGCCACACAACAGTTGTTTGTGTGATCAGATAATGCTACAGAACAGTACTCTATACTGTATCTTTTTCCCTTAGGAATGAGAAATATTTGTTCAAATGAAGGCATTTTGAAAGTCTACAGTTGGGGAAGAGATAAATTGTATTATCTACCTTTAAGCCTACACAATTATTCCTGACAAAATATTTTTTTCTTTCTTTTCAGCAACACCATTGCTGTTGTTTGCCAACCGGAGAGATGTCCGGCTGGTGGATGCGGACAGCTCTCGGAACAACTCCACGGTTGTCATCGGCAACCTCGAGGATGCAGCAGCAGTGGACTTCCATTATGCTCGAAGTGCCATCTATTGGACAGATGTCAGTCTGGAGATGATCAAAAGAACCTGGGTGAACGACTCGCAAATCAGCGATGACGTCATCACCACTGGACTTGTCTCTCCAGACGGACTGGCATGTGACTGGCTTGGAAACAAAATATACTGGACAGACTCTGAGACCAATCGCATTGAGGTTTCAGACCTGGATGGTAAAAACAGAAAGGTGCTCTTTTGGAAAGATATGGACCAGCCACGAGCTATAGCACTAGATCCATTAGATGGGTATGTATATTTATATTTAACATACCAGCCTATGCCAAATTATTATATCTCAACAAACAGGCAGTAAAAATATTGACACAGATATAGAATAATTTGTGTTCTGGAGAGGTCATCCTTTTGCTGACAAACCCACCTATTGGACCAAGCAGTTTCACCATAAACCTATTTCTACCGCTAATTGCCAAAACATTCTTCCGTGCCATCCATGAACCATATCATTCAAACTGGCTCACAAGCATGATAACCTATTTTGGTGTTATTCCCCATGTATTCCTTCCACAGTGCCTGACGACTGTAAAACACCAAACTTTACATGCATTCTTATAATTTCTGATTTTCAAATAGACTTAGTTTAGTCTTGCAATTAGGGTAAGGAAAGTCCAAGTTCGAGACATCTTATTCAATTACATATTTCTTGTCCAATAGTATACTTTATTTATTTGAAAATATAATAATATAAATGTTGCATTTTAATTTCAAGTGAGGTGTTCTCTGAGAGACTAAACTTGACCATGAAAATAAAATTTGGTTGAAGCATTGATAAGAGTTAAAAAAGGAATTTGTGTAAATATAAAGCATGGAATAACAACATTGCATAATTTATTTTTGTGTCCAATATTTTCTCATGTCATGTTTTTCTTTCAAACACTAACTATTGGTTTATTAAAGTCAGTGTTCTTATATTGATGTCTTAAATGAGCTTGGAAGGATAGTGTGGAGTTTGTGGTTGATATAAGGTGTTGTTACCCATTGACATGCAAGCATGGTGACCACATCAGAGGCCAGCGAGACATAGCACATGATACATTGTCATAGTTGTGGTCTTTGCAAGCCGCACCATGTCATACATGATTCTCATCTGCCTCCATATAAATGCCAATTCTCATCTTGTTAATAATAATAATGATATATTCTGAAAGTGATATAACAAACTTGGTTTGCTCATAGCACTCTGCCAGATATCGTTTCTGGAATAAGCAATTCTTTTTTTAAAACAATACATAGATTTACAGTTTGTTTTTAATGTGAAGAGGCAGGGCATTGTATTGACTGTTACCATCCCTTATGAACCTTTTCATGCTGTGAGGGTCCATGTGTATATATATATGTATGTACTACGAGAGTGATGTTCAGTGATGGGATACTCCAAAAATGTACCTTGCTGTAGGGGACGGTATGGAGCGATCTGTCCCAATGCCGGCACATCCCCTGGTTGTCGCTAACCCTGTGTGGCTGTGGTTGTCACAGGCAGTTAAGGACAGGATAAATTGCACTGCCTACCTGGATGCACACTAAATTTTATGGCCAACAAGGCCTGGTCGACATCTCGTCTTTGCAAGAGTTGACAGTCGGGGCCTGAAAAGATGTATGATTTAGAGAATACTTGTCAGCTACTATTGAATACGTACATCTACTGAGATGGCCTTAGGGTGAAAATGGAGAATGATAAATTTAATGGTCCATGGAGCACACTGAATTGTGGTGATTATTCCTTGTTGGTCTACTCCTTTGTTGGCAGGACCCGTCTCAGCGTTATGTCTTGTAAACCAACAGGAGCACTCAGATTGGGTTCCGTCTTGTGAATGCAAGCTAATGCGCTAACTAGGTTAATGTAATCCTATGTGCGGATGTCTGATATCAAAGCAATCTAAATTTTTGCTGTAATTTATAGACTTTTTTTTAAAACCTTATTTGAGTTTGAAAAATCATAGAAAAAGTGCTCAACTCATCATTTTCTTTCTTTCAAAACTAAGGATATCGATTAGGTTTTATATTTCAGAGATAAGGATTACAGGATTTATATTTCAGAGCCTGCAAGCCATTTCTGTGCTTAATTAAAATGGTCTAGTAAAGTGAATATTTCTTTTATTCTTATGGATTTAAGAAATTGGCCAATGGATCTGACAAAGCGCCAACTGGATCTGAGACCATCTTGCCTGTTTGGGCTAGTGACCAAATCCTGAATGTCAAAGACTAAAATAGTTTACATGTATGCCATATATTGATACATAGTTATGTGAGAAAAATGTTGCCAGCTCACAGTGCCAGGAACTACAAGTAATAGCCAAGAGAAGACAAAGTGAGAGTGGTCATTGAAGAACTAAGTTATACAGTGTCCATAGGTTCCACTTTACTATTTTATATTTAAGCAGGGGTGAGTGGCACACCCTATAGATTCCAATGTGCTCTCCCGTATTATATATAAGCAGGGCTGAGTGGCACACCCTATAGGTTCCAGTGTGCCCTGCTTTATTGTGAATAAGCAGGGGTGAATGGCACACCCTATAGATTCCAATCTGCCCTCCTTTGTTTTAAATAAGCATATCTATATGGTGCCCTGTATTTTTAATAAGCAGGGTTCTGCCAAGCTGAAAAGTTTTCTGTAACATCCTGTATTATCAGTTGGCAAAGATGAGTGGTATTGATTCCAGTGCATTACCCTATATTATCAGTCAGTACAGGACAGTGTTACGCCCTATAGATTTCAGTGTAGCACCCTGTATTGCTTAGGGTAAGCATGGAGATTTTATTGCAACACCCTGTATTATTATCAATTTGAAGGTATGAATAATAAATTGCCATTTCCTCTTTTTTACTGTTGGAGATGTTGGAAAATACAATTAAAGATAACTAACCAAAATTAGAATAAGTATGATTAAATGTCATGAATGGAGTAGACAGGTATGGTGATTTGTGAGTGGATAATAAGGTCTACTTCCAAACAAGATGTAGACAAGGCAGTTTGGGCTCAGGCAGGGCCGTTGCCTGTAAGTGCTGTCCCTACAGACAGTGTATGACTGTTGCCATGTATGTACACACTGATACAGTTATTACGTGTTATGACCCAAAACATTGCGTGAGAGGAGTACACTTGTACTAAACAGTTTGCATGTTGGTGGAGATGGAGGGTGCCTGGATGCACAAAATGACCAACATTGATGGCAAACAATTAAATGAGGATACAAACATGATAATTTCTGCCATGACCTGATGGAACAGATGAGTGGCGACCATGAAAGTGTGCTTATCAGACATATGTTTCTTGGTGAGAATTTGAAAAAAAAAATGCTTTGTGATAATGATAGTGTACGCACAGTTGACCTTGAAATCGTCTGAATGTTACCTCAGTGTTATCAAATAAAAAGGGAAGTTGAGACCTGCAGAGGCAGTAGATGCGATCGAGCCTGTTGATGGAACTGTTATGTGATGTAAGGGTGAGAGCCATGTTGACAAGTCATAATGACAGGAAACGTGTCCTCGTATCATGTGTTTTGGTCCCCTGCCAGACCTGGCAAACACCGCAACCAACTTGGGCCATTACCAAAACATTTGCCTTCCACCGAAAAAAAAAAAATTACTCTTATTATCATCTCTCTTTTAACCCAGTTAGTTGTACTGCTGCCATCAGCCATCGTCATCTGTGTCACAAATTGGTCCACATGCTGTGAAATCACTATAGTTATGTTAGTCATTATGTCTATGCGCAGCAAATAACATCCCAATTATTGCTCTGCAATAGTGTGCTCTGCTGGATATCAGGCTAATGGACTGGACGTTGGGCCCAGCTTCACAGGGCTTGAAGTGGTTCCCAATGAACCCCCAACTGAGTGCCCCCTGGGAGGCGTTAATCATCATAACTAATTAGCCCTGATTATGCTAATTGGCTGTGGCATGATTATCTGCCAACCCCAGATCTGGTGCCATATGGGAATATTGATAAACCAGGGTTTGCACAAATGGCACTTACCCCTCCCTTGAAAAATGATACTTTCAACAAGGATGCTTCATTTTCCATCAGTAATAATCATGCTAATTGCCTTAATTACTAGCAGATTTACATTAATCACTAGGCAAACATTAATTAAGGAGGTACATGATTTTAATTGATTTAGTTTTTCTCGTAATACATTTTACTTTATTATTATTTAATATACGATATTAAATTAAGTATATGATAGGAAATATTATAGAAGCATGGCATTTTTTAAAGCATACTCCAATTCAATCTTGGACCCCAAATTGTTCAAACTTGAAGATATAAACCAGTACTTCAAATTTGATGTTCACATATTTTGATAATTTCCATACTTTCAGTTTTATTGCTGCTATGGTGCTAAATGGTTATTTTTCTATTTCAGTTACATGTATTGGACAGACTGGGGTGAGATGCCAAAGATCGAGAGAGCTGGGATGAACGGAGCTCCTCATTCGAGATCTGTGATCATTAAGGACGATATATACTGGCCCAATGGATTAACACTGGATTACCAAGCATCTAAAATCTTCTGGGCTGATGCCAAACTTAGTTTCATTCATAGTTGTAACTTTGATGGGTCAGACAGACGTGCAGTGATAGAAGGGACCGTATTACCGCACCCTTTTGCCCTGACACTCTATGAGGATATGTTGTATTGGACAGATTGGCATACACGATCTATCCACACTTGTAATAAAAACACAGGAGGGGACAGAAAGAAGGTCCACTCGAATATATACTCTCCTATGGATATACATGCTTTCAACCCAAAACGGCAACCAAGAAGTAAGCAAATTTGTTACTTTTAGGGGTTACTTATTTTTCATTCAAACTTGATGTTTATATGGATTTATAAATGACGCAACTAACCTAAAGGAATAAACATTAAAATGATTTGAACAAATGAAAAAAAATATAAATTTCCTAAAGACAGTTTTTATTTTTTTATATTCTAAAATGTATATGCCTAACATAATTGTCAGATTTCATAATCATGGTATGTATGCTTTAGCGTGTTTGACACAGTATGTTTGATTTGATTATTGTCTGGAGACTTCTTATCACCTGGATTGTGACATGGCACAGATCTGCTCTTGTCTTTTCTTTTCTTATCTTCTACATGGAAAAACACAATTCTCATTGCAGTCAAAGATGAGAGCTCTGAAAATATTTCACAGAAAAATCATCTCACACTTCACCTCTTCACATGACTGAAGTAACAATTAAAATAATAGATTCAAAGAAAAGAATTGATTCACATTACAGAAAATATGAAAGAATTTACAAATGTTATAGCATGAAACCAATATAAAAGATTGATGAAAATATACAATGAACTAGCTAAGCATGTTAATTTATTATATTTCGTGCATGTATTAAAACAGTGCTGTGGGGGCAGGGTTGTGTTTTGCAAGGATGCTTTCTGAAATAAGATTGTGGACAAACTATATTTTTACCAGTTTTTGCCTTGCCCTTCTTTGTCTTAGAAACTGCTTATCCTGAAATATGTCATATGATTTAAATGGAAGTGGGGATTCACTTATCAGCATGATGAAGATCACTTACAGTTTACATTTTATATTGCTTGCAGACAAGACCAACACAGGAGGTATACTAACACTGGTTGCCTTTATTTATTAAATCACATTTTAAGATAAGATAAGATATATGTTCTTTATGCAGGGGAACCCATTCAGTACTGATGTACTGGTCTCCCATGGGACCCTGCTTTTAATCATAAATGTGTAATATTTTGGTTTTGCACGCAGTGTTCGAAATTTGAGCTTGCCCTGTTGACCTGTGCAAGCAACTTTTGTCCAGGGCCAACAACTATTGAGATTTTCTTCAATTGTTTTCAAACATTTAAAGGTTTAAACAAGCCCAGGGCAAGCAACATTTGGAACCATATTTCAGACACTGTCTGCACTATACCCAAAGAATCAGCAAAATGGACTTGAAGCTTGTATATTTCTTAGCAATTTTAGTTTTAAACAGATTAAACTCAACTGCTGGAGATTAACTGCTGCGTACTTGCGAACTGTGCCACCATCTTTGCCATTCATAATATGTCAAAATAAAACCTGTGTTTACTATAGCATCATTTTGTCAATTTTTCTGCCTATATTAGGCCTGCCGACTTCAGATAGCGTTCAGAAGAGTCAAAGTGATGGTGTCATGACTATAAAATGGGAGAAACATTATGTGACGCCTGAAGTATCACTGCATTTTAGCACTGCTTTGTGGAGCTTCAGATTGTTACTGTCTTTCCTATGATTATTAGACTGACCTACTTTTCACTTCATTTCACAAACTTGTGAACAATGGCAAAGAAAATTTGAGATAAAGAAAAGACAAAGAATTTTTGTTGAAGCCAAGCATTCAATGTTAAAAAGGAAAGTATATGGCTTTCTGGAAACCTGTTGCCAGGAATCGAGATATAACTGAGTCATAGATTGAGCAAGATGGGCAATATGTGGTATTCCTGGGAACAGTAGATTTAAAGTCCATTTTGTCAGTGTCTTTGGGACTAGTCAATTTAGATATGAACTTAACTTGTTTGTTGTGTATTAAACAATGATTCTCATAGAAATAGTTGATAGCATGGAAGACTTTATCATGTATAGACATATTTTATCAAATTTATTTCATAATATGTTTCATAACACAATGACCTCATTCATTCATGTCCTTTTCTAAAATCATATTTTTGTGAAACCGTAGTAAATGTTAACATGATATGAATCAATTTGTGCATGAATGTTATCACGCAAGGTTATTGAAAGCACTTCATATGTTTAATTTCATGTATTCAGTTTCTATAACATTATATACTAACCACATCCTTAAACTGTAAGAGTTTATTTTTTTAATATATTAAAATAAGAAAACATTTGAAAGTGCCTCTAAAATGTGAATATACAGAAACAATGTTATGATGGATGAATTACTTTTGTTATGTGCTAGATAGTTGATGTGATACTGTTTAAATAATTTATTATTTCTTCCTTACCATCTATCCAAGATTTCAATTTTACATGTTAATTGAGAGATTTAAGAAATTTCATCTCAGGATTAAAACAAAATAATTAGATCCAAAATTACCTATTAATGACACAGATATATTATATATGATAAGATTATGGGAAATAAGTAATAACAATTCCTGCCAAAGATTCAACATTAATAAAATTCATTCATATAATTTATTAATAAAGGTAAAAAAATCCAAGATCTTGGTTTTGTGCATTGATATTTTGCTGTCTCTTATTTATTATGAATATGGTAGTATTGAGAAGGTAGTTGTAAAATTGACGAAGTGATGGCACATCTTATTGTGGTCACTTGTTTATCAAGATCACTGATTTTATAATGCCACTGATTTTTTTTATTGAGGTCACTGCGGATGTAAATAACATTTTACTAACTTTGCTGAATAACCCTGTGATTTTGTTAGAACTTTTAAAATAAGATAGCAACAAATAGACGCAAAATAGACACATGTACTTGACATTTAGCAATATTTTTTTCTCCACAAATGATATTCTCAACTTTGTCGAATAGGTGTGAATCCCTGCGGTGAGGAGAATGAAAATGGAGGTTGTTCACACCTGTGCCTGATGGCCCCCGACCCACCCTACTACAGCTGTGCATGTCCCACTGGGGTACAACTCATGGATGATGGCAAAACATGTGCCAAAGGTAAGCAGTTGCTCCCAATTAGCACCAAGTAGATATTATTTGTGTATGTTCATCATCATGTTTCTCTCAGTTAGAGAAAAATATTATTAGACTATGTGTCTCGTTAAAAGAAGGGAAAGATAAAAATGTTCTTCAAACATGCACAGATTGCCTTTAATTTTGATATTTACCTGCCAAGCAAACAAGTAAAAATTCTTCTTCTTTGCTGAAAATTAGTTTGAGAGAGCCTTTCTATTTTTTGTTTAAAAATTTTAATTTGAATCAGTGCAAATTAAAAACATGTCTGGGCAACCCGATTTACTGCTTCCTTGCTCAGTTGGTAAGGGCCTGAATATGCATTATGTCATGACTTGAAACTTTACTTGTCACATGCAGAGTATGGCTGAGACAGACCTCTGCTGGGAGTGCAACTTCTATGTCTCATAGCAACTTATCTTATTACTCTATGTATAACTTCAATTTGTCATATTATTCCTATACACCAAATTATAGGATTGATGCTCAATACCTTTAACATTTGATCACAAATTTAAGGAAATAACAATGTACTTGCCCTGTTTCCACCACCGCAGCCACACTTTGTTTTCTTCATCATTCCTTTACACTTGGACATAAGGATTAGATAATATAAAATTATAAAATGTAGGCTTAAATTTTTGGGCTTAAATTTTTGTGACCTAGGGTCAAGGTCAAGGTCATGGCCAACACAGGAGAAACTTTTCTTACAAAATACAGTAGTATTAATATAACTTGGTAGATGTAATCAACCTATGAGGAGATTGGATAAGTTTGATATTGGGTGACCTTGGGCTATTTTCAAAGTCACAGCTGATTTTCAAAATTGGTGATTTGTGATATTTGCAAAAATAAAATGCAAATAGTATCTATTCTCACTACATTTATCTTACACAATATCTTTGTTCAAATTTTTGGAAAGAAATATGTAACTAGGTCACAGTGACCTAGTTAAAGGCCAAATAGGTCATAACTTCCAAAATATTATGAATCTAATCCTTTACAAATCATAGAAGATCCATGGTCATTTATTTTAGTTTACTTTTTATGACCTTGGGTCCAGGTCAAGGTCACGATCAGCACAAGAGTAACTTTGTGAATGCTCTATTTTATGCCAAAATACAGCAATAATAATATAACCTGGTAGATGTGATCTACTGATGAGGGGCTTGGGTAAGATTGATATTGGTGACCTTGGGCTGCTTTCAAGGTCACAGAAGCAGATTTTCGAAATTGGCTATTTGTGATATTTTGCAAAACACTACAAATAGCATCTACTCTCACTACATTTATCTTGCACAATATCTTTTTTTTATCTAGTTTATTTTATTGATGAAAGCTTTAAGAAAAAGTATTAATTGGACAGAATTCGATTGTGTATTTCAGGTGCTAAGGAGATTCTGCTGCTGGCTCGGCGGACGGACATCCGGCGAATATCGCTGGATACTCCAGATTACACAGATGTGGTGCTCCAGCTGACCGACATCCAACACACCATCGCCATTGACTACGACCCCATAGAAGGTTACATCTACTGGACAGACGATGAGGTCCGGGCCATCCGCAGGTCCTTCATGGATGGAACAGGTAGGAAAATTGAACTTCTTGCCCCATTGAGTTGTCACCAAACCTAACTAGACTTTTATACCACAAAATCTGCAACAATTATATATCTATTCCAACATAAATTGAGTTTTCATTACTTTTATATTTATCTGCCTTATGAATTATCAAACCAATTGATCATAATATCAGAATGTTATCAATGTCACTGAAAAGTTGTCATATTTTATACTACATGTTTGGTTTTGAAATGTTTTGAACTTATCAATGGAAATAAAAAGTATTATATCTGTCACTTATTGTATTTTGTGATATGATGATAAATTATGAAGATATAATATGACAACAGAAGTACCTTAAGTGGATCATATTGTGAGATAAGCAATCCTGTAACGTTTTTTTTTATTAAATAGGCCAAGAAATGGTAGTGTCCACAGAAGTGCAACATCCGGATGGTATTGCTGTGGACTGGGTAGCCCGCAACATATACTGGACAGATACTGGAACGGATCGGATCGAGGTGGCACGGCTCAATGGAACATCACGCAAAGTGCTCATCTCTGAGAACTTAGATGAACCCAGGGCTATCGTGTTGGACCCAATGGCTGGGTGAGTGCAATTTTACTCTTATATAAAACAATTGATGAAGTGCAACTGAAATCATCAAAGGACAAAAAATCATGCAAATTTAGTGTTTTAATATTTATATTTATAATATACTAAATGAGTGTGAGATTGCCCTCTTCATACTCATCAGATATAAATAGCACTAATAGAAGATAAAAGCTACACACAAACTAAGGTAAAAAAAAAAAAGGTCAAACATTTTATTATGTTTTAATTCGTGGAATGTCAGTGAGATTTCCCTCTTCGCACTTGTCTCAAGTCTATTTGCCATGAGATTCATGCAATGTTCACAAATTTATGAGCACCAGCATGATGAAATAGAAGTATTCATCACAGAATAGCTAGCCAGGGTAAGAGGCATGCCAGAGAAATGTGAAGAGAAAATAGGTCAGACACGGATCTCCACCTTGCCAGCCAGCATAGCGTGTCACTAAGTTGTCCTCAGAAAAAAACAATTTTCCTGAATTCCAGTCAACAAGGCAGACCTAATTATGTGCTGTGGTCAAATTATATACAAACATGAATCAACACACATATTGTGGTCATTGTAACTGTTTCCTACATATAAATAACTACATGCTGCAACAGAGAGAGTCTTGTGTGCCAAAAACTGTTTTACTGTTATGAGGTGTTAGTGAAAAAACAGTTATTGAAGTCCAAGTGCCCAATTTCAGTGAGATTTTTATTGTTTTCTTATAAAAATGATAACAAATCAATCATTTGAGTGCATCAATGGTAGTTCATAAAAATATTTTTTCTTAAAAAAAAAAAAATAATACAATAAAATAATACATAACATAGATGTTTTTTTAGGAACTTTTTGGTTGATAAGTAAGTTTGGTGGAGTTTTGTAAGCGCACCACAGAGAAGATGCATTAATGCCACAGGGGCAGCCTGCTGATGCTTTGATGCGGTCTGTGAGCTAATAGTCAGCATTAAGAAGTGCTGGGTGCCATTACCTTGCCATTGCCCAGCATCATGCTGAGATTCGATGATCGTATCAATACCAGGAAGTAGTGAGTAAATAGATATTGAGTCCTTATCGTGACGTAGATTTGCCACCAAGAATTTTCTTAATATTCTTGATTCCCATGTGTCTGATAATAACGGTTAGATAGTGAAATTGCGTGCAGAGTTTTGTATTTTGTTTTGATACTATAACATTTGTATCAAAAGCTTATACTTTAAAAGTGTTTTTACACAAATGAAAGGATAATCTTATTGATCCCTTATAATAAGGTCAAGGTGACCCAATATAATGGCATATAAAAATCAATATCTTTGTTTATACTGTGTGCTTTCTCTGCATGGTATTCAAGGTCACAGTCATAACATCATTAAACAGTTTAAAGTTTCAATCACTGGGTATATATTTCACTTGAGTGGCCAGACAGGTTTGTTGATCTGATGATATGTAGTATAGGTTAGGTCTGTAGGAGATCTGTATGGTATGTGTAGTCTTAATGGCACTAACATGTCACACTAGATTTTAGGCTAAGTAAGTTGGTGTGTTTTTAGTCCTTCCAATTGTTACACATTGCCAGCTCAGCACATTTACCCTGTGTAGATAATGTGCACGAAACAGGGATGGGGCCCCAGGTCGGGGAGACACACAGTCTGTAATAGACTTAGTTTATGGTATATATCATGTCCCCCCAACAAGTTGCCCTGGATGACTTTCCTGTGGCAGAACCAAAGTGTCTTGGAGAGAGGTTCACTCACGAGAAAATCCACTTCCTGGTTTTTTTGGCAGTAGACCACCACTGCCACGGTGGCAGTGCATTGACTGCACTGCGTGACCAACATGCTTGCTCGGCTGCTGCGCGGCGGTGTGCCATGTTGTATACACTCAGCATGCTCAGAGTCCTGAAACTTCACACAGCATCCCCCACCCACACGTATATACAAAATACATACATATTTTTATACTTCAAAGTTTTAATTTGTTATTGAATTCTTTGTTTCCATATTGATTTTTTTTCTACTGTGGCAACATTCCAAGTGTTTGGTGAACTTTTTGTTGGTCAAAATACACACTTAAAATTGTTATTGGTTTTAATATCACCATCACCATCATCAACATCGCCATATACATCTTTACAGATTATTAAATTAACAATAAGAAGTGGAGATAATTCACTTCAAATGCACTTAGAAAGCATACAGGTGTCTCCTCAAGCAATTTATTTGAACATGACGATAATGGCAATTCAACAAAGGTGTTTCTATTGTTGGTGAGAGCCGACCAGGAGCTTCCCACACACCTGGGCCATGATAAACGGCTTTACACTGGCATGCCTTGTCCACTAGTAATGTGGTTACATTCTTTGTCAAACGCCACCCTGCATGGTGGATCCAAATAACGAATTGCTGTTTAAAATTTGCCAACTATAGACCAGCATGCACAAGTCTATTTTTTTTAGACCCATAACTATAATGGTATCTTTGTTTGGAGTTTGTTTGATTCAATTATTACTGGATTGATAAAAACAGAATGAATAGAGCCAGATATGCCTGAATTTTTTATGGCATTATAATGAAGGTCTTTTGATCATCACCATGTTGTAGATGTAACAAGGGTCTACCATTCATGGCATGTGTCAGTCTGTTAAACCCAACATGTCTAACTCAATCTGTGACTTGTATCTTTTCATTTTACATGCTCCATCAAAGGTCATATCTTGCTTTGATCTCATTTCTGTAGTGTACAAGTTGATGTAAGGATTTTTATATGAAAGAGAGATTTGTTTGTTGACCTCTTGGGTCAGGCCAGGAGGTCGAGTGTATTTGTCTCAAGTTTTGATTCATGGTGAGAAGTCAGTGTCATATTAGAGGGCCTGATGGAGTAGAGGACCAAGGAGTGGAGCAGAGGAGATGTCCCCAGTGGGTTACATTGGGGAGGGGCAGGGTAGAAGGTTGATATAGAGGGCCTCAATTAGAGGCAATGTAGAGGGTTTTATGTGATTCAAGGGCTTCAGTGAGGTCCCAAGTTGGATATGCTGGGGAGAGGCAGGGTAGAAGGTTGATATAGAGGGCCTCAATTAGAGGCAATGTAGAGGGCCTTGTGTGATTCAAGGGCTTCAGTGAGGTCCCAAGTGGGATACATTAGGGAGAGGCAGGGTAGAGGGCCTCAAGTTGGGGATCTGATACATCATGGGGTAGTGATATCATACTTCTATTTTACCCCAGCGCAGCCTTGACAGAAATGACAGATAGGTGCTAGCAATGTAGACGATGCAGAAATAAGTATTTGCGAGTTATCCAGCAGATCAATAAGGCAAGAGGGAGAGCATGTTTGATGTGTCAGTGTGCAAACTAATGCTACATGATCCAAGTTTGTGCCATCCTTATGGCCCATACAGAATGCCATACATCATAACCATACCGACTTTGATCTACTCACACGAGCTGTCATAGCTGGTCAGCTGCTAACGCCATCTGGTGGTAAGATCACAGAGGAGCGGTCCTATCAGTGGGGCAGAGGGTGCTAGTGCGAGGCCTCATGACAGGTGTCCCACATTACTGGGGCTGCCCGCCACTGGTCTCCTCCGTTATCTGCCGAAATAAGACACGGGAATGCCGTTGACAGGAGGTTCTGATAATCCGATACATGAATAATGTCTTCAGTGTCGAAACATGCTGCAGTACAAACCTGATCCATTGCAGGTTTTACACATAAACATGTATATTGATAGGAAAGGAAATCACATAGAGAACTTCATAAATGTTCTCATTGCTTTTTTGTGTGTTGTATTATGTTGAATGAGTTACTATAACAAATCAAGGTTTTGTAGGGATCATTGCTATTCCTTCCGACTGCGGGGTGCATTTGAGTGAGGTATGGCCAGGATACAAACCTCTATCTATCACTCAGCACGCACACATATCAACTCCAGTAGTAGGCACAAACCCAATTAACTCAGTCACTCAATACACAACTCATCAGATTCTATCACAGATCTCTGCAAACTGTGAAAATGTAAAGAAAATATAAACATCTCAAAGTAGTCTTGAATATGCATATATACCAAACTTGATAGTGTTGTTAATATCTGTGATTTTTAGAATGTTTATTTTATTCTTATTTACTTATCTACTTATTTATTTAATTTTTGTTGCTTTCTCTTTTTTGTTGTAAATAATGAACTTTGCCACATGCTATTAGGCAGATTTACCAGAGACAGTATCGTGTGGTGTGCTAACTGGCGGGTGTGATTGGCACATCCTGTGGATGCTGAAAACTGTATCCCAGGAGCCCCGACCAAAAAAACCACAACACTATTAAACATACGTGGAAGTCATCCCCTATTGGGATCAGTGGTTTTTATTATTGCTTTCATCTCTCAAAGACAATAGTTTTGTGTACTGAAATCTTTCAATTTGATCGTTTCTGTGAGAGATAGCTCATAAACAATGTCATGAAGGGTCCATACATAAGCTTCATACTCATCCAAATTGCATTGTGTGCCTTGGTACAGCGTTATATAATTACGTCATTATCGATACTTTTAGCACTCAAACATTTGCATCTTGAAGCTGAAATTTTGAAATGGTGTTTTTTCAGACCCTTTCAGCAACTCTGGCCATATCAGGTCGACTTTCGAGCCTTTTAACCAGTGTTTAAGTAACACTGCCGCAGTGGGAGTCGAACCCACCACCTCCATTCCTCCACATATATAACCATTAAAGGCACAGATCCTACACTCTACCAACTGTTCTAGTGGGACTGGTGTATCTTGAAGCTAAAACCTTTTGATTATGACAAGTACAAGCTGTTTAGGGTCTGTTAAGAGGACAGAGTATATAGTTTATCTGAAAGCATCAGTGGGTTGTCATAGGATAGAGCAAGTTTATGGTGACAGTCCCTGGCTGTACCAGTTAGTAGTGGGAACAAACAAGGATAGAATTTATAAAGTAGGAATACCGTTGTTGAGTGAGGGCAGCAATTGTGCACAATATCCTGCACATTAAATCAGCTGCGTTTGACAGGGTAATGAGGCCTGCTGACCCCATCCCAATCTGGTGCATCTCTCAAGATGTCAGGTCCAAGTGTCAGATTCTGCAGCTCAGTCTGGTCCCAATGTAAGATTCTACAGCCCAGTCTGGTCCCACTGTAAGATTCTGTAGTCCAGTATGATCCCACTGTATTATTTTGCAACCCAGTCTGATCCCACTGTAAGATTCTGCAACCCAATCCGGTCCCACAGTAAGATTCTACAGCCCAGTCTGGTCCCACTGTAAGATTCTACAGCCCAGTCTGGTTCCACTGTAAGATTCTGTAGTCCAGTATGATCCCACTGTATTATTTTGCAACCCAGTCTGATCCCACTGTAAGATTCTGCAACCCAATCCGGTCCCACAGTAAGATTCTACAGCCCAGTCTGGCCCCACTGTAAAATTCTGCAACCCAGTCTGATCCCACTGTAAGATTCTCGAACCCAGTCTGATCCCACTGTAAGATTCTCGAACCCAGTCTGATCCCACTGTAAGATTCTCGAACCCAGTCTGATCCCACTGTAAGATTCTGCAACCCAGTCTGATCCCACAGTATTCCCACTGTAAGATTCTGCAACCCAGTCTGATCCCACTGTAAGATTCTGCAACCCAGTCTGGCCCCACTGTAAGATTCTGCAACCCAGTCTTGTTCCAATGTAAAATTCTGCAACCCAGTCTTGTTCCATTGTAAGATTCTGTAACCTGGTCTGGCCATTTTGTAAGATTCTATAGCCCAGTCTGGCCTCACTGCCATTTTCTACCAAAAGGTCTGGTTCCACTCCCAGCTTCCACAAGGTCTGGTTCCACTCCCAGCTTCCACAGCCCAGTCTAGCCCCACTGCCAATTTCTACCACAAGGTCTGGTTCCACTCCCAGCTTCTAAAGACCAGTCTTGTCCCATTGTCAGTTTACACAGCTCAGTCTGACCTTACTGTCATATTCTACAACACAGTCTGGCCATATTATTGTCACACTGTGAGGTTAAATGGCCCATTCTAGTTTAGGACCCCATTCTCAAGCAGTGTCCATCCATGCCTTAACCTGTCGCAACATAGAACAGTACACTACTATGCTAAACATGTGATTATGGTGTCAACACAGTGTTGAATGGTTACACAGGAAAGCCACAGATGTCCTCTCCTTCTCAGTGTTCTTTTAATATTTCATCTGTCAAATTTTGTATTTGTTTTAAAATTTGGAATTTCAACCCTCATTCACACCACCAAATGTATAGTGCAATATATTACCTTGGAAAGTGGTGTTAAACTTTTGTTACCCAATAAACTTTTTGTTACACATTTGAAAGGGTTGATAATTTCCTGAGTCTCTCTTGCCATACATTAAAGGTACTTCCACACCTGAGGGCATGTGCTAATATATCTAGGAAGTGACAGGCAAACAGCACGTCCATACATTCAACCAGCATATGGCAGCTCACAAACATAAATTAAGTTTCTGTCCATTATGACCTGTTTAACACTTAAAAACTGGACCAGGTGAAAATCACATTTGCAATTGTGTTTGCTATATAGATTTTAAAATATCAAAAATTTTGGTAAAAGGAAACCTTTGGTTGGCATACAGCATATATACATTTAAATATCATTATCTTCAAACAACTTTTATTTTCAACTATAATAAAAACATACAAAGAACTATTGAAAATTTCCCTCACACATATAGACATGGTACACAGTAAGTGCACTTTAATGCAATAACTCCTTATTATGATCAACATGAATTGTGGAGATCAATGACAATAAAAGTGATGTTGGATATCTTTTCAGTTGCATGTTCTGGACGGACTGGGGTGAGGAGCCCAAGATAGAGAGAGCCAACCTGGATGGGTCCGACCGGTTGCAGCTTGTGAACTCTTCCCTTGGCTGGCCCAATGGTCTGGCCCTGGACTACGCAGAGGGCAAGATGTACTGGAGCGATGCCAAGACAGACAAGATAGAAGTGGCGTTCATGAACGGCACCGAGAGGAGGACGCTGGTAGACAATGAACTGCCTCACATATTTGGATTCAGCATGCTGGGTACGCTTATATAAATTGACTTGTAACTTAACTATTAACCTAACATGCAAAACACTACATGGTGTTTTTCATAATTATCAAGACTTTATATATATATATATATACTTGGAATTCTTTCTAGGTTTTCAAAATGCTAAAAGAAAGTGCTATTCTATTTGATATATGTTTTATTCAATTTTAATTGTTTAAGGAAACAAGTTAGTGCCAAGAAAAAATGTCTGGTATCCTGGTATAAATTTAGATTGTATATTTTGTCAGGTGATTACATCTACTGGACAGACTGGCAGCGACGGAGCATAGAGAGAGTGAACAAGCACACAGGACTGGAACGTAGCATCATCATAGAACAACTGCCGGACCTGATGGGTCTCAAGGCAGCCACCAGAGTCTACCAGGGATCAGAGACTGATTTCTTTGGTATGTTTTTCTGTTTGATTTTTGCTTAACATTTGACTCCAATAATCTATTTGGTCATGCAGGTCATTGCCTGACCATATTGTGGTCACCTTTATAAACATGACCAAAAAAGAAGTTTTGCTTCACCTGTTGAAGTACGGCAGGACAGTTATATCCTGTGTTGGTTGTCAGTGACATTTATGCCAGGGGCCCTCAGAATAATTCATTGTCCTGTGCTCAGACTTCTTTTTTCTCGATTTGCATTTGAATGATAAATCCAAACACGTTATGCAAGTAAGGAGAGATTATAAAAAAAGTGTTGCTATTCTTGACAGGTAATGACTGTGCACAGAACAATGGTGGATGCAGTCACCTCTGTCTGAACCGACCGCAGCCCAAGGGAGCAGCGTGTGCCTGCCCCATGGGCCTGGAATTGCTGGCCAACGGCAAAACCTGCATCGTCCCCGAGGCCTTCCTACTGTTCTCTCAGCGTGTGGACATTTGCCGCATCTCCCTGGAGACCAGCCACAATGATGTGGTCATCCCACTCGCCGGGGTCAAGGAAGCAAGTGCCCTGGATTTTGATATCAATGACAATCGAATCTACTGGACTGACATCACGCTTAAGGTGAGTCTAGACATAATGCTACATATTTGAATGATATAGATATTCATAGTTTAACCTACATTTGTATGCCATATATTAGGTTTCTTAATTTTCATAGATAAATAAATCTAAGAAAATATTAATTATATTACAAAAATGATCGCATTAAAATGATTCTACCAAGTATCCCTGAAAAGTTTAGTTAGGTCCATAAAATAATAATCTAGTTTCTGTGAACATGCCCTGGAAGAAATAGGATGTGGGAATATTTTTTTCTTTTTCCTTTTTGAGATATATACAGGAAAATGTTACTGAAGTTTCTTTTCACCAATAAGTCAAGGTTGTTTTGAACAAGAGTAGGTAGGGAAATTAGAAGTACATTTTATTTTAGGCTTCATAAACCCATTGGCTGTACTTTAAAGAAGATACATGGTATTGACTTTGCATTTCAGAGTATCAATCGAGCTTTCATGAATGGCAGTCAGCTGGAGCACATCATTGAGTTTGGTCTGGATTACCCAGAGGGCATGGCGGTGGACTGGGTAGCTCACAATGTATACTGGGCAGACACTGGTACCAACCGCATTGAAATGACAAGACTTGATGGCACTGCTCGCAAAGTCCTCATCTGGAAAGACGTGGAAGGCCCCAGAGCACTCGCCCTGGACCCGCCAAATGGGTACGTTAGACTTCATTCACCTCACTCCATCGCATTCAAACATGCAGAGATTGTCAGTGCATATCATGAGGGACTGCAGGGCATTACTGCTGTTTAATTTCAATACAGATATTAAGATGTATGGATGTGGATCTATAACATTGGAATAGATATATGAAAAATTGCTCCCTTCAATATCTTCAGTTTCAAACTTTCAAATCAGATATCAAAAAGATAGGAATTTAGAAAAAGAAAGGTTCATATTCAGCTTACTTCATCCATTTCATTTTAGATATATCTACTGGACTGACTGGGGAAACATACCGAAGATAGAGAGGGCAAACCTTGATGGAACCGAAAGGACAGTTCTGATAGTAGGAATTGGCAGAGCTAATGGTCTCACCATAGACTACCTGGAGAAGAGACTGTACTGGACAGACCTTGACACCAATATCATTGAATCTGCTAACTTGATGGGTGAGTAGTGAACATGTGTCTGAGTGGTCCAGTCTTCTTCGAATAGTATGCTTAGTAGTGAAAAAAAATATTTAGAAATTGCAAAAAATGTTTTATGTCTTATCTTTGTATTGAAAATTTTCAGTGAAATTTTTTTTCATTTTGTCATTTTTGAGATATTGACTTTAATAGCTTGATATTGAAAGATGCTTGGAAAAATAAATGTTATCAGAGATAAATATTTTTGATCACACTCTGGGATGAAATTGAATTGTTTGTTTCTGTATTTTAGGGACGGATCGCCACCGGATCGTACAAGAGGATCTGCCACACCCTTTTGGTCTGACGCAGTACCAGGACTACATCTACTGGGCAGACTGGAAGACCAGCAGCATTGAGCGAGCCAACAAAACCAACGGCCTCAACCGCACACGCATCCAGGGCCATCTCAACTATGTGATGGATATCCTGGTTTTTCACCAGTCCAGACAGTCTGGTAGGTAGCCTTGTGTGGTCTAATGTGGCAAGTACCACAACAGCTAATTATTATATGCCATATTTATCTGTAATTTATTTAATGAAATTGAAATGATAAAATGTGTTATATGAAATAATGCGTTATAAGATTTTTGTTTTAATATTAATTATACACATTTTGAAAATTAGACCTTTGCACATGAGTTGAAAATTGAGCTTAAGTTGAATTGAAATGACAACAGCATAATGATGAAATCCTCCCATGAAAATTAAACATGTATTTAATTTCTAAATGTGAATAATAATTTCTGAATATGTCATAGGTTGGAATGATTGTGGCAATACAAATGGGGAGTGTTCACATATCTGCATCGCCCATCCTCTGGAGAACAACCTGACTCACCACTGCACCTGTCCTACTCACTACTCCCTCAACAGCGACAACAGAACATGCTCCCGTACGTATGCACAGCTTGCCATTATTCAACCTACATGCACTTGATTATATTTTAATCAAGTTATGATTATAATATATTTTTTGAATCTGATGGCTTAATGAATTGTGAATTGGAGAAAAATTTACAAGTGCGTATCTACAGTTTGATGACTTACCATTTCAGCTCCGGAATCCTTCATGTTGTTCAGCCAGAAGAATACGATAAGCCGTATGTTACGAGACATGGATGAGTCACCAGACATTGTTTTACCCATCCAGAACCTCAGAAATATAAAGGCCCTGGCCTATGATCCCAGGGAAGAGTTCATCTATTGGGTGGATGGACGCACCAAGACCATCAAGCGAGCAATGGATAATGGAACCAATGTGAGAAACCAAAATCTCCTTACAGCAGAAAGAACTTAAAATTAGTACATAGGTTGTGTTCATTAAAAAGAGTACAAGAGATTCAAACTGAAATAAAAATGAAATTTTATATTATTTTCATACCCAGAATGACGTATTGTGTATTTTATACCATATTTATCTGTGATGTATTAAATTGAAATTGAAATGAAAAAAAAAAGGATAATAATGTATCATAATATTTTTGTTTTAATATTTATTTAGAGTGGTGTGGTGGTGCCCAATCCACAGCCTCAGGACCTATTCCAGCCAGTAGACATTGCCATAGATCCATATTCTCGTCTGATGTACTGGACTGACTCGCTGAATAACGTGATCAACGTCACCCGGCTAGACATGCAGGCAGTAGGCGTTGTCATTGAGGGACCTGGCCAGAAGCCTAGATCTATAGCATTAGCACCACAGAAAGGGTTAGTCAATTAACTCACTGTTTGTGCTTTACAGTGATCAATAAGTGTTTAGTTGATGTTACTATATGCTGTTTACCAGAAAACTTGACATTTGAGGACAAGGCCAGAAAGATGTTTTATTTTACATGTTCTTGATTACTGGATGCTTTTTATGATTGTAGGTACATGTTCTGGACCAACATGGTAAAGCCCCCTACAATAGAGCGTGCCAATATGGATGGCACTTCCAGGCAGAAGTTGTTCACCATCACTGGATCACCGGGAGAACTCGCTGTGGATGTGCCCTCAGAGAAGCTGTTCTGGACGGACATGGACCTGAAGCGCATCGAGTGCTCGGACTTTGACGGAGGAAATCATCGTGTGTTAGTGGAAGGCAACATCTTGCAGCCAGTCAGTCTGACCATTTTTGGAAATTATCTTTACTGGGTAGACCGCGAGCAGCAGTCCATAGAACATGTGAATGCTTTGACCGGTGATGGACGAGTGAAGGTGACAGAGAACCGCGAGTCTCAGCTGAGCGACATCATCGCTGTGGAGAAGCTGGAGTCATCAGCCATGGATAAGCACCAATGTAGTGTGAATAACGGAGGGTGCTCTCACATCTGCTACCAGAAGAGTCACGGCACCAAGATGTGTTCCTGCCCTGTCAACCTCGTGCTAACAAACGATGAGCTGACATGTAATGAGCCACCCACGTGCGCGCCGGACCACTTCACCTGCCACAGCGGAAACATTGACTGCATACCTAAGGTATGGCAGTGCGACGGCTTCTCAGAGTGCGATGATGACTCGGATGAGAACGACTGTCCCACCTGCTCGCCCAATGAGTTCCGGTGCGACAGTGGCCAGTGCGTTGGCAGCAAGGACAGGTGTGATGGCATCACGCAGTGTTCAGATGATTCAGACGAGAGGAGTTGTCCCCCATGTGGCGGGGGCCAGTTTGAGTGTCAGGTCGATCGCAGATGCATAGATCGCTCTCTGTGGTGCAACAGGAACGATGACTGCTCAGACGGCGAGGATGAGTACCACTGTCCGATCCCCACATCGCAGCTCAGCCGCACGGGAGAGTCAACATCAGCCAAGCTAACTGTCGGCGTTATCAGTGGCCTGGTGATCATCATCATCATCCTGGTGTCGGTGGTGGTAGCCTGCAGGAGGAAGAGCCAACACATCCCCCTGGAGGACAACTGTGACATTATCATGGTCACCAAGCCCCTAAACGGGGTGGCCAACCACGCTCAGACTACTCCGCCCCAAACCCGGTCCTCGTCCAGGGGCAAGTCTGGCACCACATGTATGACAATGTCCACAGGGCCCCCTGGTGGCGGTCCGCCGCTCTACGACCGCGCCCATGTGACGGGCGCGTCGTCGAGTAGCTCCACAGTGACTCACTATCCCAAAGAGACCCTCAATCCTCCACCGAGTCCTGTGACGGACCGCTCACAGTGCACGGGAGACTACTACTATTCCTCCAATAGTCCCTCCACAGTGCGTTCCTATAGACACTACAAACTGCGCAACATTCCTCCACCCCACACGACGCCATGCAGCACAGACGTTTGTGAAGACAGTGAGCCATATTCTTGCAAAAGATACTATAACTCCCTAGCTGAAATGGGGTACGAGTCGGACCCCTTCTACCCACCCCCTCCAACTCCGCGTAGTCATTACTTCTCAGACGAAATCAGTTGTCCGCCCTCACCGTCGACGGAGAGGAGTTTCTTCAACAATCCGTACCCGCCACCTCCGTCTCCGGTGGGGACCTCAGACTGCTAAGGAAAGGTGCTTAATGTTGCCAGCCAGTAGGATACACAAGGTTAATGCGGGCAGACTTGATGCTGGCTGGCGACAGGCAGGGAGACACGACTGGGGGAGCTGGGAATTTCGCACAAACTGCCATCATCAGTATGGTGTAACGATTGAGTTCACAGTAAACTGTATCAATGAGAGACATCATGAATGATTCTCTCAAATTCATTGTAATTCAACAATTGCAGATAAGAATTGTATTATATCGTATACTATTTGTGTAATATAGATATATATATTGAGGACTAATTTTATGAAGGTCACACCCTCCCGTTTATATTATTAACTGGGTGTGCTTATGTTGCTCGAGGAGTAAAACCAAAAAAAGGTGCTGATTGTTTTCTGTATCATTTCATGTACTCTTCCACCAGGCTTGTAGGCTTCTATAGCATCGAAATAATCCAACATGTATGGCATAAGGCAGAGGATGAAATTTTACCTCATTAGGGTTGAACTTAGAATAAAATAAAGGCAGCTTTAAATAAAATCATGATTAAAGATAGTATATTAGAAATATTGTTTGAAACCTGAGAATTGAATTAAAATAGGTTCAACCTTGCCAGGTGTTTTTTTTTAGGAAGACGATTTCCTAAAGTTGAGTCTGAACATGAAAAATATGTCTGTTTCCCACAAAAAGTGAAAAAAAGTAAACAAAAGTTTTTCAAGGTTAGGTCAATAGATATATTTTTAAGTGGCAATAATACTGGAAATAGAATGTATTTTGCCTGGCCTTATATTCCACACAAGTGTTAGATGGTGAAAAAAGGTTTGACTGTGATCAAAATATAATAGATTGGATTTAAACATTACACTTAAAATATTCTTGTACTTAAACAATATGATTCAGTTTTGTTTGTGATAATATCATGCTATCTAAATGGGAATTTATTTAAAGTAATTGGATCTGACACAGTCAAAACAATATTTAATGTAAAGTTTACTCAACCAAAATCCCAGCAACAGAGTAAAAAGATACATACCTTTAATAGATGATGTTACAAAATGAAGGGTTGATAATGGGGAATGCCCAGCATGATTAGGAAAGGTTAAAAATCAGAAACGCACAGCAGTGTTCGTAAAGATGGAAACTGCACAGCATGGTTAAGCCAATGTGATCAGGAGCTCTTGTACTTACAGTGACCTTTCTTCTATGTGAATTTCAATGAAGCCAACTTTTGGTAATTAATTTAGCACTTAGCTATTTTTTTTTAATATTTAGAATTTTAAAATCTTCAGACAGAATGATCTGCCATATATAAGGTTGTGTTTAAATAGATGACAATCACTTTTTTTTTGCAAAGAAGCAGACACACGTTGCATGTTTTAAAGTTGTAAGTATTGAATATGAAGACATGTCATTAATTAGTGCAAAGTTGGAGGGGTTGGAGCATTTATCCCACCCTCCCATGTCATTGTTAAAGTACGAGGTTGTGTGTCTTTAAGATAAATGTACCTAGCAGCAGGCTGCAAATTAAAGATTTTTTAAACCATGGCACTGTTTAGAAGGTCCCATCTCAGTTCTTCTGGGGAAGATGTACATATTGACCTGAAAATCCTGATTACGTACCCATCATTCTTTTCTATTACAGTAATGTGAACTAAGTGGCTTTTTT
The DNA here is from genome assembly GCA_949316495.1 of Amphiduros pacificus. Taxonomy (NCBI): domain Eukaryota; kingdom Metazoa; phylum Annelida; class Polychaeta; order Phyllodocida; family Hesionidae; genus Amphiduros; species Amphiduros pacificus. Next base: position 41,568,099 of record OX439003.1, on the reverse strand, counting down.
GACAGGTAAAGATCACTGAGTAATTGACAACATTTTTTACCTTTAAATAAATGCCAATAATGGGCTTCCAGACACTGAAGGGTTTTAAAACTGATAGTTTGATTCATACATATGTCCAGGCAGAAGTGTATGATGACATATTTTTGTAGATTTTTTTTCCAGGATGTGATTTGTTTGTACAATATATCATACACCTAATTTGTTTTTGATGGTTGTAATTGTGCTGTTTTGACATGGTCTGGGAGTTTTAATGATGGCAATGTCTATTTGTGCTCATCAGTATTGCAGTAATCAGTTTCAGAGAGTAAATATCATTAAATGTGTTTCTCATAAGTATTAAATATGAAAAAGGTCAGTTATCTTTCAGTAACATTTCTGAAAGTAGATGGTTAATTACTTAATGGCTTGAAGAGAGTTCCCCTAAACAATCGTGTTATATACATATATATATACAAGAGTAGAACCTGTAAAACAATAAAACACCAAAATTGTGTGTTAAATCCTGGCGTGTAAAATGTGTACCAACTCACAAGGACATGCATGGCTAATACAAGCTTCTTTGATGTGATGTACTTCAACGAATGCAAACAGCTTCCATAAAGTGTGGCTTGATGTCGGTACGTGTGCCAAATTTCAGCATTATTGAATGGTTGTGAATGCAATAATAATTATAGTGAGGCCAGGAGGAAAAAAAACTTGTTTCAGGTCAACGTGAAATATTAATGACTTTAGCTAGTTAAACATTTTTATATTTTAAAATTTTCATCAAATTTATGTTAAATTTCTCTGATAAGACTTAATGAGCCCAGTTTGTGGAATTTATCTTGAACAGAAATCTTTTTCCCCTGGTCTTTAGATAATATACAGTTGTAATCAATCAAGAGTTAATGAATAACAAATAATATTTGAGTTAATATTTGTATTATAGTAGTAGATGCAGCACAATCATGGTGGAAATTAACAATGTATTTTGACTAGTCCAGTTTCTTCAGTTTAAACTCAGGTGGTAATATGATGATCAATTTATTATGCACATTTATGAATCAGAATCATTTGTTCATGCATGGACAAGCTGTCCATTTTCTCGCTTGAATTGCACATTATTGTAAAGCGTAGGCTTGAGTAAAAGGGGAGGGGAAGATGGTTTCCTCATAAAACATCCCTTCCATGTGCTGTTGTACTGTAAGGCCTTTATGGCACCACATCCCATGTTCCTGGATCATACCATATCCCATGTTCCTCTGTCATACCATATCCCATGTTCCTACATGATACCATATCCCATTTTCCTGTGTCATATACATTATCTCATTTTCCTCTGTCATACCATATCCCATGTTCCTACATCATACCATATCCCATGTTCCTGTGTCATACCATATCCCATTTTCCTGTGTCATACCGTATCCCATGTTCCTACATCATACCATGTCCCATGTTCCTGTGTCATACCATATCCCATGTTCCTACATCATACCATATCCCATGTTCCTGTGTCATACCATATCCCATGTTCCTACATCATACCATATCCCATGTTCCTACATCTTACCATATCCCATGTTCCTACATCATACCATATCCCATGTTCCTGTGTCATACCATATCCCATGTTCCTACATCTTACCATATCCCATGTTCCTACATCGTACCTTATCCCATATTCCTGTGTCATACCATATCCCATGTTCCTGTGTCATACCATATCCCATGTTCCTACACCGTACCTTATCCCATGATCCTGTGTTGTACAGCATCTCATTTTACTGAATCCCATACGATGTTGATGGTTTGTAGATAGTGCGGCCATTACCTATATTTATATTTATGTACATTTGTGTATAATCTTTTATCAATTGTAAATAACAATATCAGGACAATGTGAAATCAGTGTGGAATAAGTCAGAGTGTATTGTTTACACCTAAAGAGCTAAACACTTCATCAATTTGTTCCTTCAGATTCCAAAGAAAAGAAATTGTAAATGTGGGAAATAAGTTGCACCCAATAGTGCACAAATAGACCTTGATAGGTGTGAAAAACAGGCAAAACATGGTTGCAAGCTAACCTTCAATATTGATATAGCAAGATTTAGATTCACTCCCTTTGTTTAAATTGCTTCATGAAATGCTTGTGCCTATATTTAATACAAGGGTGCCTCCCATGTTGAAGAGACATTCGGATTGACAGGGTTGTGTAGTTTGAAGTCAAACTAACCTCTCAGCTGCCTTCTATGGTGCTTTCCCTCACTTCTGCATATCAGTACCATAAAAATCAGAAACTCTTCATAGATAAATATATGAACATATGTATTTAAGCACATAAAACGTGAATCACTTTGGTTTTGTTTTTAGAATATTTTCTGCAGAGGGTAATACAATAATAATCACAGTAATAGTCACAATAATATCTGCTATCATCACTCATGTCTGCACACAACAGTCCAAGTCTCAAATTCATATACGATTATGTTTGTGGTTACTGTAAATATATGGCAAGTCATGTACTTAGAAAAAAGATATGTCACAAATTACATGAACAGTATTTTACATTGTACATTGTATTTCATGGTATTATGGAATCCAATCTCAGTTAATTTTAGATGGAACAAAACATTAAACATTAAATAGTTTTCCCACATTTAAATAATCCAGGGCACATGAAATGTGGAAGTATTTAACAGGATAGACAAGTAACATAAATTATTATTAATCCTTGGCACCATTTCCTATTTTATCTCCTCCCCATTTACCTGCCTCTTTTCTCTTAGAGCAAGAGTCAGTGAGAGGTGAGGTTGTGAAATACCCCCAGGATTTTGGGCCAAATGTATACCTCATTATTATTATGTAAGCTATATGACATGATAGATCCTAGCCCCTGCCCCATGTAGTATTAAGTGACCCCATAGATTGTATAAACTGCTGTCTCACGTGGTAAAGTAGCACAACCGACTGCTGCTGTGTGCATATATTACGCAGTGACACCCTCGCTTCAACTTATCCATGTACAAACATCAACCAGACCTCCAGTATTATTTGTTGCATTACTATCATCATGTTGCCCATAAATGTGTATAATAATTGTTGTGGTTTAATGTGTTCACGGAGGGAAAATACCAGCGGTCATTGAGAGAAGTGGATTGATGCATGATCCAAACGATGATCACCAGAAAACATATCATGATAAATCAAAAAGCATAATACTTTGAACTTTTTTTTAAAAGGACTTGATCGGTGTTGAAAATTAGATCATCATACTTTACATGATTTTGAATAATAATTTTGCTCTTTTTATAATTCAACAATTTGTGATTCTTTCTGGGTAAAATAAGTCACATGGTTGCTGGTATTTTTTACTTGTAAAAGATGAGAAAGATTCTGGAAATGCCTGGAGCATTAAGATGAACAGATGAATGTTGTTTGTTAATGTGTCAAGTCATGCTGCATCCAAGATGCAGGATGATCCTTTTAAACTTGCATTACTTCATGAAGACACTTGTTGGTGACAGTAGAATCAGCATCTATTTGTCTTATGATACAGACCTAAATAAGATGGTATTTTATTTTTTTTAAATACATTTTACCGTGAATTTCTTGCATGTATATAAAACATTACATGTATTTGTAAGATATGAGTTTTAAGAGAAAAAAAATTGGTAATTTTCTACTCCTTATTTTGCATGCAAAGATCTTGTCCTGTGTTTAAAAAAGTAAAACTAGTCACTTGTATTGACTGATACAAGCAGTATGAGGGATGTGATATTAATTGATCGTACCTCAGCCACCTCTCTCAGTGCCGCGCAAGTTAGGATGCTGCTTTTCTATTGTGACACAGGTGACCCACAGTAAATAAGTAACTCAGTCCAGGATGACTGACGGTGCCACTGGTAATCATCAAATCATATAAATGTGTAAAGTGTGGAGTAATAATTGTCTACACTCATAAAAAGACTGTATAGATTTTGTAGAAAATAAAAATTTTATGACAAACTTGTATATTACAATGAATCCAAAGTGTTTGTTGTGTGTTGCCTTTCTTTATAGATATACCTTTCAGAATCTTTGGTATCGACATTTTGATTTTTAATTTTTTTTTTTTGTATCTAAATGACTGAGACATAAGAATCTGTTTTCAACAGTGGAGATGTGCAACTGATTTGGTTTGAAATTATTTTAATATGAGTTAATAATTTGTACCAATATAATAGTAAAAAGTCCAAAACTAGACACTCTTGACAAGTAAAATGGGTTGATACAGCTCTTGCAAAACCACACTGTCAGTGCAAAATAAGTATCCTATAGGTGGCACTACCATACTGTTGTATGAGGAACCCACCAGGTGGTAGCACATCTCAGAAAATCAAATTAAATATGCACCGGTAAAGACTATACACAGTTTTACAAAATCATTACTGTTTGACCAATTATGTTTCAGACTTTGAGTTTGAATGCACTTTACAAAGGATATATAAGTGAAAATGTCTGACGACCTGTCTATCACAAAAAAGTTACTTGAATTTTTCAGTATTAAAATGATCTAAAAGAAATAATGATGTATATACTTCTTTTTGATTTCGAAAATTGGTTAAATTTACAGCACCATTTTTAAGTTGAATTAAACTAAAGCTCAGTTTGCATTATCTAAGGAAATAATCTCTATAAAAAGCATCAGTGAAATGATATGTCACTTGCAGAAGCCTTTGGACAAAACATCAGCAATATTATAGTCAAGAGATAAAATGCTTGGAGATAAACTGCAGTTTGTCCCATTTTGCAAATATCTTCGGGGTATGGGCTAGAATATATCATAACAAAAGTAATCATAACTACTCTCTACCTCAATTGATCAGTAATCATATTTATGTAATATTTATAATCCTTCATCACGTTTTAATGATCAAGAAAGATTAAAGCCATGCAAAAATACCTACTTTTATTTTCCAATCTTATATAGATATTTTGGTCCAATTTTTAAAAAACAGTGTGATATGATAAATTCTGCAATGTTGAAATTATCAAACGTGAATGATGGTATGGTTTTAATGGCATTAATCTTTTGAGCATTTACATGTGATATTCCATTCCATGCTTTTTAATATAGCTTATATTGTCCATATACGGGAATTAGTTGTATTTTACCAATATAAAAAAAATCATAAAATGATGTTATTTAGACAATCAGAAAAAAGATGGTGGGTCATTCAATTTTTAGGATATTGTATTGTATTGTATTATTTTATTAAAGTGACATATTGCATCTGACATTATCCTGGTAAAAACATAGAATTAGTCCTTTTAACTGCCTGTCATAAATAACTGTTGCCTGGGAATTTGTTGCCAGGGAAATGCAATTAATGACAAGCTTCTGAAGTGAAAGACAAAAAAAAGTGATTTTTAACAAATATTTTATTCAAAAGGAACACAAATCAAATTATGTCTGAGTTGCACTAAACATCTATGTACAATTAATATAGATAATCTGTCCCAGAGCAACTCTGTTTTCTCCCAGTCGGAGCTGTACAAATGGACTCCAGGCATATGTATTCACGTTTTCTGCATGTTTCTGTGATTGTGATAATTCATAATCATGGTGACCAATCTGCAGAAAGAAGCATTCCCTTCTGGCAGTGTATAATTTCCAGACTAAACTATGTGGCACCCTCATTCTAAAAGATCTACATTGGCATAAAAAAAAATCAAAAAGGGGATTAAATGCACATCTATTTGGATCCGCCAACATCCTTCAGACATTGGTTGAATTTGATGTTTTCTTTCCAAGAGAGAGTCCTTTCTTCTGCAGCAGTACATGATAATAGTCTGTTCTGACTTTGCGGCGCTCTTCTAGCTGACCGAACCTCTCCATCACCTGCTCCCGGCGCTGGGACATCGACTCTCTGAAACATTCCGAGAGATATAGTGTTGTCTCATTGGTTTCACATGCTCTGGTTATGATAATCCACCCAGTCATAGATTTACAAGGACAAAAGGTTTATTTTTATTTTCTTTCTCTACCACTCCACTTATCTCCACATTGATGCTGTCCCCCCTCTCTATCACTCCGCGTACCTCCACATTGATGCTGTCCCCCCTCTCTACCACTCCACTTATCTCCACATTGATGCTTTCCTCCCTCTCTATCACTCCGCGTACCTCCACATTGATGCTTTCCTCCCTCTTTACCACTCCGCGTACCTCCACATTGATGCTTTCCTCCCTCTCTACCACTCCACTTACCTCCACATTGATGCTTTCCTCCCTCTCTATCACTCCGTGTACCTCCACATTGATGCTTTCCTCCCTCTTTACCACTCCGCGTACATCCACATTGATGCTTTCCTCCCTCTCTATCACTCCGCGTACCTCCACATTGATGCTTTCCTCCCTCTTTACCACTCTGTGTACCTCCACATTGATGCTTTCCTCCCTCTTTACCACTCCGTGTACCTCCACATTGATGCTTTCCTCCCTCTTTACCACTCCACTTACCTCCACATTGATGCTTTCCTCCCTCTGTACCACTCCACTTACCTCCACATTGATGCTTTCCTCCCTCTTTACCACTCCGTGTACCTCCACATTGATGCTGTCCCCCCTCTCTACTACTCCATTTACTCCACATTGATGTTCTCCCTCTCTACCAATCTGCTTACATCCACATTGATGCTCTCCTCCCTCTGTACCACTCGACTTACCTCCACATTGATGCTCTCCTGCCTCTCTACCACTCCAATTGCCCCCTCATTGATGCTCTCCTCCCCCTCCACCACTCCACATTGATGCCCTCCTCCCTCTCTACCACTCCACTTACCTCCACATTGATGCTTTCCTCCCTCTGTACCACTCCACTTACCTCCACATTGATGCTTTCCTCCCTCTTTACCACTCCGTGTACCTCCACATTGATGCTGTCCCCCCTCTCTACTTCTCCATTTACTCCACATTGATGTTCTCCCTCTCTACCAATCTGCTTACATCCACATTGATGCTGTCCCCCCTGTCTACCACTCGACTTACCTCCACATTGATGCTCTCCTGCCTCTCTACCGCGCTGCCTATCTCCACATTGATGCTGTCCTCCCTCTGTACCACTCCGCTTACCTCCACATTGATGCTCTCCTGCCTCTCTACCGCTCTGCCTATCTCCACATTATTGCTGTCCTCCCTCTGTACCACTCCGCTTACCTCCACATTGATGCTCTCCTCCCTCTCTACCACTCCAATTGCCCCCTCATTGATGCTCTCCTCCCCCTCCACTACTCCACATTGATGCCCTCCTCCCTCTCTACTACTCTGCTTACCTCCACATTGATGCTCTCCTCCCCTCCACCACTCCACATTGATGCCCTCCTCCCTCTTTACCACTCCACTTACCTCCACATTGATGTTTTCCTCCCCCTCTACCACTCCACTTACCTCCACATTGATGCTTTCCTCCCTCTCTACCACTTCACTTGTCTCCAAATTGATGCTTTCCTCCCTCTCTACAACTCCGCGTACCTTCACATTGATGCTCTCCTCCCCCTCCACCACTCCACGTTGATGCCCTCCTCCCTCTCTACCACTCCACTTACCTCCACATTGATGCTTTCCTCCCTCTCTACCACTTCACTTGCCTCCACATTGATGCTTTCCTCCCTCTCTACCACTCCACTTACCTCCACATTGATACTCTCCTCCCCCTCCACCACTCCACATTGATGCCCTCCTCCCTCTCTACCACTCTGCTTACCTCCACATTGATGCTCTCCTCCCTCTCTACCACTCCACATTGATGCTCTCCCCCCTCTCTACCACTCCATTTACCTCCACATTGATGCTCTCCTCCCCCTCCACCACTCCACATTGATGCTGTCCTCCCTCTCTACCACCCACTTACCTCCACATTGATGCCCTCCTCCCTCTCTACCACTTCGCGTACCTCTACATTGACGCTGTCCAATCTTTGCTCTACTTACTTCCACTTCTGATGTTTTTCCTCCATTTCTACGATCTGTGCTTTCCTCTTCTCTATCTGCTGCTCTTTCCTCTTTTCTTCCTCGATATCCTCCTCGCTCAGAAGTTCCATCTTTTCCAACTCCTCCATGATCAAAACTATACAAATCAAAATTCACAACTTACTCACTGCACCAGAGAGGTACGTAGGCACAAAAATAACAGGGAAGAATTGTCTGGAAAAAAAATACTGTGCTGTTGAACACGATATCATCTCTACACTCATTTAATAGATTTTCCATAAAACGTATCAAAAATATTTTACACAATTAGAATATTAAAATCATATATATTATGTATATGAATATACATGTAATCTACTATGTGTAGATTTTTATAATTTAAATAAGAGCCAGAATTAGGCTGCCATGTGCGCACGAACTGATAACGTTTGAATTTTACTTCCACTATTTCTACTGCTACTGACACTGCTACTACTTCCACTATTGATATTACTACTGCTACTAACACTGCTACTACTTCCACTACTACTTCTGCTACTGACACTGCTACTACTTCCACTACTACTTCTGCTACTGACACTGCTACTACTTCCACTATTGATATTACTACTGCTACTAACACTGCTACTACTTCCACTATTACTACTATTACTGCTACAGACACTGCTACTACTTCCACTATTACTACTATTACTGCTACTGACACTGCTACTACTTCCACTATTACTATTACTACTGCTACTAACACTGCTACTACTTTCACTTTTACCATTACTACTGTTGCTGACACTGCTAATTCTTCCACTATTGATATTACTACTGCTACTAACAATGCTACTACTTCCACTATTACTACTATTACTGCTACTGACACTGCTACTACTTTCACTATTACTATTACTACTGTCACTGACACTGCTACTACTTTCACTATTACTATTACTACTGCTACTGACACTGCTACTACTTTCACTATTACTATTTCTACTGCTACAGACAATGCTACTACTTCCACTATTTCTATTTCTACTGCTACAGACAATGCTACTACTTCCACTATTTCTACTGCTACTAACAATGCTACTACTTCCACTATTACTACTGCTACAGACAATGCTACTACTTCCACTATTACTACTATTACTGCTACTGACACTGCTACTACTTTCACTATTACTATTACTACTGTTACTGACCCTGTTACTACTTCCACTATTGATACTGCACTATATTGGAAATAAGATCCCTCCCTAATGCTTGACAAGTGCGCACATAGCTTTACCAGAGGTGGCAGTTTTGGTGTTTTACTTGATTCAGACATTGACCCAGCGTATGTGCCCATATCCCACCTCCCGGCCCTGGACGTGTAGATCCATTCCAGTGTAATTGGAATTGATTTTATCACAGACCTATCAGTTTTCTATACACACTGTTGAAATTGATCCCGTCTGTTTGAGGTTTATAGCTTTTGTGAACCACTACTATTGAGATATCTCTACTCTTATATCGGATTCCTGGTCCATATATTTCTGTGAACATTTTATGACCTTACTCAAATAACAAACTTTTAAATGTGGGAATTCAAGATGTGCAATAATAGGCATAAAGACATTTAAAGTAAAAATATTAAAAACGAGTGCAATAAGATAATTGTTTTTCTCATCAGCTATTATTTCTACAAATTTTATTAAATAATCCATAAAACTTTATTATTGGCATTTTTAGGTGTTGTTTCTAAAATTATGAAGTTCTTAACTCTTTGTGAAAGAAGTCATAAGTTAAAAGCATGATTTGACAATATCAGTAATGATTTTGTCTGTAGAAGTGGGTATATTTGCAGGGTTTTTTTTTAAATCATTTTTTATTTTTTATTTTATTACATGATATATACCATTCTAGCTCATTAATTCTACAAATATTGTGTGGAGTTGATATTATCTTGTATATTCAAAGGATCAAATGATCTTTCATGGGCGCACACCGTAAAATGAATATATAAATGAATAGCCAGAAAACTGATCATACAAAATGTGTCAAACTCAAATAGAGCACGTGGTAATTACCTTCAAAGGTTTCCACGAGGTTTGTATTCAATATGACCACCATATTTGTTCAAAATTTAAATCAAAATTAAAGGAAAATAAAAATATTTATATGTATTTCCAAACAATTTCACATGCACGTGTTTATATATCTTTACTTTGCAAAAATGATTTACCAAAAAAATGATATTCACATTTAAGACGACAACATTTGCATGTGTGCTCCATTAGAAATATTCAAACAATGAACACATGGTTGTTTATGAATTTATAAATATATATAAAACTTACCTGGATTATCATCAAAGTCGGATGAAATTCCTGCTGTGTACAGAAATGTGTGTATCACCACTGGAAACCGATATAATCGATGTCCATGTTAGAAGGCTTCATTAGACCAGCCTTAATCTACACTGAGAAGTATTGACCCAGAGCCGCAGGATCGGCCGCTCACAGGCTTATAGTATATCCGTGTGTAAATACTAACTGATTCTGATATGTGTCGCTTTATAGGAAGACACTTCACCACAGCTGGCTGGCTTTGGTATACACAGACATGGATTAACTGTGGGGCAAGTTCAAATTATAAGAATAGTTCTGCTCTTCAACTTCTGACGTTTGCCAATAGCTTTGATAAAATAAATAATAACTGTTTAAATAAACAAGCTAGCTAATGGTTCTCTTGGATCAGGAATTTCGTCCTGCTCCTGCTCCTGCTCCTGCTCCTGCTCCTGCTCCTGCTCCTGCTCCTGCTCCTGCTCCTGCTCCTGCTCCTGCTCCTGCTCCTGCTCCTGCTCCTGCTCCTGCTCCTGCTCCTGCTCCTGCTCCTGCTCCTGCTCCTGCTCCTGCTCCTGCTCCTGCTCCTGCTCCTGCTCCTGCTCCTGCTCCTGCTCCTGCTCCTGCTCCTGCTCCTGCTCCTGCTCCTGCTCCTGCTCCTGCTCCTGCTCCTGCTCCTGCTCCTGCTCCTGCTCCTGCTCATGCTCATGCTCATGCTCATGCTCATGCTCATGCTCATGCTCATGCTCATGCTCATGCTCATGCTCATGCTCATGCTCATGCTCATGCTCATGCTCATGCTCATGCTCATGCTCATGCTCATGCTCATGCTCATGCTCATGAGACTGCTCATGAGACTGCTCATGCTCATGCTCATGCTCATGCTCATGCTCATGAGACTGCTCATGAGACTGCTCATGAGACTGCTCATGAGACTGCTCATGAGACTGCTCATGAGACAGCTCATGCTCATGAGACTGCTCATGAGACTGCTCATGCTCATGAGACTGCTCATGCTCATGAGACTGCTCATGAGACTGCTCATGCTCATGAGACTGCTCATGAGACTGCTCATGAGACTGCTCATGAGACTGCTCATGCTCATGAGACTGCTCATGCTCATGAGACTGCTCATGCTCATGAGACTGCTCATGAGACTGCTCATGAGACTGCTCATGCTCATGAGACTGCTCATGAGACTGCTCATGCTCATGAGACTGCTCATGCTCATGAGACTGCTCATGAGACTGCTCATGAGACTGCTCATGCTCATGAGACTGCTCATGAGACTGCTCATGAGACTGCTCATGAGACTGCTCATGAGACTGCTCCTACTCCTCAGTTTTCAAACCATCATCATCCCCATTGTCACATAAATTGCAAACAAGTTACATTATGCTCGTATATATTGTAATGTCATATTTGTGGTGTAAATTTCATATTCACATACACAAATGGCTACATGCCAATCAGATTCGATAAATATTAACACTGAATGATTTGTAATATCACTGTCTATTGCCATAAGTATATTTTGTGAATAATTTTTGCCTCAGCATATCCGAATAAATGGCATTATTGGTTCTGTAAACTCAAAAGCGATATAAAACAACTTTAAGTTTGAACACCAGGTGGAGAAAACGAATGTTTGAACAATTAACACTAGGAGGCCTGTATCCAAATATAGTGCATTGCAAAACCCCACCAGAGGACGACAACGACATACTAAACCTTTTTCGTGTGAATGAGCAGATACTGATAAAGTGTATTTTTTTTTGCTTTGACAGGCCACCAGACCAGAGAGAAACCCAGTTTTCCCTCTATATATTTATCTGTTCCCCCTCTCTCTCTGAATGTATTCCTGAATAATTTACCTCTCAAAGAATTTTCACCATTTCACAGAAACCTATTAACTTCCAATTGAAAGCAATATAACTAAGTTATACATATCAAATGGCACAGAAATAGGTGAAATATGATGGATGATAACATTTGATCAAAAGGTTTAGGGATTAAGCATTTCTATTGTGAGAAGAAAATTGCATTAAATCTGATTTCATGAAAGCTTTATGAAATCTCTGACTATTAGACTATTAACCATAGTTGTGTGAAATATATCAAAACTGGTTTCCCCCAAACATCTCCTGAAACCTTAAACAGATCCCTGTCAAAAAGCAGCTGTATATATTTTTTTATATACAGATAATATGTTGATAAACGTCACAAAATTATTGCTACAAAAATTAAAACGGAAAAACTGCTTGAGCCACCTGGTAGCTGTCAGTGACATTATCATCATTGTAACACATCCGGGAATATCTAGGATTTACTGATCTTATACAAACAGGACAATTTGGGATATTATATGATGGCTATGTGGGTGGCTCTCTTTTACCAATTTCTAGAATTAACAAATGTAACACTACTTTTTTGGCCATTCCTAGACAAACAAGGGATGTTTTTTTCTGGGAAATCAGCGGGGAAAGGTTTGGCTATGTTGGGGTATATTCGTCAGCAGTATTTAACAGGATATTGTTATATGCGCCATGAATTTATCCACTTTTCCACTGTTAACAGGTGTTTATCTCTTTAGAAGGTGAAATATTTATGTTTATCTATAAAAGTAATTGCGTCAGAACAAATGAATGACGAAGGCATAAACAAAAATCAAGATTAATGGATATTTCTTATTTGAATTAAACGCAAATCAAAACACATAGAAAGAAAAAGACGAGTTTGTTCTTCTGAAAACGTTTGGCAGATCCATGCATAAGCATCATTGATAAATAATAACTAGTCAAAGACCGACCTGAACTGACCATTTATTTTTGACAAGAAAATTTATATTCATAAGCTAATATTTTTCTGTGCGATGATATTACATAATCTGAAAGTTCTCACACTGAATTGATTTTCTTTTTCCTTGAAATCCTAGCTGCACTGATATCACTGTGCATAAAGAATAATAAATATATTGCTCTCAGGTAAAAAGGAATGGAGCAATTGTGAGTCTTATTTTCACCCGGTCTGGTTGGGCGCTGCTAGTAGTCCACAGATTATCAATCATCGCTCCTGTTTTCACATTTTCTAGTCAGGTGACCGACGTGTGATGCAAACAATATATTTTTGTGAAGGTTAAACAACACATACCTTTGACTTCTTCGTAAAAAACTGCTTGCATAGTGTTGATAGTTTGAAACTTTTTTGGATGACATATATTCTTTGCCATGAACTTCTTATAGATATTAATAAACATATTAATAATAGCGCTTCTTCAGACAAAGTCTGCTGATGGCGCTGTAGAAAGTAGTGTTTCCCAAAGAGATGAGTCGGCTAATGTTTTACACATTTTCACTTCAAGGGGCAGGGCATTCCAATTTTTGGGGGCATATACCTCAAAATCTCCATATGCTTTCATATTTGTTTTTGGTGTAACTAATACATCATTATCTATTGATCTTAGGTTTCCAGTTCCAGATTTGGGTTATAGTAGTAGTAGAGTTAGGTAATTAGGTGTAATTAGGTAATTGAACTTTCCATGTTAGAAGAGCTATCTTAAAATCTATTCTAGCTTCTACTTGAAGCCAGTGTAGCTCTATCATGTTATGTGATCATGATTTTTAATTTTCCCATTACTCTTGCTGCAGCGTTCTGCATTTCTTGCAGTTTGGCACACATCCTGATAGGAGGGAATATACCGTTGTCAAGCGTTACAGTGACAAAGGTATGTGCTAAGGTGTTAGCTGTCTGCAATTTTACACATTTTCTTAATTTGACTTTTATTGAGGATTCATCATCAACAATTATGCCTCGGTCCTTTACACTAGTTGATTTTTCAATCATTTCCTTTCCAATTCTAATTTCAGTTGGAGCCATTTTCAGTTGGAGCCATTTTTAAAATGTGAGTTTTTCCCACAAATTATCATTTCAGTCTTCCCATCATTTATCTTCATTTTATTCTCTATCAAAAAAGTTCTTCCATTCCTATTGCAATCTTCCATTTAATTACATGACATTTTTGTTTCATTTTCAGATACTGGTTCCACCCCGGGAGTTCAATATATGTTGTGAAAAGAATGGGCCCCAGAACAGATCCATGGGGTACACTATAATTAATATCTATGCCTTCAGACATTTATCCATTATTGCTTTCTATTTGACATATATGATATGAACAATTTAAGTGTCAAATCCCTTATGCCCCATCTCTTCTCCAATAGTATTTCATGGTCTATGGTGTCAAAGGCCGCAGGGAGGTCTAGTAAAACTAGCATGATGAATGTTTTATTGTTATCTATCTCCATTAGTAATTTTGTACCTTTAACAGAGCACTCTCAGTGCTTGGGAATTCCTTGTATGCTGATTGAAACATACTCTGAATATTGTTCTTTACTTGATGAATCACACATTATTTGGCTAATGCCCGTTCAATGAGTTTAGACAAATAAGCCAGATTGGATACCGATCTATAGTTCTCTTTTATTAGTTCCAGTCCAAATTTCTTAATTAATAGTCTAACGATTTCTTCAAATGCATCAAAATGCTGTCCCCTTCAAAGCCCGGTCTTCAACGTGTTGAGGTATTCCCATCTAACAACAATACTCTGAGGGAAAAAAGGAAGAGTTTTGTTTCTCTCCATATCTTTGTATAGAAATATGCGTTGAACCGCTCTGTTAGGAGGAAAGTGAACTGACAGCAGCGTGCTGAATTGAGTCGGAACATTTTTCTCATTGAAAACACCTTTCTCATTGTTTTTCAGAGACATTTAAAAGTTAAAATATCTCTGTTTTTTAAACAACAAATTCATTTTCAGAGGTCTCTGCTACACCCAGAACATTCTACCTTGGTGATATGTAGCTTAGAATATTTTCTTACTCCAAAAATGGGGAAGGGCGGCGAATAGCATGAAAGAAGAAGAATGTATTCCCCAGTTATGCCTTGTTCGCATGCCTCAAGCGAATGGCAGAATCTAATAATAGTTCACGTTTATTTTGGTGACAGGCGGATCATGATTAAGCTTGGCAGTCTCTTTTGAATTTTAACAAGTTCTGCTTGGACGGGGTCAAGACACGTCACTCTTCTAGGACAGAGAATAACATGTGAAAGGTTTCTGGGATCGTTAAGAACTTCAGGTGTTTACCTAATATGGCCAGGCGGAAGTACCACAGTCACCCTTTAGCGAAAATGCTTGGAGACATATATGACTAAAAACCAGTCACTGTTTCAAACATTTCCCATATGCATTACATGACTTGTCAAATATCGTACTGAGTCGATGTAGTTCTTTGGAAATTATATTCTAAAATAATTTCTCAGGAATATTTCTCAGGAATGATTTTAAAAGAAAATGTCTTAATGATTTGTTGGCAATCTGAATTGCAGCAATCTGAATAGTTTCTGCTCCACATAAGAGTCACATATTATCATTGCATACATATGTGCATTTGTGTCTATGTTGTATGATATATGAGACAATTTTTACATAAGACAATTGTGACAGAACCTACACAGTTTATACTTATTCTTATTGACAATAATTATGATCCCTGATATATACTAGCATTAACTTAATAAAGAGCTTCACACATTTATAAGCTTTTTACAGAACTTCACCTGTGGCATCGTCTTTAATTGGAAATGAATAAGATTAGTGTCATTTATGAGAAGTCACCATCCCAGCCCGGATATTACAGGGAATTTCACAACGTGGGAAAATATGCCAAAATGTTCATTACTTTCAACATTCCGCTCCTGGATCGCAAAGAATTCCCTTGTGTTCAGGTACCACAGTAGTACCACCAACAATTCATATATGTTGGGTGTATTTTTTCTCTCATCATTTCTTGATCTACCATGGCGATCTGATGCCACGCAGAAAATAACTTAACTTTGAATTTGAAGAAACTTAAGTTTTGCACAGAGGTTTAGAATCTTAAATCTGTTCATTTTTCATCATACATTTTATCACATTTTAAAAAAGCTTAGACAACTAAGAGTTATGCATTCTTCATACTCAATATAATAAGTCCATGTTCATTTTTATGTTGATGATATTTATAATTTTTATATTCATCACATAAATATCTCTATAATTGGTACTTAGATAATCCTTTTTCTTATGATATCAATATGTGGGGAGCATTTGTCACAGATAGATTTATTCTTTTTTTTTTAAATCTCACTGAATGAAATCCCCTAAGCCTGCCACTTCCGGTTTCCATGATGGCAGCCAATCCCCACGGGAACTCAACTCTTCTATTTGGGAGGTTGTCGTCTGCAAAGAGCCTTATGTCAGAATGTTTTAGTTTCTCTCCAATGTCGTTAATATAGATTATAAAAAGTATTGGCTACAATACAGAAATGCTAATCTGTGTTGGTGAGAGTATGGGAGAACATTTAGGTAATCTTATGATATGGACCAATTGGGGTCAGTAATCTCTTGATCATTCATTTTGCTGTCTTATTATCAATGATTATTCAATTGCCTGTATAAAATTCACATTTCAAAATATATGGCCTGTCAAACAAGTTTATATTTTTATAAAATTGTATTGTGGTTATCTATACATAAATAAATACGTTTATTATTTTTTACAAAGTCACTTAAAACTACCATAACCAACTGAAATGAAACTGTGAAAAATGACTATTCAGTTCACCACATAACACTGTGGCCATCCAATCAGGAATAAATGATTATTCTATAAATATGTGTAACTATGTGTTCATGCACAATGTATCACATTAGAGTAAATAAAAAAATCGTCTTTAAAAAATGGTCTGGCTAAATGGTTTCATAATTTTTCTTTCCTAGAACTAATCAAAATATTATATAACTTTTTTACATCCATGTTTAACAATATCCTTATTAAGTCATGCACATCCCTTTTCAATTTTAATCAATTTCAAATAAATAGTAAGGAAAGACATCTCCAAGCAAAAGCATATTTTAGAAAAATTTACATTAACGGGATTTTGGCTTCCGGGTTTCTGATTTTGAGATTTAAAAATTCCACCCCCTTTTTTAATATTACGGATAAAGGTGTTTTTTTACAGCAACATGCCCTTGTTTCTTGAGCAAGCATCGGGTCAAAATAGTGTTTTACTGTGACTCATTTCAATATTAATCATTACAACAATGTAAATGAGGGAAATATATTTTGTTAAATAAAATTAACACCTTGCTAAATCAAATCAAATCTGGGCTTTACAAAGATAAGCCGAATAATACTGCATGCATTTTATGAGTTATGTATTTACATAACCGACCCGCCACTGGACATTATTTGCAAATATAAACATTATTTTCATAAACAAATTTTCCAAAAGCATTGCAATTTCATGGAGTGCTTCTCACTCTCCATAATCATTATGGAATGTGATTAGCTTCATCTGTTTTATTTTTAACAAAATCAAGCTCATATAATCATTTATTTTTGGGTTTCATGGTGTAGTTGTCAGTTGTTTCAATTTATTCAAATTTCAAAAGCATTAATTTCCCAGCCAGTCAAGTCAGTCACCTGTCTCCGAGCTATGTTATTTTTCAATGTACATCTAATTTTGAATCAGCTTGTTCATTCGGGAAAAGTTCCCAATTTCAGCATTTCAGTATTTTCAATCTGCCAGGAAAGTGTGTTTATTTGATTTTTGTGTATATTATGATACGTGTAATGCGCTACCGGAAGTGGAAGTTGTCCATTAACCGCAGAATTCGGGTTTGGTGGCTCTTAAAGATAAGCTTCCTTCTATGATATTTATCCAAGACTCTGTTTAGTTTGTTTGAATTCTTGATGAGTAAATCTCCTTATATAAGTTAGATACTTGAATAACTGTCATAAATTTTCTGGCCACAAGTATGTGTAAAATGTTTGACGTAACATCTGTAATAAGCCATAGAGATTAATTTACGACATCATTAAGTCAATATTCCCATGGTTTTCTTGGAAAACGGATTATATTGAGATAAAACAAGCCATAAGGGAGAGTAGGGGAGTGTCAATGGTATACTCTGAGCATGTAAAAGAATGCGCTTTTTTTAAATATGTAAACGGACAAGCATATCAGTTCATCCATTTACCGCGTCCCCTCCCTCCCATAATCGATTTGGACCGTACATCCACGTCCTAAGATGGAACCAACCCTCCTCCATCCCTGTTTGACCCGCCCCTCCCTCCTAAATAATTAGAACCCCTCTTCCACCAAATTCATGGTGAACATTACTGTTTATTTATTTCTGTTCCTACACAGAATGATAGGCACTGCGATCGTTGAGGTGTTCAAAAGTATATAATGACGCTTGTACCGTTCATTATCTTCATATTTGATGGATGGAGAAATGGATCGCGATGACGTTCAACCAATATATTGTTATATCACATGATGACGTTCTTAGTGATCCTAAAGTTTTATAACCAGAGATATTTAAACAGAGATTGGAAAGAGCAGGTCTGCCACTGGGTGTCAACGCGGTGCACCATCCAACTCTCACATGGTCTCGCGCAATCGTTTTTGCACAAATTACAATTACAATTCTCCATCTAAATGCTATAAAACAGTACCATATTGGATCCACCTAATGTCAACATGATAATCCTAAGACGATAACATGGTCCATTTGTTAAAAAAAACAGTGAAATTTCCCTTGACAAGCTGGCCAAATGGCAACAATAATGATATTGTATCAGGACTTCGAATATCAGTTCATGTATGTTTGGCATTCTCTTGGCAAATCTCTACAAACCCTTTACAAATTGCAATGGCTATCTCTCAACGGACCTCTTTCAAGACGCTTGCAAAAGTTTATAAAATCACTTAACTTGTTGGGTTAACTTAACTTGTATTAAAATAGGTTTTGAAGTATTAGCCACTGAAAAGATGACATATTTGGAATGTTTAGACTTATTTATCAACATATGCTTAATCATAAATGGATTCATCATATAAAGCAAGAATTACTGTTGAATTTGAAAAACTGTAGTGTGAATACGAATATACTGTACTGGACTAAGTGTATTGATATGTAAAACGTTCAACTGAAATCATAATGCTCATAAAATCACGATGTTTTACTAATGCTGTAGTTTACTGAGTTTAACATTAGAGTAATTGACCTTGCTTTTTAAGTCATCTTATCAAACTGTGTTGTTGGAATTAGACATTTCGAGAATATATACTAGCCAGCTGGGATCTACAAGACCTATATTATATGAAATGCAATATGGCACCGCAACAAGTCACAATATATAACGTCCATGATATACATTAAATTGGGTGTATCTTGAATGTTTAATTAACAGCAGGTGTTGTGTGGCGAGTTGTCAAATGAACGCTTGTGGTATATTGTATATTGGGGTGTTTGGTCCGGTTTGAAGTAATCAAACAATGTATAGATAGTAAGATGATAAATCTAGAAATACCGTGATAAAACTAACATCCCCTGCTCAGTGGCGTAGCCAGGGGGGGGGGGGGCGCTGAGGGGTCTACAGCCCCCCCCCCCCCCCCCCCCAACATTAAATCTTTTTTTTTTTTACTAGTACTAGTTGTTACGGGCGGGTATGGGGGGATAGGTATGTGGGCAAGTAGTCATGGACCCCAACATATCCAGATTTCAGCCCCCCCCCCCTTCAGAAAATCCTGGCTACACCACTGCTGCTGATCATGGGGGCAGGTTCTGTGTGGCCGGGTTGTGGAAAAAAATCTAGCGATCTGATAAGATTCTACCCCAGTAAATTTCCAGGACTTCCGACTTAATGCTAGTAATGCCAATAATAGTTTAAACTCTAGTGGTATTAAGTAGAAAAAGATGAATCATTCGCACGCTGACATTCACTCCACACACACATTATGAATGAATACATTGTCAGCCAATCAGAATGCGTATACGTCACGAATGGATCGGTCCATTCTCTGAGTAGGGTTCATCAAGCAATATAGTAGGTCTCTTTTACAACTCTAGAATGCTTTATCAAATGTTTAATCAATGAGAGGTATTATATATTTCTCATTTTACCAAAACTACACGCAACACTACACAAAAAGAGGCATATATTTTCAAAAAAGAGCGACACAATAGCTTTGTTTACATGGGAGTCGACAACCTGTCCCCCCCACTGTTATTGACGGAAAATTCCCTCTGTTCCAGTAGTCGCGGCATGGCATGCTTGTCTGTGTGTGTATATAGTTTGCTGCTGAATTGCTTAGAAGCAGAAAACAACAGACACGCATCTATAACAGAGCCAATATATAGTATATTTTGATTTTGTTTACTCACATGGAAATGGGTGACGAAAAGTCAGGAAATGGAAAAAATAACGGAATATCGGAACCACTGATGAGCGAAATAAACGAGACACCAAAACATAACTTTGTAAGTAGACATTTAATGTTTAACAGTTGATTTGAAATGAATGAATGGTAGGTATCTGGTAGCCATTAGTAATGTAAATTTGTCAACCTTTTACAGCATGTTATAAACTTTGATATCCATGCAAATATTACAAGGAGGTTTGAAGAATTATTCCAGAGGGTTTCATGGTCCAATCTAATAAAATCAAACAAAAACATTAAAACGTTTAATCAGTATTATGAGGCTTTTGTTTGATATATCTATATTGATAAAGCAAAATAAAGAACAAAACATGAACAAATACAAAAAATATATACCAAAAAGAACATATACCTTTTTCTTTATTAAAAAAGTTACATATATATTTGGTCAGGTTAGGGGTGAGATATATAACGGCCAGACTCTGACAGTCTGGGATCGTGACTCAGATCCATATCAATACAATATGGCGGGCTGCTGCATCCACGTGCAGACTGTTTATTATGGCATGAGTGAACCATGGCATGCACCAGGCCGCTCCCGTCCACATTACCATAAAACTAATATAAAAAAGATTCCACGCAATCTTTGTTGGCCGAATGAACACGTTCGGTCACATAAAACCGAGAGTAAGCCTATTTTACTGTTTATTATGTTTATTATTTCTTGTGTAGATATATAGGATTACCAATATTTATTATATCTCTGGATAAAAGAGGAAGAAGGAAGATAATATTGTCGAAGGTACCTGGATGATATGAGCGTGTGCCAGTATGAGCGTGGGACTATATGAGCGTTGGACTATATGAGCGTGTCCCTTAATGAGCGTATATATTTATATATACTCAGTCATATATATATATAAATATTGTATTTTATTTCTAATACATTCACAAAACATCCTCATAACATTCTGAGGGTTTTGTGTGTGCCACACAACAAAATTGATTGTTAATATTGACGCATTATTACAAAATTGGTTGTCCTACCTACGAGGGACTTCCTTGTGAAAATGATTGACAGCTCAACTGACAAGTTGAACCCAAATGTATCAAATATTGAAACACACTGCTGCTAATGTATCAAATATAGTTACAAATGATAAAAGATTGTTACATTACACTAAATTACTTCTGTGAACCACGCTCATATAGACTCACGCTCATAAAGGGACACGCTCATAACGTCCCACGCTCATACTGGCACACGCTCATATCGTCCAGTATTCGTGTCGAATACTTCCTTTTCATAGAGATATTTATAACTATTTCACAACCTAAAAAAGCCGTGTTGACGTTTTCACTGAAATACGCTATTTTGTGTTTATATTTTGGTTTGGACGCCCACGTTTTCTGCTGCCAGAGTGTGTACACATAGCTTCCACGCTGACATTGAACGTTCTCGAGGCTTTTAGTTGTGTGCGCCAACAAACGATATTGATCTGCCAAAGCTGCTGGCTTGGTGCGTCATAACATTGGCTTGAATCAGCAACACCATGTGGCCTTGTGATTGTGATCGTGAACTTCCATGGAAATCACGCCCTGCCCTCCCGATCACCGCGGTATTGCGAAACAATTGTATGGCTATAACTATCGATTACATATATTGGCATTCAGTTAATAATCATGGCTTGACATTCTTCTGCTGGACCCAGACTGTCATTATATAATTTGGTCTGGAATTTTCGCCTTGTCCACTCATGTCCACGTGGCTTACAGTGTTGTGTGTGGGAGGAATACTGGTATGCTTAGCATTAATGAATTCTCTGACGCAAATCAAGACTTGTTTGGACCGAGGATTGGCTAAAAATACCCGAAAATAAATGATTATATGAAAATTGAGGAGGCTGGCACCAGATTGGTATTAAGAATTATTGCCCTTTTAGCGATCATGCTCGTTGTTTACAAACACACGCTTGTTTACAAACACGCTTCTATCAAATGTTGACATGCTCGTCAATCTTTGTGTGTTTGGTGATTAAAACACAAAGCCGTCTTAGATAGAACAATGCTAAGTGGAAAGATTAGGAAATACACCTTTCAATTACACAGCAACTGTTCCAACATTAATTCTCTTCAAAGCATTCTTATTTGTTGACACTGCCTTGTCACAGAAAAAAGCCACTATTGTTTTCACAGAAAAAAAAATAATTGATAAGATAAATATCACTAAAAAATATGGGAATCTTAAATTTATATATCCTCACCGACCCCAATCCAAATTGAATCCAAAAAACATAAAGACCCGACCTATGTTAAATTTAAAAAATCCACCCCCCCCCCAAAAAAAAAAAACAAAAAAAAAACAAGTATCATGTTGTCCCCCAAACGTATATTTCTAACCACAATATTTGAATATATAAAGGAAATAAACTGCACATTTAATACAGGACTTTGATGCCGCAATATACAATAGTAAAGTTGTTTTATTTTCACTTCATTCGTGACAGTTATGAGCAAGTGACCTTGACAAGGTAACAAAGCTTTGTATACAGGATAGGCTTAATGTACATGATCCACATACATGAAATACGATACAGTCATAATTAAGAAGTTGTCTGATGCAATACAGAACATTCAGATAACCAAATAGTATTGCCATTTCCTGTTCAGATCTATGTGATAGTACTGTTGTGGTTTATCAACATCACTACACCATGCCATATTTCAATATTTAAGCTAGTGAATAGAGATCACTGGAGCACTCCAGGCGACGACACCATTGTATCAGATCCTTAATTCTCATGAAATGCAAATTAGGATAATGTTATAAGGCGCCATATGTTCTTATATTATATTAAATTGATTTGAATATATGTAAGTTATAACCTAACATGATCCGGATGTTTTTAAATTCAATAAAGAATGTAAAATGCGATTAAATGACACAATCAGGATTTATTGAATTAAATTGACAGTAACTTATTGGCCCCTTGGCATTGGATCCGGGGGACATGTGTTGTTGTTCCCGGGTTCATCTTGGTTTTTGTTTTTGGTCATTTAACCAATGAATTATTGAAAATATACACAACATGTATATATATATATATATATATATATATATATATATATATATATATATATATATATATATATATATATATATATATATATATATATATATATATATAAATATCATCCTTTTCGAACATTTTTTTTATGTTTTATGCTATGAGGGTCCATACTGTGTTGCTGATGCTCAGTCCAGTAAAAAGTATAATTATACATAAATGGTGCATCTATTTATTTTTTGTTAATTTAGAGAGGTTCAAAACTGGAGATTAACACGCAATTGTCAGAGACTGAGTCACAGCTGCACGCCTCCAACAAAGACCTGCATCTCAACCTGGTCACAGCTGAAGACGGTGTGTCCGACGCTGGTCACAGCGACACCGCATCCAACAAAGATGAAGAAAGCGTGGACGGCCGCGGCAACTGGGGAGGCAAGATGGAGTTCCTCTTCACGTGCATCGGCTACGCCGTGGGCCTTGGGAATGTCTGGAGATTCCCGTACTTGGCATACAAAAACGGGGGAGGTAGGGACCGTCAAATATTTGATTTTATGTGGTTATCATAGTAGAACACAAAGTCATTTCAAACTTAAGAAACGATAAGATGTAAAGTGAATCAGACGAAATAATGAAATTAGTGACTATTTTATTTAAATTGTCAAAGCATAAATGCAAATGTCCCAAATATATTTCAAACACAATAAATAAATCTGATGCCAGCTTATGTGCACCCATAACCTGGCCTGCTTTCAATTAATAAACTCGGGAGAAAGTACAGCAGATCAGAAAAAAATAACGAAACTGTTAGTCACAATTCAAAGTGAAGGGCATAATCCGGCCTTTGTCCTTTCCGTGTGACACATGGTGTTTGGTAGAATATCATAATTAATGAATAATTGGCTGATCCCGGCGGGGGTTGACCTTTGATACATACAACACGGCGGTCATGCGAGCATCATCGGCAGCACAATGCAGCTGCAGCAGCCTCCGTGGAGGTCATTGCGTGCTGCTCACATACAGCTCTGTGCTTCTGCCATCAGACAACACTACAACTTACACCTGTACCACGTGACCACCCTGTCTCAACACGTTGGCACCACGTGCTCCATTGATCGCTCATTTTGAAAAGCAATAACACATGTTATGATATTTTTGAATTTTGTCATTCAACAAGGATGCCTTCATGCATATAGCCCTTCAGATAAATAAACTTCATGTAGTTAATAAATGCATCCAAATATATTTCTCTGTTTACAAAATATCAGGGAAATGGTGAATATAATATAATATAATATAATATCGCTACCCCCATTACCTAATAAGAAACGGCCCCCTCTCCATAGAAAGATGGCTTAAGAAGCATAAGGCTTTTACTTAGGGAGAGTAATGCAGACCACGTCAGACAGATAGGTTGCTTGGCAACAAACCAAAACCGGATCAAATCAGAAACTGCCAGTTGGTACCAGTCACTCCAATATCATTTCAGATACCAATGAGGGAGACGTATGTACAATATAAGTATTATAAAATATCCTCCTTTGAGATATGAAAACCGGCATGTCGATATTTGCAGTTGAAATACATGCTGAAATCCCAAATTTAAATTGATATAATAAAATTCTAGTCGTTGTTATTCTATTTGTGTATGTGACAATTAATGTCTGATCAATATACACTGCCACGGATCGTCTTAAGGTATTAGTTGTAATCCACTTGGCCTAATCTCCGTGAGATGAGGGGCAATCCTTGAATCCCATCTTGCCATTGCTGTGTAAATAATTGATTAAGAGAAATTGGCAACCGAGACTGGAGAGCACAGACAGGCATTGACCTGTGCAGACTCAGTGACCATCATCCTCCAGCCTCAGCAATGACAATATTGCTTCAACGTGAAAATTGTCTCATATTAGGACTGTTGCATTTGCAGCGGGTGTCCACTTTTGCATACTCACAGAAGACTTCCGGGAGATGACTTCCGAGGAGTAATGGAGGATAAAATGGTCTGTTAATGGTTGATCTAGGCACCATGTATTGTATGCAAGTCTGTGAGCATTTTCTGCAAAATGCCTCCTAAAATAATGCCCTGGGAAATTGTTTATGTGCATTTCATTTACATAAAGCGTAACGCCACATCGAAAAATATTTGAAACGACAAGCTTCATGTTGCAAAGGCACCATTCCTAATATGACTCAAGTATCATGCTTAATGTTACATATGCACCAAGCTTGATATCATGAGGGCATCAATCGCCATGGCACTAAAGCGTCAAGCCTAATGTCACTAAGGCACCAAGCTTGATATCATGAGGGCATCAATCGCAATGGCACTAAAGCGTCAAGCCTAATGTCACTAAGGCACCAAGCTTGATATCATGAGGGCATCAATCGCAATGGCACTAAAGCGTCAAGCCTAATGTCACTAAGGCACCAAGCTTGATATCATGAGGGCATCAATCGCAATGGCACTAAAGCGTCAAGCCTAATGTCACTAAGGCACCAAGCTTGATATCATGAGGGCATCAATCGCAATGGCACTAAAGCGTCAAGCCTAATGTCACTAAGGCACCAAGCTTGATATCATGAGGGCATCAATCGCAATGTCACTTAGGCATCAAGCCTAATGTTACTAAGGCACCAAGCTTGATATCATGAGGGCATCAATCGCAATGGCACTAAAGCGTCAAGCCTAATGTCACTAAGGCACCAAGCTTGATATCATGAGGGCATCAATCGTAATGGCACTAAAGCTTCAAGCCTAATGTTACTAAGGCACCAAGCTTGATATCATGAGGGCATCAATCGCAATGGCACTAAAGCGTCAAGCCTAATGTCACTAAGGCACCAAGCTTGATATCATGAGGGCATCAATCGTAATGGCACTAAAGCTTCAAGCCTAATGTCACTAAGGCACCAAGCTTTGTATCATGAGGGCATCAATCGCAATGGCACTAAAGCGTCAAGCCTAATGTCACTAAGGCACCAAGCTTGATATCATGAGGGCATCAATCGCAATGGCACTAAAGCGTCAAGCCTAATGTCACTAAGGCACCAAGCTTGATATCATGAGGGCATCAATCGCAATGGCACTAAAGCGTCAAGCCTAATGTCACTAAGGCACCAAGCTTGATATCATGAGGGCATCAATTGCAATGTCACTTAGGCATCAAGCCTAATGTTACTAAGGCACCAAGCTTGATATCATGAGGGCATCAATTGCAATGTCACTTAGGCATCAAGCCTAATGTTACTGAGGCATCAAGCCTAATGACACTAAGGCATCGAGTCTAATATCATGAGGGCAGCAAACCCAATATGATTAAGGTATCTAAGAATATCAAACCTAATTTTATAAATGCATCACCCCTGATGATTTATACCAAGGACAGAAGACAGAAAAACAATGATATATTATTGCTGTAATTACAGAGAACAAGTCACCGCAATGATATTTCTTTATTTATCTTTTATTCTGTTGAAACATTGTATTTAGTTGTTTACTTCAAAATTTTTCCTGTTGTTATGGCTTTGAATATCAACATGACGCTGCCAAGAAAAACCACCTAGAGTTCTAAACGTTCTCTTGGAAAGCTTTGCATTTATGTGCAATAGTCTCAGAGAAAGTATATTCTCAAAACACAACTGCAGGAAATGGACTTATTGGACTGTGCCACCCTCCATACAGAGGTATGGATAGGTTGTGAAGCGGATGTTGTTAAGGAACCACTGCAAACCAGAGCAGACTGGTTCTGCCAATAGCCGACAATCTGCATGCAAGGGTGCCACTTTCTGCAGCATCAGCACCTGTGACCTTGGCTTGTCATTCGCGTGTGTGTCATTCTATGGCAAGCGTAAACTTCCTTAACCTATCAGGCCTTGACATTAACATTTGTGATCCACTTGCCCACCGGGCAAGTAAATTTTAAAATCTACTTGCCCTGAATTACAATTCACTTGCCCTGAATTTTTGTCCCAATATTTGAATACGGTATAGGACTAAAGCTTATAGGATTTGTACATTCAAACATTGGCTGATAATTAGAAAAAATGCCCATATAACCCATAGAATACACAATATTTGGCTTGAAAAAGTTGAAATGAATAGTACATGTTTTTATTTAAAATAGCATGCAGTGACCTCAAGTTTGTTACAATTTTTTGTGCATATGTATAAGTACCAAATTTTTACAAAAACATAAAAATTGGCAATGCTCAGTCAATTCTTGACCAATTTATATCATTGATAACTCTTATTTTAGTTCATTGGATATAAAAACAATAGGAATAGGGTCTTTTCTAACTCAGGAGTTCAATTTTTAAGCAGAGAACTACATGTACACAAAGACTTTGAGCTTGTGAGTAAAAATGTCACCCTGAATTGTCAATCTTGTTAGAATATAACCTACAATTATCACTTTATAAGATTAAGTAATGTCAAGTGATACTGATGGATATACCCCACTGTTACTCATCATACTTAAAATCAACTGTACATGTTTCCTGGATAATATAATGATTGACAAAGACCAAAATGTGCGAAATTGATAAGCTCTACCTCCCGATACAGTGCTTTGTGTGAAATACCATCTTGAGGAATATATATATTTAGCAGCAGGCCATAACTTTATCTTGGTCAGGGTTTGGGAGGCAGGGGTAATACCAAGGGCAACGGAACTTGGACACAAAGTTATCTCTAATCAGGTGTCATCCCTGTGATGTGGTCAGCAGCTCTCTCTGTTCTCTGTGGGGTACTTTGATTGGGGACAGATTACAGTACTTGACCACCGGGCAAGTGGAACAGATGTATCAAGTTGCCCGCAGCCAGTTGCGGGCAACTGGCTAATGTCGAGGCCTGCCTATAATACACAAGAATATGAATATATACAGAAAATATGCTGTATCTTGTAATACTTGAAACATATATTTAACGAAGCACTGATTACTGTTGCGAAACCGATGTGGCATAAAATTCCTTTAATGTTCTGAGTAACATTTTCGAGGACAATTTGCTGTTCCACACTGACAAATGCAGATATCCGGTCCTATACAACTTGCATCACTCAGCATTGTCCTTGTTCACCACAAGAAAACGTTCCCACACTTAACATGAATGTCCCACTCAACCAAAATAAATGTCATTGCCAAACTATTTCCAGTGGGATTGGCACTTTTAGTTCTTTTTATTACAGTTATTCTTTTTCATGCTTGATGTGAATGATCATACATAATCATACATATTTTGTAATTGGTTTACTTTTAGGGGCATTCCTCATCCCATACGTCATCATGCTGGCCTTCGTGGGACTTCCCCTCTTTTTCATGGAGCTAGCTTTTGGGCAGTATGCCTCTCTTGGCCCTATCACCATCTGGAAAATCAACCCTCTCATGAAAGGTAAATAGAAGTTAATTTATAAATTTATTCCGTCCAACTATCAAAAAATGCGCATCGGATGGATAGTTCGTCTAGTAATATGCATAACTTATCGTGGTTTTTCTTTTCTAATAAAGGTCTGGGATATGCTATGGTGGCGTCATCGTGGCTGATTGGCATCTATTATAACGTCATTATCAGTCACGTGCTACTCTATCTGGTGGAGTCTATCAAGTCTATCTTCACCGGGGGTCTTCCTTGGGTGGATTGTGACAATTGGTGGAATACTGAGCTATGCATTGCGCCTTCCTACGCCACCGAGGGCCAGAGCGTTAACGCCACTACCAATGTCACACTGGCACAAAACAAAACAGATGGTATGTCTCAATATATTCATTGTATGACAAAAAATAGAAAAAAGATATGAATGCATAAAATATAGACAAATACAGATCAAATGAATATAAATGTGTTTTATTGTGTATATTCGATAATTCGTGCATAACATAAATCTGCCCACTTTCTCTTCAAAATAATATATGATATCACACGTTCATTTGGTGAAATTTAATAAACTTTGTGAAATTTAGTCAAATTTGGAAATGTTGTAGCCATTGTTAACGCCATTGACAAGATGGCTGAGCGCGTGTTGAATCATACACGGACCGAGGGGAAGACCGCAGCAGAAGAATTCTATAAGTGAGTTCAGTAGTTTATGAATAAAACAATATAATATATATATATATATATATATATATATATATATATATATATATATATATATATATATGTATATGTTCTGTTGTTTTGGAGACGCCACATGGACAATTAGCTGTGAAGCAATATACACTATATCATAAAACCACATCAGGTGCTATTTGAATCGTCCTTTATTTTGCAATTCCAAAGCCCTTTTTGGTATTGCCAATTTGATAAATACACAGGAAAGATCCTTTGAATTACATATATGTTACAGTGAATAAAAAGCTGTTGTTAACATTTGTATAGTCAATCAGCTGACCCTTTCCTGGTATATCTATCTTTTATCTTTCAGTCCCAATCATAAGACACAGATAACACGTTAATTTGACAGTATAAATGCACGGAACAGTGATTATTTTTTAAATAAAGCTTTGCTGAAATCAAATTTTTAGGTACTTTTTCCTTTCATAAAGTAAATGTGTATACCCAATACTTTGTGATAAAATGTTTATACCCATCATAATACCTCAACATAAATGTATATCACATTTAAAAGTAGAGGAGTCTTTTTTTAAAATCCAAACCACCCATTTAACAACAACTTTATCAACAAACCATGTTTCCTTGTCCAGTGATTTAGGGTAAACACCTACAGTGAAGATTTGCTAACACCATAAACAGGCTTCTATCTGACTAATATAGCTAAGTGTTGAAAAGGTCATTAACACAATCAAATCTATTACGTATTTGGTTTATGTTGATTATAGTACCCATCTTCTCTACTAAGTATTTTGTTCATGTTAATTGTAGTACCCAACTTCTCTACTAAGTATTTGATTCATATTGATTGCAGCAACTATTCCCTTTTACTAACTATTTGGTACATGTTGATTGCAGTATCCATTCTCTCTACTAGGTATTTGGTACATGTTAATGCCAGTAACAATTCCTTTTACTAAGTATTTACTTAATGCTGATTGCAGTAACTATGTTCTGGAGATGTCTGATGGCATAGAGCATGCTGGAGGTATCAACTGGAAGCTCGCCCTCTGTCTCCTCCTCGCCTGGGTCATTGTGTTGGTGTGTCTCATTAAAGGAATCCAGTCCCTGGGAAAGGTCAGTACTTCTCACCATTCTGCCATTCTTTTATATGTGGGTGTTCAAACATATATCTGATATTCACATGATATTCCAAGCTGCCATACATATGGGTGTCTGTGTGTATGGCCTTGTCGTAAGATGCCTACCCTTCATCATGCTAGCGGTCAGGGTTACTATTCCTGATTGAGTAGGAACTTGGAAACTTCCTCAAGTTTTCTTTAAAAATGAGCTGCAATATGTCCTGGATACAAGCCTTTCTGACTTTAAATGGCCTCAATTCTGAGAAATATTTGGACAGGCCTTATAATGACAAAACGGCATCGTATATTTGAACTACTAGTATTTGATTAATCAAACCTGGATATTTCCCATAATATGATTAACAACATACAGATATTCATACATAATAGATACAAGTGCACTAAGGACTATATTCAATAGTAATAATCATTATATTGCATCCAGTACTCAGAACTCGGCAATGGCTCTGTTCATTATTATAACATGTAGGCCGAGAGAATGAACTGAAATAATTGAACTCATCAGACTGGGACACTATTTTCAATGATGATAATAATGATAATAATAATCGCTTACATAGCGCCAAATCAGACTAAGTCTGCTCTATGCGCTCTAGGCGCTCACAGAATAAAGGAATTAAGATACAGTTCATTGAACTCCAGATTATAAAATGGACAGTTTTATTTTATAATTAATAGTAGTCTAAACATTTACATCCGCTTTCTTGATAATAAATGGAAGACATGTTTTATCTTAAGCTTGGTATAGCGTTCCTGTGAAAGCCATTGTTTTCTAAGCAGAGATCATGTGTTATGTTTCCCGAAGCGTCTAGCATTACATCGATTCTTGGTATACATTATACCATATATATATATATATGGAAATATGGCCGCAGCTGCAAGGTCTTCTATGGTAAATGAGGAATGTGGATACATACACTATTGATATTCTTGTTTGCTGGCAATCCGTATATAATTTATATTCTCACGCTGATTCTCATGGACATATTACTGTAATAATGTGAATTTATATAGAATGCTGTACAAAACAACATCCAATTGTCATAATTTATTGCGAGAAGTAATTTCTTTCTCATGCATTTTGGACCGCT
Source organism: Amphiduros pacificus (assembly GCA_949316495.1). Classification (NCBI taxonomy): domain Eukaryota; kingdom Metazoa; phylum Annelida; class Polychaeta; order Phyllodocida; family Hesionidae; genus Amphiduros; species Amphiduros pacificus. The sequence goes on along the minus strand of OX439003.1, from coordinate 41,536,192 downwards.
TGACTTTGTTGTTTACGGGACACTGGTAATATCCTAAAGCCACCAGACATGTTTTGTTAAGATCTATTTCCGTTTTGGTCATTTTGGTACAAATCATCATTTCTAATCAAAAGAAAACAAAATTATGAAAAATATACGTCAACATTAGCTAATCATCATTTTCCTAAAAAAAAGAATATTGAAAATTATATTGTTTCATATTATGTGTGATCACAATAAGAAGAGAGCTTTTGATGTTATAATAGAGGACCTTAATTTGTGATCGTTATTAAATATTCTATTCATCACAAATGCATAATGCTGCCAAACTATGGGTAATAGAGTACAAGTTACAATGAAAGGTCTCCCAAATACTGTTGTGACCCCCCACAGGCGTATCCCGGAAGGGGCAAGGGACCAGACTTTCCCCCTTTATCACTCACTATGGATTAAAAGGAATAGGGAAGGGATTTAAAAATAACAAAAAAGGCAAAAAGAAGGAAAAAAACCTTATTAAGTGGTTATGGAGTAAAATACCGACTTGTCAGATTCTTGATCCGCCCCTGGAGCTCTTTGCATTGTATTGCTGCTATTGTATGGCAGGACTGTAATAATGGCCAGACTTGATGACAATATTACTAATTGCTATGTGAGTTGTCGGCATGCTATAGCAATCCCACAATATGTACGGTCTATAAAGCTTTGCCGGCAAAACAGACTATCACACGCAATACAGCCCGAGCTATCTCAATATGACTGGCCGGTTGCCATGGAAACCTACTCCGCAGATTCAGTATCAAGACTGATGGCATAAAATAAAAACAGTAAAAGCTTAGTTCCCAGGCAGGAGTGTTATCTTTTCTCCTGCTTGAGCGGATACCTTTGGGTATCAAAAATAGAAATGATTAATAAATAATGAGTGATAATGCATAAATATACAGCTTGCATGCGGCCAGTTGTTTTTTAACCTGGATGTCACAAGTCATTGTGAAATCATCAATAAAATACTACGTTTGATATCCATGTCAGTACATGATCTGCAAATGGTATATACATGTGCATTTTCTATAAAATAGACCGACCACAAGCTTTGAGCAAGGCAAAAGCAAATGTGCACACTGAAGCTGCAGGTATGGGCGGTCATGATGGGACAAGACGCTGCAGGATCACGTGATCGTCTAAGTCTAGTCGTCTGTCTAGTCCTAATGGCATCTTAATCAAGTGCACCCTCTTCCCGCAGCTGTGCAGTTCTCTGCATGCCCAAATGATGCTTGCAATAAGAAACTGCAGGGTACTTTGTTATGGGGGCATCATTAGCGTGCTCATACAAATTATGCAAGACCACGCAATATGGTGAAGTGAAAATGTGATTTATTTCATCCCCCGTCTTCACGCAAAGTATTTTTTTATTTGTGCTCAAGAGAACCCTGTTTACTATGTTTTATCTAACCCGACCACAGGTCTGCGGTTAGATCCATCACGCCTGCATGTACCCGGGGCTTTTCTTGTGAAATGAAAGCTGGTGCACAGAAAGAAATTTATCTCTATACACCAGTTTTGTCTGTCATATATTTTACAACAAACCAGGTGCAATTGTTATTGCTCTATATGACGAATAAATTTACACCGTGTATGGAATCTGAGAACATAAATAAATATACAGTTACATTGCTATCTGGTAGAATAACGTGGTGAATAATACATGATACCTGCATATTGAGGGATGGTTTTTTTATACTTTCAGGTGGTATACTTCACAGCCTTATTCCCCTACCTCATGTTGACCATTCTGCTGATCAGGGGAGCCTCTCTCCCAGGGGCCAGACAGGGGGTGGAATTCTATCTCAAACCGGACTTCTCCAAACTGACCGATGCCAGGGTAAGAATAATCAATATTCATCACTTAATATAAAGATATAAAAGAATCTGGACAAGAATATGTTTCCAAGAAATAGTATAATTTTTGTATAAGAATATTTTTTATTGAATGATGGTGTTTGTTTTCAGGTGTGGTGCGATGCAGCTACTCAGATTTTTTATTCCCTGAGCGCATGCTCCGGAGGACTCATCGCAATGTCCAGCTATAACAAGTTCAATAACAACTGCTACAAGTGAGTAACTCCGCAGTCTCCACACAATGATTTGAGAATAGTTGAAAAAACAAACAACAAAAAACAAAACAAATTGTAGAATTTATAAAAGATATTTGACAATTGTAATGAAATAGATATTCATAAAAGATTCAAAACGATTCTGGGTAGTATGTAAGTACTCTCTACAAAGCTTTGTACCAAATAAGTATGATATGAGCCTCAGCCATAACCTCGTCATGGTCATTAGCAAAAAGCTAAAGTGAAATAAATATATGTTTAAACCAGACAGATATTCGCTATAAGATGATTAAATATAGATTTATTATATAGATATTTCAACTTGATTCATTATTTCAAAACAATTTTAATTAAATAAATATTTAAATATTTTTGAAAACATTTATTCAAATAAATATTTCACTAAATAAATATGTTAACATGGCCAGAAGTGGGAAATGAGCTTTGCTGTTTGTTTTGCTTACAGAGATTCGCTGATAGTTGCGTTGATTAACTGCGGGACTAGTGTGTATGCTGGCTTCGTTATATTCTGTGTACTCGGATTCATGGCAAAAGAGAAGGGGGTTCCGGTAGCCGAGGTGGCTGCGGGCGGTGAGTACAGTGCTCAAGTTGCCATTTATAAAAGTCAAGGCACAAACATGCGCGAACAAGGCGCAAACGCGACACAAACGTTTAACGCAATATATTGTGTTCTCACATTTTCCACATTTTCAATCTCGGATATAAAAGCCACAAGGGCACATGCATTCAAATAAATGGGCACCATAAGAATACTGTTGAAAATTTTAATCCTTCAGACTGGCTAGTGACCCGAATAAATCTCTCTAAGTCAGGTGGTTTCTCTTGAAATCATGAAATCCATTCAAAAACACATTCATTGTAATTATGATATACCCAAATAATAATTACTTTCTATTTTGTGCTTCTATTCCAAATGTTATTATAAGAATGATTGCGTTTTCCTCACAGGTCCTGGTTTGGCCTTTGTTGTATACCCAGAAGCCATTTCCCGAATGCCAGTACCTCAAATGTGGGCCATTTTCTTCTTTATTATGATGGCCACATTGGGATTTGGATCTCAGGTATTTACATTGAATAATTTCATTACATGACTATTTGTCCAGTTATGTTCAGAATATAAGTATGATTTAATCAAGAGCAATGCGTTTTTAATGTGGTTCACTTAGATTTTAAGCCTCACATATATTTTGTGAATTTAATTAACTTATGGTCTATGATATCACTTGCAGTTTTCCATTGTGGAGGCAGTTTTGAGTGCTTTTACAGATGAGTTTTATGCCATACTCCGTGACAGGAAAAAGTCCATGATCTTCCGAACCTGTATCATTCTTGTAACCTTCCTCTTGGGACTTCCTATGGTCACTAAGGTAGGCTTTAAATTGAATTCTAAGAAAATCATATTAATCTAATATAATTTCATCTATATTGTCGGAATAAATACTAAGCATTTAACTTTTGATCCTTTGAAAGGCAGTTGCATGACCCCGTGTACATTTTATTGGGCGAGAGTAGTTAAAATAGCTTGATGTTAATAAAGATCTTTTTATTTTATTTCTAGGGCGGAATTTACCTGCTGAATCTGGTTGATTATAGTGTCAGTGGATTTCCTCTTCTTTTCATCGGATTCTTTGAAAGTGTATGCCTCAACTGGGTATATGGTGAGTTCACATATCTCATCAGTTTATAGATATTTGTTAAATAGATAAAATATATATATATATACCCTGGAGTAATTATAGTTACTCCAAGATTATATAAAGAGATTGCTACCTTGAATGGTGGAGATATCTTTTATTGCTACCTTGAAGATATTTAATCACATCTTTGTAGATGTATAAAATCTTATCTGTCGAATAAAGAACTGGACCAAATGTTGCTGAAAAAATTGATAGAGTTGTTTATTTAACACACCAGTGTTTATCATTTCAGGTTATGATCGCTTTTCTAAGGATATCGGACAGATGTTGGGCCGCAGACCTAACATATACTGGAAATTATGTTGGAAAGCAATTACTCCTTTGATCATCACTGTAAGCATTCTATATAAAAAACAAGCAATAAACAAAAACTATATTTTGAGTGCATTATTTTGGTCTGAAATAATACTATGTTGGGAAATTATAATATTTTTTTTGTTTATTTGCAGATAACAGTTATGTTTAATTGTATACACATGAAGGAGCCTGAGTTGGATGGATATATGTATCCAGAGTGGGCTCAGTCTCTGGGATGGTGCATCCAGCTCTTCCCAATCCTTCTCATCCCCTTCTACTTCCTCTACAGATTCTGTATGGATGGAGGCTTTAAAGTGAGTAAACCTTTAAATTTAAAAATAATATTAATTATCCCTTCCAGTTGACAACATTATATACGCCCAATAAGAGAGTGTGTTTTCTAGAAATATATTTGATTATGGCATTAGTGTTTGCCTTCAGAACAGTTAAATATTAGATGTATTTTAGACATTTAAAGGAACAAAATGCATCATTTGTTTGTAGCTGATGAGCGAGTTGTCAAAGCCATTACCAGAGTGGGGACCGGCTTCCCTGGCTAACAAACAACAACGATGGGCCCTGGATAACACGGTGCCACTTACTCCAAAGCCCATACCAGACAATGGCGGATTTTTCAAGTTTGACTTCCTGAAGGCTATTCCTCTCACCTCCATTACCAGAGCGGTCTCAGTCGAGAACAATGCGCCACCTGGCGCTCAAGACAGTAACCATCTCTCTTCAGGGGGCGCTCACTTGAGCAAGTCGGAATCCAGTCTGGAAAAACCAAAGGTCGGCAACGCCAGGATATATTTCGACTCGGAAACAAAACATAAAGACCAGTCTCACGTATGAGATGGAACTATGCTAGGAAATTATTTGTAGTTCACAGTGGAAAAAAGTTTTTGGGTGACGGATAATGGTGCCAATTGTCTTAAAGCGTATGCAGTTTGTTGTCATCGATGGAACGCGAATAGCTACTTGAATGAACATAGTGTCGTGTGCAAAAAAGTGATGTCAATGTCAAACACACAAAAAGTACATAAGATGTACAAGAGACAGCAGCCTTCTTTCAAATACATTTCACTATTGTGTACTTCTGTTTACTAAGTTGCTACTTCCATATTACTTGAAATCACTGTAGAAAGTACACAATATTGAAATGCCCCGTAAAGAATATATATTTTTTGTTTGTATAATGTTTAAAACAACAGTTTGACTATTACATATGTACCGTGCTATATGTGTCTTGTTATCACCTCGTGCAAAGCACGTTTAGTGCCACCTATGTTCAATTTCACCAAATATTCACCGCTAGGGGGCAGAACCGATACTGATCCTGTTGAGCACAATGGTGATGGGTGGAATATTCCATTGGTTCCATGTAATTATATACATACACATTTACATATTAATGTCATGTAGGGTTTAATGCATGAAAAATAGTTGCTAAAATGATGTGCCATTAACTTGAGCAAAGCGCTTAGAGTGTACATTACAATTTGCGAGCAGACAAAGTCAGCCTGGCAGATCGGGTGTTGAGTCCCCAAAACGTCATTTTGAGTTCTCCGCCTGATTCCTGTCTGAGTGTCTCAACGTTACCAAGTGCTGTCTGTGTAAATAATGAACATAATTACTGGTAGATAGCTATAGCTGTAATCATAGCTACAATCATGTTTACTTAGATACACACACGACTTAGGTTTGTCTAAAACACTCCTATCTTTCATCAAATATGGTAAATGACATGCATATATATTTTTAGCTATGCGAAGCATAGCTTCTGCACCGATGGAGGAGAATTTTCTGTCATCATGTCCGTCAACTTTGATATTTTCCTCTGGAACTAATGGTCGGAGTTATTAGTAGATAATAGGAAATATATTATATTTTCAGGAGACCAATTCTATCTATTTCCAATAAGGCTCAGGTTTGTTTCCATTTTGTTATGATATTTCTGAATTGTCAATGAGACTTAACTGGGATTTAAATCATCATTTATGAAGCAATTTCCTGAAAATGTTCACAAACATTACAAAAAAGCAGCACACGTCAAAGGCCATTGGCCTATGTTTTATTTTAATTTGGAACAGAAGAGACAAATATATATATATATATATATATATATATATATATATATATATATATATATTGGTGCAATATATATGTTGAGGGACTGTGTGTGTGTGGATGTGTGTGTGTGTGTGTGTGTGTGTACAAACACTCTTCAAACACATTGTACAAAATATCCCCAGATATTTTCTTACAACTATTTATTTCATGCAAATACAGAAGAGTAACATATTTTTGAGGCAATTTAACCAGTGTTGTAATTCATAAACATCATGATAAATAAGTTTAAATACATATGGTGTGAAGATCAATATCTAAATGTGAACATTGAGATAGTTTCAAAAAACTATAAAAATTGCCAATATAGAAAAAAACGAATACATCCTGATGAACACCTTTCACACATATTGGTTATTATGACATTTGAATAATATTCAATTAATATATGAACCGAATTATTTTTGTTTGTTAGAGAACTCATAAAATTGCCAATTTTTAAAATTTATTTATCAAGTTAATATTTTTATCCTCCATTATTGCATTTTCTATCTGAAAGGATAAAATGCTCTCTATCTTTTTACATGCGAGGAACTGGTTTTATCAAATAGCTCCACTGCCTTTCCATTGATCTCAATTAACCAATAGGGAGTGGGATGCCAAAGCTATGTTTCCCAACCATAATGTTTATGTTTAAATAAGTTTTCTATAAGGTAATTAAGTTTACGAAGCGCAGTGTTTGATAAAACACATTTCTTTATTTGAATGATTTTCTTTACTAATGTACATATGTTAACATACATCTGCAGGTACGATACACCATCTCGATCCAGGTTTGCTTGTAATTAGTATATATTACATTGTATAAACAATGTGACAATCACACCATCTCTCATTAGAATATCACCGGATCTGGGATAAGATTCATAATAATATTTGTTTATTATAAATAGGACATGTAGTTCTAGTCATCCATGATTTCTCGTTTTGAGAGACGGATTGTGATGGCACAACGGGTTTTGGACGTTACTATTAGATATTACTTTGGGAAAAATATATTGTACTGTATGATGTCTCATGTAATAACATTCGTGATAATAAATGAGCCAAAATAGATTGATTATATACATATTTGTTATCTATTCTGTTAACTTGACATTAGAAAACTATAGAAATTAAAACCAAATATACCATTGGAATGGCAACATAAGTTTAAGCCTCATAAATTGTCATATCCCCTCTTAAGATAATAGAATAATGAGAAAATTTCACGTACTTTCACGTTTTGATGATTACTTCTCATATTTACATCTATTGATCATTTCAGATATTCTTTTGCTGTTTGAGTATGATTTCAAAGTTTCCATTTAATTTTTGTGTGAAATGTCAAGTGTAAAAAAAACATTTTTTATTTCAATATTTTTCCGGAAATCTACACGTGATATATTCATTGATTTCCCAATATATGATAGCAAACTAATCACCAAATTATTACTAGCATAAAGGCGCCTTAATGCTATCCTGGTACTGCCTTCACGGAGAATTAGGCAGTTAACTATACTCCTAACACCTCATCTTAATGGTCCTTATATATACCTTTTCATCATGAAAGATGAGATATTTTTCCCTAAGTTTTCTATACAACCACGGCATTTTGGACAATCTGTTTTCAGAATATTCAAATAATCTGGCATTGTAAAAGGTCATTATGATATCTTTGTTAGCCATGACCTCTGATACGGAGTTGGAGAAAATAGCAATTAATAAATTAAGTAACAATACAGGTATAATAACAACAAAGAGAACATGGAGGATATAGAGAGAGGACTTTTCGGTGACCTCCAGAGAGGTGAATTGTACCATATTAAGCTTGACAATAAATGTGCTGTAGAGAGATACACCAAGGTTGCCATAATAAAGTGACGCCGTAGTGCAGGTTGCATTGTGGTCTTCTTTGCATACATTAGTAATGCGAATAATGTCATAAAAGACATAGACAAAGGGGAGCATGAAGAAAGCGTAGACAACGAGGAAGCTTAGAAGGTCAGATAACATTCTTTGAATGATGACAATCAATGTTCCAATGGTTAGAAATACTTGCAGAAAATGTAACAATGTCCATGTTGAAAACATGGCAGAACTTGCATACAGAAGATGATAGATAAGCTGGGGAATTTCAATTTTTCCATATGTTACTGTGAAAAAGGTTACACAAAACAGGACAACCGTAATAATTCGCATGTATTCTAACAGGAAATAGAAAATGTATCTGTTAAGATTAATGCCTCCGCTCCTGTGTTGTTTACTCAAGGTAATATGGAATTGGATGTCGAGCACAAAAGCCACACAAGATGACAAGAGTAGATAGCTGTACATCGTTGTTGCAACTCCTTTATTAATCAGACCGTTATCTTCCAGATGCGGCTGAAATCTGTTTGATATGAACAGAATGACAACCGCAGACAAACGAGTGAAGAATCCAAAACAGAGGGCAGGCCAAGAAAGGGATCCCTTGATGTGAAACCACTTTTTAAACAATGGAGAGGAACAAATCGATCTATCTGACATTGAGCTTAAATTTGTGAACTTTGGCTCAAAAAGGTAGATTGGACACTTGCTTCTTCTTGTACTATTGAAACTTTCATAGTCAGTTACATCATAATAAGATATGTCATAATCTCCGACACGCATCTGCCTCTGAAGGTAAATTCCTTTGGTGTTAAAAATGACCTCACTGAAGACACTTGAACCAAGCCTAAAAGCTAACTCCAGCGGACGCAGACCCTGAAGATTGTCAGCTTTCAGTAACTTCTCTGCAACAATAACACCCAGATAAGTTATGAGATAATTATATGCAAGGACCATTTTGTTTTCATTGATGCTACACTCCACCGATGCCAACACCAAAGAGTGAAAAACATTGTTGTGATTAACTCCAGTGTTACACACATCTGCTCCATATTGTACAAGCAACTGGACCACGCCCAGAGCGCCATGCACTGCCGCCATGTGCAGAGGCAGATAAACATTGAAGAGTTTACAGTGCTTGAGTTCATCATCTGGATCCATGGATTCTAAAGACGGGAAATCCAGAGGCTCATTCAGTAGCTTCTTACGTCTTTGACCATCTACCCCGGATAAGATGACTTTGACATAATGAGAATCATTATTTTGTAAAGCAAGACACCATTTTTCGCTCTGTTCCACCATCCCTTCCATGGAGCAGTTAAGAATAGAAATATGTGAATATATATATATGAACTGCGCTTATAAATATGAAGCTTTTTGCCTGTAAAGTTGTAACATCGATGTGATGAAAGTCAGCAAACCATCTCATTCCTGATATGCGACAATGGACAAATGTAAACAGAATTACATTTGGGTATATTTGTGAAGGCCTTGGCTTTGGTTAATGCCAAGGCAACAAGGGAAAAAATGCAATAGTGTAAACACCATACCATCACCAGAAGCTCCATAAAAACATGTATATAAAAACTACATTATTCCATTCAGCAGCAGCATACCGAGGTTCCTGAAGTAATGCAAAATAAGGTCAATATTTTAGATTGGAAAAGAGTAAAACTACAAAAAAAAGTCCATGATTTAATGCTTTAGAAAGCCTAATATAGCCATTATAGCTATTCATTTGTTTGCAAGGTAGTTTTAACCTACAGGGAGATAACAAGCCAAACACGACAGAAGGCTCTGTTACTAGTCAAGTTTAAACAGTTCATTACCGTAAATATTATCATATTTACAGTTAAATATTCTTGACTTACAAATGAAAACTTGATTCACAAAACAGTTCTAATTATCAAGGAATCCACATGATTCACGATTCATCTACTTGAAGTACAATTATTTGACTTGCTTCATAATTATAATTCAACTTTAGAGAGTATAATACCCCAAGGTTCAACAGAACAGATTTTCAGAACGTACTTGATTTTTCAGAATTTACTTGATTTTCCAGAATTTACTTGATTTTCAGAAATAACTGTCCTTCAGAATTTACTTGTCACTCAGAACTTACTTGATTTTCAGAACTTACTTCATTTACAAAATTCAATTGATTTATAAGATTTATAATTGATTTATACTTGATTTATAAAATTTACTTGATTTATAAAATTTACATAACTTAATTGATTCACAAAATTCATCACACATAGATTATATAATTTACCTGTATTGCAAATAACTTACCTGTTTCAGAAATAAATGACCTGTTTTACAAAATTCAATTAACAAATATCTTCACATATATTATACCCGATTTAGAAAGAATCTAGCAGAGTTTAAAGGCCAATCCTCCCGAGTTTCACTCTCTATTAGAGCAAAGACAGGGTCAGTATACATATACATATGCATTCCTATTTGGGCCTTCCGGTATCAATTCCAGCATTAATTGTGAGTCAATGTAACTAGTTCAGTTTATCTGATATGTGATAAAATTTCCCTTTTTTCTGGCTGTTGGAAACCAAGATAGGTTTGAATATTCATATGTGAGCGACTTTGGGGAGCGCAAGATAAATTTTAATATTCATATATGAGCAAAGATATGGAGGGCAAGATATATTTTAATATTCATACGTGAGCAAAAAATGATAGAAAGGGAAAGCTTCATTCAATAAGCAATGACAATACATTAACCTTTGAAGCACAACTATCTTAAATCAGATAGAAGCCACTGGGACTCAATGCCCACTCATCTCGAAGAGTGACTGGGAGGCTTTCTTTATCATTATCCCACAGACATTATAACACAAACTACAACGTTTGATAGTTGTGAAAAAAGACTTAAGGCCATATATCCACCTTTTCTAAGCGTGCAGAATCATTTTAAACCTGATCCCAAGCATGGGAGGTTGATATAGAAACTACTCGGCTTCTTTCAAGCATGGGAGGTAGATGTAAAAACTACTCAGCTTCTTTCAAGCATGGGAGGTAGATGTAAAAACTACTCAGCTTCTTTCAAGCATGGGAGGTAGATGTTAAAACTACTCAGCTTCTTTCAAGCATGGGAGGTAGATGTAAAAACTACTCAGCTTCTTTCAAGCATGGGAGGTAGATGTAAAAACTACTCAGCTTCTTTCAAGCATGGGAGGTAGATGTAAAAACTACTCAGCTTCTTTCAAGCATGGGAGGTAGATGTAAAAACTACTCAGCTTCTATCAAGCATGGGAGGTAGATGTAAAAACTACTCAGCCTTTTGAAGCATGGGAGGTAGATATAAAAACTACTCAGCTTCTGTCAAGCATGGGAGGTAGATGTAAAAACTACTCAGCTTCTTTCAAGCATGGGAGGTAGATGTAAAAACTACTCAGCTTCTGTCAAGCATGGGAGGTAGATGTAAAAACTACTCAGCCTTTTGAAGCATGGGAGGTAGATGTCACAACTTCTGAGCTTTTTTCAACCCAACCAACAATGACATCGTTGCCTTATAGTATTTCTATAGTATGAACCGCTCCATGTTTCCATCTACTTCAATTAATATTTCAGTTCTAATGTCCTAATGAATATTTTACTATCCTCAAAAATCAAATATTTTTCCTTTAATTTTCTATGAAACCATGGCAACATTACCGACCAGCTCTCGATATACTTAAAGGATTTCGCATTGTGGACAATCATCACAACTTCTTTGATACGCATTATCTCCGATACGGAGTTAGAGAAAAGAGCAATTAGCAGATTAAGTAATACTATAATGACTATTACAACAAAAACTACATGAAGGATATATAAGGATGATTTATCTGTAACTTCCATAGATGTAAACGGCACCAAATTAAGCATTATCGTAAAGGTGCTGTAAAGGGAAACAGGCAGATTGCCATAATAAAGAGAGACTGAACAGGTGGTATCATTATCGCCCTCTGGACATGTACTACTGACCCGAATGATGTCATAGAAGACATACACAAATGGAAACACAAAGAAAAGATACACAATAAGGAAGTTTGTAAGGTCAGTTAACATTTTGTGAATTATCAGAATCAATATTCCAATAGTTTGAAATATTTGCAGGAAATGTATCAGAGCCCACGTAGAGAGTATGGACGAGCTTGCGTAGAGGAGGTGATAAAACAGTGCAGGAATACTACCATTGCCATATACCACATAGAAGTATGATAGACTATGGAGGCAAACCGATATATTCTTCAAATAGTCTAAAAGATAATAGAATATGTCATTTTCCAAATGAATTCCAGACTTCTTCTGGAGAGGGGAGTGGATTTCCTTTTTATCTTTAAGATTCCTCAGATGTTCACTAACGGACAAGGCAATTGAAATGGAAGATTGTAGAAGAAGATAACTGAACATCCCCGTGGCAGCGTTTTGAGACATGAAATGATTGGCTTTTAGCTCTGGCTGATATCTGTTTGATAAAAACACAAAGATAATAACAAGCAATTGAGACATAAACAATACGCAGACAACCGGCCAAGACTGTCTTTTTTTAATGAAAAACCACCTCTTCACCAAAGGAATTGATCGGATGGATTCTAGATGTTCTAAATTATTGGTACTGAAATCCGGGTCAAAAAGGTACAGAGGACATTTTAGACTTCGGCTGTGTTTGTAACATTCATAGTCTGTCACATCATAGTAATTGAGTTTATACACACCATAGAATATTTGCTTGTGAAGATATATCGCTTTGGTGTTGATTATTGCCTCACAGAAGAGACTAGAGCATAATTTAAAAGCTAATTCCAGTGGACGAAGTCCTTGTAGATTCTCTGCTTTCAATAACCTGTTTACAATCGCCAGGTCCAGTGTGCCTGTGAGAAGATTGTATGAGTTCAGCAAACCATGCCAATCAGTTTGGGAACAAACAGTGGAAGCTTCCACCAAGCAGTGGAAGACATTGTTTTCATTGGTTCCAGTTTTGCAAACGTCTACCTCATATTCTAGGAACAGCTGGATTATATCCAGGGCTCCACAGACGGCTGCCATGTGCAGAGGAATATCAACATTGCACACTTCACAAGGCTGAAGATCATCCCCAAACTCCAGAGGTGCCACATCTAGATTTCCATCCAGCAATTTCCTCTGCTCATCTACATCTGCCCCAGATAGATGTTGTTTAACATATGTTACATTGTTACTTCTAATTGATTCAAACCAGTTTTCATTGCAAGTCATTATGCTGCAGATACATCTAATGGTCACACAATGCACCTCCAATGATAACAAATGAATGTCATCATTTGTTTTTGTCTTCAGATGATATATTAGCGCTCTGCTTGTGTTTTTGCTGGACGCAAAATGTGAGAGCTTTAATGGAGACAAGTACCCTGCCATTTGGCATGTGTTTACATTACTGTGATCGTGTCCGACTTGGGATATGCAAAAATATGTGCAATCATAATGTAAACTGTAATATCTTATTTATTATATTCTATCAAATAGCTCCTTTCAGGATTTTCTTCACAATATCATCAGAGATTGTGAACCAATAATAATTATACTGTATACATCCTAGATCCATCTTTGACCTCCTTCACCTGACCTCTTTGTCACACAAAGGATTACATCTAATTAATTATCTAATAGTGATGTTGACCTCAGGATTGTAAGAAGATCTTGTAAAATCCACAGACTAATTCCTCATCTTGTGGTGAACAGTATTGATGTACAGACTTTAAACATTGATATAAACATTTGTCATGACGTGATTTTTACACACACACACATACACACACAGACACACACAATCTTCCTTGTCAGGAGATCAGGTGTGGAATTGACATTTTCGTTTCTGTTCTATAACTCAATTAATGTACCTTTATCGCAGATTATTTCTTAACGAAATGACAAACCATATGTAACAAGTCGAAAGAATTAATCCAAACTGAATGTCGAAGATGGGTGACAATATTCAAAATGGTGCAGGAAGTTGCCGAGGAAGAACTGGTTCGTTTTAACTTTCTTAAACTGTGACCGGACTGGTTATCGTGTCGATGGCCTGTAACATGATAATTCGGTGAGACAGTGGAGACAAGCAGGTCTCGTAAAGATATGACTGAAGTAATCTCGTCAACCTCTTACGCATAGACCGTACCCACCAATATCAAACAAAGCTAAATTATATTTTATACTGAATCATCAAGTCAATAGACCGATGATTATCTCAGTAAGATAATTATCTAAACATAAACACCTTTGAATCAACTGAATACTATTGCCCTGAAATAAGAATTTATTTTACAGAAAATTGGAATTTATACATCGAATGTATAATGCCCTACTTCTTATGTATTTCTTAGTTTATCTGTGACAAGACATTTGGACGGTACGAAAGCTTGATCATGTAAATCGATATTTCCTGTAACCCCCTCCCCGCAAAAAACATTTTTATCTCGCATACTATTAATGAACTGTCAATAAACATTACTTTGTTATATTTGCCTATTATATGGGTTTCTTCTACGATATGGGATCATTTGAGTTAAGAGTAAACATTAATATTCAATACGTGTTTTTCCCTTAAGCCAGCATACCTGACAAAAAGAGGAAAGTCTCTGGTAAAGGTACCAGCAGTAGAGATTAAAAATGTGAGCTGGCATCATGCTGAGAATGCTTGCTTGCTGAGATTAGTACTCAGATTATGCCGGGAAGTAACAATCGGCCGACTTCCCAGTCTGCCGGGCGCCGGGGAGTTTATCAGCAACAATCTGAGAGATGCCGTAGCTGTGGCACAGACGTCTGTAAGATATCTTAAGACGTCTAGATCATTGACAGACGTCTGTAGGATATCCTAAAGACGTCTATATCATTTGACAGACGTCTGAAAGACATCCTAAAGACGTCTATGATATATCGCAGGGAGCCCGTGGGATCATCTGACGATGAACACACGAAATAAAAATAATCCTATTTTCACCACACGATTCCACCGACAGCCCTAAGATAATCTGCCGATGTCACTGCGGGACACTGTCGTGTACTTTAAGATGATATTTGCTGATAAGACATCGGTGAGACGCCGGCAATTTTTATGTTGTAGCTAAAAGTTCCGATGACCCACCCGATGTCTTAAAGATGTTCAATTGTGGCCGATGATCTCCCGGTGCCCGCACGGCAATCTGAACTGCCGGCCGATTGAGTAAAAAGTACTCATCGGCCGGGCATCTTTGCTGAAATCGGCGGAAATGGTCTTGAATATAACGTCTTATAAATGTTTGAATTGGCCAAAATCTTTGACATTTAGCTGGGGCAGGAGATTAATTTGTGGGGTTAATCCAGAATATACAGAATTTTATAGCACAAGTACACAATGTGTTCTCTGATGTTGATGATTACCATCTCTTTTGTTCAAAATTGTACCATTTTTGCACTCCTCCCGATCCTGAAAAAACCTGTAATATAATTATTCTGTGAGTTATCTATGTAAGTCCGGTACACTGACTTTCCTGGTCACCTTTCCGAGTCAAAAAGACTAAAATGTCACCTGTTGGGAGAGAAAGGGCAGTGCCTATTGTTCCAAGCAATGGTGCAATAATTAAGTTGTCTGCTGCCCCACTCCTTGCCCACAACACTTGGCACACACTTTTGTGTATACAAGGTCTTTTACCCCAGTTTATTCCAATTTCAAAAAATTCTCATAATGTGCTTACAATAGGTAATGGTTCGTTTTTTTGGGACAAAATCTGCTGTAAACCTAGGATGCCTGTAGACCGCCTTATATCTGGAATAATGTGTGGTGTCCAGGCAATATGTGGTCAGCGCACGGGTGACCTTACAGTGCCTGTATCTAATGTGACCGCACTCATGGCAAATAGGACAAAACGTCCTTGCATCCAGGACTTTATAGACGGATGGCGTTTACTTATATAAATGATTATTTCAATTTCTTGTACTCACTGTAAATTAATGTAAATAAGGTATTATATCATTTTAAAATAAATCAAACATCTATTTACACAGGGCTGTGGGGCAGTGGGTTAGAGTGCCAGATTATTAGCACCAGTTTTTCTGTGGTGATCCAAAGGATGTGGTGATCGAGAAAAAAGATCACTTGGGTCAAGTGAAAAGAGAAAAGGCCAAGTGATGGAAAAAACTGAATGAATAATAATGGTCCGTCCCTAAAGTAGTTACGTTAATCTATATCTGATAGATCGATAACTCTTTGTAGTGTTATTTAGCCATTCTTATTTTTGTTATGTTCAGACATGACTGACCTCCAAGCAGTCTGCTATCAAGGTGAATGAGTATTTATTTGAGGGACCTCGCGGCTCAAATGAACAAGTCTCATTAAATGGGTAATTAATTTGTCCACATCAATCACGTTTTCATAAATCTTAAAGGTTTTTTTTGTCATTGGGACATTTATGAGTTTTTTATGACTAAAACTTGTTCGTCAGCTCCACCGAGGTATGTCCAAAATGTTTAACCGAGACATGCTTGAATGAAAGGGCGTATTTCATTAATGAAAAAGAAATAACTTCGCTGACTTATCTCCTGCAAACACGTTGGAGATATGGCATATTGATGGTGTTAAAATAAAAGTAAAAAACGTCCAAGGTCACGGGGTTTCGTGACATTGGACCCTAGTTCAACGCCGTCCATATAGTATAGACAGTGTATCAAATCGCAGCACTATAGTATTGAAGTAGACTATGCCTCATATATTGTTCTTCCCTGAAAAAAAAAACTAAATGGCTGAAATGGAATCTGTTGCTGTATATTTTATTGTGTTTGTCAGAGCTTTCTTACCATGTGGAACAAGAGCATAAATAAGGTATGTAAGAAAAGTTGCCTATTTCTGACAAAAACAAAAATGAATTAAAATCATAGACTATTGCACATTTCACTTGGAGCATAATTTCCAACTTAATGAAAAAAGACAAGTTTAAAATTACCATAGTAGTATAATGTATATTTATATGACTTAGATTTGAAAGAAACGCTGACTTTTTATTCAAATTCCAATAGTGATAAAAAGTAGCGGAAGATTTTTCATGCCATTAGAATATATAGCAAGACCTGTTTACATAATTTGGTTTACAGAGAGCTCATGATCAAAACGATGCGGAATGACATTATCACACATCGTGTTTCTGTAACCATACATAAACAAAGCAAAATAAATTTGCAACCCACTCTTCGAAAGAATAGGGCATTTGGTCCCGGTGGCAGGATTCTATATAACCTAATTTAATTTGAATTGGGTTGTGAAGGTCGTTAATACTAACAGATCGAATCACACTCAACCATAGAGAGGAATATGATAAATACAAATGAGGCAGCAAACTTTGGGAGATGTTGAGAGGTTAATCCGATGTTTTCTATATTGTGTGCACTGAGATTATGAAGAATACAAAAGGTGGAATCTTATTGGAATTATATATGTTATGATTTTGTTTGCTGAAAATGGCAATTAAGATTGGAGACTGTCCAATCAAGCCATTGTGACCTTGTGGTCAATGTGCTAATTTGCATACAGATTAATTACATAACACCAGACATTCCTTTTCGATGTCTTAGGTTATCTTCTACCTTTCTGGGGTTGAACTACGGTAATTGATTGGAATTGGTTTGATATATTGAGAATGAGCATTATTTAAGATTTGGTGAACCATTTGGGATCCCACCAAAGGTCAATTTGGTTACATGCACTTATCAGTACTTAGACTAACAAAATATAGCGGGCGTCCCAATAGCATCTGAATTGATTGTAATACCATAATTAGTATGTTTCCAATGGGAAATAAACAAATTTGAAAATCAATATCAACATTTGAAACATTGATATCATTCACGACCTCACACAAAATATATGTGATCCAAACGTGGTACTCCATTATGAACAATTAAGAATTATTCCAAGTTTTTAAATCTATTTATTAAATAGTATACAAATATATATAACAGAAAACTCATATTATAAAGTGAGTTTTAAGTAACACATCTCTTCTTAAAAATTAGTGGAAATATGTCACATTATCATTATTATTATTAATGAGTTTAACAGAAATACGTGATGCAATCATAATGCTGTTGACCTTTTCAGTGCTGGATTTTGATTTAAAGCATTCATGAAACCACAGAGGTCACAAGCAATTACAAGCAATTACAAGCAATTACAAGCAATACAGAGGTTTGGGGTATGCTTAAATGATATGTAGGCACGAAGCTGTGATTCAACCAAGCTATCTCACAATAATCAATCAAAATACACAGACCATGTTTCATATTTTTATATTTTAAGTACGGCTTGTACTCTTTTGATGTACACAATCATGTGACCTCTATTGTGGTCTGTCAGGGCGTTAGGACTATACCACTGGACAAGCATTAATGGGCAAAGAGGCTTCTGAACGCCAAATCACTCCATTGTCCCAATCTAAAGGTGCCCCATTGTTTGCAAAACTTTACTAAGCAGATGTTTGCACAAGATCACTGGTCAACTGAACAATATTTGTTGACAAGTGCCCAATGGATGATTCGAATTTTATCTGAAGACTCATCAACTTTCAAAAGGCACAGACATTTATGTATGGGAAATATGATGGGTAATAACTTTTGATCGCAAAGTATGGGGTATAAACATGTATATAATGCAAGTTAAAATTTCTTGAAAACCTCATTTCATGAATGCTTTAAATGTTATGACTACAGGTCAGAATCCTTGATTTTGAGGTGATGATTCTCTTCCAGTTGGCCATTCATGACCACATCTCGTCGTGTTCTTTTCAAATCTCTTGACCTCAATTTGAACATTATCCCAATGGTAACGAAGAGGACGGTTGCTGTGATGGCATATACAAGCAGCATGAACATCAGCGAGCGAGGACCGTGGTATTCAAACAGATACCCGGATATCCAAGAGAACGCCATAGCGCCAAATGAAGCCGCTATGAACGCCAGTGACGTCATCATGGGTGTCATGGTCACGTGATCGTTGGCCCAAGCCAAAGCTCCGGGGAAGATGGGAGAAAGGGAGGCCCCAAATACGGCGGAGAAAGTCCACAGAACAGCAGGTTGGGAATGACCCCATATGGACAAGACCAGCATTGAACTTGTGTTGAAGATTAGCTCAATTATCAGCAGTTGCCAAGAGCCAAGGCACCTTGAAAAAATGGTAGCCAGACCTCTGCCCGCTGTGAAGGCTGCCCAAAACACCAGCACTAGGGTCGTGCCATTTCCGGGAGAAAAAGCCAGTTGACTTTCCAGCGAGAAGGCGAACAAGAACTTTCCATAAGCTCTCTCCGCTCCAATGGGGAGAGCCCAGAAAACGAAGAACAACGTGAACAGCAATATTGTCAAAATCTTCTGCCTTCGGCTTTTCCCTGATAGCAATGTTTCCTTTACCTGGTTGGATTCATTCATAGGATTTTCTGAATCTTTCTGTGTGTGGGAGCCATACAGTTGTAACCCCATGAATAACACTCCCATGAGGAAGGTGGCGACACCTATGATGAAATAGGGATACTCTATTCTGTCACTTCCTAAGTCACATACGCTAGAGGCATTGGCTGTCATATTGGAGGCATTCGCTGTCATATTACTGGTGTCCTCCCCACACAGCTGGCTTGTGTCAGCAGAAGGGATAAATGGTCTGGCTAACTGAGGGGCAGTTAATGCACCAATACCAAATCCAAAGTGAAGGGCATGGTTGGGTACAGATGCTTTGTTCCCCCAGAGTTTCAGGATAACGAAATTCCCACCTAAAATATAAAAAAACAAATTCCCACCTAAAATATAACAAACAAAGCAGTACACACACACACACGCACACACACACACACACACACACACACAAACACACACACATATTATGTAAATATACTAGGAATACCGAGGTTTCGACCTACCTGCTGCAAGAACTCCTTTCCCAGTCCCATCAAGAGCAAACATAAAACCCAGGAGTGCAAGGTTTCTACACCAGGGGGCTAATGCAGTGCCTATAGCAGCAATAAATAATGCGAGGGCCAGCCACAGATCTGTTAGTTTGTACCAGTATTGACAGAGGGCACCACCTGATAGGGATCCAACAAGAAAGCCCACACTTCGCGCCACTAGTGTCCGTGATACTTCTTCATAATTGGAATTGACTCTCCTCTTCAGATAAGGCAATGTTGGCCCAGACACTTCAGAAAATAAGCCCTACAAGATAAGAGGTTTGCGGTAGTAAAACATCGAAGGAGGACACAACAAAAACATCTTTTAGCCGGAAATCTAATTTATTGATGAGGGATGGCCCATATATCATAGAGAGGGGATGGAGGCTTGAATAATATCGGTAAAACAAATATTGCTGACAATTACACATTGAGAATATTAAGATTGAGGGAAAAATGAAGATAATCTGATCGAGTAGTAAGGAATTAATATGCGGATGTGAAATAATGGTTAAACACTTTAGGATTTTTCTTCTCTTCCTGCCCTAAATGATTTAAGGATAGTGATTTTTATTGTTGCAAATAGAAAATAAATTATAAAGCGCTGATGGTTTGAGATAATCAGAGCAGAGTCCAACAACTTTATTATCGCTCTCTTAATATCAAGGTGAAGTTATGTTCCACTCATACAAGGAATATATATGGCTGACATACAATCAAATCATACAATCATACAATCTCATTTAAAAATAGATATTGCTTCATATCGTTCAAAAATTCTATCAGACATACATATCACGAACTTCTTTGTATTATGTGTATTAAAACGTGTAAAACAGTTAAATCATTACCAAAACAATTACTAAATAGTTACCAAAGGGAAAACACCAGCCTGTTGTAAAAGTAAAATGATCTTTGTCACCTGACAATGAATATCAGGATATTCAGAGATACAGGTGGTCTTAATCTGCTAATGAATATCGGAATATTCAGGGATATAGGATTATGTATCTGCCAATGAATATTCAGGGTTACATGATCTTTATCTGTTCGGGAATATCAGGATATTCAAGATTATATTTGCCAGTGAATATTCAGGGATATAGGGTCTTTATCTGAAAATAAATGCAAGGATATTCAGGGATATAGGGGACTTTATCTGGCAAGGAATATCAGGATATTTTAGCGATATAAGGGTCTATATCTGTGAATTTAAGAATATTCAGGAATATAGAGATCTTCATCTGCTTATGAATATCAGGATATTTAGGGATATATGGGTCTTGTTCTAGTATATCAAATATTTTATTTGGGATATTCTGTTGTGCCAATCGAAGTCTCTTAGATGACATCATGCAAAAAACAATCGTCGGTAAAACCACTTATACTTTTTTTTTTTGGGGGGGGGGGGTGAAATTAAGTTGCTCTGCTAAATAATTGCTTCATTAAGAAAAAAATGTGATGAAAAAATATGGGGAAAACAAACGTTTTGCGTCTTTGCCAAAAAAATAAACTCTTCCTTTTCCCCATTGCCTTGTTTGCAAACAATGGTCCATCCCTGGTGTAATATATAAGGCGAACTCACCAGAACCACCCAGCTGGCAATGGTTGCAAGGGTCCTGATCATCCTCCATCTCAGCCTTTGTCTCTCATTAATGGCCGCCTTCTTCTCAGCATCCTCAGCAGCATCGGATGACACGCAGATTTCACGTTCCTCTCCAGCGGGATCCATCCTCTGTCCGTCCTTCTATCCACAGCTACGGCATGTGAAGGGTAATGATGAAATGTTCATGTGTCTGTGTGGCAATTAACGTATGTCCCCGCTGAACTTGCTATCTCTTAACAGGAGGAACATGCAATCTGTTGCGGGGGGGACCCAACTACTCTCAAAAGTTTGTTGTACAAAAATAATTAAAAAATATATATATACATACGGGTAGCTCGCTTATACTAAAAAGCCTCTTTTGAGCCCAGAGACCATTGAATTTCAGTACTTAGATATGGAAATATGTGTAATTCAATATTCAACGCAAGCCTAATCACCACTGATCTATATTTCTTGAATTATCTTCTTGAGAAAATTCAATTTAGATGATTGTCATTTACATCCCAAATACATGATTTAAGGCGAAGATATTGTTTTAAATATGTGGTTTGGGTAGATGAGAAACAAGGCGAAATTATATGTGGCCTTAACCCCATTGTGTGTTAATCTGTTGCCCTGGCAATTAGGGCGGCTTCATCCCCAGATGTGTACACTAACATCTAGGTCGAAACATGTTCCAGTGATACTAACATGCAGGCATATGCAATGTAGAGTAATTAATACATATTATCACATGGTTTTATGTCTTTTATGGCTATCACAATAACATAAATGTGACTTTAAACCTTTCATGAAATCATACAGGTCACAGGCAATTTTCCAGAGATTTGGGGGATGTTTAAATTATATGTGGTCATGGAACTGATACAAACACGCTATTTTCCTGAAATCAACCAAAACCCACCAGGATAATTATGTTTTGGTATAAGCCAAATCACTCCAATGTCCCAATCTGAAGGTGTCCTATTGTTAGCAAACCTTTTCTAAGTAGGTATTTGTATCAGATCACTGGCCAAATACAAAATTTATACTCATCTACTTTAAACTACTTTCAAATGACATATTTGTGGAGGGGAAATTTGAAGGTATTAACATTTGATCACAAGATTTAGGGCATAAACCTTCATATTATGTGAGGAAAATAAATCGCTGCATTTTAAGTTATATTTTCCCAATTCATTCCTGTGCAGCAAGTCAAGGAGTGAGTAAAACAACAAAAACCTTGCCTCAATTTGATATATGATAAAAAACACATATATCGCAATTATTTCCCAAGGCAGAGTTATGGTATTTCTCTCTTTGTTACATAATACCAGTATAACTCTCTTTGTTATATCATACCAGTATAACTTTCCTGGTTACATCATACCAGCATAACTCTCTTTGTTATATCATACCAGTATAACTCTCTTTGTTATATCATACCAGCATAACTCTCTTTGTTATATCATACCAGTATAACTCTCTTTGTTATATCATACCAGCATAACTCTCTTTGTTATATCATACCAGCATAACTCTCTTTGTTATATCATACCAGTATAACTCTCTTTGTTATATCATACCAGCATAACTCTCTTTGTTATATCATACCAGCATAACTCTCTTTGTTATTTCATACCAGTATAACTCTCTTTGTTATATCATACCAGTATAACTCTCTTTGTTATATAATACCAGTATAACTTTCTTTGTTATTTCATACCAGTATAACTCTCTTTGTTATATCATACCAGTATAACTTTCCTGGTTACATCATACCAGCATAACTCTCCTTACACTCTCATACCAGTATAACTTTCCTGGTTACATCATACCAGCATAACTCTCTTTACACTCTCATACCAGTATAACTTTCCTGGTTACATCATACCAGCATAACTCTCTTTACACTCTCATACCAGTATAACTTTCCTGGTGACATCATACCAGTATAACTCTCTTTACACTCTCATACCAGTATAACATTCCTGGTTACATCATACCGGTATAACCCTCTTTGGTTCACCATACAAGTATAACCTTCTTTATTACATCATTCCAGTATAACCCTATTTACACTATCATACGGGAAAAACTTTCCTCTTTACATCATATCGGTATAACCCTCTTTACGCTCATACCGGTATAATCCTCTTTACACTCATACCAGCATAACCCTCTTTGTTATATCATTCCGGTATGACTCTCTTTGTTACATCATACTGGTATAACCTCACCTTGTTCCATTACAACTGTTTAGTATAGCCCTTTCTTTTTTATATCATAACAAGTTTGTCTTTTGTTGTAATGACCCGCTGTCATGCCCCTATCACCCTAACCGGTGTGCTTCATCATTCACTAATAACGGCCCACTGTCATGCCCCTATCACCCTGACTGGCGTGTTTCATCACTCAGTTGTAACGGCCCACTGTCATACCCTTATCACCCTGACTGGTGTGTTTTATTACTCCATTGTAACGGCCCACTGTCATACCCTTATCACCCGGACTGGTGTGTTCTATTACTCCATTGTAACGGCCCACTGTCATACCCTTATCACCCTGACTGGTGTGTTTCATCACTCAGTTGTAACGGCCCACTGTCATACCCTTATCACCCTGAGTGACGTGTTTCATCACTCCGTTGTAACGGCCCACTGTCATACCCTTATCACCCTGAGTGACGTGTTTCATCACTCCGTTGTAACGGCCCACTGTCATACCCTTATCACCCTGACTGGTGTCTTCTATTACTCTGTTGTAACGGCCCACTGTCATACCCTTATCACCCTGACTGGTGTGTTATATTACTCCGTTGTAATGGCCCACTGTCATACCCTTATCACCACGGCTGGTGTGTTCTATCACTGAGTGTTATCATATTGTATGTGAGATAAAACAAAACAATAGTAATTTGATGATGATAACCTTCTAACGCTGACATACATAGGCATCAGAATGCAATCATTAGATAAACTGCATGCCCCTCTGTTCACCACAATGGGTAAATGAGAACATACACAAAGAGTGAAAAAGGATAAACTTCAAAAGGAAGTCTTCACTTTTTAAAAAATTCCACCAATAATGTAATTTGGTGAACCTGAAACCAGCTCTAATAATAGACTCAATGAACAGAGTGATATGCACTCTGGAAAGTGGAATGTGTATCACATAATCTCTCAGTGGAAACTGGTGTAATAGAGCAAATAACCAAAGGGTTTGGCAGTGTAAAACATTGACTATTTGGAACAAAGTGTTTGTTTCTTTTGATATCTGAGATCTGCACAGAATATTATTCACATGTCAAGATTTGTCCACATATATAATATATACCAATATAATAATAATAATAATAAAAAAATTTGTATAGCGCTGATACCAGACAAGTCTGTTCATAGCGCTGAGCTCAGGACATGCATCCTAAAGAGATGAGTTTTCAGCCTCTTCTTAAACAAGGAGACTGAAGTACTTGTCCTAATATCAGTAGGTAAGGAATAACATCTATATGGCACAATAAACCAAACAGTATATTTGTGTTTATGCATCAGTTATGTATCAGTTTAGACGGATTCGGTGTGCATGGATTTGCTACACATAAAAAAGGTAATGGCTTTAAAATATAATATCAATAATGAGTACAAAATATACAAAGTTATGTTTTAACTAATGAATGCAAGATTGACGAGACATGGTGTAAAACATATCTTGAAAGTTCACAGCTCCATAAAAATTCTATCAATACAGTATGCAAGCCAGAAATTCCATTATAAAAAAAGACGAATTTAAACATTCTCTTTTGTTTAATGATTTGTTTTCTCTACTAACCATAGCAAGCCATCCCTCACTTTCTGATACTGCATCTAATCTGCCTATCATCCTATTGCCTCTAGGACATGGCCCTGTCTCATTATCAATGAAAAACGTTTTAAGGTTCTGAGGGTGAGTAGTATGTACACCAGGTGACAGCTCAAAACAGTATGGAGAACTGCAGCAGCATGGATTCTGGTTATATCTACATTGCATTAAGTTCCACAACGATAGATGATAGGAACGTATAAACGTTTCATTTTTGGGGCATTTATTATTTTCTATGATGTTTCTATGATGACATCAAATGAGACGTCATTAATGACTTCAGGTAATAATAGATTTTACCATTGCTGCACCACTTCTGAATGAATCATCGAATTTGCAATTTGAATGAACATATTCTAAGCATGGGACACATCAAAGTCTTAAACACATAAATATTTTCATTACCATTACTAAATGCCCAAAATAAGATATTTTTTTAGACTTGATTACTTATATAATTTGTGAAAGCCCACGTTTTTGTCCTGAATATTCTTTGTTGACTTATCCTGGGGCCAACTTATCAAGTTCAACCTTCCTAACTTCAATTGATGGGTGACCAGTTTAGTCTCCTTGTAATAATATTTCCGCCTTCCCAACATCAGGACATAATAAAGAGGCACTTGTTTCAGACAGTCTGACCTGGAGTTGAGAATATGAAATGCTGTGCATCACTAACCCTGATTTCTTCCATGATGAAATATGGTGGGATGTGGTTGTCGACAAGATCAAAGCCCAGATCATTTGGTCTATTATTCTGGCAATGCCTGTTCCAACACATGAAGGTTATCAACCTATGGCACAGCATTGCGAAGTGGATCATCTGGATTTCTTCATCCAGAGCAACACATCCTCACCTAATCATGCAGCAGACACATAAACCTGCTCTGCATCTCTCTACTTAACCTTATAGTTGATGTCGACTGCTGCCTCTCTGTCATTCAGATGAATATGTCGACTGCTGCCTCTCTGTCATTCAGATGAATATGTCGACTGCTGCCTCTCTGTCATTCAGATGAATATGTCGACTGCTGCCTTTCTGCCATTCAGATGAACATGAGGTCTGTTCTCCAAGCTGCTCCACTTTGGCAAACAACAGTGTCCAGGTTGGCGAACATTACAGGTCCAGAAAATCCTACTGCTATTGGATCGTTTATCGACTGATTTCCTATTGGATGTGTTGCCCCGATGATCTAAGAGCAATGGACCACCCTTCTTTGGTGCATTAAGGAGTAGGATGAACTGGATAGTTTATTGGTGCTGTCCTCTGTTGGTAGGTGCGGCTTAGTGATACAGACCTCTATTGGTAGGAGCTGTTCAGCGGTGCTGACCTCTGTTGGTAAATCCCTTCTCATGGAGCCCACATCTGGCTGGATTCACCAATAAAGAAGTGTAGGTAGGGCCAGCAGCTGTCTTGATCTCAACATTTGGTACTTGAGAAGAAAATTGTTCAATGATAGACACATATGTACTGTATGCTGCTAGCCTGAATGTAGATAAGTGGAAATAAGTGGAAAATGTTTGCTTATTCTCCTATCAGACAATATACTCCATAAATGTTCCTTCCACCTGTATCATGACTGATTATTAATTGAATAATTGATTTTATTCACTACTAGAGAATATATTTCAAATATTGATATGAGTTGCTGCTAATATATGAAACTAGACTATCCGTAGTTGCCCCAAATGACCCTTGTTTCTGTCAGTTATTCAGAGAAAGCCATCTATGAGATGTTGAAAGGTAGACACGTGGTTATTACCGCTTCCCGCCATGTTACTATGGATACTTCTTGTAATCGTCTGTTAGCTGCTTTCTGATTGGTTGAAATGATCGCCATTGTCTCCCACCATTGTCTAGACTGCGTGATTGGTCTCTAAATTGGATGTGCGTACGGACATCATTAAATTATATTATGATTAAGATATGGCGAAGATTTCTTGACTTATTCATTATGCACACGCCCAGTGGCCAGTCAATGGCAGTCATCAATTAATGAACTTCTTTTTAGTTCCCAGAAATACTAGTTCTCTCCATAGCAGATGCAGGATTTATACCTGGCTCTGCAAATATTGACCATAATCAGTGAGTACTAAGAGGTCACGTCCATAACAAGCTTCTTTAAGCAGTCAGTAGACATCTAGTAAAATATTTTGTTACATGTAATAACACAACCAATCGGTGTCCTTGTTTTGGTTAGAAAGTGACTACAACAACAAATACATGTTCAAGTATAACCCAGTCAACTGGTGTCATTGGTTTGGTTAGAAAGTGAGTAGTCACAACACATGTATACAAGCAACGATCAACACATGTGCGTAGATGTGACAGCTTGCTTTAGTTTGAAAATGGGCGGGCATTGTGAGTGAACATGTGCACAGCCCACCAATTGCGCACCTGTTTGTGTATTAGGCAATCGAACTTGCGGAATAGGTTGAAACAATGTCATGCCAATTGCGGCAGAGGTAGAATGTGACTCTACCTCGCCATGCAGAGTACATCTGACCACACATCCAATGAACAAATAGACCAGATACATGACAAAGGTTGGAGCATGTCACAATATCGGACCATTTAATTCATTTACTAGTACAAGATTCAGGACAAGTGCTGGGGCATGTCACAATACAGGACCGTTCCATGTTTGCTCTCTCAGTCGTATTTGCTCTTATAAAGCTTCTCTGTACATGTTAAGATTTGCAGCCAGGTTAGAATTAATAAACTTAAAAGTTAATATTATACGACAAGAATTGAATCAGCAAGCTATGATAGTCATTGACAGTCACATCTTCCTTGTGATGAACAACCTCCGTGAGGTCAAAACTTCACCAGGTGAACTGGTGGTACCCAATATTATAGGCCGATTGCCGATCTCCATTTTGTTTTTCCCCATTGAAAGTAAAGTACACACCGGAACTTTACAATTCTACCGGAACCAGAACTGTACAACTCCACTATATTTAATCATTGGTCGGAGAGATTGGTAATGGGGGCCTATGGTAAACTAATAATTGCAACTCGATGTATTTTTTTCATATTCATGCATGTTCAGTACTCACTCTCTTTAAAAAAGAGTCAATTTCTAGTACAAGGGAGAATATCATGCCAAACACTAAGTAATAAATAGTGCACCTGTCAATGGCTTGCTGTACTTGACACCTGCACGATGAAAAAACGGCGCTCATATCATGTTCAGGTTTTGTTTACTACAATCAGTGAATAATGTTAGTCCTTTCATGGTTTGGCAGCAGTGCCATACAAATTTAATTCATGTTGAGAATTATTTCAAAGTTCAAAGCTATATAATGGTCCTTTCATATTAAGTCAACACTGCTATATTAGATCACACCTATCGTTGACCCACTTGTTTTCTCGCATGACATGCAAGAACAATCAACCTTATCCACAGCTCAGCAAGCGTTCATGACAACAACTGAAAAAGGTACAATTTTCATTCTCTGAACTTAAATCATCAATCTTAATCTCTGTAAACGTTTTCTTGGATTAATGCAATCATGAAGTATTTTGAAGTTCTTGGTGGTGGCTCATATCACCATAGAAGGTCAAGATAGCGAGGTTTGTTTTTAATAATGATAATAAAAGACGAAGTGACATGACTGCGCGTTGCACATACCCATATTACAGCAAGGCAGTACGAACCAGCCAGCACTAAGGGGCGATCCATTTGATTTTTGTGGGGTGGGGTGGGAGATTTTGGAAAAAAAATTTATTCACCCACCCCATCCCAGAAAAAAAATTTATTCATTCACCCTACCAAAGAAAAAAAATTTATTCATCCACCCTACCAAAGAAAAAAAAATTATTCATCCACCTCCTTCCAGTTTTTCTATCTTCTATATGGATTGCTTGAAATGAAGGATCAGAGTCTGGGGAAGCAACAAGAAAAAAAATTTATTCACCCACCCCACACCAGAAAAAAAATTTATTCACCCACCCCACACCAGAAAAAAAAAATATTCATCCACCCTACCAAAGAAAAAAAAAATTATTCATCCAGTACTGCTGTCCCACCCCACCCCACAAAAATCAAATGGATCGCCCCTAACACGGGGTATATATAAATCTAACATCATATTAATTGTCATTGCATCAGTCACATTGGAGAACGAGGTATGTGTTTGCTATCGATTAGTTTTACATTTTGTACTTATTGCCACAAATATATATTCTTTATCATATACTAGTTACTAGTATTTGCATGTTAATCTTCGCGCTGTGGTCGTTCGGCCCAGGTCGTCCAGGGACATTCTTTAATTCATTAAAACTGCATTACTTCTTTAAAATTTTCATATAGTTTACCCGTGACATTAGCAATCAAGTGTGAATCACCAGTAAATGCGATAAGCTTCTTTGGGTGCATCTCAATCTTTATTAGATATAATTTATTTTTGCTTTGTTCAGAACATTTCTAATACAAGTGCCACATAAACATGATGAAGTTCTTGTTTACATTGCGATTGGGCGCTAAGTCCAATATATCCACTAGATGGCACCACGCGTTCGGTCAGTCAAATATTGACAGTACTGTGAAGCTCTTATAGATTTCCGATTTATTTCTAGTTGAATCCATGAAATTGAACAATTTCATGGAATTATCTATTTTAAAATCTCAAAAGGAATCTAAATATGTTAGTCTTGTGGTGATATTCACAATATTTAATATATTTAAGGATCGTTTATCGGTATGGACTGATCTCAGCATATGCTATGAAACAGATGAAATTATCATCAAGCTGATTTTTGCAGATTCATTTATTTGTTTATTTGTTTAACAAAAGAGAAATGTTAATTATAATTCTTAATAATTATAATAAGTATCTCCCTTTAACTTTAATATCTCAAACCTGACAGATTTGAGGACTATCACATAGTATGATCTATACATGTTGCTATCAAATAGGAAGACATGACACAAAAGCTACAAACACCTAGCCTGGAAACAATGAGATAAAATCATTTGATCATAAAAATTGTCCTCATATCCAAATGATTTTGAAGTGCAATATATGTGACTGCTTATCTCAGAACTGAAGTGATATGACCCACTGACTTGTAACCTTGGTGTGACAAACACACATTTAAGTTAAATTAAACAAAGTTATGTGTCTTTCTTCGTTTTGCTGTCTTCTTTATTCCAAAACCGTTTTTGGATTGTTGATAACTTGTATAGGTGTAAAGATATTGAAGAAACTGTAAAATTTCTTTCCAGACTCACATGAAATTTGAAGCGCCACCTATCAACAGGCGATAAAAGGGCACTTTTGGGAAGGAGAATATTCAAAGACCCTATCACAATGTTGTATTCAACTATCGATTATAAACTTTAAATATAAGATCCATTCCATGCTTGCTGAAAACATGGTTATCAACATGTCCTCTTATAATTTCAGCTTTGAAAATAAAATGGAGAAGATGGGGACGCTATGGTTGTTATTTACGCTGTGTTCTTCCTCATTTGGAGCTAGAATTTTGATGATTCCTGTCCCTGGCAAGAGTCACGTGAGAACCATGGTAGCAGCAGGACAGGCCTTGCTGGAAGATGGACATGATGTCACTGTTATGACTGGTGACAACTTTGATACAATGATTACAAGTAAAGGACTAATATCGATGAGTTACCCCGGTGACACATTCATGAAGATGATGGACACTCTTTCTGATCTAAGCGTAAAACATTTAGCAAAAGGAGAGACTTTTCAAGCTGTGAGGGCTGCATCGTCACATGTGTTTGGGATTACCAACCAATGTGATGTTATCCTCTCAAATGATACCCTCATGTCTCAGGTGGAGCAGCAGAAGTTTGATTTGGCAATTGTAGAAGGAACAATGATATTCTCTTGCCTCTACATCATTCCTTACAAATATAATATTCCTTTTATGTCTTTTGCTGCGTTTTTTCCACCATGGGACACTAAATTACCATCCCTGCCCTCATATGAACCAATCGTATTTTTACCTCTCACATCTGAAATGAGCTTCATTCAAAGAGCACTAAATCTAATTGTGTACTCTGGATTTACAATGATTCCATACCCTGATGAACTTCTTGCAAAACATACTCCTGAAAAAGAGATAACATCTATTCGAGAATTAGGCCAAAAATCGGAGATGTGGCTGTCATACATGGAGACCTGGTGCCTTGATTATCCACGAATTAGTGCACCACACTTCCAGTACATAGGGGGCACCAGTGTCCATCCAGCTAAGCCACTTCCAAGCCATCTTGAAAGGTTTGCTCAAGATGCACAACATGGTATCATTCTTTTGTCATATGGCTCTACAAAGAACTTCAGGAAGCTTCTTCATATGAAGATAGATAAGTTTCTTGAGGCATTCAGACACATCCCACAGAAGGTTATGATTGCACTGGACTGTGATGGAGTAGATATTCCTGATAATGTTTTGTGTATGGATTGGATTCCCCAAAACGATGTATTAGGTCACACAAAAACTGTTTTGTTTATAACACATGGCGGGACAAATGGACAAATGGAGGCCATTAGACATGGTGTGCCCATGATAAGCATTGGGGTAATTTCAGAACAGATCTATAATTCAGTGAGAATTGAACATCATGGATATGGGAAACAATTGTACCTTCATAATTTCAAACCCGAAGATCTTGTACATTCAATTGAAGAGGTTATTAATAATAAGACTTATAAAACAAATATAGACAAATGCTCACAAATAACACAAAGCTTTCCTTCTGCAGGTGACAGTTTTGTCTTTTGGGTTAATCATATCTTAAAGTTTGGTGGTGCTCATCTCCGCCCAAAAAGTTTAGATTTGCCATTCTACCAATTATTCATGCTTGATGTACTTGCAGTTTTTATTATGGTTCTTTTTGGGATATTGCTAACTTTATTCTGTGGATGTAGATATGTCATAAGAAAATGCTGCAGAAAAAATGCAAACAGCAATCAACAGAAACATAAGTCAGAATAAATATAGGTGACATTTTAGAATAATATAGTTTAAATATATATAAAGATACTCAACTGTATATTATATATAA
Organism: Amphiduros pacificus; assembly: GCA_949316495.1. NCBI lineage: Eukaryota > Metazoa > Annelida > Polychaeta > Phyllodocida > Hesionidae > Amphiduros > Amphiduros pacificus. The sequence continues at coordinate 41,503,687 of OX439003.1, read as the reverse complement.
GCACTATTGAAAAATGAAGCATGAAGCTAGAAAATCATACAATGAAATTGAGGAATATTTAAACTTATGATATAAGGAAATTCTTAATGGACAGTAATAAAATTAAATAGTGGAAAAGCAGAACTTGAAAGCCTCTCTCGATTTTAAAAATGGTTGTGTACGTCACTGATGTTTGGTGATGTAGAAATTAACAGAGCGCATAATATAAATAATCCTAATGATGAAATGACCATACAGGGGTAAAAAATGCACAAAATGGATAATGCCATGATAAATAGAAAGGTGATTAGTTGAGGATGTGGAGACTGCAAGCACGCTACCACACCCATTTGCTCCATCTGTATTAAGCATATAGGATCTTACTACAAGCAGCACTTTTTCAGTTATTTCAGATTAAACAAATGCCTGTCAACGGGGATCAATGCCCTACTCTTTTTGAAAGCAAGTCTTTTTCTTGCATTTAATTTTATAAAAAATCTATAACTAACAATGTTATATAATATATATTTGTAACCTTTTTGCACTAATTTACTATGAATTTCCCGGTCAGTAAAGCAAGTTTCGCAGTCAAAAGGAACCTTGGTGTCACCTGCTGGGACAGTCTGGCCAGTGCCTATTGTTCCCAGCAAATGTGTGATAATTAATCTTCAGTTTTTATGTGGTTCTTATCATGCATATATCAGGCCTTCCCACGTAACTATAAATATGTCTGACACGCCTAGTGACATACCTGTTGTCTCTCCTATTTAGCATTAATATCACATACATGTATGTACATTATTCAAAACTGAGAGTCCTGGTCGGTCATCCTATTGAATTCTTAATAGCATTTCCCCCATTACTGAGGGGAGGACTAGATAAAGATAACTTACTATACCTACATGTAATATTCAGATCACCAAATATGTTTTGATGGAAGCAAATGGGACTAAGTTATAACTTGATCTTGTGCGTGGTGTTTTGCCTTATTTATTGTTTTCAGAAGGCAGTATCTATTTGTAAATATAGTTTATTATCATTGTGAATAAATATGAGCAGTTGATTTGAACACAGCCATCCCATATATATATATATATATATATATATATATATATATATATATATATATATATATATATATATATATATATATATATATATATATATATATATATATATATATATATATACTAACTATATTTGCATGAATCAAATGAAACAAAATATAATTTAAAACCATTAACATGAAATTACTAATATATGAACAATTTGAGTTCTGATTTTATTCATATGTATATAACAATTCATATGTAATTGCCTTGCGCCTGCGCAGGGCTATATTCTGTCTTTCTGTACATGTACATCACGGATTACCTAATAGCAGTGGCATTAAACATATTGCATTAATGTGTAAGTAAGTTCCGCTGAAATCTTCATGTAAGTTTTAAAATAAAATAATATTGACTGATATTGACAAAATACAGTAACAGTTAAAGGTCACTTTGATCACTGCATAAGATCACCACACCTCAATATTATAACATTCAAAGAATAATTAAAAATAAATATATAAGTGACACAGATCAAGCTTAAAAAACTGCACGCATCTTTGATTTATGCAGAATCAGTGATGTTTACGAGGGGTGCGCAATATGTTTTTAGACTGTGTTTCCCCTGCCAGCAGTAAGGGTTTGGTTGAAGGGGTTTTCTGTGTGGAAACAGTCTGAATATCAATTGGACTCCCCTCAATCATATCGATGCTCATAGATAGTGATACAGAAGTGTGGCTATGAAGACAGCAAGTGTGCAGATCAACTCAGCATCCAGACATCTGCTCAACAAACAGCGAGCTTCCAAAAAATGACATATCATGCAAATACATAGTGGTGAAAGAAACCACATCATGTGAACAATACAACCTGTGTTATACTTAATAATAATAAAAATCCATCCATTGAAGGACACCTTTTAAGCTGTGTTGTAGTTGGTATCTATTTTTGAATGAGAAGATATGATTCAGTATTGATTATTTTGCGAGAAAGGTGGACAGTGAGTTTACTCTTGATGGTCGATTAGGAGTTTATGCAGAAACAGTGCCCTCTATTGTCGATATTGCTTGCGTAGGCGCGGTTTTACTCTATTTCTGTATTTTGATCTCCTCCTGAGTTTTGTTTTCCTGCATGTATTTTTCTTCATGCAGTTGCATTTATAGCCGCTCACGCTTTGTCCAGGTTTACCTTTCTGAAATCAGGACGATTTTTTTCTATTACGCAGATCACTAATTAATGTAAGAAAAACGTATATAATGTGATGGCAGTGAAGATGAAAATAAATACATGTATATGAGCGATTGCGTCAAACTCAGCAAGATGCGTGATCGTGATTTATAACTGAAACTCAGAGCTTAACCAGACACTGTGAAATGTGAATTACGATAATTAGAAGCCCACACACACAACTCATTTGACATTTACTAGATGAGCTTGTCGCTGATATTGTTGTCACTTCCTCGGTGGGTAGAAATAATTTAGTTACAGGCATACTACTCGTTGAAAACTCTGAGGAAAACGCTTGGGTGAACGTTTTGATACTAGTCAATTTATTGTTGCTTGTATCTCCACCTGGTGGTGTATTAAGACTGATGGGTGAGGAGTTTTCTAATGTTGTAGAAATTAATTTCAATGGAGAATATGTAGAAGTTTGATCAAAATTTATGTTATTGATATCTGTAGTAGTATCTCCATCATTTCCGGTTTCGTCTGCGCCGGTGCTAAATCTATTTCCGGTTGTAGGTGTGGGTGATGCAGTTTGAATGCTGGTGGTGCGGCTATGAGGCCCAATACTAGTGGAAGCGAATGTACTGAGTATTGGTTGAGTTGTTGTTTGAGGTGCATGAGTGGTGGAAGGCTTAACCTCGCTGGTTGTTAGTATAGCCACACTTGTGTCTTCATCGACATACACCTGTATGAAAACAGATACAATATTATTGCACAGAAAAGCATCAATACGCATACACACTTGAACAATTAGAACATTTTGACCCGTGATGATAAAAGACACAAAATGCAATTAATCACGTATGATTTACAAAGCACATATTAAAGTGACTTAACACTATTGCATCACCCATTGGGACAAGATATCATTTATCTTTTTACTGTCAAAATCACAATTAAATTGCAGTAACCCGCATATCATTACGCTGATTAAAGCTTATGAGAAATGAACAAGCTGAGCTATATGCTGTAAGAACAATATTTCAAATGATTGATAGCAATGGTCAGATTCATCAGGAGCTGGGACAATAGGTGGATTATGCTGATCCTTATTACCAGATATCATTTTTTATCTATTCAATCTCCAGCTCGTTTTATTACTACCTAAACATGTATCGTGTGCTATCCTGGTTTCTTAAAAAGAATATTCCGTGGTAGTATGTCTTTTAAAATCATTCCTGTGATATTTAGAGAGAAAAAACAATCGTCAATATGGAACTGAGATTGAACAAAATCAATTTAAAATAAAATATTAATTAAATGTAAGTCCATATCATAACAAAGGTGGAAAATATAACGTTAATATACAGAGTGAACATATTGTAAAAGTCAGTGTGGAATGTGAAACAAGTGAAAGAGCTGAAGAGATTCCTGTGATATCTTTCCATGTGGTACTTTCAGATATGTGAACTACAGTGTCGCCCTCTGTGGTGCTACTTTTGGCGGAAGCGGAAGTAGACTGAGGCGTTATTGTTACAGTTGTAGGTACCGTTGTTGTTGTTGTTGTTGTTGGTGTTGTTGTTGTTGTCGTTGGTGTTGTTGTCTGTGTGGTCGTCGTTGGGGCGCACGTCTCGCAGCAATTTTCCCGGCCTATTGCTGTGTTACAGTTGGCTTTTGTGCATCCATTCCATTTATCTCCATATTTACATCCTAAAATCAATGACAAATTAAAGGTGATTGATTAGATGCTCATGTGATTAATTCATTTATTCAACGTGACTCTTGACATCCTATTCAATGTATAATCTTGAAGATACTATTAAATTCAATTTAAGGTACTGTTTGGGTGATTGGAAAGTGCACTGAGTGACAGCTGTAAACATTATTGTGAACTGCAGCAGCATGAATCAGCATTATAACGAAATGTCATTAAATTTGACGACTTATGTGCAAAGAAGTAAACATGATATTACACGAAAAAAAGTACTTTGAAAAATCTAATTGAAATGGTAATTGAAAAGTATCTCAGAACTGGTAGACTTGTTGCACTGACATACATGGCCTTTCAAATATTGAATAAATGCACTCGGTCAATCCTATTCAAAGCTGGAGATCGGGTATAAAGCTAAATATATAACATGCAAACACGACTTCACGATGATATCTTAGAAAATGAAAGCAGTCAATAATAGTCAAAGCTAGGGACTTGGAATCCAATGAATATCACGTGACTGTACCTGGTATGCCCGTGTCATACTGTGCGCAGGTATGGCAGCATAAATCATCATTTAGTGGACATTCATGTTTCTGCAAATCCTCACACCACGAGGCCTTGTCTCCATACTCACATCCTGTAAGATAAGATAGAATACATATATACTGTGTACATGTGTGACATTGTCAACATGGGCAATCATTGGGTTAATATATATGTATGTATATTATCCTTGACTCTAATCTAGGGTTCTTAGTATATTATGAAATTCATGAGATAGATCGATCTATATTAATGTCATGCCATCACAGAGACCTTTCCTGCTCTTGTAATATGTGAACATATAGTGGGAGGATTTGCTATATTTAATTAATATAAGAGCAAAACTTCACAAATTAATGGTTTATATATTTTTTATAATTAATAGCACTATTTTTAATCTGTAATATAATTACTTTACTTTGTGTTTGTATACGAAAATTCTTAAAATCTAAAATACATTAATCCTGTAAATGTGACTTCAGTTTTAATTGGCTGTGTCGATTATTGTTCACGAATCTCAATACAATTAGTGTTAATAAACTGATCCATATTTAAGGAACTGTTAAACATTTTTCCTCTTAATTAATTGCTATATATAGTGAATATTAATGCAATTTAAATGACAAAGGAAATTTCGAAACATGTCCATGTATCTCATTATATTCTCATGGATAAAACATAGCATAATGTGTTATGCCCGAAAAGAAATTTGGATTCAACATTGGACCATTTTACAATATATGTCCTAAGGGCTTTCACAGCTTGGCTACCACTATCACAAATAATTTTGATGCAAACACAATAGGTGTGAAAACACGTTAAGATATTTGATGGGAACAAAATAACAAAAGGTGTTGTTCAAGTCTGTTGAACAAAACCCAAATTCGAACCTTCTTGTTTAACATTCATTTGCGAATATATTTCCAAGGATGTTAAAATAGAATGCAAGACGGAAGTCCGATATCACAGCATAAAAACATATACATTCAGAAAAAAAACCAGTGAGTATCTTAAGTTATTACATTACAATTACACCCTAATATGGTACATCTGTGTGGGAAATTTTCTAAATGTTTTTACTTCGCAAGCATTCATGGCAAGGTATAATTTATTTTGGATATTATCACAAAAGAGTTTAACGAAGTTTTAAACATTGCACTGGAAAACGAGTTTAAATGATCGCAATAGGCACCGACAGTTGAGTTGTATTGATGGTTTTATAAACCGGAAATTTATTTTTTTAATATGTAATAGGACCGGAAGTTGAGTTTTAATGATTATGATTGGAACCTATAGTTGACTTTCAATGAATGAAATATGACCGGAAGTCGAAGTTTCACCAGATGAGCAGGTGAATATGCTAATAAGAGGGTCAATAAGGATATCCTCAAATCAAAGGTTTTCAAAGAAATAATATCAAACGTATGTGATTTGGCTACACACCAGAGGGAGACCCAGGCAGCTTCATATTTATACATGATTGACAACAGAGGGCGTTATTTTGATAGCACAAGTATGACGTCACATTTTCGCACCAGCTTGATTTGTCTCCATACTCACATCCTGGCAGCGGGTAATATAAAGAGAACACGTTTATTTGAAATAGGACAAAATATCTCAATCACCACATGTATCAGATAAGGGGCGATCCATTTGATTTTTGTGGGGTGGGGTGGGAGATTTTGGAGAAAAAAATTTATTCACCCACCCCATCCCAGAAAAAAAATTTATTCATTCACCCTACCAAAGAAAAAAAAATTATTCATCCACCCTACCAAAGAAAAAAAATTTATTCATCCACCTCCTTCCAGTTTTTCTATCTTCTATATGGATTGCTTGAAATGAAGGATCAGAGTCTGGGGAAGCAACAAGAAAAAAAATTTATTCACCCACCCCACACCAGAAAAAACATTTATTCACCCACCCCACACCAGAAAAAAAAATTATTCATCCACCCTACCAAAGAAAAAAAAATTATTCATCCAGTACTACTGTCCCACCCCACCCCACAAAAATCAAATGGATCGCCCCTAATGGTTAAAATCCATTTATAAATAGATTGTTTACGAGCACTAAAACCAATTTGATATTTTTTTTTCTATTGATAGAGGCAGAACTTTAATATGTAAATGTTTAGATGTTCTCATTTACAAATCTTATCATATATACACATAGATGAATGTGTTTACCAACAATATTTAAGGATAATCTTAATATATTGAACTATTCAACACTCGACGCTAAATATAGTGCCATGTGTGTTTAATCAAGTTTCCAGAAAATATCAAAATAAATCACATCATATCCAACACAACTCAAGACTATTAATCACATGGGCATAAATACAATGATGCTATGCTCACTTCAAAACATTTACACAATCAAACGTTGTTGATAAATCATGCCAAAGCTCAAAGCATTAACCAGCAACATCAACACAAACATTTTGTCTGTACAAACAGAAGAAAAGAGTGCCTTAATACAAAACATTCAGTGAGCTACTTTTCAGATATATTCTTTACCTGCGATATCTAGAACATTTTTTGAGCATGTGTCACAGCATGTATCTGCATTGCTGTAACAAAATACCCTTTTCTGATCCTTGCAGCTTGCTGCTCCATCCCCATAGGGGCAGTCTGGTGTGGGGACAGAATAGTGAACCATTAAAAAGATTAGTTTACCTTGGAATAGTTCTGGAATGGAGTTGTGACGCCATAAGATCAAAGGCACAATGTGTGATACCGCCAATCCATTGCGTCTTATGACGAATATGAATATGACTTATTGAAGAATGTGTTTTTCAACTTCGTGACAATCATGACTAATCATAGACAGTACCCTCATCTTAGACTCGGGCACATCGCGAGTGAAGTGTTCTATGTTTTGTACTGATTATGGAAGCATAAATTTGATTTTTCTTCTCAAAGTATAGATGATCCTATAACGTTTTAGAATGTCAGTTGTTTCCACACAATATGCCCAACGTGTAAGAATACAAATGTGTCATTGATTTCATTAGATATTAAACAATTCTGTCAACTTGCACAATGTTCACATTTAGTTCACACTATCGACACATTCATTGGCAGGCTTATACAATGTATCATTTTTAAATTTTTTGTTTATGATATTATTTTCAAATTTGCCATTACTTTACATGTAGATGCAAGGCGAGTTAGCATTTACATATGGGGCCTATTTAGCTGTTACGTGTTAAATGTTACCTCTTCTGCGTCAAATGCTGCATATGCTTGTAATGCTAGGAAAAAAGCATTTTGTTTCACATGACTTTTGTGAGTAGAAAATGGGTGGGGGGATCTCTTTTTAGCCTGGATAGGATAGTTGCTACTATTACCCGGCCTCTATGGGAATAGTCTGACCTGAGAATTGAACTTCATACAAACAATGTCGATGAGAAAAAAAAATTGGTCTATTGGTTTTATATGAATTCATATTTACCTGGCATCTGTTCATCATAGAGTTGTCCACAGCTACCACAGCAGAGGTCGCTGTTTATCTTTATGTAGCAGTACCAAGGTTTGGAGCTTATCATCTCTCCACACGTCATAGAGTTATCCCACAGAAGCTCAGAATAATCGCCAAATAAACACTCCTCTGAACAAAATAAAATACAGAATTAATTGAACATGTACAACATAGGTTGTCAAACAGTTTAGTTTTTATAATATTGTCATTATGTTTATTTAGGTTATAACTTACCATTTGCTTGAGGCGCTTTAGCGTCATATACACAGTCCCCTCTGTAACACCACTGTGAATAAGAATTAGCAAAGATATATTAAAGGTGAATCAGAGTCAGTTGAGAAAAGTTACCATCTGGAGTATAGCATCTCCTCGAATTGATGCAGTATCAGCCAGTAATATATATATATATATATATATATATATATATATATATATATATATATATATATATATATATATATATTTATGTATATATATATATATATATATATATATATATTTATATATATATATAAATATATATATATATATATATATATATATATATATATATATATATATATATATATATATACAATCAATAGAAGATGATGAGTAGACGTATTTATAAATCAAATACAATATATTCATGTTTTTAATATTGTGATTTTCTACCTTATTATTGCCACACGTGGTGCCCTCTAGTGCTCCAATATTTGAGCGGATGTAACAACCATCTTCCTGTGGGTTGTAGCAAATCATATTCTTGCAGATCCGTTCTGTGTCATTCTTGGTCTGCCATGCGGAAATAAAATAAAATAAAATAAAATAATATATATATATAAATATATATATATATATATATATATATATATATATATATATATATATATATATATATATATATATATATATATTTTATATGTCCAACATTAGTATCAATGCCCATTACTGCCAGCGTCCTACATTAGTACCAATGCCCGACATTGATACAAGTATCCTACATTTCCATGCAATGGTACCAGTATCCTATATTGGTTCCAGTATCCTACATTTGTACTAGTATCCTACATTTGTACTAGTATCCTACATTGGTACTAGTATCCTACATTTGTACTAGTATCCTACATTGGTACTAGTATCCTACATTGGTACTAGTATCCTACATTGGTTCCAGTATCCTACATTTGTACTAGTATCCTACATTGGTACTAGTATCCTACATTTGTACTAGTATCCTACATTGGTACCAGTATCCTACATTGGTACTAGTATCCTATATTGGTTCCAGTATTCTACATTGGTACCAGTATCCTACATTGGTACCAGTATCCTACATTGGTTCCAGTATTCTACATTGGTACCAGTATCCTACATTGGTACCAGTATCCTACATTGGTACTAGTATCCTACATTGGTACTAGTATCCTACATTGGTACTAGTATCCTACATTGGTTCCAGTATCCTACATTGGTACTAGTATCCTACATTGGTACTAGTATCCTACATTGGTTCCAGTATCCTACATTGGTACCAGTATCCTACATTGGTACTAGTATCCTACATTGGTACTAGTATCCTACATTGGTACCAGTATCCTACATTGGTACCAGTATCCTACATTGTTACCAGTATCCTACATTGTTACCAGTATCCTATATTGGTACCAGTATCCTACATTGGTACCAGTATCCTACATTGGTACCAGTATCCTACATTGGTACTAGTATCCTACATTGGTACTAGTATCCTACATTGTTACCAGTATCCTACATTGGTACTAGTATCCTACATTGTTACCAGTATCCTATATTGGTACCAGTATCCTACATTGGTACTAGTATCCTACATTGGTACTAATATCCTACATTGGTTCCAGTATCCTGCATTGGTACCAGTATCCTACATTGGTACTAGTATCCTACATTGTTACCAGTATCCTACATTGGTACCAGTATCCTACATTGGTACCAGTATCCTACATTGTTACTAGTATCCTACATTGTTACCAGTATCCTATATTGGTACCAGTATCCTACATTGGTACTAGTATCTTACATTGGTACTAGTATCCTACATTGGTTCCAGTATCCTGCATTGGTACCAGTATCCTACATTGGTACTAGTATCCTACATTGTTACCAGTATCCTATATTGGTACTAGTATCCTACATTGGCACTGGTATCCTACATTGGTACCAGTATCCTACATTGGTACCAGTATCCTATATTGGTACTAGTATCCTACATTGGCACTGGTATCCTACATTGGTACCAGTATCCTACATTGGTACCAGTATCCTACATTGGTACTAGTATCCTACATTGGTACCAGTATCCTACATTGGTACCAGTATCCTACATTGGTACCAGTATCCTACATTGGTACCAGTATCCTACATTGGTACCAGTATCCTACATTGGTACCAGTATCCTACATTGGTACCAGTATCCTACATTGGTACCAGTATCCTATATTGGTACTAGTATCCTACATTGGCACTGGTATCCTACATTGGTACCAGTATCCTACATTGGTACCAGTATCCTACATTGGTACTAGTATCCTACATTGGTACCAGTATCCTACATTGGTACCAGTATCCTACATTGGTACCAGTATCCTACATTGGTACCAGTATCCTACATTGGTACCAGTATCCTACATTGGTACCAGTATCCTACATTGGTACCAGTATCCTACATTGGTACCAGTATCCTACATTGGTACCAGTATCCTACATTGGTACCAGTATCCTACATTGGTACCAGTATCCTACATTGGTACCAGTATCCTACATTGGTACCAGTATCCTACATTGGTACTAGTATCCTATATTGGTACCAGTATCCTACATTGGTACCAGTATCCTACATTGGTACCAGTATCCTACATTGGTACCAGTATCCTACATTGGTACCAGTATCCTACATTGGTACCAGTATCCTACATTGGTACTAGTATCCTACATTGGTTCCAGTATCCTGCATTGGTACCAGTATCCTGCATTGATGCCAGCGCATTACTTCATCGATACCTACTGTCCCTAAAGACATATAAAAAATACAAACCCCACAGAACCTTGATCCTTGTCCATAGATGTTTGTACACTGTAAGTCCAGGCCGTATCTCTGACCAGGCTTCTCACTTAGGTAGGTATTATATTCTGTGCTGTTGTACACTTGGCCTTTATCTGTCAGGCAGTTGGAGTTGGCACTGTAAGTGTCAAGAATGACATTTAAAGAAACCTGCATTATATTTAGCATTAATATCGTAGTTACGAGGGTATTTAAATGCACATAAACAAACCTTTCTAATCTGAGACAAATAAAGCATAAAAAGGGAATTGCATTTTGATCATTAAGACAAAGATATTTATATGAAGATTTTGTTGCTCCCTCGCACATCCACAAATTAAATAAAAGATTAAATAATCCACATAAAAGACTTTACCTTATTCTTATGAATATTTGCTTTGGTGTGATGGGGTACTAACATTATCACATAAATTGCAAACAAAACATAGAAAAATATAAGTATATGAGAAAATAGAAAGGTACTGACACATTGAGTTCTTGAAGTCTGGTCCAAAACTCATTAATAGAGCACGATGAGAAGGTGAAGATATTGTCATAGTTGTCTGGTTGTCTTGTCTTAAGGGTGGCAGTCATGATATATTGGTCTTCCGCCAAACAACTATTGTTCCCGTCATGCACTGCACCAAGACTGTAACATGCACAAACATAACTGCACTTAAAAATTAGTTTTGTTAATCCTGTGCATGAATTCAACTTTAATTAACACTAAATCTCAGATGTTATCTCTAAAACCTACACCCATGGGCATGAGAAAATAAATGTTTTATATATGTCCCAACTCATGTTATATTGATAGAGTTGCTTACTTACGTCCCAACTGATATGATAACAGAGAGAGTTGCTTACTTACGTCCCAACTGATATGATATCAGATAGAGTTGCTTACTTACGTCCCAACTGATATGATATCAGATAGAGTTGCTTACTTACGTCCCAACTGATATGATATCAGATAGAGTTGCTTACTTACGTCCCAACTCATGTGAAAACAGATAGAGTTGCTCACTTATGTCCCAACCCATGTGATAACCGATAGAGATGCCTACTTATGTCCCAACCCATGTGATAACCGATAGAGTTGCTTACTTATGTCCCAACCCATGTGATAACCGATAGAGTTGCTTACTTATGTCCCAACCCATGTGAAAACAGATAGAGTTGCTCACTTATGTCCCAACCCATGTGATAACCGATAGAGTTGCTTACTTATGTCCCAACCCATGTGATAACCGATAGAGTTGCTTACTTGTGTCCCAACCCATGTGATAACCGATAGAGTTGCTTACTTATGTCCCAACCCATGTGATAACCGATAGAGTTGCTTACTTATGTCCCAACTCATGGAATAATAGATAGAGTTGCTTACTTGTGTCCCAACTCATGCGCTGTTACTGTGGCGCTCTGCATACTTCCTGTATCTTCCACAATGGACTGTTTGCTGGTACCGCATATCCCTTTAACATACGACTGACCTATGGATGACAAAAGGCACATCGAAAATCCAGTGTGATTAGAGCCATTACTGCCGGTGAAAACAACCATTCTAACAACCAGACACTATTTAACAACATTACAGGACACACCAGAATCATTGATTGAGTTATAACGCTTCTGAGTGTTCTTCTTTTCAACTCTTATTTTTTATTATTTCATGATTACAGATACGTGGTTTACAGTCAGGTTATTTGTCTGAAGATGATTATCCAAAACTCTCCGGTGTGACAGTATTACATAACCTACCTGTAGTTAGGATGGATTTTTGGCCAGATTCTGCCATATGAAATATATTGTGTCTGAAAAGAATAATTTGATTCTCAATATTTTATTCATTTTATCTATGTTTTGTTGTATATGGTACCTTTAGCATGATCCACAATTACATGGCCTGGTAAGGGTCAATATTAAATATGTACCAGTCAATATAATGGCCACTACTCTATAAAAAAGTACCAGTTAATGGAACTGGTACCAGTTAATATAATTGATACTAGTCAATATAATTGGTAATAGACAATACAATTGGCATTAATAAATTTAATTTAAACCAATCAAAACAATTGATACCAATCCATATGAAAAATACACTTATCAACAGAATTGCTACCGGTCAATATAAATAACACCTGTCAATATAATCTCTTCCAATCAAAATGATTGCTACCAGACAATTAGAATTAGTGGTAAAAAGTAATTAGTGACACTTAAAATCTTCAAGGAAGAGTGCTTAAGAGTAACATCGCTCACCCTGTGAAAAGGACCACATGGTCATAATGTAGATAGTGTGTCCTTTGATTGACCCAGGCTTTGAATTCCGTCAGAGCATTGTCCACGTTGACTATCAGACCATGGTTAACTGGATTCTCCTGGTTTTTGGCGGACTCCGTCCAACTCGAATCGCCCTCGGTCTGTTAATCATTGAAAATGAACATTTTATTGGAATATGATAATATGTTAATCACATTACTTTATTTATCTGTCTTTTCTCTATAAGAATATATATTGTAACCTCAAATGCAATTTGAATTTAATGTACAAACACACTGTCATCTGTTAGAATAGATAAGACCAATTTATACATGAATTACCCATGGCTTTCTCTCTTACATAGCCTCTGGGCGATATTTTAAGTGAATTATTTACCGTTGATATATACAGCATTGAGAGGATTGTTCTGTAACCGAATCTGCTATCCTGAATGCTTTCATAGCGCAAACTCACCTACAATCAATCAATTACAATGAATCCTTAGAATATCAATATTGTAAAATAATCCACCTTTAAATCTTGAAGTTATTAATAAAGTAAACAATTACATTGCAAAGCAAATTTGGGAGTTTTGCTGCTCGCTTTGTTACTATTGTTTATCTAAACTGTTTACCTCATTAGCCACATGGGCAAAGTAGTATTTTATTTGTGCTATGGCATCATCAGCTTTTTGTGAGTCAGGTTTCGTGCTTTTGCTCTTCCATCTGGAGGAAATCAAATATTTTATTATGTTATTAGCAGCTAAAGAATACATGATATATGGACTTAAAAGGAAAATATAACATTAGGAGACAGAAATTATTAAATTAACACCTAATCAATTAGTTGTGTAAAAAACCTATTGCCTATATATTTTGTTCTTTACTGTACCAGATATTTCCATTCCCATTTCTAGTGTAATCTATCAGCTGACTTTGATTACTGTTTAATTACCTTTTATATATTGCATAATCTATGACAAAAGCAATCTCTATCTCATAAATTGGAGTAATCCCACGTTTCCTTCTTGAAAGAATATTTGAAACTTTCTCCTGATCTACTACTGAAATGATACAACACAGTGCTTATTTTAGTATATTTTGTTATATGACATTTTAAAAATACATCACAAACGTTATACTGATGATAAAAAATATATCTATATATCGCAAACGCGTTACTGACGATATAATACCAGATAGTTATTGTCATAATTCTATTTTTTTTATAAAGTTGTCAACTTGTTTTTTTCGTATATCACTGAGCTTAAATGCTTTACCTTTTGTGGTATGGCGGGAATGGTATGCAGATATCATGTGACCTGTTTGACGCATGCGCGCAGTTGACTTGCGCAAACGATGTGTTGAGGTAGTCATTGGTTTGATCTTATATGTTACTCCATCTTTTCTGAAAACTCCATCCTTTTTAAAAGAAAGTACATTTAATATGCTTCGTAATATAATGAATATAACTTATGACCTAATGAACATGACTTAAAACTTTAGATTAATTTGTGAAATGTGTCTCTCACAGTAAACTTCTTTTATAACCAAATATTAAGGGTTAATATATTTGATAGATTTAAGAGCATGTCCGGGACCGGGGAGGGGCACGATACCGGAAGGATATATGCGATAATATATGCAAAGAAATGAATGATACTAACCAGTTTATAATGTGGACCCACTCCTTGTAATGATATTGAGGCTCCTGAGATCAAGTCTTGATATAAACATATGGTATTCTTTATCTGAAAATGTAATATATATTCTCCATGTAATATCTATCATTAGGTTTAACCACTCAGATTATTTTAATATTAAGGGAATAAGCTGATTCACTAGTATAACGCATGACTGAAAATATATATGAAAATAAATTCTAGTGTGTAATTTAGGAGGTTTTAGCAATTATATTCTATATGCAATAATAATATTGGAATCTACCTTATTATGCCATAGGAGTTGTGTATTGTTGATACCGAGAAATACTGGGATATTATTGAAATCGGTCCAGGAATTAAGGCCCAGAGAGAGCTTGTGCTGCGTGGTGCCGATGTAGAAGTTGGCTTGGACATGACCTGGGCAAGAGGAGGGGCTAGCATCTCTGGCCGAGATCTCTATGTTAATAGGTGTGAAAACTGTGCCTATAACATATTGAAACATCAACATATTAATCACCAACAACTCCATCAATTCAAATCAGATAATATTTCAAGGTTAAGTATGACTCTAATTACATGGTAAAATACGTTGAAGTGATGAATAAAAATATTATAAAACTTCTCCAAAGTGTATGATGGTGGAAACAGCTATTTATAAACAGGCACAGAAATGAGATATATCTTAAAGTTTCCATTGACTTATAATAACCCATTGCATTATGTTCGTCACTGCCTGCATGTGTGCAAGAGAGAGTATCTCAGTTCAGTCTATATACATGTATATACAGGAATCATATATCTCTATTTGAAAGTTAGATATAGGAAATATTAATGTATACTTGTGGCCAGATATCTTTTGTCCTAAGGCTTTAACATTCATATATTTCCATACGGTAAACACTCTTTATTCTGCAACAAACCTGTTTACTGCGTAAGTTCTAGTCTGTTTGTTATACCTGTCTTGTATACGCTTTGCTAATTTGATCACGTAATTCGATACACTGAAACAGCCATGACAAGGTGTGTACCACGGTGTGACCAATTTTTCCATCCATTGTGTGGGATATCACACTTCAATATCCGAGAATAATCAAGCATGTTTTGGCAGTTTGTGGCATAGATCATGTCACATGGGTGGACCGTTTTTTCACCCATCAGCAGAAAGAAATGCCTACTAAGAATGTGAGACTTTGACATAATTCAAATGCGGTATACAAATATATCTTAACAGGTTGATCATTTATTGCAACTTATATTTTATTAAGACAGATAATTTAAAAAAAAAGGCCGTACCATTGTCGACTATTGTAAGCTTTTTAAATACAATTTTCTATGTTATCCACATGGTAATATAAATTATCCAAATCTCTTTTCCACTGGAAGTCGATAGTTCTGTACAGGGGCTCACTTGCAGAAGGTTATCCTCAAGGCATCAAAATAGTAGTTCTACGATGAACTATATGTTTATCATAAAGTTCTAGAATATCACGTAATGTCAATATGTCTATTTTCTCTTCTATTTCAGTGACATTCTGCTTGTTTGAAGCCTACATTTTATTGCTAAATGAAGACGCCTATATGGTACCAAACTTGTGTATAGAATTATGATATTGGCAGAATACAAACACACACATATGTACTGCCGAAACAAACATGTTTTCATCTTAAGAGACAATTTGGTGTTGTGCATGCAGAGGGAATACATGTTTGTGTACCTTAGTTTATACTTTATAGGAAATCATTATCTATGCAATTTGGATAATCTGAAATCATTTGTGTTTTTTTCTTGCGAAACAATTGCTTATGATACATGATAACATACTCACTGATTTTATTTCATTTCATATTTGATAGAATTAAAATATGATTTAATTAATAAATTATAACTCCAACACACGGAATATTGTTTGAGGGTCTGATAAACGTCTATTTACAATGTTCGTTTTACTTCCGGCACGAATCACAGCATTTAGGACATTAACTATTGTACATTTATTTTATTTTTTATTTGTTTATTTATTATAGTGACACATGTTACAAATAATAGCAAAATTTAAACAAAAAATAACATAAAATCCACCCATTTTGGGTTATGAGTCACTCTGATATAAAATATTACTTATTTACCTGGCGCCAGTGTACATGTAATACATTGACAATAAAGAGAAAAATGTGACATTTTCTTAATTATAAAGTAACTTCCTTCGTTTCATATAGCAATTATATAAACAGTTTCCAGTGCATTTGACTAAATCCTCATCATTCATTAAAATATAAAGCTTCACATCATCATCATATTCAAGAAAATCATTATAACATTCCATTGCATTTGTGAACAGAGCATTTCTATATAAAGTATAGCATGGACATCTTAACAGAAAGTGAATTTCATCTTCCACATCATTATGATCACATAATTCACATATTCTGAAGTGCCAGGGTATATTGGAGTATCTTCCGGTCTCCACTTTCAATGGTAAAACACCTGTTCTAAACTGGGCAAAAATTGATTTCTTTGCCCTATTATAGATTTGTTTAACATATAGTTCTGTTCCAAATTTTGATTTAAATAAATTATAAGTTCTCAATTTAGCTTGGTGTTGTCTATCCACATTCCATCCTTGAATATCTAATTCATGTTTCAGTATTCTGACTTCATTTACATTAATATGTTCTTTATTCAGGATTTTTCCTTCTAAATTAAGATTCTGTAATAGTCTAAATAAGTCTGAGCACCAGCTATTATTCATTTCAATATCTAATAGAAATACTTTTTTACATAATCTAGTATCATCAGCCTTAAGAAGGCGATTCCACAATCTAACAATACACTGGTATCTTTTATTTTCCGCTGAGATCCACCCCATGTCCACCATAATAGCAAGATTTGGAGTAAACCTGTGGACCCCTAGGAACACTCTAATTGCCCTATTCTGAATGGTAGAACAGCAGGAATATTTCTTAAAGCCCCAAATTCCTGAGCCATATGTCAGTATGGGGTCGACATTGGTTTGGAATAACTTTGTGTAAGTGTCAAATCCAAGTCCTTTTATTGATTTCATTTTTGAAATAATTTTACCTAGAGCCCGACCTGCAGAATCAGCTAATGTTTTGGCTGCTTGGTCAAATGTGAGAAATTCATCAAAAATAATACCCAAATATTTATATTGCTCTACAGTTGAAATACACTGATTAGAATGTCTGGAATACCTGAGAAAAACAAATATCCGAATAAATAGAGCAGACTGTAATACAGTTATATATTGATGTTATATGACTTAATGTCCATGTGGCATTCATCGCATATGAGACACTTCCCACACCCTGGTATATCGTCCAGAATAAGACAAAGTAAAACAGATGCCTTGTTGGAAGACTGGCTTGAATGTGTGAAAGTACGTGAACACATGCACCAATATGTGCACCATATTTATTAGCTGTGCTTACACATAACAAAGCTGATTATTCATAAAAATATGATAATAAAAACTGTATATAACAAATTAATGATAATAAAAACTATACATAACAAAAACTGTACATAACTGATAATAAATACATAACAAAGCTGATTATTCATAAAAATATGATAATAAAAACCTTGTTTTAGTATAACCTACTAAAGTACTACATGTAAATATGAGGGCAGGAGGCAACAAAGCCCATCCTCTCACCCGGATCCTTTTGAGTGGGAAATACTAGGCAGCCTTTGAAGTTCAGAATAACATGAATATATGTATACACCTGAATGAAGTCCTCATTCAGGCTTCGTCTATACATGTATTATCTTATGGAAAGGGTGGCCCACGGCATCATCAATTAAATGCTATCTTTTATCTTTTTAGATATGTCCTGCTTTGTCCAGCAGGTTTAATCACAGATGGTGCCAAACACTCTACTCGGTACGCTTTGCCTTGGGTGCAGAGTTTTTCCAAATGTTAGGAAGTTTATTATTGTGAAGAGAATGTTTATCAGAATAATAAAGAAGGCAGGTTGGCTGTGAGCATATATGCACCTGAGGTCATGAAAGTTTTGTCAAGTAACCTTGGCCACATTTCAATGGAGACAACATCACATCTTCGGCCCCGAAAAGAATTCGAGGTACATTTCGATCACCTTGAGGCCACTATGTTTTAAGTCTTTTCACAGCTTGGCTGCCAGTATCACAAATGAACAAAATTAGTTCGAATTCATTCTCCGCTATCCCACATTCAATGTTTTTAAGCTCACATGAAGGTTCCATTCTAAAGACTTTCTTTTCAAAGTTTGGTATTTCCTCTTATATGTAAGGTCAAATACATGCCATGAGATAATCAACATATTGTGTGTATAGGTGGATTACCTGTGTCACACCGTGAGAATATGTAACCAACATGAGTACAACTTCATTTACATCATTTCTTTCCTGAATGACCTCTACGATAACATTTGTATGTCTTGTTTGTTTACCACTTTGTTATTTGTCAAGAGACAACTATCAGTTTAAAATTGGCTTTGATTCTTCTTTAATTAAGTGAATAATTTTCATCATCAGCATCATATTAAACACCCAAGACATTAAAGAAGTATCTATATTCGTCAATGAGATGATTCACATGCAATCTGTTATAATCACAATACATGGACACAAAACTGTATGCATATCATTATATATGACAATACATAGATGACAGTCTAAGGAAACACAGTTCCGGTATATCCTTAATCAGATGCAGACAGGTGAATAATACTTAAGCTCAGATCAGATAATTCTAAATGTCTTAACTAACAGGCTCTTATCTAAATCATATCGTGATAACAAGAACGGTGAGACCTATCCCAAATATTCGCAACAGCGGAACTAACTTCAGTACAAAATTCTCTTTGGTGCACTCAGCTTTCTTGTGGATAATTCACTGTGTTATATGTATAAATGTCCCATATATTTATACAAATCCGTACCATAATATAATGATTGTTTTAGTAAAACATGAATTATCATAAATGTATGGACTCTAAATCAACTTAAAATGGTACACATTAAATAAAGTGCATTTACAAGTTGTATCCATGGTAACAGTGCAATTTTCACAGCTGTAAGTATCATAAAGAAAAAATCGACCTTTAAACATGGGAAGGGTTTCTTGTCATCCACTAAAACCACCACAGACAGTGTACACATGGTGGACACAATGTTTACCTTGTGATCCACCGCAGTCAATGCTGAACCGTAGTCTTGCCCCATTTCGTGTTTTGATCCAACACCATAATAATGAGCGATATCAGAGTATACCTCTAATTTAACACTGTGCTATTATATAATACCTATTTTACATACCTCCATGTGCCAATGTTCTGTCGAGGGCGATGTATAATAACAGGTAAAAGCATATCTGTAAGTCTATGAGCGTTTTCCACCTGAACATGTTTACCATCTTAGTATTTCTGCTTCAGGTTTGGATACCTGTTCCTATCACCTGTACATGTCTACCTGCCACAGTTCTGCTTGGGTGCTTAACCGCGGTATACGTCATTCCATGAGTCACACTCTATTCCTTATATAGCAACCTCATTTCCGTGAAGCTATGACTCCTGAAAACACCCCTTTGTCTGATAAAAGGGCGACACTGAAAACGTGTTGTGGTGATGTCCATATAACGATCTGTCTATTTATACATATATCTATCTCTGCCTTCGTGAGAGTTGCTGACTGCTTACTTGATCCCGACCAGAAAGGCTGATATCGATTGAATGATTGATCTGGCAAAGCCTCCACCAGTGCATCACTGTTAAATCATTAATACCAACTGGGATGAAGATAATACTCGCGAATATCATCATTAGTATGCATATTCTACCGATAGAGCAGTACATTAATCTGTTAAACATCTTTTTTCAGTTTAAAGGGTTTCAGACAGTGATATAATTCAATCTGCGTTTAAATGAATTCTGCAAATATGAATATATATATATATATATATATATATATATATATATATATATATATATATATATATATATATATATATATATATATATATATAGTAATTCAGTGATGCCGGGAGATGGGACATGGCTCAGTTGGTAGGATGTCTTTATCCCATGCTAAACGTCAGGCATCCTAAACAATTCTGGGATAAGGGGTTTCACTTAAGGGATTTCAGGGCTCAGACATGTTTGCAAAGAAACTATAAGACAGGACTGAAAAGCTGACGACTTCAAGATTTAATAATTGAATGGCTCAATGTAGTTAAAAGCATTGACTTACATAATATTTAATTTCAATCAGTACTGTTTTCTTTTTTTTTAAAATTCAGCATGCATTCTACATGATACAGAATAGAGGCAAATTTAGATTTTTAAAATGCTAGATATTTTTATCAAATTATCATTATAATATTTAACATATCCAAAGAATGACCCGAACATATTTTAAGTGCTTACATAAGTAAGGACAATATATTTTTAAACAACACACCAAAAGTATTGCTTTGAGATATAACTAGTCTTATATCATCATTTAGTATATTATACACAATTTTTATCACTGAATTATGTCGATCCTATGAAACTAAAAATGTAAATATTGTTAATATTTCAAACTTTCATCGATTGTATTGACTACAATCATACAAATCATACATTCATATACATTCATATACATCAAACGATTATATTGACAACAATCATACAAATCACACAATCATACAAATCAAATGATGTCACTCACTGGGGTTAAAGAAAATCTAAAAAGACTTTTCGGAATTCTTCAGTGATAAAATAAATTATAGAGAAATTAAAGACAAAGATGACGTTACTCACACCGGAAGGAAAAACTAAATTGAATTTTAAAATAGAAAGAATATATATCTCTCGAATATTAAATGGCCTGTACCAAGATACCCATATTACACAAGGGCTTGCCTATGTAGATGTCCTGTAATGTTTTAATCTGAGCATGGGACGAATTGATGACTAAAACATTGTAAATCAACATAGATAAGCGACATCCTTCCTTGTGGTATCTTCAGTTTATATCACATGTGTTTTTACCTCTTAACAAATTTATGTTAAACGCTTTAGTATGCAAAAAGATATAAGATTATCATCGCACTTGACCTAGTTTTTATGTGCTAGTATAAATCCCAATATTTCTCGGTCAGAACAAGGGGTCTGAATCACGTTACACTCGGATTGTCAATCAAGGTACAGGACAAGTTGTTACAATACTTGATAATCATACTCATCAAGTCCTTACAATAGTTGATTCAATACCCAAAATTGTCAGAAGAAATCTGAACATATCAAAATGAGGTCATTCCAAATCACGTTTATTAAATTTCATGAAATGATTATTTCTTTCATTAACATTTTTCGTTCAATTTAGTCCAAATAGACAAGTGTGTCACCGGGACTTAATGCCCTCCTCTATCTGAAGAGAGACTACGATATTTGTGTTTAAATATGCTAGCCAATATGATATACTTCTCAATGGAAAGAAAACTTTTATCTTCTTTTGTAGAATATCTCCTCCTAAACCATCGGATCCAAACAAGTATATAAATAGGTAAAAGATTAGACGTGTTGAAAGGGTTGTTCAGGTCGTTCATCAAATTCTGGCTGTATATTTAATTTTGATTTATCTTAATGTGTTAATGAATTCAATAAATGATGTTAGATGTCTTTGGGCTGATTTTAAAGTTATATAGGTTCTTAAATAAGATATTATATATAAATATAGGTATTGCACAATCCTTTATGGTAATCGGATTCTTCCTTTATTTAACAAATGTATTGAGGATTTGTCGAGGGCCTGGAGATAAGGGAATATTTAGCATATACCCTCAATGAGTCATAATATAACATAGCAAATGTTGAATTATGGCTGTAAAATGCAGTAAAATGTGAAAGAAATGGCCTTTAAAAGTGATAATATTAGTGTAAATACTATTTCTAATATGGGAATATGTATCTCATACTCCATCATGGGAGATAATTATTGATATTTAAGAGACGAGTATGAGATGAATATGCTATGAAAATGCTAATATGGTTATTCTAGAAATCAATGCTGTCTAAGTATTGAAGAGCTTTATGCAGGGGAGATGTTTGATGTTAATTATTAAAAAGTGTTAGTACATGTCTGAGGGAGATAATTATCGCTTAAACCACACGGTTCTTCACACAGATATGTCTCCACACACACACACACACACACACACACACACATACACACACACACACACACACACATATATATATATATATATATATATATATATATATATATATATATATATATATATATATATATAATTTTCCTGTTTTCCTTATGATAATTTTTATCTATGTCTATGTTATTGCTTTCAATATGTCTTCCTTCATCAAAGCGTCTGAAAAATATACCCAATTTTCTCCAGTCCCTGATAAATTAATGATCTTTCCCTTATATACCTTTTATCTTTTTCTTCATGACAATGTTTACTTATAAACTGAATAGATATCAGTCACTTGAATTGATAAATATATCTAGTGTATACACATATTACTCTACTTATCAGATAGGAGATATATTGTGAATTCATATGCCGTCCTATACCCGGTGACCTGTATTCATCGATATAACTCATTCCAATAAAAAAAACTATCGCGGAATAAAATATCTGAATTGAAAGTGTTTCGGCAAGGAATTTCCTGTGTTTGGAAGGGTCCTGTGGCAGACATGAAGCAATTCAGACCTGGAACCCTGTGACCAGTAAGTGGTGAGTTAAGTTGATAACATCCCGTGGTGTAACTCTTACTTCTTGTTTTTTTCATCCACAACACATATCTTTGGTTGTTAGAGTTTGATTTATTTTAACACGTCACATTCAAAAGAGACGATTTGCTAGTTTTAAACTTATTCCACAATTTGTTTTCAGCCAACAATGAAAATTGTATTCATCTTCGTCGAAAGCAGATGAAATCTAAATGAACCTAGATGAAATTTTGAGACAATTTTCTACTATCATTCAAATAACTAAATGTTTGGCTACCACTTTCACAAATGATTTTACTGCTAACACAATACCTGCATATGCACTCCTGCTTAAACAGTAATCGACATTTAAATCCCTTATGTTATGTTTTAATGAGTTGGCATGGAAATTATGTCAGCCATGTCATCGTTTATTCTTACTTTCCATTTATGATTATATCTAACATTTAAATATAACTTGATTAAATGGTATTTGAAAAACAGTTATAATGAAATAGGTCATAACGTTTATTACCATGGGGAATTATACCTGAGTTTGGTGATGTAACACTGGAGAAAGGACGAGACCCACTTGCATGTAAAGCATGACAGGGATTGAGCCTATTTTACCTGACAGGTATGAACACATACCTTAGAGGTTACCATGTGTTGGTAAATTTGTCTCATTGTAATATCAATGTGAGAGTAGTTAATTATGTGAAACCAATAAAATATATGAAGCTAAGCAAAATGGCTTCCGGAAGAATAGATCGTGTGAAGACCATATATTTGCTTGAGTCTTGAGCTAAATAACTATGTTATGGATTGGTTTGATATAAGTAGTGGAGTAAGGCAGGGTGATTCTCTTTTATCCTACCTTATTTGGTCTGTATATCAAGGATCTGATTAGTAAGTTGAATGTTTTGAATCTTAGAATTAAATGTGAAGAATTTGTTATCTATTTTTGCATTTGCTGATGATATTGTTGTGGTTGCAGAAGATATACAAATGATTCTTGATTGTGTATAAAATGGAGACTTAAAGTTATACCGACAAAACCAAGGTAATGCATGTTAGGAATAAGAGGAAACATAGAACCACACATGATTTTACCTTTGATAGAAATGTGATAAATGTTGTAGATAAATATAAATATCTTGGTATCCTGATAAATGAACATATGGATTTAAATCAGACAGCTTTTGTATTAGCAGCTGCAGCAGGTAGGGCACTAGGATCAGTAATTTCTAAATTCAAAGCCTTAAAGAATGTCGGTTATGAGCCATTCAACAAAATGTTCCATGCAAATGTGGTAGCCATTATGAGTTATTAATCAGAAGTTTGGGGATGTAAAGGTGATGTGCCAGCAGATAAAGAACAGTACAGAGCTATTAGATGCTACATAGGGCTTCGTAGCAAAATACAATTGTTGGCACTAGAGGGCGACATTGGATGGAAATCTTGTAATGTGGGAGAACATATAGATATCGTACCTCTCTATAAAAGGCTAATATGGATGAACACTGATAAATTAGAAGAGTGTTTGAATGGGAGTATAGGATACATGTGTAAAATTGGTCATATGATTGGCAACAAATAATTATTCAGTGAATCTGAATAACGTATATAATCAGAAAAATATGTCATATCAGTACAATTCAAAGCACAACAAAATAACAACTGGGAAAAAATTACCACACATATGTTACACACATATATTTCATTCAACGGAGTGCACAGAGGATTATATAAACCATCGTCATAACAGAAAAATACATTCTTTATTTGTTCATTTTTATGTGGAAATTCTGCCACTTCATATTGAAATAGGTAGATTTAGAGGTTTAAAACCAGAGGAAAGCATATGTTTTCTGTGTAACACAGGTGAAACAGAAACAGAAGTACATTTTCTGTGTGTTTGTGAACCTTATTCTCAATTGAGGAGGATTATGTTTAAAAAAAATTATTATCTTGAACTTAATGAAATGCCAAATGAAGCAAAGCGCCAGTATAGTATGTAATATAATTGGAAAGTATTATGTACATTTAGGTATTTATAGTTAATGTTTGGGAAATGCACTCCAATAATTTATATCAACGTACACAGGTTCCAGCTAATGTAAATAGTGTAATGTGATTGAAATGGTTGATAAGTCTTTAGGGGCTGGATTTAAATAGCAAAGTGTCTATTTTGAAATTATGTAAAATTGTGAACAATACTACTACAAATAAAATATAAACATACAAACATACAAAACATACAATGTGGCCAACCAATCATGAAATTTGACTAGACTTTTAATAAACAATTTTATCATCGTCTCATTTCAACAAGTTGGAAGCAAGTGTTGTTTGTTTTTGTGGAAATTATCTGTGGAAATATTTATCATATTGCAGATTTGAAAACTTAAGTAGGTGCGTTCAAGCTTAAAGATCAATATATGTTTTCAAACTTCACATTTATTCATGCTTGAAAGTTTTCCTTGAAAATTGTCCTTGAAAAAAATCCTTTGAAAGGGTTATAAATAAATATATGTGCAGTGAAATGGAGTTATCTTTACATATCTGCGAGCTTTGTCAACTGTTCTCAACTGGCAAATAGGTAAGAATCAAACTAGGTTTTATTCCTTGCATAAAATAACTGACCTCTACTCCTGTGAGGTATAGTACCTATCCAATGTTGGAGTATAAAATTCAAGGTAGCTTTTTATCCAACAGACCAGGAGATCATTCCAGAGCTTAGAGGCTATGACCAAGAAGGCTTTGTTTTCACTTGAGTTAGTGAAATCACATTAGATCGCAGAGTTCTACTGCTGGATATGATGGTAAGTAGATCATGCGGGTAAGGTAGCCCCTTACCATCTAGCAACCCCCAACCCCTAACCCCCAGGTGTAAGGGGATTTTGTAGTTGTTCTTGGCACACATTGGGGGCCAAAGCAGTTCCTCTAGTTTTCGGGAATATGACCAAATTTACATATCTTCTGCGTCATGCTGTAATCACTTATGCTCATGCTGTAATCATTATGCAAGGAAAATAATTATCTAATTCTATGGTTTATTCAGATGGTTATAATTTAATCCCCATCATTATATATATATATATATATATATATATATATATATATATATATATATATATATATATATATATATATATATATATATATATATATATATATATATATATATATACATGCCTTGTGTAATAGTCACGTGATTGGTGCCATGTCATATGATGAATTATGTATAGTTTTGAGTGAAATAGCATCAAGATCAACTATTTATTAATCGTCCCAACAGGCAGCTTAATTTAGAGTACACAATGTGATTTGGCTTGACAAGCATGTGCCATATGATAAGGTCTAATGCACCTGAATGAAAAGTAAACCAGTTCATCAAAGGAAAAATATCTCTCACCAACCGCCTGAATTCTGTATTTATCATAAAAAATTTTTTTTTTTCATCACTGTCCTTCTTCTTCCAGAAATATTATGTGATAAAACTGGAAATATCCGGATGCTGGGAAAATTTACATGAATTAACCAGAATCAATTATAATTTCCCTTCCTCAATTCAAAAGCTATTTCAAAAGTGAAACTAGGATGTTGTGAAACAACAGATATGTGCACTTCATATAGCTCAGTGTCCCCTTTCAATATAATGCACGTGTTGTGTGACTAATTGTCTATATACCCAGCGTCAGAATTCTCTTGTAGGGAAGTTTATATTTCTGTGATATAATAGTTCACATCCATTCGACATAGTTATAGCAGTTAGGACAGCTGTAAGTATATATCCTCTCTTTACCTAAACATTTATTAATTGTCTCCGTCAGAATTCTCTTGTGCTGTAGGGAAGTTTTATCTTTCTGTGATATAATAGTTCACATCCATTTGACATAGTTATATATAGGGCAGCTGTGAGTATATTTCCTCTATCTACCTATACATGTATCAATTCTCTCCGTCTTGACAGTGTCTCGCATCAGTGATGTTAAGTTTAAAATATATAACTCTTCTACAAAATGTCTCAAAGGCATTAATATATGACTGAAACTTGATTCGTGGAGGACGCCTGCTTGTAAGTTTTCTTATGATAAGGAAGTATGTTTTGGTGTTAGATGATAGATGTTATTAATATGTTTAACATTATACTTAATTTTGAAGCCAACTCTAACATTTCGCATTCCTATCACACAACATGAAACATTTTGATATTTCATTGTATCGTATATCAGGGTGTTAATACTGGTGTTGTTATTGGAAATGTACTGACGACTGTACATAGATATTGTTGGCAATTATTATAAAGATTAAAATTTAGATGATAGAAATGCCACATGAAGTTATTTACGTTTACTGATAAATATGTGGAATATTGGTAAAACCTCATTTCTATACTTACGGTTTGCGCAATGGAATACAAATCAGGAGGAATTGTCTCTATAACTTAGCAGAGGAAGTTTGGGGATATTACTGAACTCTTAGTTCCGTGGTATAGATGGCGCACGATTCCGCCGCATCCAAATGTATTTGTCTGTGAGGAATACTTGTGTCAAAGTAAAACATCTAAAAGTGAAAATGCTGAACAGAAAAAAACACTATGAGCAACCATTCTCTATGATAGATAATTTTCAATGTTTTAAATTTTATTTCAAACTTAATCACCGGTAATGAAGTTTAAACACATGTCTCTATTATTTGTTTTCGAGGGGGAATAATAAAACAATCCTATCATCATAAAATATAAAACATTCACATTGGATTCAAATTATTTTTTTAATGACAGACTTTCTTGTTGTGTTTTTCAGGGGCGCCATTTGAGCACAATGACATGCGGAGCGTGTCAAGGGGTGGCGTATTTCCCCATGTTGGTGGGCATTGTTATGATGGGATCATTTGTAACCACTTACATTGTCTCCGTCTTGACTGGTCACGTGGATCAATTCTTCCCATATATCAGGTATTGTGGTGTTGATCTTTAACCAAAAAAAAAAAAAAAAAAAAAAAAAAAAAAAAAATAATAATAATAATAATAATAATAATAATAATAATAATAATTATATTATTGACAACCGATGAGAGAAACAAATGCTGATATTACATTTTCAATAAGGTCAAGGTCAAAGGTCAAGAATTAAGGACAGATAGGGAAAGTATAAGCGAGCATGTTATCCATGTATAACATGGTGTCCAATCATCACATTGGTCCATAATCATATTCTGCTTGGTTAAATACATCATTTGATTAATAATTGTGTTGATGCAATAATAATGATACAATCATTTTTCCTTCTCCATTTGTTGCAGTGACACTGGAGTTGAGCTGCCAGAGAGGGGAATATTTTCACAGTTTATCAATATAGCAGCATTATTAGGTATTGCTTTTTGATTCATAAAAAACGTCTTGCTTAAAGTTACATTTTTGGATTTATGATTTGAGTGAAAAACGGCTGAAGCAGCTAGCAGAGTTCTGCAGATATTGCAACCACATAATATCTGATGTTACAAAGGCTAATGTCTCAGCCGTTTTCTCGTCTAAACAAAATGAAAACAAATTAAGCTAGTCCTATAAATCAAGGTACCATTGAAGATAGAATATTTCCCTAAATCATTATAAACAAAATTATACTTCATTTAGATAGGCGCTGTGAAACATTATGTTTAAAATATACATGCGTAAACTAAATATCAGTAGTAACAAGAATAAACTGTCAGAGTAAAAACTTTTATATTTGGTCATTATATATCACTTCGTTATACTTGAACAGTTTATAACTGCATTGAAATAACACATGTATACAATTCTATACCTTTTCAGTTTAAACTTGTTTATGCGCTGAAAAAGAAAACATTCTATTACTTCCTCAGTTTACTCTTGGTTATGTGCCATCATATTAAACATTTCTTTAATAATAATAAATTTAGGTGTAGATGCTGATATCAAATATAATACCTCGCGGTATTTCATTTTAGCACAAGTAGTAAAGGTTGTAGTAAATGTTTATATGCAAATTTTGGTTTCTAACATCTGTCAGCATGATTGAGTAAATTTCATTGACTTTCTAAAATTGAAAGACATTTTTTGTTTCCAGCTGCTATTACATTGTTCTTGAGGTACCGCTACATCCGGGACATCACAGAGGGTGCATGTGCTGCCATCACCCGGCTAAGTCAGGTCAATCTGGTTTTAGGCATGTTCTCCAGCCTCGGACAGTCCATCGTGGCGAACTTCCAGGTATACTTTGTCTGTTCACTGATTCACTTTTTGTAATTGCAAAAAGTTGTTAAACAGAAAATAATTATTGTG
The DNA here is from genome assembly GCA_949316495.1 of Amphiduros pacificus. Taxonomy (NCBI): domain Eukaryota; kingdom Metazoa; phylum Annelida; class Polychaeta; order Phyllodocida; family Hesionidae; genus Amphiduros; species Amphiduros pacificus. The sequence continues at coordinate 41,473,737 of OX439003.1, read as the reverse complement.
GATTTTTTTTATGGATTTACTTAAAGTGGCAAGATAATTTGTATTTTTGTTTGCTTTGGGTATCTACAGATAGCACTTGGCATTTAAAAAAAAGGAAAATAAAACTTTAAAAAAAAGCAACAGAAAGCCTTGCTCTGAGTTTAAAAGAAAATGGATAAGAAATGCTATTCAAATGCAGAAGTGAATGTGATTTTCAGGAAACTTTGCCCTCCATGCACTACCTGGGAGCCACTATGGTGTTTGTGGGAGGTTTAATCTACATGTTGTTGGATTCCATAATATCCTACAAGATGAGCCCAGCCTATAACACAAGATGCCTCAGTCACATCAGACTCTCACTCACTCTGATTGGAATCTCAGCCCTTATTATCTGTATCCTTTGAACAGCTTACACCCAAATTAGATGGTGTAATAATATACCAGCTCTATATTTATACATGATTTGATTTGATTTGAGAAGTTGGCCGCTCCACTTATGCCGTTATGTGTATGGGGTTTAACCTCACTTTCAAGATTATAAAGTCACGTCATGATGAGACATACATTTTGAGAAATATTACACCCACTGATGATGTAGATGATTAATATTTCATATTTCATACCCCATGATGAGGTATATATATATATATATATATATATATATATATATATATATATATATATATATATATATATATATATATATATATCAGTACCTTTTTCAATCAGTACTGTTTTCTTTTTTTAAAATTCAGTATGCATTCTACATGATACAGAATAGAGGCAAATTTAGATTTTTAAAATGCTAGATATTTTTATCAAATTATCATTATAATATTTAACATGTCCAAAGAATGACCCGAACATATTTTAAGTGCTTACATAAGTGCTTACATAAGTAAGGATTTTTTTGTCCTTGACATTCTGCAAGCTGTCACGGCAAAGAATATCTCATCGGAAGAATGCAGGTCGGTGGGCTGCCCAACTGATTCGTGGGACCCAAGTGACCCGGTGAGATACAATCGTATAAGCTTAGCATTAATATTGTAGGAACAGATATTCTATTTTTTAATATTTGACAAAGTAACGAAACAATGTGATTAAACAGTTATTTTGTCTTCTTATTTGCGCATGGTCCCTCGTCTTTGTGGACTCTAAAATTCATCAAGCTTAAAAGTCTGGGGATCTCATTGATATATATTTTTCTAACTTTTCCAACACCCCCTCCTGCTGAGTGATTAAAGGTCCATCCCTTTGAACAAAACAAACTTGATTATATCACAATCCAGCTTTGCAGACTCAAATTAATACGATAAAAGACTGGCAGGGTGGACAGACTAGTTGGGGCAAGTGTGAAAAAAGTTGATTTCATGTCCATCTTACCTGAATGTTGCCAAGATAACCTGATTGCTTGAATGGAGAATTTTTTTTTGTTCAATTAATTATCTATTAATTGTATCTTAGTTGTAAATAAAACCAAGAATGTGTTTGTATCGGTATTATAATGTTATTTTCAGGGCTATACAGGTCACATAGTGAGCACATTTGGAGAATGGTTTATGGCTGTGACTTTTCTGTCCTACTTCTTCAGTTATATAAAAGACTTTCAAAACTTAAATTTCACTATCAACACGAGTCTCATATCTCTGCAAAGCAAGGCAGATTCTTCTAACACTCATCAGGTCATTCACGAAGCTGGCCAATCTGCAGATGGGCCACAGATCGATACAAATGTGCCAACAGTTTCAGTCATTGTTCCAAATGAAAAAACAGGGCTTCTGCACAAAAAAGATGAATCAACATGATTGTTATCAAATATATCATCAGGAAATGCATCATTTTTAGGGTCCCAAAATCTGGTTAATAGTTTTAGCAATCATGCCTATATGATAATGCAAAGGAAAGATCCCTAGTCACTTTTATAGTGAGGAGGGTATTTTAAAAGTCCCTTTGGCAGATCTTATATTGCTAATTAGGTCATGCTGCTGGGAAGTACATGTAGTGTTGTAAAGGTTGATGATACAAAAAAATACAAAGATTATGATTTTTCTTTACTTTTATAAATGAACAAATGGCCATTGTGTCATGATACAAATCTTGTTAAGGTATTAATTATTATAAAACAGATTTTAAACCATTGTGCCAAATAACAAATAATTAATCATATCATTATTATGAAAAATCATTATTATGAAAAATACCATAAATCATTGTAACATGAAAAAACTAATATTGTACCTATAATATATCATTAAACAAATCATAATTCACCATATCTTGCAAAAGAAGCCATTGTATGGCTTTATTAAAAAGAATCACATATTACATATTCTGTAAGGGGTACAGGGAATAGTGAATTCCTTTGTGTCATTGTTGCTGTGTGGTACATTTCAAAACTAGGCAGGCCTAGTTTTCCTTCCATTATGTAAGGCTCTCAAACTTATGGTACACATTAAGTTTGTGGCCCCTGGAATATGGAGAATAAAATTATAGTAATGTTAACCTTTCTGGGCTGAACAAATTATATTCATGACAAAAAAGACATTTTAAAGTACAAGATTGTGTCTCCTTATTCAAAATGATATGCAAAGTGTTACTTAGTGAGAGTACCGGGAGGTTACAATCTGCAAACTACAAATTTGGTTATTACCTTGGAGGGGGGGGGGACAGCTCTACAAAGGTAATGGTCGCTAGAAGAGCTTACCATGCCTCCGTCACCCAATCAGAGGCACCAATCTCAGTTGAAATAGTGGACCCTTCTATGTAGGTAATTGGATGAGATTTAATTAACACGATGTTTCAATTCTGTTGTATTTTATAGATATAATCTGGTAATGTATTACTTGTTTTTATATGTATATCATTAGTGAATTGCCTTTCTAATTCAATTATCAAGAAAAAACAATACATAATACATTGATAAGTATATGCTTACTATAAGTATATACTTACTACCTCATTTGTGTCAAATGGAATCACCCAAGGTATAAGAGGCTGCAGAACGACCCTAGCGATCTCATCCCTGCAAACCTTCATGATCTTCATCATCTCAGTTCAGTGTTCAAGCTTAGGACTGCACCTTTGTGCCTGGGGCTTAGAACCAAAAGCCTGGACCTTAGCGCCTGGCTGGTTGGAAGCTTAGTACTAGCATCTCAGTTCAGCACAAGTCAATAACATAAGTCAGTGACTTATTTAGTTTGCTGAATATCAGTTAGGATAAAGGTTGCTTTCCAGATACAAGACCAACTCTTACTATATTCGTCAAGTGTAAGGAGCCAAACTATCATTTGTTATATTCAAATGTACCAACTTATGTGCAAAAGCGATTGTTTTGGGAAGGCATAATATTCATGTTTTGTACCAGAATATTCATGCTTTATGTTTTACATATTTTAAATAAATATGAGATTTGTTTGAAACTCATACAGAAGTGTTATGTATTTTCTGCAGCCCTGTCACTACCCTTAACAATAGTATGACCAGTTTACAGCAGTTAAATAATAACAGTAGTTTGTTTTAGTTAAAGCACTACATTCTAAAGGTACAATAAACATTTCCATATTAAGGCCATCACATATTACTTGATATATTTTGAAGCCATCCATCTGTTAGTTACCCTGAAAGAATTCAAGACTTTGGGGTTGTTTTTTATAATTTTTATTTTCAAATAAGTTTTATATGAACATTTGGTACCTGCATCTTAGATGTATGCGGACACATTGGGGATATTCTACATAAGGTGCCTACACATTTTTTTTACAACATAAGCATTTAATGCTATGACATATGTCCATTTCATGCATAAGATAAACACAAAATTAAAAAATCAATACATGAATGTCTTTTTTTATAAAGACCTGTCATTAAACATAAGGTTATCATAATCAAACAAAGTTTGCAACATTATCTTTGCTCTTACTGTTAAGAGCTCTGACTAGAAAGTTTCAGGCTGTGGTAAATTTTATGGCATAGAATCATCACTTGTTTCTAATTTGATATAGGAATTCAAAGGATAAGTTTATTTGACAAAGTGCACTGACTAAATTGTCAGAATCATGGGACAGTTTTGCTTGTGTTGTTTTGAAATCAGCAGCAAGGAATGTTAAAACTGTTGGAATGTCTTGTTTAAACCTAAAATTGAAAATGTAAAATTCTTTTTTATCAATCAAGTTTTTGGCTGCACAAAATTGTTGGCTTGTTTGATCTGACATGAACTTAATTGGGTGACATTTGTCAAAATCAGCAAGATGTTGGAGCCTTGAATTATAAATAAAAATAAAAATAATCCGTTTCATTGATGATGATGACATCCAAAAAATTCAAACACGATCAAATTGAATATACTTTTTTCAAAAATTCTACTAATTAAACTACTTTCCAACGTTAAGGAAGATTTATTTGCAGACTATCTGTAATCACATTAATGGTTTTGAATAACTACAAAAAATTCAAAATACTTTCGGAAACATATCCAATGATATTTTGCTCTTTTTTTATGTTAGGAGTTGCAAAGATTATTCATGGGATTTAACACTATAGAAAGCTACCGGTACATTATATTTATTGTTGGTATAACATACAGACCAACACTTGCGTAAATGGTGTTGTGAATTATATGAGATCCTTGTTTGGTTAAGATAATGTACTACCTCAGTAAATGAAAAAAAACATTAATATCTACTTTGATATCTGTATTGTCAAAAGTTTTGTGACAGTTGTGCTGATATACTGAATGCATAACTGCACAGTGTAATAAGATGTGACTTGTCCTGATACCTAAGATCTGTGCTAAATCCTTTTGTTGATCATTGCTACTCCTATTACCAAATGTAAGCATTCAATACTATCTCAACATTGGTTCATTTTGATGAGTGCCCCTGGTGACAGGTATAGAAAATTGTACTCGACAACCTCTGTGGGAAATGATGAATTTTAAAATAAAGAAACAAAACAAAGCTTGATTTTGTCATAGTGTAAATAAATTGGCTCATCATTCTGACATTTTAATATCTAAGTTGCAATGAAAATAAATATTAATGAAGCAATATATTTTTTTCTTCTCTGTCACTTGCAAATAAAATCATCTGAGTTGCTCTGTACATTACGAAACAAGAGAAGGTTAAAATTAACTGTATTTATTGTCACTTTAGTCAAAGAAAATTTCCTGTGTTTCTTGTGAACAAAATTTCCTCGATGTTTTACAATACTACATCCATCATTTCAAGATCAATGATGGATGTAAAGATATCAAGATTCTCAGCTTGAAAGATATTAGAAAATACTGATAAATAAAAAAGTAGTTCCCACAGAATATCTGTCACCAGAGGAAGCTCATGAGCAGGCACATAAGGAACCTTGGACAATGTGATAAAAACATAAAGTTTTCTGACTTCTCATCAGAACTCTTTTCAAACAACCTTAATTGACAGAACTATTAATGTTATTACCATTTATCACGGAGAAAGCATCATTTATTCAGTGTAAGTATCACCTTTCAAACACACAATTAGCTGATACTGTCTGCACTTCACCTAAAGCATAAGCTTCCAAATTGTTCTACTTTAAATAATCAGTTGGAGACAAACACACATCTGGTCATGCTTAAATTTGACCTTTCAATGTCATTTGATTACCTGACCTTATGAGGTCATGTTATTACCGGACCATATCGGGTCACTCTTGACCATCATAAAATGACTGAGCATGACCAAATGCAGTCACCTAATGGTGCCTTACATGACTTCATTGCATTTTGCGTGACCATATAATAGTTTGGCTCCAACTGGTAATACCAATATGGCAGTGTATACAGCTATCATCACTGACAAAAGTGCCAATTATCCATGTCCAGAACTAAACCATAACATGAACTTCAAGACCTGTCATTTTGTTTAATATATTGGTCTTATATCAACAAAGTTAAACATCCTCAAACAAGTGCCCGCAAAGAACACCATTTGGTTCCTTTGACTAATTATTATCAATTTTACAACAGCCTATATATAGTCATGAATAACCCTGACCCCATGTTTGGCCAAGTAAATATTTTCTCCGGCTAATAAACATGAGATATAAATGTTTGCAATTAAATCAACTGTAAATGTTTCAAGTTTACACATAGCAAACACATAGAAACTAGGAAGAAACTTTTAATATCAGTTAATTAAGTGAAGGATTATCACATCCTTTTATCTATCTAAATAAAGTCTAAATATCAGAAATCCCAAGCTATAATTTTCCTATCAGCATCCTAAATCCCTATATTGATAGGTACATTCTGTGAAAAAGGATCCAGATACAAATTATTACCTCCTGTAAATATGATAAGTACATGTACATAACCCGTGAAATAGATGCATTTCTTTTATATCAACCTTCCTGAATATAATATCCCCATTTTGTTTTTAAAAAAGTTTCAAAACAAAATCTTGAAATATAATAGGAGAAGAATTTTAGTGTATTCAGGCATTTGATCTAATTTTGAGGACATATTGTAAAATTATATGTATTCTACACACAATTCCTCCTGTGACAGAGCCAGAGACATTTAAAACAGAGATTGGAAACAAGCTGAAGTTCTACATTATCGCTCAGGTGAATCGATCTCGTGGCCCTGCCACTTCCGCCACTTCCGTTTTCCCACATGTGGCCATTTGGCCAGCTTGTCAAGGGAATTTTGACTGCGGCTGTTTTTTTTTGTACAAGTGGACCATGTTATCATCTTTGGATCATTGTGTTGACAGATTATAAAGGTACTGTTTTATAGCATTTAGATGGAGAACTATATTGTAATTTGTGCAAAAACGATTGCACGAGACCATGTGAGAGTTGGATGATGCACCGCGCTGACACCTAGTGGCAAACCTGCTCTTTCCAATCTCTGTTAAAATATCTCCGTACAGAGCTTAATATTAACATGGTGTTCAGGCCTTGACATGCGCACTGGCCCTGTGGCCCGGGGCCACCAGATCCTCTGTTCGGGCCAGTGAATGCTCTGTCATAAGTGGCCCAGTTGGGCAGCCTTATTTTTGGTCTTTTAGTGGCTCAAACTATCTTGATGTCATCATTCTATTTTATTATTCTAATCCTTGATAGATATTTGGCTCATATCACAATCAATGCACTTTGATTGTGACAAGTAACGCCCAATCAGACACTGCCTTATGTAGGGCCTTATGTACAGCCTCTCGCACATCCTTAGATACTTCGGGCCACCACTTCTCATGCTCTGGTGGCCCAACTGGGCAACCAACATTTTTATCTTTATGTCAAGGCCTGGTGTTACATAAATGTGACCAAATGAGGTCATGCAGGGTCAATGTAATACTGTGTTGTGCCACCCATGAGACATGCTTGGCCAAATATACCGGTAGGCACACCATACATAACATGGCAATACATGCCAGTATTGACATAACTGTTGATGCCTGGCTCTGTATGATAACCAATTATCTAGGTGACACTCTTATTTCCCTTTTACTTCATCTGTTATAACATCTTTTGCTAATAGACAAAAGTAAGTGTTTAATTTTTACACATGACATGATAAATGTTTTAATAAATGTTTATAAAAAAATTGTTCTTTTTTTCTATATCAATCTGTATAATATTTTTATATTTAATCTGTATATCATTTTCTCATTAAGAGGAGTTAGAGCCAAACATCTAATTGGTCACACATTGAAATAACATAAGGCCATCACATGAACATATTGCACTGTACATGATGTATGCATGACCAAACTAACCACACGACAGCTGTGCTACCAGCCATGTCAGGCCATGTCAGGCCATGTCAGCCCATGTCAGGCAATGTCAGGTCATGTCAGCCCATGTCAGGTCATGTCAGGTCATGTCAGCCCATGTTAGGTCATGTCAGGCCATGTCAGCCCATGTCAGGCAATGTCAGGTCATGTCAGGCCATGTCAGGCCATGTCAGATCATGTCAGGCCATGTCAGCCCATGTCAGGTGATGTCAGGCAATGTCAGGTCATGTCAGGTCATGTCAGGCCATGTCAGGCCATGTCAGCCCATGTCAGGTCATGTCAGGCCATTATATGGTCATGACCAAATAGATGTTTGACTCCAACTGTAAAGATGAAAGATAAATATTTCTGTTGCTTCCATTTTCTGTGATAAATATTAGTCCCCTTAAGTTTAACTATAATCCCTTTTCTACACAGATCTTATGATCATCCCCTCAGAAACAAATATACAGAAATACATACATATCCTTAACTTCTGATAAACATAATATAAACCTTGATATGTTAACACATTTAAAATAACTGAAAGACATACATGTGCATATACATATCAGGAAAATAAGTTCCCTATTTGACATCCAAGTATCAAATACAATGCTGTCACTTGCTGAACAAATTAAGTGAGATATCACGTGTCAAGTGAGGTAAATAAAATCAATTTCAAACATTAAGTTTCTCCAGAGAATGCATTTTGAGATAAATATTTAGTCTTGTTTGGCATTTGAACCTGTGAATATGGAACCAATTTTTCGCCCAACATTATTACGTGGAGAACTAGAGGGAGATTCTCCGGGTAGTTTAAAAGTGACTTTTTTTCTATTAGTACCATTAGTACCAGCTGACGTCATATTTTCGTTGTGGTTGTGGTTGTGGTTGTGGTTAGAAGTTGAGCTGGCAACTGACACCGAGTCCATTTCGAGTTCCATCTCTTCTGTATCATCACTTGCGAGTGTGAGAAGGCTGTTTAATCGTTCATATCTCTCGCCTTTGTTGGACGCCAGGTTTTGCATGATGATGTACAGGATGGCACTGAGGAGTCCGGACCCGAGCAGGATGTAGATGAGCCACATTGGACTCTTGTTCTGAAACAGGAAGCCGGTGATGGCCGGAATGGCCATCTCTCCCAGAGCCGAGCCCACCACAAACACAGCAGTAGCCTTGCCGGTCAGGTGCATGTAGCGCTCGGCCCAGGTGATTCCGGTCGGAAAAATGGAGGACATTCCGATGCCGATTGTGATTGTACAGAACCACAACATGTTGTGATTTGTCTCCATGACCAGTACTAAGCCTGCTAATGAGATACAGGTCAGCACCAAATCTGATATCAACATGATAACTGGAGATAAACAGCGTGAAAGAAATATGGCCAATCCTCGCCCGGCAGCGAACGATCCCCAGAACACAGAGGTTAAAAATGTGGCCTTTGGTTTACTCCAATCCAGATAGGTAACAGCAAATGTCATTATCAGGCCTCCGTAGGTCACCTCCATGCCAACGTATAAGAAGTAAAAGAGGAATAACAGTATCAGAATTTGGATTCGGAAACCTTTGCTTTCCTTGTGTATAATATATTCTCCCTGAATTTCACTGCTGCGTGATGCCCGTAGGCTTCGAGATCCAAAGCAGCACAAGCACATGAACATGACGGACATGAGATAGAGAAAAATGGCAATAGTAATGTATGCAAATTGCACTTTAGTCAGGTTATTAATGACCTCCGAGACATTGTTTATCAATTTGTGGACTGTATTCTTAATACTTGATGATGTAACATTAGTTGGAAGTTCAGTAGTTGAGACTGGCTTTGCTGAATTTTCAATATCTATGTTTCCAGTGTCATTGCGATTCTTTCCTCCAATATTCTCAGATTTAGGAGGAAGTGATGTAGTCGTAGTGGCTTTTGTAGTTGTGGTGGTGGTTGGTGCCATTGTTGTTGTTGTTGTTGTTGTTGTTGTTGTTTTTGTTGTAGTAGTTGGTAGTGGACTGGTCCCTTCTACAATATCTGTGCTATCAGCTTCTTTGGTAAAATCCTCTTTGCACTCAGCACTTGTGTCATTTATCTCACAATTCACTAGAGTCTTGGGTGCTATAGATGACTTCACTGCACTAATGTCCTTGATCTTTTCTACGGGTTGAGGCTTTTCTTTCTGATCAATCTTGTGGAGTTCCTTGTCGTTTTTGGAGCCATCAGCTACATTCTTGTCCTGGCTGAGACTCTTGCCACTTGTGATAGGTTTTTTGGGCTTGGGTGCTGCTGGTGGTGCTTCACTAACTGTAGTATTTGTAACACGTTCAACTGTAGGTGGCGCTGCTAAATTCTTCTCTGATATTTCCTCTTTTTCGGAAGTTTCTCTTTTGCTTCTGTCATTTTCTGCTAGGGAATTGTCTCTCATTACTAAATCATGTGTTTCCCAAGGTTTGTTTGAATGTATGTCTCTTGATAACCTTAACGGTTTATTGACACTAGATGGCGCGAGGAGTGCTTGCATCCCCACTCTACCTGCTGATTCAACCTCATCAACATCTCGTCGATGGTTACCATTATTTCCTAAGTTTGGTGGTCGAGTGAAATCAGGAAAGCTTGGTGTGTCTGTGATATTGATGTCGCTCAAGTTCTGTGGTGCAAGGAAAGGCTCAGCGATCAGAGGTGCCACAAAAGCTCCAAGTCCAAAAGCAAAGTGCAGAGTCTGCATATAGGGGGCGCTGTTTCTACCCCATATGTCCAGACACATAACATTTCCCCCTGTCAAATGAAATAATATCTGATCATAATACAGACAGAAACAAACAACTTTGTGGTTTATCAAAACCAACAGAGGAGATCAATTATAAAACAAGAGGTTTATTCTCTTTTACAAAAAAAAATGCATACTTAAATTTCTTGTCATAATTTTTGTCAAGATTCATCTTGCTCAGTTGTCCGAAGACTTTTTCTAGTATCTATCTTTAACTGATAAAAACAAGCTTAGGACAAGCAACATTTTAGATAAATTATTGTCAAACACTGATGACAAGACCAAAGTGGCATATACCTGTGTCCAGCATTCCCATAGATATACCCTGGAAGGCAAAGAGGACCAGAAGTAGGGTGATGTTCCTGCTCCACGGTGCCAAAGCAGTTCCCACAGCCGTCAGCAGCAGGGCAAAGCTCAGCAGGCACTCCTGGTTGAATCGGTCAAACAATAATCCTCCCAAGATGGAGCCCAGGAGGTAGCCCACAGATCGCCCAGTGAAGATGCGGGAAATTGTCTCTGTGTCCGTTCCAGTGCGAGCTTGGAGATCGAGTAATGTTGGACCGGGGATCGCTATGCACAGACCCTAAAATCACAATAATAATACAAAATATATTTTCGTAAAAGGCATGGCAAACACAAATATTTATATTTGGAAAATTACAAGGACCATAAAACGTCATCATGAAATGACTTCATTGTGTCAAACATATAGACATGACACAATTTTCTTATCTAAATTATTGACACCATAATACATAGAGTTACATGTTCTCTTTTATTTCACAAATTCTAGTAGTATTATACTGTATACCACCAATAAAACAAAATGCGAACATTTTGTATAAAACAGATAAAAAATAAATTTAAAATATAACCAAAAGTAACTCACAAGTCCGAAGAAGGCTGCACACAGAGAGAATGTTTTGAAGAGTTTGCTGCTTGTGATGTGGACTTTGACGCTGGGCACTGGCTTGACACGGTTTGTCAAGAGACCAGCCTGGTCAAACAATACTTCTTCTTCCTCCTCCATCATAACACCTTTTTTGTTTGCAGTAGAAAAAATTAATTGTTTGTCTCTATCTGTTGATCATTGTTGACGATCTTTGTTCTGAAAGAGCAAATGAAAGGATAGCAATTTGGCCTCAAAAGCATGAAAAGTTGGTACTAAAATTATTGGTTTTCACAGGTACAAGCAAATACTCACTGAACACTTACTCGAGTATAAGCATTTACTCACTTGCAGGTTTACTAGGAGCTACTCTTGAGATTCTGATGAATTGCTAACTGGGTTATCACAAAGAACAGAAAATATCAAATATGTTGTCCACAATGGGACCATTTTTTTCTCACTTAGTGTCTAACTACAGTCATGTACTCAGGATATACCAGTGATGTCAGCCCATAATTGAACTCAGTCCTGCCATGGCTTGGTGAGCCTTGCCTCCTCAGAGAAATCAGCCATGGTTACACTCAAAACTCACTCAAAACTTACTCAAAACTCACGAAATCTGGGTTATTTGACTCCTACGGCCTTTACTATCCCTCTGTAGCAGGCTAGTAAATGCATAGGTAATATCATTTTGGTAACTTGAAAATCTAGCCTTTTAAGTTAGGGTATCTGGCTATTTTGACTATTCCCCCACTCGACTGTTCCCCTATTTGAATGTTACCTCTTCGACCATGTCTGTTTGATCTTTTAATATCAATTAAATTACCTACTTTCTACTGCTTCTTTTCAACATGAGTTTGACATTCAGGCACGAAGGATATTTTGTGAGTATTGAGCCATTTCAAAGTGACTGGGGCTGATTTCTTGTGGGTTCTGCTTCTTCTAGCCACTGTCAAACCGGGGATGGAATTGTTTGCCACAGTTGAACATGCCATGATTGAATAAGAAAATGGTGGAAAAGGCCATGAAAACATTAAACTTGGGGCAAGCTGAGGGCACTGAATCTGTGACTGATTTGATATTCATTTAAATTTATTTTGACAGGTGCCTGTGGCATGCAGTGAGACAGTCAATTTCTGAGAATTTCTGTTTTCAAATTCTGACGCTAGCCAATGTTTATCAACTCGTTTTTACTATTTACATAGATATATTTACTTTTCACTAACTAAATATCTTATTAAGACAATAATTAAATACTCACTGCGCACAGAAACCGTCGTTTAACGTTGAAAAATAATTCCTGAAATCTTCCCGTTTGACGTTTGACAGCTAAAAAAGGATCCGGAAATGGTTGGGCACCGAATAAACTACAATCTAGACTTTAGCAAATGAGAGTGTCTAAACACATTCTTGTTGCTATTTCTGATTTGCAATTTCGCTAAAAAGTCACGATTTGAAATCATAAAAATAATCTTTTAGGTGAGCACAAAAGGTCATGAATATGCAAATGTAGAAATTGGTGACCATGGCATCAACCGGTATCTTTCTTTCCAGACCGTGAGGACAGGTCAAAGTTCATTGATGAGGTCAAGGTCCTTGCATTGAATTTGAGCTTGGTTGAAGTTGACACCATGGATCTGCCAGGGACAGTCGCTAATGTTATTGCTGCTAACATCCCTACCCTAATTATCGGAGGGATTATCTCAAGTATAGGATATGGACTGAACAAACTGGGAATCATATACCAACTCTTGCATAAGGTAAGCATGTCAAACAGTCAAACACAACATGCAAACTGCACAACAAAATATAATTTTTGACAACATGATCAAGCAGGGTCCAGGTACCTTAGGGCCTTAGTTTATATTTTTGCCCAGGTACAATGTCCGTTTATCAATACTACTGCTAGGTGGCGTACATACAATTGACATTGTCAGTTTTCTCAATGAGCAGTTCATGAAATAGCATATATGCTCAGCTAGACTCAGTACAGTACTGACATGTTTGTTTGGCAATTGACCACTGTTTCCCTTGAATTAATGAAGAGTGTTTTATACTTCTTATTATCTGTAAATCTTTTTGGCGATCCCCAATATAAATATAATTGTATCAAATATACATGAGTTTATTGTCCCAAATATTCATGTATTTATTGCCCCAAATAGTAATTTATTTTTTATACCATATATACACATGTTACAATAAATATGTCAAATATGTCAAATATGTACGTAATTATTGACCAATAAATATGTCAAATATGTACGTAATTATTGACCAAAAATGTATGTATTTATCATGGTTATTGTTTCAAATATAATTGAATTTATTGTCTCAAATCTATGTGTTAATTATCTGAAATATAGATGTGTTCATTGTCAAAATATCTATTGTACGTCCCATATATACATTTTATTCTTGACTCAAGAGATGGTAAAAAATTGTATTTGATAAAAAAAATTTCAGGTAGAGAAAACATCGACCCGTCATGGAGGAGAACTGGTTGCAGATGTTCTCAAGGTTAGTTTACCATAAGTAACAGCAATCAATTATATATATACAGTTTCAATGGATAGATCAGCATTTATCATTTGGGTATTTGTTGACCAATACTTTTTGGCACAAATGTTGAGGAAAGAGCATTTACTAACTTACATGAATGAAATATCTGTTCAAACATGAGTTGTTGATTGCAGATTTATTGAAATATTTATTAATGGTTTTTTGTCTATTTGATTACCATTTCTTTTACATAAATGTTTATATATGTTGGCAGGCACATGGTGTTAAGTACATATTCACTCTGGTGGGAGGCCACATCTCCCCCATCCTAGTAGCAGCCGAGAAACTTGGCATCAAAGTGGTAGATACGAGACATGAGGTAAGTGCCAAATAAAACTCACAAAATTACACTGCTAATTGTTACCAATTGTCCTTCCACATAGCCAAACATAATGTAGTATTTCCAATCAAATATCTTTAGTCTTTAATTGATGATATTCAAATCAGAATCAGTACTTATTACATTTACAAGAAGTTCTGCACACAATATGCATACTAAAAGTGAAGCAGTTTTCTTTGATTGTATAATTTTCTGACAAAGTGTCAAGGTCACTGATTGAATGGTTGGACCCCACCGTTTATAATTGAGACATTAGGACTGAGTGAGAGCGGGCTTGATGTATTTTGCAGGTGACCACAGTGTTTGCAGCAGATGCAGTGGCGCGTATGTCGGGCACCGTGGGTGTGGCGGCGGTCACTGCTGGCCCTGGTACGTATCCTTACTCCTGACCTCAGGCTCAAAATGTCATTTACATGTTAGAAATACGACAAATTTTAGTCTGAAGTTGTCATTTTTAGAAATCAGAAATTAATCAACGGACCCTTTTCTATAGGATGTAAAGTAGACTGCATTTGGCTTACACTCATTCTGAAAGTGTCTTAGAATAGATAGAGAACCTTATTTCAGAAATGAAACCAAACTTTTATTTTGAGTTTCACATTTTTTGGATTTAAATTTTGCTATAAGTCAGGCTAATTTTCAGGACCAATCGCCACTTTGACATTAGGCTTTGATAATGTGCAGAACAAAAAGTTTTTTTTGACATGGAATATCAACTTTGGGTGATTTGTAGATCATCATCTTTTTTATCAACAATGAATCTACACAATCAAGTAAAAAATATAGCAGTAAATATGGACGTCCGTGGCCAAATTCTTAATGAAATTATTGTAGGTGATTTTTAGGGGCTGTGTTTATATATTTCCAAAACTATTAGATTGTGTATGCAGTAATAACATTGCAATTTTGATAACAAGTACAGATGTATTCAGTGGCAATTATATTTTACACCCAGCCCACTTTGATTTATAAGTCACTATTTCATAACATCTTGAATATCAGCAATATAGGAAATTAAGTGATGAGATCTTTTATGATATTAAGGTTTGACAAACACCGTGACTGCAGTGAAGAATGCACAGATGGCCGAGTCTCCCGTCTTGTTGATGGGGGGAGCAGCAGCTTCTTTACTCAAGGTAAATTCTAATATATTCTAACCAATACTATGATATTATATACTATCAATTCTTGTCATATACACGCTAGAATATAAATATGATTGATAATTTCTGATACATATATGCTTTATGTTTTTAAAAGTATCTCATTGAACTTTAGTTTTGAAAAATTGTGAAAAATGATTTTAGGAAAAACAAATTACCATTGAATAAACAATATCTTTATATGTTTTCACTTGAAAAAATAGATTAAGATATCTGGGTTATTTTTGTTTTATGCATTCACAGGGCAGAGGAGCACTTCAAGACATTGATCAGATGTCATTATTTAAGCCACTCTGTAAATATACTGCAACAGTGAAATATGTACGTGACATTATACCCACCCTGCGCAAAGCCTTGCAAGAAGCTCAGTCAGGAACTCCAGGTATATCCTCACCCATCTCTATACTATCCAAAATAAGTGAAAGAAATTTGTACCAATTCATATTAAAAATGAACAGGAGATTTGTAGGCATCATTTTTTTTATCTAATACCTTTAATCTTAAGTGACACATGAAAATATAATAAGAGATGAAAGTTTTTTTATTGTAAGCTTTTATTCTTATTTCAGGACCAGTTTTTGTTGAGTTTCCGATAGATGTACTTTACAATTATCAGTTGGTGAGCAAAGAGATTGGCATGAAGGATGGAAAGTCAGCAGGCATTGTGCAGAAGATAGTGAACTGGTAAAGAAACTATGAGATATGTTAATATTAATTCATAAATTTTTTTTTGAGACGACTCATGTTGGCACCATGAGACTTTAATAACTACCTGATCCCAGAGGTGAATGTACCTCTCTCACTAGAAGTGAACCACCCAGGCCCTCACCTGGCAGCCAGAGACCCATCTATGCAGGACCACAACCGGGGGTGGAAACATCAATTGTGATGTTCCCACCCCCGGAAGCGATTTTTAAAAAAAACAAAGATTGCATCAAAGGCAACCAGTTGACCTTTTTGACATGTTCCCCCAGAAAAAACCCAGACTTTTTATGGGACGGTCCCCGGGTTTATCGGCATCTTTGAATACCTCTTTGCCGATATTTGGTATCCGTTAATTTTCTACTCACGAGCAGTAGAACAAAACACCATAACAACAGTACCAGACAAGTTGTCGTTAGCAACCAATTGCTACGTCATAGTACGTTGTTTACGGAACGTTCGACGTTCTACCTTATTCGGGTCAGTTTTGATTCTACCTCCTTCAGGTATAAAATCAAAATTTTCTTGTCTAGCCTCTGAAGAGTCACCCTGTGTGACGAAACGCGTCAGGCACCTATTTTTTACAAGAATTCAATAGCCATAGTTTTTCTGATCACACCAATAGTCTGTAACACTACATTAATATTAATTCATAAAAATGATTTTAAGTCTGAATAATATAAGATTTAATTTTTTTGTTAATTATTCATGTAATTTGTGAAATATAGCAACCAGGGAATCAAGCACTTTGCTACTAATATTAAAACGTGAAGAAAATCATTTTCTCAATCTTTTATTTCTCAATCTTTTATTTCTCAATCTTTTATTTCTCAATCTTTTATTTCTCAATATTTTACAGGTATTTGGGCAACTATCTGGGCAACCTATTTGCAGGAGCTTGGACTCCGAGAGAGACATATCCACTTCCTGTACATATCCCTATGCCTTCTCCATCCCAAGGTAAAGTGTAAGCTATTAGATAAGATATCGACATGTACATATCCCTATGCCTTCTCCATCCCAAGGTAAAGTGTAAGCGATTAGATAAGGTATAGACCTGTACATATCCCTATGCCTTCTCCATCCCAAGGTAAAGTGTAAGCGATTAGATAAGATATAGACATGTACATATCCCTATGCCTTCTCCATCCCAAGGTAAAGTGTAAGCGATTAGATAAGATATAGACCTGTACATATCCCTATGCCTTCTCCATCCCAAGGTAAAGTGTAAACGATTAGATAAGATATAGACATGTACATATCCCTATGCCTTCTCCATCCCAAGGTAAAGTGTAAGTGATTAGATAAGATATAGACCTGTACATATCCCTATGCCTTCTCCATCCCAAGGTAAAGTGTAAGCGATTAGATAAGATATAGACCTGTACATATCCCTATGTCTTCTCCATCCCAATGTAAAATGTAAGTGATTAGATAAGATATAGACATGTACATATCCCTATGCCTTCTCCATCCCAAGGTAAAGTGTAAGTGATTAGATAAGATATAGACCTGTACATATCCCTATGCCCTCTCTATCCCAAGGTAAAATGTATACTAAATGATTAGATAAGGACTTGTTTTATTCCTATTCCATCCAAAGATACATAGGGATTAATACATTATAAAGAGGCTACCTTTGATCTTGTCTAATGTTTGACCTTTTTTGACCTTTGGTTGTGTTTCATCATTTACTGGATATCTCAGTGACCTTGATATGTAGAAAGTGATTAATAAGACATGTTTGCTGATGGAAGCTTTGTATTTGTTGTGGTTGCAGTACAGGACTGTGCCCAGATGGTATCTCGAGCCAAGAAGCCAGTGATCGTCATCGGAAGCCAGGCCACCCTCCCACCCACACCGATAGAGGAGCTGAGGAATGCTCTGGAAGTAAGTACAGGGCTCCACATTAAAGGATTATGCACTAATCTAGAAGAAAAAAAACATTCAAAAAACCTAAATTGGTTATAATCGTATTTGCCTTTCATGTCTGTTTACTTTTTGGGCTTAGGAGCTCCAATAAGTGTCTGTAAAACATATTCAAACATGAGCCTAATTAAAAGCCCAGTTTTGAAAGCACACTTCTTTCTTAACATCATTTTTATGTGGAATGTAATCATAGAGATATTGAAAAGTAAAATGACATCATGAGAGTATGGCAATATACTTATGATGAAAGATATTGTCCCTTGAATAGTACTAGAATGAGGTCAAACAGTGCTACCCTACTTTAAGCCTCATCTGAGGTAAAAAAAATGCTCATGCTACCTGTCCCCTCCCCACGGGGTTTACCCATCACGTGTAGTTGATGGCTGAGACAGATCTCTGTTTTTAGTGCAACTTTTATGTCTTATTGTTACTTATCTTTCTCTATGCTTAACTTCAATGTGTCATTATGTATATAGATATTCCTTTAATACACCAATTTATAGGATAAATGCTTAATGCCTTTAATACTGACAGATTTTCATTACACTTCAGGCAGCTAGGGATATGCAATTTTAAGATTTTATTTTATTAAAAGAATTTAGTCACTTTTATTTAGTCGACTTTGAAGCCAAAAATCTAATTTAAACAGCAACATAACTTTAAATTACAAGGAATAATAACTGACGTCATTGTGTATTGGTTTCAGGAGATGGGGATTCCCTGTTTCCTGGGCGGCATGAGCCGAGGGCTGCTGGGAAGGGATAGTTCCATCCAGGCCCGGCAGAGGAGGAGAGATGCCCTGAAGGAGGCCGACCTCGTCCTGCTCGCTGGTAAGCCTCCCATCTACTCTCACTACTTCACAAGCTCCAAATACTCAGTCACAGACAATATAGATATTGTTTATTACATATTTTATTTTGATAAGTTTTAGTTCTCAAATTCCTTTGTTTTTTTTACACAGCTTCTTAAGGTCTTCTATATTCTAGTTACATATTTATATTTGCAAATATGAAATAATACACATCAAAATATATATATATATATATTAGATAATGTGCATCTTAAATATCACTTGACATAATCTAAGTGGAAAAAGTTTGAAGAATAATCCTATGTATTATGTATATTCATTTGGTCAGGTATCAGTTAGTATAGGAAATTCATTCAGTGGTCTGTTGTCATGAAGAAAACAGCGGGGAGGAAGCACAGATTTGCCAAGTACCAAATTTGAATTTCATATATTTAAAATATTTTTTTGCTAGGTTCAGTTTGTGATTTCCGTCTCAGCTATGGCCGTGTTCTGAGCAAAAGATCCAAGATTATTGCAGTTAATAGAAACAAGGAACAATTATACAAGGTAAAGGATAATTATTTGAAAGATTTGCTTTTGTTATGAAGCTATAAGAATATAGAGAGTAAATTTTAAAAAAATTATTTTAAAATTTGATTATTTTTTTGGTTGTAGAATTCAGATATGTTTTGGAAGCCTACAGTTGCTATTCAGGCAGATGCAGCTAGTTTCATAGTTAGCCTACAGAGGGCACTTAAAGGTTATAAATGTGATCCAGATTGGGCCAAAACTCTCCAAAGCAGAGATGAGGAAAAAGAAGTAGCCAACAAGTAAGGATTTTCAATATACTGCAAAAAGTATTCTAATGTTTAATTTTAGATCATTCATATACATATGTAGAATAGGTTCAAGGCCAAGATCCAAATTAAAAAATATCCTTATCATAACAAAGTGTGAGAAATAGTAAGAAACAAATATTAAAATACATGGCTCCATGTATATTTATGTATATCTTTTTGATAATTTTGTTTTGAAAAGAAATTGATACTTTTTATGGAAAGCCTAAATACGTGAATGTAAATCACATCTTTTTAACAACATTGTGTTAATTTTGTGTTATAGAAGACATTTCGATTGCAATAAAGTGCATCTGGAAATTGTGTGTAATATGTAAATTATTATACTTTGAATTAAAGGAAGAAGGCTGAGGAGAAGACAGAGATTCATCTGAACCCCATTAAGGTCCTACACACTGTGGAGGATCTATTGGATGATAACAGCATCCTGGTTGCTGATGGGGGAGACTTTGTGGGCACAGCAGCATACATACTCAGGTGACACTTAAAACAGATTAGTGTTGATAAGAATATAGATTCCAATCATTTGGTGGCTGTCTATAGAGGTAATAACAGAAAATGCAGTGGGGGATTCTCAATGAATTAAATAAAATAATAATTAACTGGTCCTGAATCAAATGAATGTATAATTAAACTGATAAAGAATTTACAACAATTTTTTTTTATGAAAGTGTGACATGTTGCCTGACATATTATTTATTTCTGTGACATTTTTATTTTGTGCTGATGTGCTATAGGCCTCGGGGACCCCTGACCTGGCTGGACCCTGGAGCGTTTGGTACCCTGGGAGTAGGAGGAGGATTTGCCCTGGGAGCCAAGCTGGTCAGACCAGACAGTGAAGTGTGGATCATCTATGGGGATGGCTCTCTTGGATACAGTGTGGCTGAATTTGATACTTTCACCAGATTTAAGGTGATTAATGCATTGAAATGTTGTCATGAGCCAGTCTAGCCTATCTCAAAAATAATGTAAGAGAATGTTGATTCATGATGAAGTTTTTTATGTACCTTTTACACTATGCTATGTTGTTCTTTCATCATAACACGTTTTTCAAAGATCTCAATACAACAGCACTGTATTGTCAGTGTTTTCCCAAGTTTTATCTCATTCAAGTTGCAAAACATTATCAATTTATGTGCTCAGGGCAGCCTAATATTATGGCCAAAGTTGAATTTAAAAATCTACAAATAATAGAATACATGTATATTTATTGATATAATTTTAATAATTTCATTTAGAAAAGAATTTAACAAAAAATATTAACTCATTGGACATTTAAATTCCATTGTTTTTCATTGAACAAAAAATATTAACTCATTGGGCATTTAAATTCCATTGTTTTTCATTGCACATTGCCATTTCATTTTCAAAGAAATCTTTCTTGTCTCAGAACCATGTAAATTCACCGATAGTGAATACATTTAAAGAGTGCCTTCAGGCTTATATATAGAACTTGAAAGTTCACACTATGTAAATATTGTTGATATGGATGTGATAGAAGATAGAGGCAGGAGATATTGAGAGGGGATTGATGTCCATTTTGTAGACCCCTGTGATAGCCCTGGTGGGCAATGATGCATGCTGGAGTCAGATTGCCAGGGAACAAGTGCCTATGTTTGGCAGCAATGTAGCATGTGGACTAGAGGTGAGGATCTATGACAGTTACATGAGACAGAAATTTAACATATTTTCTCTCATAAAGTATATCTACTGCCTTATCACAAGTTTATTTGTGTCATTGAAAGAAAACCCAGATTTTCAGCTTTCCTACAATTTTATCTTTAAGATTGAGGCAATTTCTTTAGTAACATACAGTATAAATTGTTAGTGGTTTAAACAAGCCTAACAAAAAAATAAGCTAAAATATTGATGTAACTTTCTTTTAGTTCACAAGTTATGAGCAAGTAGCAATTGGGTTTGGTGGAAAGGGAGTTCTGCTGAACAGAGACAATGAGAGCAAAATGGTGGAAGTCTTCAAAGATGTCAAGAAAACATGCAAAGAAGGAAGTGCCATCCTAGTCAACTGCCTGATTGGCAAAACTAATTTCCGGGAAGGCAGTATTTCTGTGTAGACTGTCGAGAAGTATCACTGTGATATTTGCCAATGTGTAGCAAGTGGATCAAACCAATATATACAGAGCTGCAATGTGTACTGGCTGTAAATTTATGTTTTTATGATTTAACCTTTACAGCTAGGCAATGATGGCAACATATATATATATATATAAAAATAGTCCCAGCTAAAAGTTTTATAAGTAACAGTTTGATATATGGCAGTTAATTATATTTTGATTAAGCATAAAACTTTCTGTCGGTTGGGGCACAAGTGCCATTGGATGTGCAGTATTGAAAATTAATACCCCGGCCGTGAATGCTAGAATGGTAATAAAATGTATTAACATCACAACAATCAGAAAACATACGCAAAATAGACAGTGAATTCAAATAATAGGGAGATAATGCTAAGTACATGAAAGATTTGATGCATTAGTAAAATGCACAATTATTATTATAATGTAATCAATATGATGCAGTCTGCATCTCATCTTTTTGAAAATATTAAATCAAATCCTGTGGTATTTTGTGTTTGCCAGAAAAAATACAATTACAATAAATTTAATTTTGATAAAATTTACATAGCACTTGTACCAGCTAATTTTTGTTCAAAGCATGTTTATAAGTATATGAGGAATATGTTCCTGGTTGCATCAGATCTCACTGGTACTGTATAATGCCGAACAAAAACAATAATGATTTAGAAATGTATTATTCATGATCTTGGGCACTAAATGATTATTTCGTAATTCAAGAATTATTTTAATTTTATATTGTGTAATTATATATTTTATAATTTTTACACTACATGGAGCTTCAAAAGATGTTATTTTCCAGTTTTATGGGTAATTGTTATTATTGATAAAATCAGGAGAAGATGAACCAAAATTCATGATGAACTATAACATAGGGAACATACTTGGAACATAACTTTGTTGTCAAGCTTCCAGATATGTAACCTTAAACTTTAAGGATGAAGCATTATTTCCTGCATTGGTAATGTAAGTATATCCAGTTTATGCTATGCTGTTATGGGCATATACCAAGCTTGATAGACATTTTATTCAAGACATCGGGTCCAGTACCAGTCACCTCAGTACAATGTAAACATTCCTTCATGAGATCAGCTCATAATTATATAGTTTTTAGGTGGGTATGAACGAGTAGTAAATGTGGCATTTTGCTCTACTGCTTTATGTAAGAGTGGGCATCTCATCTATAAAATTGTATAGGTATCACCGTTCAAATTTTGTAAAAAAGAAATATAAACATGAAAAAAACATAACTCTATGTGTTGGTTTGACTATTGAAGGGGATTTGAAAACAGATCAGTAATTTATGTTGACTGCATTGTTGCTGCAGTGGGGGATTTTTCTATCATTCAGTCTGTGAATTTCAGTATTATCCTATGAAAATACTGGATTAAGTTTTTATTTGTAGGAGAATTGTTCTATTTTCAGGGATGCTATTTATTTTTCATGAAGCTCATATTTATCCATTTTGCTATGATTCCTTCAAATCTTAATAATATCACCAATGACCTTGAGGTCACAAATTTTATACGGAGCAACCAGGAAATTAATACTTGGCATTCAGAAATGTCTTGGGTCATGGCTGTACCTTGTCATGTACTTTTTTTTAGTTCATGTTGCTGCAGTGTCAAGGTCAATGTGACCTTTGACCTTGAAACAGTGACCTTGAATTCAAAATTTGTGTGCATGCAACATCTCACAAGCATTAAAAGTGAATGAAAAGTTCTTCATATTTTTTTATACATCAACACCATGTCGAGCATAATATACATTTTTATAGATTTGACCTTGATGCTGTGACCTTGACCTTTGCATGATTTGATATCATATTAACTTATTTTGGCAATTTCAAGTTTATTCATTAGCGTAATTAAAGAAATGTTTTATAATATGAGCAGAATTATTGGAAATACATTTGTTTATCTTTTTGATTTTCAATCAACAAATCTTCTGTATTTTGAATATCGTGCTAAGATGCCATTCTAGATCTTTTTTTTTCAAAGGCTTCGAGCCCAGAAAAAAAAGGACTAGCACAGCTCTTATGCTGAGAACATCATGTCCATAGACATTCACCAAAGATCTATTATTAAAATCAAAATACAGGAAAGAAAATACAGGAAAGGAGATGGCATTAGTCTCATGTCACTCAATTTGACGAAGGTAATTAAGTATTAATACAACTTCCTTTTTGATCTCTGCTTGCAAGTAAATGTTTTCAATTGCCAACATCTGGCAAAACATCTTTTTGTATAAAGAGACAAATTGGCAGGAAAATGATGCCTTTGAGATCAAAAACCACAAAATAATTATCCGGATGAAAAGAAAAAAAGCACTAAATTTTTAAATATTTTGTTACGTGATTGCAATTTAACAAATTAAGAAGAACTGAAAGGAAAATGTCATGGACAAGCAAATCGTTAGCTGGAATGAAGGTGACGCCACGGTAAGAATAAATACTGCCAATTAATGAGAACATTACAAACAAACCAAATGATACTGTTATGTTAAGAATCACAGAGACGTTTGAAAAGCGCTGTGCATTAATACCATTATGCTATCAAGCCTAAAGACCAGTGTGTTTCTGAGATTAATGCTCAAACATATGAAGCTAAGGTGAATGACAAACTATCTTGAAATTCCGATTTAAAAATAATGTTTATATCAATGTGATTATACTGCCTCCATGATATGCCAGGAAAGCAGTATTATCCATTGATAAAGAGAAAATAGACATCTCTACTCTTGGCAAAAAGAAGGAAATATTACTTGCTTATATGACAAGATGTTTATGGTTTTCTGCATGAATAATCTGTCTTAAAAGTATACCAATTACTAATGTTAACCTAGAGGAGAGTTAATCCAAAGTTAACAGACGGCTCGTGTATCTAATACTGTTATTTGCTAAACAATGTTATTCTGTTTTGTGTTTTACGAGTATCATTCATTTATCTTTATGTTCCTTTTTAATTCATACCATTATGGCACTGGATGACCTTAATGTGTCGATATGCCGTTAAGAATACATTCTTCAGTCATTTATTTATTCATTTATTCATGCATTAGAGCAGACTGAACATAATATCTGAGGGTTAGGAATTATTGGGGATTGGCGGTATGAGAATGGGCTTACCTCTAGGAGTTATATATGGGGTTATCGAAGGTGCTCTTTATTCTGTGGTGGGGAGGGCAAAATAGAGGGAGAAAAACGTCAATAGGCGACACCAGACTAGGCACGTCTCACACAGAATCAATATCCTAAAGCATAATTCCAAACTTTGGGTGAAAATATGAGAAAAGCAACAATGTATTTCTGGAGGATCGTCTTGCTATTTTATAACGATATAACACATACTCAGTTTGCAGACTCATATATTTGCACTCACTGCTCTGTGGAGAAAATGAAAAATGAAATATCAAATTTCAAATTTTGAATGTACAGATGAGGAGGTAGTGAATCTCAGCTGACACTCAGGAAAGTAAAAATGAAGAGGAAACATGACTCACCAGGTGATAACCCAGCACTATTAGGCAATACATCCAGTGATAATGATGACCAAGCTAGCAGGAAACACAAGGAATATGTAACAAGCAATCTGTGTAATTCTATAATATCAGACAATACACCTAGCAACGCTTCTGAAGTGAATGGGTCTGAAGCTATACCTCTCAACAGAAAGGTGTCAGACCATCAGGCTGTTTCCCGAAAATACAAGACCTACGTTTATAAATTGCATAAGGTATGTTGCGTTGTTATATTTTTATATGAGATCTATTTAACATATATTTTTACAGGATATGTTACAGATATTCTCAGTTTGAGCCTGAAATGATCATTCTTAGATGTATTAAATGGGACCATTCTCAGATATACTAAAAGATTGTTCATTGCTCTATTAGAAAATTACATGCTTTCATTTTTTATATGTTCCTAGGTGAGTGCAATTAGATTATGTAGTTATATTAAGCTCACGTTGGGAAACAAAAGCATATATTTGGTATTAAAGGGATTAAGCACCGATTTTGAAAAAAACTTTTAAAATTCACATATTGGTGATAAATGTATTTGTCTTTCATGTCTATAAACGTTTTGAAAAATGCATCCCCATCATTGTCTGTAAAACCTATTTGAACAAGACCTTAATATATAGGCCCCTAATGAAAGCACACTCCATTCTTGGCGTCATTTTTATGTGGAGTGTCATCATAGAGGCACTGAAAGGTAAAATTACATCATAAGAGCATGGCAATATGATTATGACGTCATGAAATGTATTGTCTTGAATAGTACCAAAATGACGTCAAACAGTGCTACCCTACGTTGAGCCTCAATTGAGGTCAAATAAAGTTCACGCTACCCGTGTTTACCCGTCACGTGCAGCCATGGGCTGAGAAAATCTTATACAGACTGTGCAACTTCTATGTCTTGAAGCAACTTTTCTTGTTGCTCGATGTCAGACTTTAATACGACTTAAATCGATGTCAGACTTTAATCATGGTGTTCATATGTACATATACTGTTGCAAAACCAAGAAAACAGGATTGGTGCCCCGGATTGGTGCTTAATACCTTTAACATTTGTACTTGGCATGTGTTCACATTTTGATATCTCTGCTCGCTAATATTAGTTAATAATCATTCAAAACATGAAGGCTTATCCATTGACAATAATCCAAATATCCCGTTTTCAAAGAATTGAAATATAATGCATACATGTCTATAGCTTTACCAGGCAAATGCAGTCATATTGCATTTCATTAACATTTGCACTAGGCAAACCATTGATGCCACTGTTCACATTATATACTAGGTAAACTAATCATGCCACTGCTCATCTAACATCTATATTAGGTAAGCCAACGAGACCATTATCCATCTACATCTACACTTGGTAAGCAAACGAGACCATTTTCCACCTAAATCTACACTAGATAAGCAAACGAGACCATTTTCCACCTAAATCTACACTAGGTAAGCCAACGAGACCATTTTCCACCTACATCTACACTAGATAAGCCAACGAGACCATTTTCCACCTACATCTACACTAGGTAAGCCAACGAGGCCATTTATCACCTACATCTACACTAGGTAACGAGGCCATTTTCCACCTACATCTACAGTAGATAAGCCAACGAGACCATTTTCCATCTACACTAGGTAAGCCAACGAGACCATTTTCCATCTACATCTACACTAGATAAGCCAACGAGGCCATTTTCCACCTACATCTACACTAGATAAGCCAACGAGGCCATTTTCCATCTACATTTGAACTAGATAAGACACTCCATCATTAGTAAAGATAATAATCGCCACATTTATCGGTTTCAACTTACGTAAAGCCAATGATTTATATACTCGTCTATCAGTTCAGGCAATGATCACAGACATGGGTAATGCAGTGAACCTTGTGCGCCATAAAGAGTCTGTATGATTCTCCTCAACACACCAGGTGACACTACTCAAAACTGAAAACACACATTAGTTTTTCATTTATGCCGAATGCACGGAGATGAGAAATGGGTAGGGCATTTTTGGTTTCTATTCAACCTGATATAACCAAAAGCCAATCACATCATGTTATATTTCATGTATTATTTAACCTCTGAACAATATTATCACATGAGTTTTTTACAAGCGTATATACCTGAGTTGAACGTAAGGAACATTAAGTTGTAGAATAGCATAAAGTGGTGAATGCATTCGCACGTATATTACTGGCGTCAAAATCATTTGCGATAATTGCAGCTAATTGGGATAGCAAATATTGCATTAACATATCAACATATTAACATATTAACAAACATATTGAAGAGATTTTGAAATATTTGCCACTAAGTTGGCAAAATTGTGCTAAAATACTTTTGAAAGTATTTTATTGATATATAAATACAAACTCTAGAAAAAAACTAATTCGTGAAAGCTTTAAAATACAAACGACTTCAATGTTTTATATGGTCTTAAATATTAGGCATTTAAAACTTTATGTGCAAATGTTCCTTTTGCTGGATAGATAAATGTTTTAATTACAGATACAATTTCCCTGTTTAGCATAATGACAATATATGATTCTCTCGCACCTCACTGAAAGTCTAACACCATTTCATAAATGACAGGGGAGACCAAATCGAGACCAAGTCATCTTAATCAAATTTATATTTCAAAATCATTTCATATAATTTTAGATAAACCGGCCAAAAATGCTCTCAACTGTGCTCACCTTTCTATTTTTAAACCTCTTTGCAAAACTGAGAAAAAAACTATTGTATTTTCCTGTGAGAGATTACTTGCTGATGGGCTGTTTAGCACAGGCTCGGTGTTTGACAAAAGCGTATTTGCAGAAAAAATTAAAACACCTCACCCAGCATTCATTTTCTCCTCATCGGTGGAAGATGCACTCAGACAGGAAATAACCTAAATGCGTGCCCTCAAATCCAATCTAAAAAGCCTGCAGTATTGATCAAGCTGGCCAGAAATATTCAGCGGGTACAATGATTATACATGAGACCGGTCGCATTTTAAGTCATACAGAAATTCCGTTTGCTAAAAGGGTGCTATTCAAGGCTTTAAAAAAACATCAACACATATTTTGTTTGTAATCTTTAAGTAAAGATGATAAAATGTATTTATGATAAGTCTGACTGTTTAAAATGTAAAGGGAAAATGTGAAAAATATAGTTTTTTCACTATACGAAATTAATAACCTTAGATATTAATAACTCTTAAGAATAATCAGTATTAGAATAATCAGTATTAGAATAATCAGTATTAGAATAATCAGTATTAGAATAATCAGTATTAGAATAATCAGTATTAGAATAATCAGTATTAGAATAATCAGTATAAGAATAATCAGTATTAGAACAAGAATAATCAGATCTCAGTATGATTTCGACATCAAATGCTTTGGAATGTATTGCATTCCAAACCAGAAAATATTTACACAAGCCTATATGTATAAAAACACCAATGGAGGTGAAACAATGGAGTAAGAAACAATCGTTGGGATACAGATCATGAATAGGGGAAAGTGGAGTTCCTACGTATATTTGTGATAACCGTAGCCAAGCAGTGAAAGCGCTCAAAACAAGGTGGCTTTAAGTTCTTTGAATAGTGCATCAAAATCTCTTTTAAAGCCAGAAGGAACCATGAACAATGGTCGTTCAAGATTAAATGACTTACATTTGAATTTAAATGATCATGTCAAAAGCAACCTCATAATGTAATTTTCCTTAAAAATATATTCTGATTTGGGAGACGCCTAATTCGGTATACCCTCCAGTGTGGAGCATTAAAAGGTTATTTGCAAAGTGTTGGGATGGGTGAGTATATATTAAATCTGTGGTTATGCAAGTAACTGGAGGGGGTTGAGATTTGACTCCCTCTGGCGGCAGAGTTATTTTCTCATTGCTGAAAAGGCTCCAACCCTATGTAGCTGATGTTTCTGAAAAGGTCATAAAAACAACATTCACACATTTCGTTTGTGGAGCAAATGAAAATGTAGTCGTTTGTGTTAAGCTGTGAATAATCTGAATATAAGATGGCTGAAAGTAGGTTGATAATGTTCTCATCAATATTTCTAAAGGTCATAACACGTAGTGTCAATAACCTGAGCACAATAATCTATGGGGACATATGCCGTAAGGAGCTTTATTAATACTAAAATATATTGAGATGGTCAGATGCAAATGGAAATTGATCCAAAAATCGATATCACATGACATGTTTTCCATTAGCCTAACTTTGAAGGTGAAGCATTGAAGTTACTACCAGTCGTGAGGGATTAAAATGTTAAATAGCGGAAAGTGGCGAATGCATTCGCATGTATTGTGTTACCGGGAAAATAATATGTGATGGCTGTAGCCAAACCGAGAAACAGGCAAAATGTGGTGGCTCTAAGTTATTCAAATATTGCATTAAAATCTCTTCAGGGCCTCACTCGGAATGTAATGGGAATTTACATCGATTTTAGCAACACCACTACATTATTGATGAATGATTTTAAGTGTGTAATAAAATCAAAAGTATTAAGTTAACAATTTAAGTTAACTCATTTAAATCATTTAGCTTTAAAGAAATTAATACATGAACAAATTAACGAATACATCCTGTGCAGGAATATTTTTATATTGTGCTGTAGATTTAAGCCTGCCCCCTGTAACCATTTTAACAGAAACACCTACTCATCACAACAAACTTAAAAAAAAAAGATCATGAACATTGTGATGTTTGACAGTAAGATACGTTGATATGCTAGAATCATTTTTAAAATATGAAAAACATATTCATGATATTCCTGGCAAAATGGAATTCGAAACTGGATACACATATCTATATGCCCGTCACACATTCTTCGTCTCTGGAGTGTTGACAGAATGGTGTAAATCAATAGTGTCTACAAATTGAAGAGTTTTATGTAAAGTGAGGTATTCTATACAATTCCGTTCATTAGTCGGTATTTACCAGAACGACACACTCTGTCTACATTAGCCTGCCATTATCTCCCCTATTGTTTGATGATCATCGATAACAGATAAACAGATCAATAATCAAGTGCAGTAATTATATTAAAGTGTGATTTGGTGTTAGAAGCCATCGTTTATTTCAGACTTCCAATGTGTCCTGATGTGTTGTGTGGCATTCATAATTACCTAAGTCATATTAACTCTGTCCAGCCAGAAAAAGGAAAACTGGTGGCTTTCTCACAAAGACATAATATGTGGTAGGTCTTGTGCAAAGAGCCTCGATATGAAAAGAAACAAAACAAGACCATGTCGTCCATAGCATAACTGAACATATGAATAAATAAATAATTGCTGAATGGCACATCAACACAACAGGTCATTTAGTGCCTAGAACGGTAAAAACAAAAACATCAAATATTGACTAGATGCACAATAGGTTAATTTTATGCATATCAAATTTCACAGCATAATAAATGAAAAAAACCCAATTAATTTCATTATATCAGTCTAAGAAATGATATGTAATACTAACATCATGTTCCAAAATATATATTGTGCTTTCTAGCTAATATATTGTAAACAATGTAAGCAAGAGTTCCACTTTTTTAATTGAATATGATGGATTTAAACCGATATTATAAAAGAATCAAAGTGTAAAATATAGTTTGGAAATCTTACACATACAAATATTGCGTCCTTAAGTGATAAAAGGTATTTCCGATTAGTGCTGTTAATAATTGTGAAAGAGCTGGGCCATCAACTCCAAATCTCGGAATAATAAATCTAAAGCTAAATGGCAATATTTCACATATTTAATTATGAATGAAAGATAATTGCTTTTATGAATGATGTTTAGTAAACCTAATCTCTTCAATACCAGGAATCTAAGTTTGGCGCATTATCTAGGTGCAAATGTACCTCCTTCTATTTAATAGAAAAAAACTTGAAACTTTTCTATCCTCGATGTAAGTCTTACTAGTGCTGCAGATTTATCATTTATCATATTTATGCTGTAAGACATATAACTTGCCATTTCATTAAAATCATTATCCAAAATTTCCATGTTATATCGCATGCTTTCTCCAGGTCAAGAACACCCAGCCAACAGTTCATTGAAGTCCTCTCTTTGAAAGGTCTATGAATATAACAAAAGATTATGAGGATTTGAATTTTCTTAACGACGCCATTATTTACAGGTGGAATTTGCAGGAGTGCTAAAAACTTCCAAAACTTTTCATATACAACTAGTTAATGCAAAGAGATGATAAGAATCTGATCAGTCATTGATTATATTAGGAGGAATGCTTGGAAATTGACAGAGAGTAGTTTATGAGACTGGCCATCTTCATCATCTCCTTTCCCAGTAATGTTCTGCACCATTTCATGCATTTGTGTCCATGATAACGTTTCTCCTTATAATATTAAGTTCTTAATCCACTTTACTTTTAACATATCGGGCTAAGATCTGATCATTAAGAAAAACGCTACTGGCAATTTGCCTATTGGAAATATTAAGGTTTTCACCACTTCCTACAAGATGCAAGGAAAATTGCTGAATGTGACGTAAACGAGATCATCTATGGTAACGGTCTGTTATGTAAACTGAAGAAAATCACCTGCTGATGATGTTCATGACTATGGCTAATAATAATACAGCTTACATTATTCCTAACAATC
This sequence comes from Amphiduros pacificus, assembly GCA_949316495.1. Taxonomy (NCBI): domain Eukaryota; kingdom Metazoa; phylum Annelida; class Polychaeta; order Phyllodocida; family Hesionidae; genus Amphiduros; species Amphiduros pacificus. Next base: position 41,441,796 of record OX439003.1, on the reverse strand, counting down.
CTGATTAAATTAAAGTAAACATCCCTTAATGTCTATCATGTGACCCTTGGCGATCATTTCTAATTAATCTGCAGGGATCCCAAGGCATTTTAATATATGATGTTTAAAATCAATCCGAATAAGTATCATACTCACGGCAACAGACAATATGAATACCCACTTCAGGGGATGCTCTTTTTGATGAAATAAAATTTCCCTTATTTTATTTCCAGATGAGAAAACAATATTTTTATATTTTAATTACTCCACAATGTCTTTTAAAACATGTCAGAGTCCTGTCGGATAACATAGGATATTAAAGGTTTCCTTATAGTACACAAACGTCATATTGGTTACTGTATTAACAGTGTTTTGGAGATCAAATGAAGACCATGCGATTTGTCACGCCAAGGACCTGCAATATGACAATTCAGTGAGGCAGCACTATATCTGCTACAAGTAGGTCTCATCACGAATTGACTGAAATAATGTTGAAAGTGATGTAAACCCCAAACAAACAAACAAACGAACAAACAAATTAATCAAACGAATTCTTTTAAAGATTCAATCAAATATGAAAGTAAATGTATGTCACATAGAGCGCGATTGGCTGTATGTTATACAAAGGATTCATACATTAACACTACATCCAGAATAGAATAGATCTTTCCAAAATGGCAAATAACATGATATGCAAAAACGCTTTTCAAATTGTAGATTTAAAAAATATTCGTTCCTAAACACTTTTGCTGCCAATGGTTAAGTAGCGTTTGTATCCACATTTGTTTAGTCAGTAGTTTTCATTAATAATTGAGTGATCTGAAGCAAGTTCACGACTATAATTGCTCATTGCGGTATAACGGGTTTGGAGCATGTTTACTGGGCGTGCATCTCGTTGGGTTCTCGTTGAGTTCTCGTTGTCCCTTGTCGGATATTTCCCTCTGCACAAAGAGAGGTTCCGTCCAGAAGGTCAGGTGCATCCTGCCACTGTACTGGCGCACATGGCCCCCTACCTACAATATGCTGCAACTGAGCAGTTCTCTGACTGGCATACAATCTAATTAGTTGCCCATGTAATCTTACATTCATATAACTGTACAACTCATTTTAGTTTTTTTAAATCACGTTGCAAAGTTTATTTTTCATTGTAACATATCGATTATGATTATAATATCAATTGATACTCAGATTTTGGTATCATCAAACTTATGTGGTTTATGTCAAACATCTCTTCTAAAGAAAGATGTATGCCATGTAAATGGTTAATGGAAAGTTCGTGAGAGTTGGTGTTTAATTATATGAGTAACTGGGACCCATGCCTGCCCAAATGCGTTTCTATATGATGAGGTGAATGTTGTGACACTGTATTGGGAGCTTAACACCACAAATGTTCAGTAGGAATTCATTACTATTAGTTCCGCAAATACTACATTCTACAGACAAAGGGATTTTTAGTATTATTTGCAATCTTAATGGATGAACTCTGCTCCAGGCAGGACTACCTTGGGAATATGTGCGTATAAAAAGGTCTGATTTGCTGTGAAGTAGAGAAGGTTTGATAGAGACCTGAGGAAGAACAAGTATAAAGACACTAATATGTCCAGCCTGAAGTTTGAATATAAAGAGGTGAGCAGAGAATATCTTTATAATGGGTCTTATTGTCAAATAGCTTAGACTTAAATGTGTTTTTTTATATCTTTGATAACATTTTTGGAAATATTTCATTTGTTGTGCAATTCTGATAAATGTCAAAACTGGAATTTGGATACCGAACCATTCAGTTTATGCAGCAATACTTTATTGATTAAAGTTTTCCTCACGAGTCTGCAAACCAAATGATAAGAATAGGTTTGATCTCATACAATATTACTATATATACACTAAGGGCAAATCTCTTCAGTACATCCTAAAACCTAAAGGTTGTGATCCATACAATCATACTAAGATAGCAAAGCATTTTTAGAAACTGTAATCCTTACTTTTTGCTGCCTTGAAATATTTATTTCATGGCATTGAAATTTGTGTTCCAGGAGAAATGAGAAATTACGGTGATTGAGTTATGGAACACCCTGTAAATAAGATTATTATCTAGGCAATTCACAAATTTTGCACCTCATGGTATTTAACTGCTGGGATTAGCTGCAAAGAACTACTAGGCATGTGCATTGTAACACCCAACTGAGCACTGGATTAAAACAATATTCTGTGGGACACTATTCATTTCTATTATCCCCTCAAATGGAGCACATAATTTTCTTATTTTTATGAGAGTGATCTCAGAATTGGGCAGGAATACTGAATTTAATGATCAGATGGCACAGAGCAGAAATATCGACACTTTAAAGTCATGAAAGTACATGTAATAACTTTATACATAGATTAAACACGTTCTCATCCGAGAATGTGATTTCAGCTTTTGTCCCTTTAGTTGTAAATGATAGAATGGAGATTTGGCAATGCATCACACAATTTCAGCACTATCTTAGCCTCTCTGATTCCCTGAGGTTTACATGATAGGAAAATTGGAACCAATTCTTTTTGCGCAATAAATGGGTGATGATTGTATTAAGAAGTTTCTGAATGCACAGTTAAAAGAACCGGAAATGACATTTTTGCCATTTCCGTTATTCAGTACATTAATTAATTGGTACATTACATAATCATGCAATGATTTCGTTTGAACTCAGTGCATAGTGACGAGACACGTTCAAAGGTAATTACATCATGCAAAACATATATTGTTCTAACAATTCTAAAAAAGTGAATTTTATGTACATTGCGAGGTTAGATATTTATCAACTTTGGTTAGAGAAAATACTACTACTACTACTACTACTACTACTACTACTACTACTACTACTACTACTACTACTACTACTACTACTACTACTACTAATATGATTATTCTGGTCATTTCAAAACAAATTATTACAAACTTGGCTTGGGATTTTGTTTTGAAGAGATAATTGTTAAAGAGATACTTTCTAGTAAAATAAATTATATAAATTACATTATTAAATGATCATATATGTGTAAATACATTGAAATTCATAGACAAAATAATTATATCAGTAACCAAGGAAACACAAATCGACATTTAAAACTAATCTTGCAACCCCCATAAATTATGATCATTTATTGCAATATGTGCCTATGACGTCATCGTGCGGGATTTTACGCACGTGCAACTCAAGCTGCAATGATCTTCAATTTTCATAAATTTAGTCATAACTTTGTTAATACTAGTCCGATTGACATGGTTTTTACACCAAAATAACACATTTTTCATGTTCTTTCCGATTAACATAACCATTCTATAATGCGTCCATTTTAAGACCGAAAATCGTGACACCGCTATTTTGGTTGCATTGTTGTTTGTTTACTAATTATGTATGTAAGTAGGTAATTGCCGCACGATGACATCATTCTTTTTTTCCAGCACGTGCATTTAAAAGAGCTACTTTTCTCCAAAAAAATCATGTTTCCCTTGAGCGGTCATAATAACAGAGCCCACAGATCAATGTGCGTTATAGTTCTCTTTCAAACTACAAAAATGTATCAGAGAAGTGAAAGTTTCCCTTTAAGAGCATTTTTACTGTTGTAATTGGCAGGCTAAGAGTGAATTAACTTTAAAGGATCGAGTGTCAATATTCTTTGTCATAATTGGCTCAACAAATCGGATATAAGATCTGCGTTATAAAGATTTTCAAAGAGCATGGAGGGTGCCTTTTTAAAATAGATTCCAAATAGATTCCAGTCTCCATGACAATAAATACTGGAGGACTTAGTGTCCAGCCCAAGGTGTGACGCATCCTGCAATGCTTGTATTGAGCTGGGGGAGGCACTTCGAACTATCCCATACTCAATAAGAGGATCAACTTATAATGGAACAATGAGATAATGGAACAATCGATAATGGGACAATGAGATGTTTTAACAAATCTTCCCTTGTACATTTTGAAAAGAGAAATTCTATAATTGAATTTGCTTCACTTTATTCCCACTCTTGTTTTTTTGACCTACATAGTTTGAATTTAGGCTTAGTTCTTTAAAACTTGCTGGTATACACCGTATCTATATTCCATATAGCTTTGTGACAACCACTTATTATGGTTGTAACATATCTATTATATCTGTTTTAGTCGCAGTATTGATAATAGCAATGAAAAATAGTTTGATTCTGTTTTAGCCCCCAGCATTCATGTTTAAATGAAAGATAAAATCAATGTAAGGATTCTGTACTAGTGTTTAGCTGCTTGGTCTTCTAGCAACAGGCGGGGACAATGCCCCTAGAAGTCGACAAGCGATTACATACTTGCAATGCACAGATGCATGCATGTCATATATAGTATTTTAATGTGTTGAATTCATTTTAATGTGTTAACATATTGTATTTAATTTATTTACAATAAATATATGCACCAAATGTACATGGAGGCTTGATATATTGGCAGTATTTGGATTTTACCTTTACAAACATGCATTAAAACAATCCTAAAGGACGGTAACATTTTCATGATGAGCAATAGGATTGACCCAGATCAGGTAAATATGAACTTTCATAAATGAATTGCTTTTGTGAATACCAGAGGATGAATGAAACATATTCGAATTTTTGCTTTGAATTGATTTTCCTGTCAGAATGCATTCTTAATAAACCTTTTTGCAATGCAAAGTTCGCCTTTTTTCTCGCCCAATACAATTTGAAATGTGAATCAATGCTCACTTCATTTGACACTTTTCAGTGATACATTTTGATGTCAATAGAAACATTAATCTTATTCCAAGTTGACATTTCCCAGGGGGACCATTTCTCTTTTCCTTCAATAGCTGGATGAAACAGATGACATTTTTTCACTAAGGTGTGTTAGTGATGGCGTGTTGTGTATTGTTAACGTATCCAATGTCCATCTGGTCAATTTATAGACTCCATTCCATTCAGCATCATTGTCGTTATTCACTTATTTCATTATGTTAGTATTAATTGAATATCATGCACACTGTTGCTCATTTAAACTTACATCACACTTCAATGCGATTTCATACAATAACAATATTTACAATAAATAAAATTAAAAAAACATTTCTAGTACTTTGTTCACTGGGATATATTGAAATAATTCATTTCTCCCTTTAAAAAATGATGCACTTTTGATATGACCCACAGCACAGCCATTTGCGAGGTGCCACTTAACCGGAGATAGATGTGAGTCGGTCCATTAGGGAGTGACACACTAGTTTATCAAATGCAGCTTTCGGGTGACATTCACGCATGTTGATACCTATTCATAATAGATTAAAACAATGTCATATATAGGTGCAAATGGTTACATGCCCCACTAGCTTGGGAGTCTGTACAACATGCCTGGTGTGTTTAGACACGAGTCGACTCAAGTTGTTCCCTTCACATGGGGCATCTCTGGGGAGAACAAACAGCAGGAGTATCAGGTATTTATGTCAATCACATTTAATACATGTGAGAGTAGGGTGCTAACGGTTTTTTTACATTGGATAAAAAAAATGTTGATAAAAAATGCTGACTAGCAAGGATTTTGGTCCAGCAGAATGTTTTGTCCGATAATGTCGATATGCACAGATGCTTTTCTGTTCGATCTGAACTTAATGAGCTTTACCAAGATAGAACCTAAATATTCTGCTTTGTGTAGAATCTTCTGCAACATTTGAAATTCTGACTGAAATTAGTTACTGGATTCGATACTTCTCCTGCTTGGGAAGAATGTTCAGGTCTTCAATGCAAAATGTTTCTGAATTGGCGTGACAAAAATATTACATACCTTGAATATCCCCGAGTTAGACGTGTGTTGTGTTCATTACATCGCTATAAATAATATTTTGTGGAGACGAATAGTTCTATAATTTATTACTTTTGCCAAATAACCCTCACCTACAACCTTAATATTTACCCCAGTCACATTAACTTGTGCCGATTTCAGTTAAGGCGGTAGGGTGATGGTTTTTTTTGTGGACAGGATCAGACAGTTAGCCAGGGAGCCGGGAATATACCAGGGATTGTCGGCCACTAGTCAGGCCTATAAGGTGTCGTCGGAAACTTTTAGCTCCAACATAAAACTTGCCGGCGTTTCCACGATATCATTTCCGATTAAAATTCACCCCGAAGTACACGGCAGGCTCAGGTTTGAGCAGACATATCACAAGATTATTAGGATTAATAGGATTTTTTTTTCACCTGTTCCAAAATGCCTTGTAAAGCGGCCGATGTCTATAGACTGATGCCGCATGACATTTCCACGATATTTTCTACCCAAAAAGTACACGGCCGGCTCCCGTAAGGGTACATCAGTCATATCGCGGAAATATCTTATCAGATGTCTGTTCCATTTAATCTTGCAGGTGACGTGCAGTAACCGTGCCTAATGTGACCAAATCCACGGCATATCTCAATTAAAGTCCCCCGCACCTGGCGCAAATGTGACTAAGGCACAATGTAGAACAAAAATGGTGGGGTGGTTAAAAAAAGGTTGAAATTTAATAATAATTCAATGTGCATGTGGCTTTTATTTTAAAGATTGGATTTATTTATATGTGGTGATATCCAACTACCCATACAAAAAAAAATGTATGTGTAGTTGTAATTTTCAGTACTTTTGTACTTCAAAATCTTTCCTACTGTGCCTGGCGAGGTAGAGTCATATACCACCTAGTACAAATCCAGCTAAACGTTTCCAAAAAAAAACCTCGGAGAATTTTATATTTCTCGTTGCTAGACATGTATTATATTAAATAATATAGACACAACTCGGCCTCTCAGATTGTTTCGGTACAAATATGTTTTACATTATACACATGTATAGTCATTTCAAGTGCTGAATAGGCTTGTATTGAAAATACTTTCTCATAGATTAAGATAGAGTCTTCCAGAACTCTCTTTTTTTCTAAATGAATGCCTCGTGAAGCTTATAGCATACGTTCTTTTTGTTGCATCATGCGTTGGAACATAAAAACCACGGTCGTTGATAACCAGTTGTTGGAAACTGGTGGGGGTAAAAGCAAAATATTTATTTGATGTCTCTACACCTAACTTGAGAGATATTTCACCTCTGAGCCATGTCTCACCTGCTGAACCGCTCAGCTATTTAAAAAAAATACTTTTGACAACTTTATTGATGTTTATCTCCCATGGAAGATTTGTACTGCAATATTTAGTGAAATTGTAGTAGGAATAAGTATTTTGCTTTTTTTTAGGGTTTTCATACTTTTAAAAAGATTTTTATTTCAGAAATCATAGTATATTTTGAAACTGTAAATTGTTTATGTAGGATTTGTTTATGTAGGATTATCTTGTCTTTTTCTTGCCTTTCTTATGCCTTGCCTTTCTTGGGTTTCACCAACTAAATGTTATGAACAAATCTATGATAAAATAAGATTCCCCACGTGGATTCATATTTTACTTTTGGATTGGAAATGATATATATCATTTGGACTGCTGCAAAAAGCTTAATTGGAACAATTAAGACTTAAAACAAAATGTCGGCCTCGTACCAATTGAAACCAACTGTGAGGGGTTGTGATCTGTCACCTCAGTTGTCAATATTTGTCCTTCATTCTTTTAATCCATCCATCATGCAGAATCAGGGGTCACATATTCCTAAGGGGGAATCTTACCGGCATAATTCCTTGCACAACTCAGCTCTATCGGAATAATGGGGAGGCGACATTTACCGAATTGGCAAATCTCCCCCCAGGGGCCTCTGTGTAGCCTACTGCAGTTGATACAGACAGTTTTAGCTTTAGGCAACACCATGAGATATATAGCGAGATCTACAGGGTCCGACATCCGCCATGGCCACCTTGGATTCTATGACTAAGAATTACCCCAGCCTGAGATGATGGGGAGGAGGAGGAGGTACAGGATGGCCTCATCACACCTGTGTCATCATATTCTATGGGAATCCTATGCCCGATAATGGCCTCCTCATCGGATAGAGCTGGGTCTGATTAATACCATAATCACACCGTGAAAGACGCACACAAATTGATAGACAGCTTGGATAATATCATAATCTGTTACATTGATTTATATTTTAACCTCAAAATTTATTTATCCTCAAAGGAACGATCAACAAACGCACCCCAAAAGAAACAACAAAATGGCAGTATTCTTGACTTTTTTCCCTATTTTTATCACGTCAAGTACTTGTGACCAAACTGATATTGTCGCTTGCGCTTGCTGTACATCTGCAAGATGAATTCAAGTAGTTTTGGATAGTTGTGGACAGACGGATTGGTATTCACTTCATTGCACTTTATAGCATTATAAACATGTGAGACCAGATACAGTATAGGTTGGAGAATGGATAATTTTGTACTTTATAAGAGGGAGGATTGGCAGGGTCCCCAGGCTTACTACAAGCCCAATGGGCATCTCAAGGTAGGCCAATATCTACTCAAGAATCAACCAAACCTTTACTAGCCTTTAGCCATTATTCAAACGGATCCATTTGAACCCCTTGGCTTTAATGAGATAAATGTGAAAACATGTGTTTCCCCTCATTTTTATCTACATAATTGTGTATATCTACAAACGTATTAAATCCAGATATCCAATACCTGAATTTATTAGTTTAACAAGAATGGTATTAAATATTACAGAAGGACTTAATGTATAGTATAATGGAGAATAGTTCATTGTCAAAATGAATTTATCAATATAAATCGAATAAATAACTACTAAGCTAGATGATATTATATAATTGTTTATATCATAAAAATATATGGAATATCATAATTCTTTATCAATTTTTTATCAATGAGCACAAAAACAAAAAGGCTGTCCCTGCATTTATATCTATAGGTTGTTAGTACATGAGGTGGTTGGGAACCTGTAATATTGTGATATGAGCTGGTCAGGAAGACCAAGTTATCAAGTAGGACAATGCCACCGAGATCAGCATACTAATAATAATATCATCTATCGGTCACTTGGTACTCAGATGTTAAACTGTGTTGACACTCTTATATTGTCACCATCTTACAATCCTATTGCGTTATGTTAATTCTGTTATTATGTTTTCCTTTTAAACAATGCGACAAAGTTAAGTTAGGACAATGTATTAGCAATCCTTAAAAAGTTTAAATCATGTTGATAGGCAGAAAGTTATAAAACACTTTTTGATGAATCGGGATTACTAATCTTAATGTAACATAAGTTTAACTTGCTTTCAATGTATATGAACCATGCATGTAATAACATATTCTTCTTATCGTATCCCCCCAAGAGAATATACCTATTTTAGGAGGTGGAACATCAGAAGAACGAAATTTGAATAGTATTAAGTCGCAAGTGCATTTATAGGATTGATAGACATCATGGTCATGTTCCTTTCCGAGAGAGTAGTGATCAAGGTAATAAACCTTGGACATCAAGGTCATGTTACACGGTCATAAGAGGTTAGTAGCCATGACAATATGATTGAGGTCATGTTTCCAGTTAAAAAAGTGGTACCCATGGCAATAAGCTTTGGACATCAAGGTCATTTCCATTTACACATCAAGGTCATGTTCCTTGTCGAGAGAGTAGTAACCGAGGTAATACACTTTGGAGATCAAGGTCATGCAACTAGTGGAGAGGTTAGTAACCATGACAATGAGCTTTAGGTCATGTTTCCAGAGTAGTAACCATGATAATAAACTTTGGACATCAAAGTCATTTTCATGTGGACTGCAAGGTCTTGTTTCCAGTCGGAAGAGTAGGGATCATGTCATTTATGCTGAACAACGGCTGTCTTATTTGGTTGTAATTAAGCTGACTTGCTCTATTTCCACCGCATCTGCTAATACTGCCGCACTTTGGTTTCTTCCCCATTCATTTTGCTTGGATATCAGGGTTCGATTCTATAAAATAATAATATGTAGGGCTGGAAAATTTCTGGGCCTGAAATTTTGTGAATTTGGGTCAAGGTCAAGGTCATGAAGAGCACAGGAGCAAATTTGCTTGCGAATGCTCTATTTTCAAAAAGAATTACAACAATATTGATATGACCTAGCACTATCAAATATGATCGACCTGTGAGGGGCTAGGCCAATTTGGAGATTGGGTGACCTTTGAACTATATTTAAAATCATTTGAATGCGATATTTGGCAAAACACTACAAATAACATTTATTACTACCACATTTATCTTACACAATATGTTTTTTCGTAATATTTAAAATAATGTATATAACTATATTTCACTGACCTATTCAAAGGGCAAATAGGCCAAATGTCGGCCACATGTTGGCCGAATGCAGGGAAGCTGATCCTTTACACATGGGAGTAGATCAGAACTTGATATTATGGATATGTGAAGTACATGTAAAATTATTTGTGTTGATGATTTTCTTTCTTACTTTAAATCAAGGTCAATACCTAGAATATTGTTACTTATAATTATCATGCTTTCTTGAATATTGCGATATCAATATAACTTAGCACATGGGATTGAACTGTGCTTGGCTTGATGGAGTTCGAAATATGATGACCTTAAGCTATCTTCAAGGGCACAAAAGCCCAATTCTCAAGATCACCAAAATGTGACATAGTACAGAGATATAATTCATTGTCAAGGCCCCTATCTTACACTTTTTAGATAATCAAGGTAGCTAGGTCACAGTGACCTTTTTCAAGACTAAAATTGTCACAACCACCAAAATGTGGGTATGCTGAACATCATGTTATGTAGGTGATAGTATTTGCTTACTATGTATTTGATTTCAAGGTTAGTCATGACCTCCATCCCAGCTAACAATTTTACTTTTTTTCTACTTTGTGAGCATGTTGTGTTTTGGTGCTGAGCACGTTGTAACATGACATTGTATGGACGTAGATCTGTGAACACCAGATAATAAGCACGTTTCTTCTACGTTGTGAGCACGTGCTGAGCACGTTTTTTTCTACGCTGTGAGCACGTTGTGAGGACGTTGTAAACTGACATTATGTTTTGAACATGTGATAAAACAATGTAAGCATATGCTCAGCATGTTGCAAGCACATGGAGCTCAGCATGTTGCAAGCACATGGCACTATCTTTGGCCAAATCCAGTTACTCAGTTGGGATTGTCTCATCAGCAACCTCTTCTAGCATATCAGCTGGCATGTTATGCTGATTTTTTGACATTGTCTAAAATTATATGGCAATACATTGCAGTAGATAATAACAATAAATTTCTATCAGAACAAAAGACATGATCATTTATTTTTTTATGATATTTTAGTTATTCAGAACATTATGTCTTATCAAATAAATTCACTGTAACTTTGAATTACCTAACTAAGCTGTTACAGGTTGCCATTTTCTGTAGTACTGCAGGCACCTATTGGCCAATCCAATCACCACAAGTTTTCTTCTACGTGCTCACCACGTTGTAAGCACGTTGTTAAAAAAACGTTGCAAGACAACGTGCTGACAATGTTGTCAGCATGTAGAACATCAACGTTGTTATTAAGTCAGACCACAACGTTATCCTTCTACGTGCTCAGCACGTTGACAAAACGTAGAAAGACAACTAAACCTTATTTCTATGTGCTCACAACGTCGTTTCTACGTTGTGTGTTACCTGGGATCATGACGATTTTGCTTGTGAAAGCCCACCTGAACTATTTAGTACAGAAATATCAATGCAACTAGGGCTTAAATGATACTGGATGACATTGAACTATTTCTAAGGTCACAGGAACCTTTTATTTTTTGACAAAATCACCTAAAGGAGGCATTTTACAAAATACTCAAATGGCATATATCCACATCATACAGGATATGTAGATTTTTGTTGATTTTTGTTAAGGTCAAGGTCAATGTCTTAGCTATCACGGCCTCATCAATACCATATGCCATATCTAATAATCATGAAGGGCTTAGCATCGACTAATGAATGGCTTTGAAATCTGGTGATATTTTCAAGGTTAAAGAGCGAATTGTCAAAATCTGATGATACCATATTTCTCATAACACATTGCCCAAATATCACTAATTGCCACTTCATGTATCCTCTATAATATGTTTATAATTTGGAGAAACATTCATGTGACTAGGTAATCTTTACCTCCTTATGGCTAAATAAAGATTGACATATATGATATATGCTAATAGTGCATGACCTTGTTTGTATTACACTGAAGACTTCAGTTTTGTGTCACTAACAAACTATCCAGTTTCTTTAATTGAGTTCCCGGTTCCTGACTGCTTCGGAAATATTACTTGTATCATAGTATTCTTAAATTCATTATTTTAGCATGATAAAGCATTATTTGACTTTAGTATCTATTAACTAGTTATGCTTTTAAATGAATTGTAACAAAATTGTAGAAATGATTTGATCTATTGCCTTTCCATGATAAAACTAATTACTCATGCTATCCACAATAAAGTATCGACAAACCCTCTTTATCTGCAAATAACACACATGAAATTTTTCACACCATATTGGAGCCAAGATAAATTGCTATCCAGTGCTTCATAAACTATCGATCTTTCTATCATAGAACGCATACATTCCTCATTGGAGGATGGTAATGATAAAGTTTGGCTGATTTAAATGACTTTGAGTTAGTTTCTTAGGATACGATGAGCAATATATTTTTGCAAGACTTGTCATTTGGGAAATCCTGAATATTTAATTTGCTGGCGCTTGGAATTCCTTGCCTATTTTCTGTTTTTAATCTTTATATTTCATTTTATATGTAAATGGTTGTCAGCAGGAACGATATATTGGTGATACATTGAACAAAGTTGATATTCTCAAATGTAATTGAGTTTGTGATGGTTTGTGTATAAGGAATGATAGTTTATTCAGATACATTGTTTCAGTGTGATATGTGCACAGTGCCACGTACTTGTTAAGTGTCCTGGGGCCGCCATCAATAGTCTGGGTACCTCTTCCCTGGGGCACAATGATAGCCGCCCATTCTTAGCTTAATGAGGGACATGGGCTGACCACCCCAAACTGCACTCTTATTAACGCATCACCTTTTAGAATGATAAGCAGTAAGTGTCATGTATATTTATTATGACAGACCTTGGATATTGTAAAAACTCAAGAAAGGTTGTATTTTTTATTTTGCAAAACTAGGGACATGCTATCAAAGTTTAAGCCAACATACACAGTCTTATGATTGGGTAGATTTTTTTCCTGTGCAGTGGTTATGGCTGTGGCCCGGAGAAGCAGAGCCCTGAGCATTGCTGAGTAGATACAGAGCTGCTCTGACTTCATGTGTACCCGGCTTCCTGCTGGGAAGAATGATCTACTGCAACAAAATAAATATTACACAAGGACTTTTGATCTTCAGGGGATATCTTTTCAATGCATATTGGCATACATTTGGATTTGCTTGATATGAGGTTGTGCATTTATCATGGAGGACGCGCGTCGGGATAAATGTGTGGTATGTTCTTATGTTCTCATGAGTTTCAAAGAGGCTGATATATATTTTTTGATACATTGCCATTTCTTTGATGTTATAACAGTATCGCATCTTCATAACAATACGAATTAAACATTAACCACTGAGAACTGATAATTATAAGGTTATCTACATCCTACATTTCCTGTTCATATATCTTAATAAACTAAAAATAAATAAATTCGTCTAGGTTTTCACTTAATTTCATCAGTTGCTAAAAATGACTAGTTGTTAATGCTAGCACAGCATCACACGATTTGCTCTGAATTGCTCATCAAATATAGTAGCATGTCTGAGATGTATGTTTATAAAGAGATAAGTGTGTTCTAAAGTAGTAAAGTTTAATGAACATTTGATTGTTCAGGAACAGAGGCACTGATGGGATGTTGCTGAGTACACCAGAGTTTGCTTCTGTTGGGCTTTGAGAAAGCACAATGGGGGTAGCTAATTGCTCATATCAATTGAAAATGTTAACATTAAAAACTATATAACTTTATAAAGCTTTTAATTTACCGCCTGATAATTACCTTGGAGAGAGAACCTTCAAAAGGTTTATTTAGTTATTCTCTGTATCATCCGATATGCCATGCACGAATAAAAAGTGACAGGATTATGGTATTGTGACAAATTAATTTAAATTTGTGAAATAATAATGAACAAATAGACATTTATTCTATTCATAACAGTGACTGTGTGGATTAGTTTGGCCTAAAGCACATTTTATAGCAACAGTTAAGTCAATTTAAACAGCTAAGGAGAACTTTATATTAGTAACGTGTAGCTACAAAAGACATTTAACAATTTCCGAAATGAAATATTCTATTAAACTAAATCATTATCATCATCTCATTATTCAAGCTATAATGGCTTCATAAAAAATGCATAACAATGTAATTTAAAAGAAAAACTCTAAGGGGTGATTTCAGGGAAAAACAAAAAAATATATAAAACTCTATTAGGATTGGTATATTCCGATTAGGATTGGTGTATTCCAGTGTCATATGCTCCATTAAGCTTCCTGTTATTGTTAGACATCATTAAAAGTGCACCCCTAGGTTATGTATGATATATATATCACATTGTTTTCTTAGCATCCTCAACGTACTAATTACCAGATGAACATGAGTATTATTGACATTGATTTGAAGATGAATGAGGTACAAGGAGCACTCTGAAACCACGGGGCCACATAGAGTTCCCATCCAAAGTATACAACAACATTGCTGATGGCTGTGATATGTTTACCTACGGTAAGCACATACAGCCCACTGGGGACACAGACCAGGGCTCTCAGCAGCTCAGTAGGGTTTATTTGTATAATTTGTCAGGTATCGGGTCATGTTGGCTTTACAGGAGACAGGGAGAAGGTATTAGCGGCAGGGGACACCAGAACATGCACACAAGTACAAGGTCATCATAGAAATACATGATATAGTGATCTCCTGAGGGGCAGGATAAACAAAGCACAGGGTCATCATAGGGATACATAATATAGTTATCCCTTTAGGGTTCAGACAGGACATGGGAAGTATAAAGTCATCATAGGGATACATAATATAGTTATCCCTTTAGGGTTCAGACAGGACATGGGAAGTATAAGGTCGTCATAGGGATACATCATATAATGATCCCCTCAGGGTTGAGACAGGACATGGGAAGTATAAGGTCATCATAGGGATACATCATATAATGATCCCCTCAGGGTTGAGACAGGACATGGAAAGTATAAGGTCATCATAGCGAAACATCATATAGTGATCCCCTCAGGGTTGAGACAGGACATGGGAAGTATAAGGTCATCATAGGGATACATCATATAGTGATCCCCTCAGGGTTGAGACAGGACATGGGAAGTATAGAGTCATCATAGGGATACATCATATAGTGATCCCCCCAGGGTTGATACAGGACATGGGAAGTATAGAGTCATCATAGGGATACATCATATAGTGATCCCCCCAGGGTTGAGACAGGACATGGGAAGTATAAAGTCATCATAGGGATACATCATATAGTGATCCCCTCAGGGTTGAGACAGGACATGGGAAGTATAAGGTCATCATAGGGATACATCATATAGTGATCCCCTCAGGGTTGATACAGGACATGGGAAGTATAGAGTCATCATAGGGATACATCATATAGTGATCCCCCCAGGGTTGAGACAGGACATGGGAAGTATAAAGTCATCATAGGGATACATCATATAGTGATCCCCCCAGGGTTGATACAGGACATGGGAAGTATAAAGTCATCATAGGGATACATCATATAGTGATCCCCTCAGGGTTGAGACAGGACATGGGAAGTATAAGGTCATCATAGGGATACATCATATAGTGATCCCCTCAGGGTTGAGACAGGACATGGGAAGTATAAGGTCGTCATAGGGATACATCATATAGTGATCCCCTCAGGGTTGAGACAGGACATGGGAAGTATAAAGTCATCATAGGGATACATCATATAGTGATCCCCTCAGGGTTGAGACAGGACATGGGAAGTATAAGGTCGTCATAGGGATACATCATATAGTGATCCCCTCAGGGTTGAGACAGGACATGGGAAGTATAAGGTCATCATAGGGATACATCATATAGTGATCCCCTCAGGGTTGAGACAGGACATGGGAAGTATAAAGTCATCATAGGGATACATCATATAGTGATCCCCTCAGGGTTGAGACAGGACATGGGAAGTATAAGGTCATCATAGGGATACATCATATAGTGATCCCCTCAGGGTTGAGACAGGACATGGGAAGTATAAAGTCATCATAGGGATACATCATATAGTGATCCCCTCAGGGTTGAGACAGGACATGGGAAGTATAAGGTCATCATAGGGATACATCATATAGTGATCCCCTCAGGGTTGATACAGGACATGGGAAGTATAAAGTCATCATAGGGATACATCATATAGTGATCCCCTCAGGGTTGAGACAGCACATGGGAAGTATAAGGTCATCATAGGGATACATCATATAATGATCCCCTCAGGGTTGAGACAGGACATGGAAAGTATAAGGGATACATCATATAGTGATCCCCTCAGGGTTCAGACAGGACATGGGAAGTATAAGGTCGTCATAGGGATACATCATATAGTGATCCCCTCAGGGTTGAGACAGGACATGGGAAGTATAAGGTCGTCATAGGGATACATCATATAATGATCCCCTCAGGGTTGAGACAGGATATGGGAAGTATAAGGTCGTCATAGGGATACATCATATAGTGATCCCCTCAGGGTTGAGACAGGACATGGAAAGTATAAGGTCATCATAGGGATACATCATATAGTGATCCCCTCAGGGTTGAGACAGGACATGGAAAGTATAAGGGATACATCATATAATGATCCCCTCAGGGCTGAGACAGGACATGGGAAGTATAAGGTCATCATAGGGATACATCATATAGTGATCATGGGAAGTATAAGGTCGTCATAGGGATACATCATATAGTGATCCCCTCAGGGTTCAGACAGGACATGGGAAGTATAAGGTCATCATAGGGATACATCATATAGTGATCCCCTCAGGGTTGAGACAGGACATGGGAAGTATAAGGTCGTCATAGGGATACATCATATAATGATCCCCTCAGGGTTGAGACAGGATATGGGAAGTATAAGGTCGTCATAGGGATACATCATATAGTGATCCCCTCAGGGTTGAGACAGGACATGGAAAGTATAAGGTCATCATAGGGATACATCATATAGTGATCCCCTCAGGATTGAGACAGGACATGGAAAGTATAAGGTCGTCATAGGGATACATCATATAGTGATCCCCTCAGGATTGAGACAGGACATGGGAAGTATAGAGTCATCATAGGGATACATCATATAGTGATCCCCTCAGGGTTGATACAGGACATGGGAAGTATAAAGTCATCATAGGGATACATCATATAGTGATCCCCTCAGGGTTGAGACAGGACATGGGAAGTATAAGGGATACATCATATAGTGATCCCCTCAGGGTTGAGACAGGATATGGGAAGTATAAGGTCGTCATAGGGATACATCATATAGTGATCCCCTCAGGGTTGAGACAGGACATGGAAAGTATAAGGTCATCATAGGGATACATCATATAGTGATCCCCTCAGGGTTGAGACAGGACATGGAAGGTATAAGGGATACATCATATAGTGATCCCCTCAGGGTTGAGACAGGATATGGGAAGTATAAGGTCGTCATAGGGATACATCATATAGTGATCCCCTCAGGGTTGAGACAGGACATGGAAAGTATAAGGTCATCATAGGGATACATCATATAGTGATCATGGGAAGTATAAGGTCGTCATAGGGATACATCATATAGTGATCCCCTCAGGGTTGAGACAGGATATGGGAAGTATAAGGTCATCATAGGGATACATAATATAGTGATCCCCTCAGGGTTGAGACAGGACATGGGAAGTATAGAGTCATCATAGGGATACATCATATAGTGATCCCCTCAGGGTTGAGACAGGATATGGGAAGTATAAGGTCGTCATAGGGATACATCATATAGTGATCCCCCCAGGGTTGATACAGGACATGGGAAGTATAGAGTCATCATAGGGATACATCATATAGTGATCCCCTCAGGGTTGAGACAGGACATGGGAAGTATAAGGTCATCATAGGGATACATCATATAGTGATCCCCTCAGGGTTGATACAGGACATGGGAAGTATAGAGTCATCATAGGGATACATCATATAGTGATCCCCTCAGGGTTGATACAGGACATGGGAAGTATAGAGTCATCATAGGGATACATCATATAATGATCCCCTCAGGGTTGAGACAGGACATGGGAAGTATAAGGTCATCATAGGGATACATCATATAGTGATCCCCTCAGGGTTGAGACAGGACATGGGAAGTATCAAGTCATCATAGGGATACATCATATAGTGATCCCCCCAGGGTTGATACAGGACATGGGAAGTATAGAGTCATCATAGGGATACATCATATAGTGATCCCCCCAGGGTTGAGACAGGACATGGGAAGTATAAGGTCGTCATAGGGATACATCATATAATGATCCCCTCAGGGTTGAGACAGGACATGGGAAGTATAAGGTCGTCATAGGGATACATCATATAGTGATCCCCTCAGGGTTGAGACAGGACATGGGAAGTATAAGGTCGTCATAGGGATACATCATATAGTGATCCCCTCAGGGTTGAGACAGGACATGGGAAGTATAAAGTCATCATAGGGATACATCATATAGTGATCCCCCCAGGGTTGATACAGGACATGGGAAGTATAAAGTCATCATAGGGATACATCATATAGTGATCCCCTCAGGGTTGAGACAGGATATGGGAAGTATAAGGTCGTCATAGGGATACATCATATAATGATCCCCTCAGGGTTGAGACAGGACATGGGAAGTATAGAGTCATCATAGGGATACATCATATAGTGATCCCCTCAGGGTTGAGACAGGACATGGGAAGTATAAGGTCATCATAGGGATACATCATATAGTGATCCCCTCAGGGTTGAGACAGGACATGGGAAGTATAAGGTCGTCATAGGGATACATCATATAGTGATCCCCTCAGGGTTGATACAGGACATGGGAAGTATAGAGTCATCATAGGGATACATCATATAGTGATCCCCTCAGGGTTGAGACAGGACATGGGAAGTATAGAGTCATCATAGGGATACATCATATAGTGATCCCCCCAGGGTTGATACAGGATATGGGAAGTATAAGGTCGTCATAGGGATACATCATATAGTGATCCCCTCAGGGTTGAGACAGGACATGGGAAGTATAAGGTCGTCATAGGGATACATCATATAGTGATCCCCCCAGGGTTGATACAGGACATGGGAAGTATAGAGTCATCATAGGGATACATCATATAGTGATCCCCCCAGGGTTGATACAGGACATGGGAAGTATAGAGTCATCATAGGGATACATCATATAGTGATCCCCCCAGGGTTGATACAGGACATGGGAAGTATAAAGTCATCATAGGGATACATCATATAGTGATCCCCTCAGGGTTGAGACAGCACATGGGAAGTATAAGGTCATCATAGGGATACATCATATAGTGATCCCCTCAGGGTTGAGACAGGACATGGGAAGTATAAGGTCGTCATAGGGATACATCATATAGTGATCCCCTCAGGGTTGATACAGGACATGGGAAGTATAGAGTCATCATAGGGATACATCATATAGTGATCCCCTCAGGGTTGAGACAGGACATGGGAAGTATAAAGTCATCATAGGGATACATCATATAGTGATCCCCTCAGGGTTGATACAGGACATGGGAAGTATAAGGTCGTCATAGGGATACATCATATAGTGATCCCCTCAGGGTTGAGACAGGACATGGGAAGTATAAGGTCATCATAGGGATACATCATATAGTGATCCCCTCAGGGTTGATACAGGACATGGGAAGTATAGAGTCATCATAGGGATACATCATATAGTGATCCCCTCAGGGTTGATACAGGACATGGGAAGTATAGAGTCATCATAGGGATACATCATATAGTGATCCCCTCAGGGTTGATACAGGACATGGGAAGTATAGAGTCATCATAGGGATACATCATATAGTGATCCCCCCAGGGTTGATACAGGATATGGGAAGTATAAGGTCGTCATAGGGATACATCATATAGTGATCCCCTCAGGGTTGAGACAGGACATGGGAAGTATAAGGTCGTCATAGGGATACATCATATAGTGATCCCCCCAGGGTTGATACAGGACATGGGAAGTATAGAGTCATCATAGGGATACATCATATAGTGATCCCCCCAGGGTTGATACAGGACATGGGAAGTATAGAGTCATCATAGGGATACATCATATAGTGATCCCCCCAGGGTTGATACAGGACATGGGAAGTATAGAGTCATCATAGGGATACATCATATAGTGATCCCCCCAGGGTTGATACAGGACATGGGAAGTATAGAGTCATCATAGGGATACATCATATAGTGATCCCCCCAGGGTTGATACAGGACATGGGAAGTATAGAGTCATCATAGGGATACATCATATAGTGATCCCCCCAGGGTTGATACAGGACATGGGAAGTATAGAGTCATCATAGGGATACATCATATAGTGATCCCCCCAGGGTTGATACAGGACATGGGAAGTATAAAGTCATCATAGGGATACATCATATAGTGATCCCCTCAGGGTTGAGACAGGACATGGGAAGTATAGAGTCATCATAGGGATACATCATATAGTGATCCCCTCAGGATTGAGACAGGACATGGGAAGTATAAGGGATACATCATATAGTGATCCCCCCAGGGTTGATACAGGACATGGGAAGTATAGAGTCATCATAGGGATACATCATATAGTGATCCCCCCAGGGTTGATACAGGACATGGGAAGTATAGAGTCATCATAGGGATACATCATATAGTGATCCCCTCAGGGTTGAGACAGGACATGGGAAGTATAAGGTCATCATAGGGATACATCATATAACAATCATCTCAGTGGTGGGGCAGGATATGCCATCCTCGTAGATATATACATATGTCCAAGACCATCCTCATAGATATATCATATATCATTATTGATAATGAATGGGAATTGACCATCACAGGTCTGAAATATATAATGTAATCATTCCTAGAAAATTGCAAAGGAGATCATATATATATATATATATATCGGATGTTGGAGGCCGAACAATAACAGAGAGCATTTACAAATATGCTGCTGATTGAATTGCTTATCGTATGAACTAAAAACCATGCAACACGACTGCTCTCATCTAATTCATTTCTATTGTGATTTGTTAAAGATAAAAAATGTAAAAAAGAAGGCGATTAAAACATAATATCAAATGCAGAAAAAACTATCCAGTTTATGGTATTGGCAAAGGAGGTCATCTAAGGATTATGGATATCGTCTCTAATATTATAATTCTTAATGATAATATGACGATATGATAGTACCCTTTATATATAAACGTACTATACCAACATTTTGTCAAGCTCTGTGAGCCTGACACTAGTGATGAATGGTGTCATCATGTAGGTATTTATGGCAAAGCAGTAAGCTGCTGAGATGTTGTGCTGCTGAACATCAATCATGCCACTTTCATCAGTCACATGACATGCTTTTTTTCACACAAGATAAACGATGGACCCAGGAGAAAGAGATATTTTATCAAGTAGGAGATACCTATTTTCAATTATATTCTATCGGTAACCCTTTACTTGAAATAAGATGATTATATCATAGAGGTTTAATGAATATAAATGATAAATCAAGTCGTTTGTGATGTTATGATATAACTTTAAATGAACTTTGCGTGTGTATTGGTGGACGGTGTTTTTATACTGATTGGGTTAAAATAGGAGCGATCTCACGTGGAAACCCCTCAAGGCCACAATGAACCCGCAAACCGATATTAGATATGGCACTTTCAATATCCCATTCAGAAAAGATAAACACTCACCATTTTAAAGTTTTAATGGATCAATACTGTTGAATGCTTCATGATGGACAAAAGAGTACTTACAAAGAATATAGAAGTTATATTGATTCCCGGCTGAGCAGTATGTATCACGTGTATATGACAGGCGGACAGTTTTCGTCACATGGTGCCCAGTCCATATAGAGATACTGAAGCGGCTCTGAGCATCTCATGTGCCCTCATTTGCAAATAACATTTTTTTATTGTTCAAATATGTGGGTTTCACTTACATTTTGATGTAGTCTAGAATGCCAATTCAAGTCCATCACAGGTATTGTATGTATGGAAATATTTCATGAGCGAAAATCAATTCATTCAGAATTGTTAATTTGTTTGAATTTCCCGCCGAGTGCCTAAAAATATACTGGCACATGAGTGATTAATGAGGGGGCGTTTTGGCTTTATCGCTAAAATTCATCTAAATGTTGACATGAAAAAGGACCATGATTGCTTTAGTTATTTGTGCATAGCTTGGGGGTGATTTATTCATATCAAATGTTTATAATAACCATCCTAATGACCTGCTGGAATAATTAAACATTAATAAGGCATTGAATCTAAGAATGCAATTTAACAGAGAAGGATTAAATCACAGTCAAGCAGTACAGCTCATGTATAAATGAAAATATCCTTATGATTATACCAAACTCCCAGTTCAGAACACGTAGAGATTGACATAATTAGATTATTGTGTTTTTGTTTATGAAAAATACTGTGTCAAAGCTAACGAAACCTAGGCTGTCCTCAGGGGAGTCACAATGACCTACAGTCCTTCAAGTTTCCCATGAGGAAATATCATTTGTAATTGAACAGTGTATAATTCTGTAGAATACAGTTGTCATCAGATGGCGCTGTATTATGTTTGCCAAAATGAGTAGTTTCGAGACAATCATGAACAAAATATGCTTTCACCACATAGTTCCTGCATGTTCAGTTGTCGGTGAAGGCTGTAATATCATTTAAGTATTATAATGATTTTTCACTTCGAGGTCTACATATGGTGTCGGAGAAATCCCACCAAATCAACTCAACTTGAGCAGTTAATCCCACAGTAATGGCAGATCAGAATCTACAAATACAGCACACTTTCAAAGGCCCTCAATGTGTCATCAGAGTCTACCCATCCTTCACACAACATTGATGCACTGACAGTAAGATAGCAAACACGCTTCCCACTGATTGCTGCCTGTTATATTCAAAAAACCTATTTGGCCTCAGTGGAGTGCAAGTATAGACATTGTACAAAGCCTTGTCTGTTGTTATCACAAAGAGACTCACATCATGGTCACCTTATCTTGGTCTGGGGATAATACAGGGTGATCTACTTTCCATGAGGTAATCCCAAAGATGTAAAGAAATATAAATATTGAATTTATAGAATGTGTATGCAGCCAACTGTGTTCCGGTGAGAATTAAACTACTGACAAAGCAAACTGCAGGCATCTATAAACCCTTATCGCCTTCATGCTATATTTTATGAGAGCAATTTGTTTTTATATCTCTTCATAAATCAATAACGTGCTTCAACTGATTTTATGGGAGTACATCCTCTATAATATACATCTTTGAAACTATATGTGTCCTATGTAGAAACAATCAAAGAATCGTGTGTGGAATTCCTTATTTAAAAACTCAAGACTTTTAAGACCAGAATAGAGTTGCCCACCATGGGAAATTTTATACCAAAATATACATTGTAGTTGTAGTGACACATCTTTTGGATTTGATAAAAGAATACTTTGTTCAAAGTACAAGAGACAAGAGCATTATCTTCGTGAAATCACGTTAATGTTTATTCTAAATGAGACAGGAACTTGAACGTATGAAAACATTCATGGAATGAGGTTTTCAAGGACTTTTTCCTTTCACAATATAAATGTTTATACCTCATACATTGGGATAAAATGTCACCTCTGCCTGCCACCTCTGTTATTTGAGGGATGCTTGAAGTCATGTTGTTATTAGTATTTAGCTTAGAAATTATTTAGTTATTATAAGGAATCTAGTGTAAAAGTGGTAATCTTAGAGATTTAAAACAACTTTTTATGTCAAGTGTTTAAAATTAATGTATCAATATATTGCCCGTGAGTAGGAACCTATGTACTCTTGGCAGGAGTCAATGTTGATTATGTGAAAGGAATAAATTTGTCACGTAGCTCATTAGTAAGATGCCTGTCTCGTGCTATAGGTCCGGGTTCAGATTCCGTTTTGGACAAGTACTTCGGTCATGTTGCATGGTTGAGAAAGGTGGATATTTGTTTCTGGGTTGTTTCTTACTCCATCCAGTGCTGCATGACTGGTTATCAAAGGCCGTGGTTTATGTTATCATGTCTTTTTGATAATTACAAAAAGACCCCACTCACTCTTCAAAAAGGACGATGGCATTGAGTCCCGGTGACACGCTTCTATCTTTTTTTACCTAAACAGTGCTAGGGTAGAGTTCCTCTTATAATTAACATAATAATTCCTGGAGTAAAACAAATTGGCGATTTTTCTTCTTTTCTCCAGGCCTTAATGATAAATTATTCTTCTCTTGTCGTTACCTAACGTTGATTTATAAATACAGAGTAAGCTGAAGATGTATCTCACTGTCCTAAACATAGAATATAAAGAGGTGATGGCAATGTCCGGGTGTGGGCCCTACATGGGAGCTTTACTCATGTAAGCTTCACTATTCATGAAAACAAATAAGATGAGAAGACTGGGTTAACATCGCTCAGAACATGATATGTATTCATCGAGGTTTAGCAGATATACATATACAACACCCCTAGCCGTGTAATGCTAATCTCAGAGATGTATTTGCAATATATAGATATATAGATATTGCACTTATGAATGTCACATTTATCTAAACACACCACGTCCCGTTCTCCATCAATGTACAATGTAACCAAATAGGGCGCATATCCATTGCTCTACTAACAGGGCGCATATCCATTGCTCTACCAGCAGGGCGCATATCCATTGCTCTACCAACAGGGCGCATATCCATTGCTCTACTAACAGGGCGCATAACCATTGCTCTACCAACAGGGCGCATATCCATTGCTCTACTAACAGGGCGCATATCCATTGCTCTACCAACAGGGCGCATATCCATTGCTCTACTAACAGGGCGCATAACCATTGCTCTACCAACAGGGCGCATATCCATTGCTCTACTGACAGGGCGCATATCCATTGCTCTACCAACAGGGCGCATATCCATCGCTCTACCAACAGGGCGCATATCCATTGCTCTACCAACAGGGCACATATCCATTGCTCTACCAACAGGGCGCATATCCATTGCTCTACCAACAGGGCGCATATCCATTGCTCTACCAACAGGGCGCATATCCATCGCTCTACCAACAGGGCGCATATCCATTGCTCTACCAGCAGGGCGCATATCCATTGCTCTACCAGCAGGGCGCATATCCATTGCTCTACCAGCAGGGCGCATATCCATTGCTCTACTAACAGGGCGCATATCCATTGCTCTACTAACAGGGCGCATATCCATTGCTCTACTAACAGGGCGCATATCCATTGCTCTACTAACAGGGCGCATATCCATTGCTCTACTAACAGGGCGCATATCCATTGCTCTACCAGCAGGGCGCATATCCATTGCTCTACTAACAGGGCACATATCCATTGCTCTACTAACAGGGCGCATATCCATTGCTCTACTAACAGGGCGCATATCCATTGCTCTACCAGCAGGGCGCATATCCATTGCTCTACTAACAGGGCGCATATCCATTGCTCTACTAACAGGGCGTATATCCATTGCTCTACTAACAGGTTGCATATCCATTGCTCTACCAACAGGGTGCATATCCATAGCTCTACCAACAGGGCGCATATCCATTGCTCTACTGACAGGGCGCATATCCATTGCTCTACTAACAGGGCGCATATCCATTGCTCTACCAACAGGGCGCATATCCATTGCTCTACTAACAGGGCGCATATCCATTGCTCTACTAACAGGGCGCATATCCATTGCTCTACCAACAGGGCGCATATCCATTGCTCTACCAGCAGGGCACATATCCATTGCTCTACTGACAGGGCGCATATCCATTGCTCTACTGACAGGGCGCATATCCATTGCTCTACTGACAGGGCGCATATCCATTGCTCTACCAACAGGGCGCATATCCATTGCTCTACCAACAGGGCGCATATCCATTGCTCTACCAACAGGGCGCATATCCATTGCTCTACCAACAGGGCGCATATCCATTGCTCTACTAACAGGGCGCATATCCATTGCTCTACCAACTGTGCTTGTGAGGCCGGTCATTTATTCTTTGTGAAAGAGAATAATTAGTTTAAATACAATAAGCCAATGTTCATTTTAACATCAAGAAGAATGGATCACTTAACAACCTCATTGCATTAAAAAACAATTTACCAACTGAACACAAGTAACATAAGTATTTATAATTGGATGTACATCTCGCCAGAGTTTTTAAATTTTGGAAAATTTCCTACAAGCGGATTTTGTTCCGTTTTAAAAAACATTTTCGCTTTACCGTGATTACATCTGAAATGCGCTTGAGTTTTAAGTTAAACTCAGATTACCTGCATATTAGAAGCACTACAATATGAGTAATACATACTTCTCAAAACCTACCACACTGACTTATGAAGTTTATCTTTCATAACAAGGCACAGGCCGATGGGAATAAATGCATTTGAATAGATCCCTTCTCACATTCTTAATGCATCTAATTAATACGAACTTCTATGCAAGTTGCAGGTTTGGCTGTATTGAATGTGTTATATGGAATATATATATATATGGAACAATATGGAATATTTCACATGTATATCATTTAGGCAAACTAATGTATCTTTAACATGGTCTATACTTATAAGTTAATTATAAAATTTTAACATGATAAAAGATTTAATATAGTTAAGATTCATATAAATTGAATTAAGGATTATATAAAAATCGGCATAAATAAAGGTTACATTTTTATAAAGAATCTGTATTAGACAATTATATTTAATTCATTTCCATTATTATTTAAAGGGACACAAAGCTATCACACATACATATACATATACATATTTATAGTAAAATCAAATGGATACATATCATTTAGTGGCTGGCATCTCTACTGATTGAGCTCCACTGAATTAATTACTTTGATCATTTTTGATATGATTGAATTTAGCTCCAATATTGAATTATAGGGTCTAGTTCTTCACGGCTTCAGCTTCCAGTCTGAAAAAGTTTTCATATATTTGGCAGCATATAAGTTGAAATTTTTTAATTTACAACAATCAGACCATATACAGTCATATCAAATATACTAAAACCCATATGGGTTTTCCAGCACGGTATCATCAAAGCCATGGAGGAATTTGAGGTAAACTTACTTTTATTCATGTAGTTATTGTAGATCAAAATGAAACTATATGTATTTCATCTACCAGTTTGTGCATCTGCGTATGTGGTTTAACAAATATGATAAAGGAAAATTTGTTATAAAATTTCAAACACCGGGTCCCTTGAGTAAAGGTATCCCCGAAATGTCAAACATCGGACTGGTACTGATCGAAATCATAGTTTCGCAAAATAAGTCTTTTCGTTGGAAACCTAAGACAATTTTGCATATATTCAACTTTGTCATTATATTAGTAGAGAATGGCTTTGTATAACGAGAAAATCAAATTGTGAACAGTTTATTCAAGAGAGATATTGGGCACAGCTTTTGAAAGATGAAAACGTTAAAAGCTATGCCTCTGAAGAAAAAAAGAAGTATTAATATAAGATAAAAACAGGAATATATTCAGAATATACAAAATAGATGGTGTTTCTATTTAGCATAATTTGCTGTTTTTGTGCAGTTACTTTTTACAGTGTATTTCTTGTTTAAATGATTGAAAAGCACATATCACACATATAACATGTAACACATCTCAATCTCCTTATTCATAAGAGCCTGAAATGAAGATATTTACCAATAAATCTCCACATGCATTTGGAGGATGTTATGACCTCTCAAGACACGTGATAAGGACGAGATTTGCCTTATCATGCACCAGGTGCTTATCACCGACCTGGCATATCCTTTATTTTGCTGAAATATTGCATATGCAAGAACAAACAAGGAAACAACTATTCCAGAATTATCAATAATTAAGATAATTATCAATAATTAAGATAATTATCAATAATTAAGATAATTAAGTTAATGTTTTTACATACTTTTTGATAAGCGCTTAAGTTATATTTTCTTTAATTGACAAAGATGCACAAGTTTTACTAGAAGAGTTTTTGTTTCTTTGATGTGCACGTTAGAGAGCTGTTGGCAATGCTGTAGATCACACCTGGGTGTGATAATAATAGCTAGCACGATGGATTACACGTGCATGCATGTTTCCCCAACTGACACGTGCCTACCAGTCTGCAGGGTTTTGTTTTTCATCTGGCATGACACGGTCACGTTTTCGCCTCTCTGTGTTATGATTGTTCTGAATGAAAGCCCACATACCTTCCATTTCACCATTTCTAAGCCACAGCACGTTGGCTAATTCGCCCCTAACTTAAGACGGGAAAGTCCAGCCCTGCATACCTAGAATTACTTGCCAGCGGTCAGGGGATATTCTGTTAATAAGATACAAAGGAATAAAATAGCAGGAAAATAATGGCCTCTGGGCTTTTGCAAAGGTCTCGTGTATGCAAGGACTGTGGTAAACAATTTGACGTTTGACCTATTCGCACTTTGATATTATGAGGTTTTGGTACAGACCGAGAGAGGAGTCTGTGAGCATCATAGATAATGAACACCTATCATCTTATGGCGGGACAGAGGTAGGTATTACCACGCTAAATATATTGAAAACAGAAATGTAGAGTAAACTCAGATAGATTCAGGATTAGCAGATACCAGGGCGTGAGAAGAGTAATTTATCACTACATGCAGATCAATTTACTACCATTGAAACATAAACCAGG
The DNA here is from genome assembly GCA_949316495.1 of Amphiduros pacificus. Taxonomy (NCBI): domain Eukaryota; kingdom Metazoa; phylum Annelida; class Polychaeta; order Phyllodocida; family Hesionidae; genus Amphiduros; species Amphiduros pacificus. The sequence continues at coordinate 41,412,917 of OX439003.1, read as the reverse complement.
TTTTTTCAGAAGGGTAATATACCACCAGTATTACCAATATCAGGGTATGGGAAGAAGGGTGTGGGAATAGTAATATACCACCGGTGTAGCCTAAACCAGGGTCTGAGAAGAGTGGAAGAGTATTGCATCACCAGTGTAGCCTAAACCAGGGTCTGAGAAGAGTAATATACCACCAGTGTAGCCTATACCAGGGTCTGAGAAGAGTAATATACCACCAGTGTAGCCTATACCAGGGTCTGAGAAGAGTAACATACCACCAGTGTAGCCTAAACCAGGGTCTGAGAAGAGTGGAAGAGTATTGCATCACCAGTGTAGCCTAAACCAGGGTCTGAGAAGAGTAATCCATAACCAGTGTAGCCTATACCAGGGTCTGAGAAGAGTAATCCATCACCAGTGTAGCCTATACCAGGGTCTGAGAAGAGTAACATACCACCAGTGTAGCCTAAACCAGGGTCTGAGAAGAGTAATATACCACCAGTGTAGCCTAAACCAGGGTCTGAGAAGAGTAATCCATCACCAGTGTAGCCTATACCAGGGTCTGAGAAGAGTAATATACCACCGGTGTAGCCTATACCAGGGTCTGAGAAGAGTAATCCATCACCAGTGTAGCCTATACCAGGGTCTGAGAAGAGTAATATAACACCAGTGTAACCTATACCAGGGTCTGAGAAGAGTAATATACCACCAGTGTAGCCTAAACCAGGGTCTGAGAAGAGTGGAAGAGTATTGCATCACCAGTGTAGCCTAAACCAGGGTCTGAGAAGAGTGGAAGAGTATTGCATCACCAGTGTAGCCTAAACCAGGGTCTGAGAAGAGTAATCCATCACCAGTGTAGCCTATACCAGGGTCTGAGAAGAGTAATCCATCACCAGTGTAGCCTATACCAGGGTCTGAGAAGAGTAATATACCACCGGTGTAGCCTATACCAGGGTCTGAGAAGAGTAATCCATCACCAGTGTAGCCTATACCAGGGTCTGAGAAGAGTAATATAACACCAGAGTAACCTATACCAGGGTCTGAGAAGAGTAATATACCACCAGTGTAGCCTAAACCAGGGTCTGAGAAGAGTGGAAGAGTATTGCATCACCAGTGTAGCCTAAACCAGGGTCTGAGAAGAGTGGAAGAGTATTGCATCACCAGTGTAGCCTAAACCAGGGTCTGAGAAGAGTAATCCATCACCAGTGTAGCCTATACCAGGGTCTGAGAAGAGTAATCCATCACCAGTGTAGCCTATACCAGGGTCTGAGAAGAGTAATCCATCACCAGTGTAGCCTAAACCAGGGTCTGAGAAGAGTAATCCATCACCAGTGTAACCTATACCAGGGTCTGAGAAGAGTAATATATTACCATTGTAGCCTAAACCAGGGTCTGAGAAGAGTGGAAGAGTATTGCATCACCAGTGTAGCCTAAACCAGGGTCTGAGAAGAGTATGAATTTTATGTGTTTCTTGGAATAAATAAAATAATGAATTAATTATAATTAAACTATTTTTCTCTCATAGTATGGTCCTATATGACAGAATATAACTTATATATAAATGCATGTATGTTCCTGACATTTTGATACAGACAGATGTACATATATGTTCCATAGGGTGTCATTACTCATTACCGTATATGTTAATCTGGATATGTAGTCTACTTTTATCTCCAAATTAGCATATTAGATTATTTCCATGCTGTATAATTAAGCTTCATTATTGTTGTTTTGGAAGCGATTGTTGATGTCTGCACATGCTTCCACATGAAAAATACATGATGAATTACAATAAATATTCATGTTTGAAATAATAGGATTTGAGGTAAATGTAGGATGCATGAGATAGACATATCGTGTGTATGCATTGGATGATTATCATGGGATGATCTACGTGTAATTATGGAATATGTCGGTCTCCCATGCTAAAGGTCTAGGTTTCAAATCCTGGTTGGGACAAGTACTTTTTTCATGCTGAAGATGAAATGTTCATATCGTAATTTTGCAATACGCATGCCAGACCATATATAATTGAATTGTTTTATTTGCAAACATGGAACTAAGTAATGAGTTTTCAGAAAATAAAGAAGGAATCTTTATATTGGGTGATTTTTTAGGGATTTTCGGATATAATTTCTATACCCGGAGGTCACATGAGCAATCTTGAGCATGTTTTATATTAAAAAAAAATATAACAAAAAATACAATAAAATAAAATGAAATAAAAGATAAAGTAAAATAAAATAAAAAATAAAATATATGATAATAATATCAGCAGTTTTATTCTTTGAGTGAACTCTTTAGTTCCTGTCCTCAGCACCTGGTGCCACCTCGTGGTGAAATGTTTCATTCGCGGACTGGTAGCCAAAACAGCGAATGTCCACAGCCCACAAACATGAAAAATGCATCACGCCTCATGTCGATGATATGCATCCATCTGTGTAGGGGGATACCACCAGCTTAGAAGTACGCCCACAAAGTGAAGGTCAAACTAATATATTCTCCAGATAACCTACTAACCTAATTTTAGAATACATCCAGTGCGGTGTGGCAGTTACTGGTTTCCAATGTTGATATATTTTAATTTAATATTTTAATAACAGATACACTATTCAACTGATTTGATATTCCATTTTCATTTTTTAAAATTACAGTTATTATAGAAATGAGATGAAATATTAGATAGCTTTGATAAATAAAGGTCCCTAGTCCTAAGGTATAAGTATTTTTAATCCTCAGGAATAGAGGTCACCAGTCTTGAGGAATAAGGTTCATTAGTTTTGATTAATAGAGGTCCCGAGTCCTGAGGAATAGGGGTTCCTAGTCCTGAGGAATAGAAATCCCTAGTCTTAGGGAATAGGGGTCCCTAGTCTTAGGGATTAGGGATCCCTGGTCCCGAGGTATACAAATCCCTAGGTCTGAGGAATAGGGATCCCTAGCCCTGGGGAATAGAAATCCCTAATCTTAAGGAATACAGATCCCTAGCCCTGAAGAATAGAAATCCCTAGTCCTGAGAATAGTTGTCCCTATTCTTAAGGAATAGGGGTCCCTTGTCCCCAGGGAAAGAAATCCCTAGTCCTAGTCCTCTAAGACTTAAAAGTACGAGGGACAAGTCTATATGCGTATACAAATACATGTATAAGTATTATTAATCTATTTAAACAATTTTGAACTTCTATTGAACCTGATTTGCTAAAACCATTTATATGATGTCGTATTTAAGGTTGTGTCAATAGCCCCTGGGGATCCGGAGTGGCCATGATGAATATATTATTTATTATTTGAGTAGAATACAGCACTATGAAATACAGCATTATGAAATATTTCATATGCATTATTTATATATATATAGGAGACTTTACGGTAGGTAAAGGTGGTAAAAGCAGGGAACATACTGGGGCTCAGGTACCAGCAAGATACGACCCCCCAGCCTGCAGTGACGCAGGGTGGGTCTGGGTACTTAAAGGCGAGCCCGCCAATTAATATCATTATTCAGAATACACATAAAAATGGTTCTGTTCAAAATATAAAAGATATGCAGAACCGTAAAGCCTAGTTATTTTTCAACATTGTGGAGAAAGGTGTATAATTTCCCCTCTCGAGCAGTGTATATGAGAACCATCCGGTTAAAAAAACAATCCTATTATGGGAGGCAAGTCCAGTCAAACCAAGTTTTAATGGATTTACCATTCTCGAGGCTGACCTTTACAAAACATAGTTTACAACCTCACATAGATATGCTGAAAATCCTTAACATAAAACTTATAAATAAGTTAATTTCGATCCATTATTAGAAAAATAAAATATGACCAACCAACAGTTAATGTTTTTAGTTTAAATATGAGCGTTAATTTGCCCTAAACTAAAAAAAAAACTCGAGGAAAATTGATTACATGTTTCTGAAGCCAAAATAGCTGGCAAATTTATTATACAGGAAAGAACATCAATCTTCCAAACACTCTGCATAATGTGAGAGTGCAATGTATTCCATAAAGTATATTTGTCATATCTGTTAATCCTAACGTTATCACTTATATTCAGTCTACTAATAAATCAGAAAAAAATAAATGTAAAATATAGCACACTCAACCTAAATTACTGTAGTTCTAAGTGAAACATCCAGATGGGTGCTTGCAATATCTCATAATTTTACTTTTAGATTAGAATTTTCTTTTAACTTAATTTGAAATTCATTGCCAGCCAACTAAATAATTATGAGTTAATTAAATGATACAATAAGTGCGCAGTCGATTGTCAGGGCTTCAGTCGATATTGAGTGCAAGACATTTATGATGGTAATATACCATCAATATTAAATGCTCATATATTTGGATGGAATAACGTATGGTAGTACTTTCTGGTAAACAGTGAATAATTAGATCATAAGCAGGCGGACATGGACGTGAGGGGACCATTTGTTGACAATCATTACATTATTTAAAAAACATGATTGCGCCTTTAGAAACAAACAGTAATGTAAGTGATACCTTTTTTAACTTATTACTGATATGTTGTCTCGTGCCACTTAAGGAACCTTTATTTCTTAGCTAATATCTTAATATGTGTGCTCCAATTATGATATTGCTGCCAATTGGGAAAATCTAAATAGCGTTTCTTGTATGACACTAGTTACTCAATTATTTTAATGAGTAAATACAATGGAAGATAAAACATAAGGTAATTCAAATTCAATTTAGATTTGCATTTAATAGTTATAGAGAGAGGGAGAGAAATGTTGAAACCTTATGAATTTCTTGAGTAGATCTGGATGGTTTTGGCTTCTCTATTGTAACTTGAGATCAAAATCGAGAACTGCCCAGTTGAGGAGAAGTTTGTTATCCAGTGAGTGCCCTCTAGTGTACACAATGTCTAGAAAGATGTCTGTTTCTGTGCTATGGAAACGTGGTACGAACAAATCTGAGTATATAATCTCATTTCAGTACAAACCACATCAGCCAAACTGTCCCATCACGAGTTAACAACTTACAATATTCACGAATAGTGAGATAGTCTTGTAGGTTTGAATAGTATAAGTTAATGAGGTAATCGTTCTATATCTAACCATATCACACTGAAATATTTATCGTATCATCAGATTCATAATAGTGTAAAACATATACATTGTTGCCAACATTTGCAGATCTTTTCTGTTGTTTCATGCAAGGTTTATATGATAATGAATTACAATGAATATTTGAAGCTTATTTCTTCATACAAGAAGCACAGATCCTTAAGATAAGATTTGGTATACCTAACGACAAATATATATATATATATATATATATATATATATATATATATATATATATATATATATATATATATATATATATATATATATATATATAGATATAGATATATATATATATAGTATTAAAATTCCTCTTAATGAATTGGTGAGGGTAAATTGCTGTCTTACATAATATCTCGATGAATTACTATTTGCGGCTCTGGTCGCTATATTCTGTAGATCATTTGTTACACAACTTGATACATTTTCAATATACATCGTGGCTCTTCTTGATAGGTTCCACTTAATATATTAGTAAGATCAATTGCTGTTCCAATTAAGATATTACATTAAGTAAGAAAATATGGGTGCTTTACTTGATACGTTCTGATTGACATAGCAGCTTTACTTGATGAGTTCTAGTTGATTTATCTAGGGTATTAGCAACTTTTCTTGATGTGTTAATGAATATTAATTTCCTTCGCACTTTGAGTGTCAATGGAGACATGTATTGTTTGAAACTCATTGAAAATCAATAAATAACCCACTTAAATGATGGATCCAGGGCGGTTGCTGCTTCGTGTGACACATCTATGAGATCAGTAATAAATCACGAATGTATTCATTGTAAAACAGTTAAAAGAATCAGACCTTGAATTTAGATATGGTGCGCCCCATATTCGAACAAAATTATTAAAAAAAAATGATGCGCCATATGCGCACTGAGCTTGTGTTATTACAATGCTATACTAAAACAAATGTATATTAGGCTGATACCATAGAGTGTCCGTTCGTAGCGGTATTCAAAGTGGTGTTTCAGAACAGCTGTGTCTTAAAGCCAACGATTGAGAAAGTCCACCGTCAGGTCTGATAGTGGGTCAGCCAGGAAGATAGGGTGGCGCATTACTGCTCACCTTCCACGTAGTAAGGACGATGTTGAGATTTATCCTTACAAGGCAATTCTAATTCCTTTAGGGTTTTCGAAATATGGTAAAATATTTGAATCTTTTCCACTACACGTAATGCAGAGCTCTGCACCAGTTGTAGATTGTTTGCTTTGTAAAACAAACTGCAACTCGTAGTCACTCGTAGTCATACCGAGAATAAATTCCTGATATAAATCCACATAAGAGCTGAGGCCCATGCCTAAAGAATCTACCCGTTGTCCTTGTAAATATGTGACCGGATGGGCTGTCAATTCTGTGAGGCAACACTATATCTGCTACAAGTAGGTCTCGTCAGAAAATGACTAAAATAATGTTGAAAGTGACGTAAAACTCCAAACAAACAGACAAACAAACTGTTATGGTAGCGCCTTTGTTCATTACCTCCGTTCCTTCCTATTCGTGTCAGAATCAAAAGTGATACCCAGGTCCTCAACAAACAGTTTGGGGTGTCAGTATCGCCTACACTCTGAGCTATAGGGCGTCACATTTTGGTACCCTTTCTTTTGATAATTGGGTAGGACATCATGAAAATTATTCTATCCAATTATAAAACAATAAGAGAAATAATGTAGTGTATTATTTGAATGATACCCTGTCAAATAAAACATTCTCGATGAGTTGATGATATGATCATTAGAGCTAATTGGAATTGTTTCAATCATATTTTCACACAAATCTCATTCATTAATCATAGATATATACATGTATTAATTCTTTTTTGTTATGTGTTGATATCCAGGACCACACAATCAGAGCACAACCATTATCTTGATAAAACCTTCTCTTTTTGAAATGTCTCATAGATTTGATGTGGCAATAAAGGAGAGTTAATTTTGAAGAGTTATGTCGCTAATATTACGAAAATCTGACCATCTACGACTGAACCATGACTGGTAGATATGCAACCAGACCACTGAAACGTGAATCATTTGATAGTCAGAATGCAAAAACTTGGATTTGAGCGAGGGAATAACAAGAAAACCAATGGACATTCAAAGATTAACGGGATTACACCTGGCACAGGGTACTTCAGATGGATTCCTGGGGACAGTCACAAAATTGCACCTGAATCTGTGAGTACAATGCAGATGTCTTGAAATACATTCTCTTTTGAAAGTGTCAGGTATTGTAGTGCAAATATAAATTTGATCTGAAAATGCTGCATAAGCTGTATACAGCTACAAATCATATATTCATATATACAGCTACAAATCAAATAAAATAGAATTGTAAAATAGTAATTAATTTTTTTTTCATTTCCGCGCCAAGAACACGGAGGAAATAGATTATTGCTTTTATGTAATTTATATTCAGCATTTTGATTATTTCAGAAAACAAATATGCCGTTTACAATGCTGCCCAAACATTATATGCAACTTTTGACCATCATTTAATATCTAACAAATAATCTGAATGAATTTCGATATTTGATACAATGAAAACCAATGCCAGTTGATCTGTTCTAATGTTTGGAAACGAAAGTTGATATATTTATCTTTAATTAGATTGAACAGTTCCCATTAAAGGGAATCATAGGGTTGAATGCAAAAGGTACATCATTCTGGTGCATTACATCTCATAATACAAATATTGAAATGTTTCTACATTTTAATATCGATTTGGGCACACATAAACCTTGTCAAATATGAATAAGTTATGGTAAATATTGATTAATGGACAACGGCAATAAAGATAACTGGGACAACATTTATAATTTATTGTTTTGTATGAATTTGAATGTACACCTTTGAAAATGAAGCAGAGTTTTAAGAGACTGGACTAGATGCAAAATATGTAACATCAATACATAAAAGTTGGTGATAGTTTGGAAACTAAATATATTTTTAAAACATTTTTTTATATTGAATTCCTTATTCTCAGGTCTGGTTTACATTGGTACATAATGCTTTGTGAAATTGTGCAATTTTGTTACGAGTTTTAACACTTAACTTAAAGCATTGGTGAAACCTGACTTTCAGACACATTTTCTTTACATAACATGAATGTTTATACCCTAAACAGTGCTTTTATGTAGTAGTACCCAAAATATTCTCTGTTAACAAATTTCTGTGGCACTTGAAAGTTGATCAGTTGTCTGCTAAAACCTACACCAGCAATTGAACACTTTGTCAAAAAGCTTTGTTTAGCTGGTATGTGATCTTGTGTAAACACCTAATGAGTTACCAGTTGTGCACCTGTCCAGCTTGGGAAACAGGGTGAAGATGTTTTGTACAATTTATCAATTTATTGCCAGGAGTATACTTCAGAACAACATAAGATTATTTTAATATTATTTGAATCAATGAAATAACTCATGGCCGTGAAAAATATTTTACGGTTGTGACAAATATCTTATGGTTGTGAAAGATATATCATTTATGGGAAAAGTATACTATTTATTTGAAAAGTATCTTATGCATATGAAAACCTTTCTGTCAAAAAGGGAAGACATGACTCAAAGGTTGCATAGAATCCCCCTTAACTTAAAGGCCGTGATATTGAAAAAGTGACATTAAACCCTTTGATCACTGGTTTGGCCTTAAATCACAATGACTTTGAATGGCAAAACTGTGAATGCTGATAATTGGTATCAGTAAAATTTATGATATGACCCTCTTTGATGAAATTTGGGGTTTTTCACACCATTGAATGGGAAGACATCAAAGGCTGCATGGATTCCACCTTAAAAGCTGGGCTGTATAGAATTTTTTTAAACTTTTTTTTGCAAACATATATAATATAAAAAATAAAGATTTCTTCATTTATAACTTCATAAATATTCATCCGTTTTTAATAAATTTACCACCAAAAGAAAGCCAAGAAAAGGCACTATCATCATGATAAGTATTATCTTCCAATTCATTCTCTAAATAGTGGAAAAAAATGGCCAAAAATGTGTTGCTCCAATTTTGACAATTGGTAAACAACACCTCCTATGACTTACGGAGCCCCCTGACAGTTCAAAGGTCAAGGTCACACAACACACTTCCTGTTTAGTCCTGGCAGTACTTGGTGGTCACAAAAAATCATAATTCTCAGGGCAGATGTTCTTTAGTGGATTTCAGATAGATAGCCTGTATGTATGTCAATTTTAAGATCATATATTGTTTTCAGATACCTTAAACCACTGTAAAATTGCCTGGAACCTTCCAGGTTTCATGAATGCTTTAAGGCAATTCAGTCATCTGCACATTTTGCAAAAAGCTGTAATATAATTATTAATAACATGACTAGGAATGAGAATTTCATTACTTAATTCATTCACATCATCTGCTGCGCCAATCTATTGGCTCTTGGGCTCATTGAAAAAAAAGTGAATTATTGAGAAAGGTGGAAGGAGCATTGGATACATTCCTTTTATTATTAGATTAGTCAAAATAGCCAAACACTGGTATTTCAAGCAAAAAAAAAAGGGAGAATCCCCCATGGACAATCTTTTACCTCAAATATATATAGCAAATGAAACCATGGTGTGTACTTCCCTTATATTAATTATTGATACCTATTAGACTGAAAATCCGCATGATCTTAAGACACAACACAAGAACACTTCTTCACTGTATGAACACTATCGCACCACTCGTTATTTTTGTTACGTCATACTCAAGCTCCTTTTATATTTAGCTTCCTTTCCCAGATACCACTTTGCAAATTTAAATATGTCCAACATTTTGCAGTTTTACAAATCCAAGGGGCAGGGCATTCCAGGTTTTGGGTGCAAAAGCATGGTCCCCATGTGTTTTCATATTAGATTTAGGTGCCATATAATCATCATTACCTGCAAACCTAGGGGATCTTGCCCCATTTTTAGGTATCAATAGCTTTGATAGGTACTCAGGCGCACAGCCATTCTTTACCTTCCATGTCAATAATGCTATCATAAAACCTTTTCTTGCCTCCACCAGCAGCCAATGTAATTCCATGAGCTTGCCAGTTATGTGGTCATTCTTCCTCATTTTCCCCCCACCCTGGCTGCAGAGTACTGCAATTATTGCAATTTGGCTATTTCACATTCAGGCATTCCTGCTATTAAGGAGTTACCTTAGTCTAGAGTTAATGTAACAAATTCATGTGCCAGGATATTTGCAGTTTTTTTTCTAATATGTGATATGTTCTTTATGTGAAAAAAGCCATTCTTACACCATTTCTTTATTTGTTGCCTCATGGTAAATTCGTGATCACAGAAAACATCTAAGTCTTTGATTATATCAGATTTTGATATTTTTTCATCACCAACATTGATTTCAGATGGAATTTCTCCATTTTTAAAATTTGAGTTTTTTCAACAAATGATCAATTCCGTTTTATCATCATTTATCTTCATTTTATTATACAGTAAAAACATTTTAACACATTTTATGCATCTTTCCATTTCATCACATGACGTTTTAGTGTTATTTTCAGACTTTGGATCCAAAGTGATAATAAAGAGCTGAGTATCATCTGCATGTCTTTGATGTTTCAGCCCATACTGTCCAATGATTTCAGCCAAAGGTTCCATATATGTTGTAAATAAGATTGGGCCCAGCACAGAGCCCTGGGGAACATCATAATTAATATCCAAATTTTCAGACATCTTCCCATCAATAATAACACATTGTTTTCTATTTGACAGACATGATCTAAACCACTCCAGTGTTCCCCTTAATATACCACATCTGTGTTCCAGTCTATTTAATGATATTTTGTGATCTATAGTGTCAAAGGCCGCAGAGAGAACAAGCAATACCAACATTACAGATTTACTATTATCAATATCCATTAATATATCATTTTGTACTTTTAGCAATGCAGTTTCAGTGCTGTGGAATTCTTTGTATGCTGATTGGAACATGCTTTGAATATTATTAATCACATAATGATTGAAAAACTGGTATCAGGAATTTCTGAACAGCATTTGATATTGAGAGGTTTAATTATTGTTTTGTTCTATGTTGAAATTGGAAGTTTTAATGTTTCTTTAGTGGTATAATAATTGAAGAATGTGGGGAATCTGTCTTTGGCCTATTGATTTTGGTGTAGCCTTTTGAGAAATTATTGTAGACATTGGGATTTGAGGGGCTTTGACTGTGGAAGCATGGGCATGCCTTCTTCACATTATATTGAATAAAAGAGTTTATGTCACTACCATTTTTAATTAATTTTGCATAAAAAGTTCTTTGCATATATGATTTGAATGGGTATTTTTACATGGAATGCTTTTTGAGGCCATGCCCCAAACACCCTCATTTGTCAAGGCACCTCTCTCTGGGGTGCAAGACTTATGTATATATGTGGCCATAATTGTATACTGTATATAGAGAGCCAACTGTGATTGTGATTGTAGACTTTGCAGATATTTGAGATTGTAAATATGAAGGTAATTGCGATATTACTGTTCACTTAACACTCTCACCTGAGAGATATTTCAGCTTCAGTACTATGTATTATAGTATATATATATATTAGATCACTTGAGAAAAATGTTAAATGATTTCCTGTTCACTCATGACTCTCACCCGAGAAATAGTTCAGCTTCAGTACTTTGTATGATAAAATATATACCTATCAGATTTCTGCAACAGGAAGAAAATAATTTTCTATTTGATCAGTGTTATATGATAATGTAAATAATAGTCGCAATGAGACGCTCTTGATATTTCAGTTTCAGTACACTATATATAGCGTAGTTATATCATCAGCAAAAATGAGTGACATAGCGCATGTAACAGGTTTAGCAGTGGGAGGAGCGAACATCCAGAAGGCACCCTGCAGAACACTTTCAGTGATATTTAATATTGGCTGCGTTCCACTTCAATTCACCAAATCAACCACACAGAATGCCATTTTTTCAAAAATTATCCAAAAAAAAAAAAAAATAGTATTTAAAGGAAATGGGCATGATAGACCTTAATATTGGTCATTCATCATTGAGATCATTTATATGATTGTGCAAATAGTCCATTTCAGTATTTGAGATTTTAAAATTATGTTCATTGTGTCTGAGACCCTTAAGAGATTTTGATGCAATCTTCGACCAAATTTCAGTCATCGTGGTTTCTGTGTTTTCACAGTTTAGCTGCATGTATCACAAATGATTTTCATAGTTTTATATTTTATATTCTCCATGACTGTTCCTTATACCAGTGTTTCACTTCTCAAGTCAGGTACAGTTGATTGTGGAAAAAAACATTTCATTTTGGATGGATAGACAGAGATTTGACATTTTTAGGCAAATCCAATACCCTGGGACATTTTAATGGCTGAGGTGGAAACAATCAAATGGACCCAAGTTCTGTCATGTATTACTAATAGAATTATCCAAATAGTAAAAGGGGTCATAGGCCATTTTAATGATTGGCCACTTTTAGTGATGTGTTTCAAAGACAAATTTATAAAAGGATTTCACTAACTTCAGAAAAATCAAACACATGATTTATTTTAGAAATACATCAGCTACTAAATGTTATAACCCAAGTGACTCTACATTCAAAATATTTTTTATTATATTTATTTTTAATCATTTCTTTTCATGACTAATTTTTTCATATTTTTCAGGGAATATTTCTTCTTTTTTAGGTATTATTATGATAAGAGCAACTTATTGCTGATTATTTTCTGAAATTAGATTAATATTTAATTTATCTAATACCTCAAAAATATATGTGAGGTCAAATTAAAGTCCGTCAATTGGTCACTTTTGTAACCCTACCGATTTAAACTATTTTTAATCATTTTAGCTTCATAATAAATCTTGAAATTGACAGACTTTTTTTTCAATTTCTTTTTAGTATTAATGTGTTTTTCTGTGCAGTATTCTATATATTTTCATTAACTAACCCCCAATAAGCTGGCATTTTTATATTATTTCAAAAAAACTATTATTGTATTTTCCTCTGTTTTCCCTTATAGATTGACCACAAAACTATGAATTGCTTTCAAATTGTTAATTATGAACAGATTTTGATGCATAAGGACTCTACGAGCTCGTATTTGAAAGATGTAGATGATAGGATAATAAAACATGTAGATAATTTCGTGGAAATAGGCTTTCTATTTTCAAGGTCATTGAAAGGTCACTTCAAGGTCACTGGCAATATTTGATCAAAATAGCCTAAGAAGGTTGACATTCGATCACATATCATTTGTAGATGTATTCTGAGTAGTAAAAAAGTTATATCCTTATGTCTGCCATTTCTAATGATGATAAGAATGGTAGCGAATGCGATGAGCTAGAGTTTGGTGGGGTTATACCTTCACTTTGGCGAGCTATGCTTTTGGGTATATATTTCAGTTTAGCATTAGTTTATAACTATCCATCTTCTCCGATGTTTAACAAATCTGTAAGGTATACATACATCAAGAGTTGAGCAAGGGTATTAGCTGTTTTTTTTCTCATCGAAACAGTGGCATTTTTTACACACTTTCTTCAGGGCAATTTTATTTCTTTAATTGGGGTACATGTTCTTCGTCTAATATTATACCTAGGTATTTTACATCATTGGATCTTGCCATTCACGCATCTCCTTCTTTGAATGAGTCAGGTATGGCTCCATTTTTTTAAAATGTGAGCTTTTACCACAATGTATCATTTCTGTCTTTCCATCATTTATCTTCATCCAATAGGAATCCTTAATATCTTTATTGCAGTCTACATTTTCATAACAGGACATTTTATTATTAACTGTAGATTGGGGGTGTAGTGTAATGTAATGCTGAGTATCATCATTTGATATTTCAATACCATATTCGTCAATATATATTGTAAAAGTATACAGCCTAGGACCAATCCCTGAGGCACCCCATACTTAATATCAATATTTTCAGTTATTTTCTCAATGCTGTACAGACGTACTTTTTGAACCATGGTGTCAAAGGCTTCAGAGATGTCTAGAAGTACAAATATTACTGTTTGTTTATTATCTATATAAGTATAGATAATAACTCTAAGAGGTGCCGTCTCAGATGTATGGAACTGCGTGTTGGCTGGCTGGAACATGCTTTAGATATCATCGTTTGGCTACCACTCTTTCTGTAGGTTTAGACAGCTATATTATTCTGCAGGGCAATGTCAGCTCATATGATGTTGTAGCAAATAGATCTCTCTCAATTCTTAATTGAATGTGTTATTTGCATTTTTTCTGTCAAATACTTTCAATCTGGGCATTGATGGATATACCCTAACCTGTAAACACTCTCACAGAAATGGTCAAGCATATAAGATGTACCAGGTTACAAAGAATATGATAGTACTGAGACAGCACTGTTCAAGGTATGAAATGACATCCTGTATGTTCTAGACAACAGAAAGTCAGTAATACTACTACTTCTTCTTGATCTCTCAGCAGCATTTAGTACAATTGATCACCATACGTTGCTCTCTGGGCTTGACACTAAGTGCAAGTTACCTGATGATGCCCTAACCTGGCTTGTATCCGGAAGACAGGAAACCGAAATACTCTGGCCACTATTGTAAGGTCTGGAGTTTAGTTTATTGGTGACCAGATGAGAGACATTGCATATATTCAGCCAATTTGCATTAATAATTTGAAACATTTCCTGCCAATATCTAGGTGCAGTGGGTTCAAATCGTCTTTGATTAAGCTCATAAATCTGTATGGAAGGACAAGTTCTTAAATCAACTTATCACTGATAATAGAAAATCAAGTGAAAGGGATGGCAGTAAGAAAAATGAATTTGTGATTTTCAGATTAAATCAAAACATATCACAGTACATTGCAAAGTAATTTAGTCTAAAGGCTATCAAGTTGACAACATTATCAAACACCATATTTGATTTTTTAAAGAAGAGATCCCCATTGTCTAAAATGATACAAAGCTCAGATTTGTCCCAAATTTTGTATAAGAAATAATCGTATGTATTGGGCTAATATTCAGTACCAATAACTGGTCTAATATTGTGAAGGACAACAAATTACTTTGTTTACTCAAATACCAGCAAGAAATGGAAAGTTCCTCTTTTAAATAAACCCATGGCAAAACCCATTCCATTCACATAAACAAGAATTTACCAAACAATATTTGGTGTTCCAAACAGTATCACCCAAAATTCATGCACATTTCCTGAACTATGCTCATGTGAACAGTGAACAAAGGTGACATCAGGATTAGGTAAACCTTTCACCTTTTCATTTCCAACCTCATCTCTCACCTTTACAATTCCAGACTGGCCACATTTAAGAGTTCGTCAATTTACTATTAGGACTATTTTAACCATTTATTGCTCCAAATAATATGTTTGAATACTCTGATATGGACACCACATGTTATTCCCGTGAGAGAAATACTTAACAAAAATCTTTGAAAATTGAAAATCTTTGATATGGAAACAGTGTGGGAGTTGAATAGGGTAGTCTCACAAATGCATACCGGGTATTGCATGAGCGGCAAAACCATTTGTGGTACTAGGAGCCAAACTGTGAAGGCACTAAAAACATATTTTGTAACTTTCCATGTCAAATTATCTATTTTACAGAATGGATTGAAAGTCATACGCCTCCATTTCACAAGATATTTGACCGAATGACCTTGTTATTTTGACTTTCAGGATGACCTTTCACCAAGGACAAAATTGGAGTTTGTACAAAATGTAATAACTGCTACACATTTATACTGTTACTCTACTCTATTTGAATCTTGATTTGAGAGGTAAAATTGGGGTTATTCCTTCATTTTGGCTCTTTTTCTATCAAATGACCGTGACCTTTCTACATTTAGAAGAGTTGTAAAAACCTGTGTTTGCTATCTATAAAAGAAGGACCTGTGGACAGTTGGTCAGGAAAAGACTCATGTCATTCATTAAAATATGAAACACTTTCTGACCTAAAAGTAAAAATTCTATTTTGGCCAAAAGAAATCAAGATCAAGGTCATATCCTTAAAACACAGAAAACACAGAAAAGATCATCTAGCAACAATTCTGCTACTCATATTAAAATGGACTCCAATCAGTATAAAACCACTCTTTGAACTACGTCTGCAAATGTTACAAAAGAAATATGACAAAAAGTAGTTTTTCAAGGTCAAGGCCATTTGAGGCAAATTGAAGGTCAGGTGAAGGTCAAACAACAAAATTCAAAACAGTCCCGGAGTTAACTTTTTAGGTGTAATATAATCTTTCTCTAGATATATTTCAACATAGAAATATATTTTTTAAGAAATAGAGCTTCTGGCAGCAGCTTTTACGGAAATCTTTGGAAACCTTAATTTCCTTGGCAGCTTTTTCGAAACCTTAATCTATATGTATACGTGCTTCAATGCTGAAGAGTCTAATCTTTGAATGCGCTCCTATGTCAGCTCCTATAACTGTACGTTCTGGTTTGAGGGAAAACTTTATGTCGAAATTGAAATTAATCAGATTTTAAAAAATACAAATGGTTGTCATAGCAACATGCCATCACCATAGCAACTACCCGATGGCATGATTGGATGTATACTCTTTGTGTTCTACTAAATATTAATTTAATTGTACATTAATTTAAATGTCACTTGGTTTACAGATTTTTTTTTGTATGTTGTTTATTAGACCCCACTATAAACAGTTCATCTTCTGTTTGAAAAGATACAAACCCGGATATCTGGCATGGGAGACATATGTCTTGCCAACCACGTCCCATCTCCTGATAGCATTGTTCAAACGTATATGTAAAGGAACTTCCTGTTCAAGAAAATATGATGTTGTACTACGTTTTATATCATCATGAAAGAAAACTGGGTGGTTTTTTTTTCAATTGTGATTTTACATGGTTTGGCTTCTATATCTATATATGGCAAATTAACATTGCTTATTGATACCAATCAGATCACCATAATCGATCTGGTCATGTTATGGGTAGACACGTTTTTGCAATCTCAGCGTGAATAACTGTTCATCCCCTAAAAATGAAAGGCCGGGAATAATGAACCAATATAACTCACGAGGAGAACACGGATGAGTGACTCATGCTAACAACATGTAAAGCGGGAAGGCTACATACAGGTGACCCATAGTAACTATAATGATATTAAGGTTACAGATAATTGACCCAAATGAAGTCTACAAATGAAGATGGCTGCAGGTGAATACTCCCTTAATTAAATTTCTCATCGTGAACGAACATGTTATTTAGTTTAATTACCATATTCAACTGATCAAATCATCAAGTTGCCTATTGTCACATATTAATGCCTGAGATATTTATGTAAAAGAAAGTGTTTATTAATACTTCCCACCCTTCGCTTCTCCCCAACGTATCTGAATGTTATAACACAATATATAGGAGTTTTAGAGTTTTAAGTGTTTTCTAATGCAAATTATTGCATTCTCCATAAATACACACACTTAAAGTGCGGACATTTAATGAGAAGGCAGGACATAATTATGAAGTCAGTTCTTAAATGTTGAAAATGTTACTTTTATTACAAATTAATTCAGGCAAGTATGCTTCGAAATTTCTAAAAGAGGCCCATAGTTGCCAATGCCTTCAAATTCATGTGTCTCTGTTCATTATTGGACATCCTTGCATACATCTGAATAATTCCATCACTGATTACATTAACCACTAACTAATTAGCATTCCTACTCTCCTGCAAAACTGAGCCTATATTCTGTGAAGGAAACATCTCAGGATCAAACGTTTCTGGGCTTATCCATACAATGGATTTTCTCAACCCTTTTTTAACTAGGAGCCAGATGGCCGAGGATTTAAATGTATACATCTTCAGATAAAGCGTTTATTCAAATATTGATTGATTGACAAAACCTATGGACTCACAAAAAGGGAGTTTGACTGTATAAGTGAAGCAAACAACATACAACTATTTATCATTCTATATTAGATGATATACTTAAGATGTCAAATGACAGGCATAAAAAAGGCAATGTTACGCCAATGCCATATCACTGGAGGAGTGCTCAGGGTCAGTTTAATATGCCCAGTATCTACAGACCATTCTCATACACATCCAAGGTAGGTACTATCCTGTACATACAATCATCCTCCTCCTCTGGCATTGCCACTTGGTTAATTCATTGAAATTATGAAAGTTATTGGTTTTGCCTTTCTGGTGTTCATGCATAAATCATCCAGAAATGATAATAGATTATCTGTTTAGTCTGACACCAGTAAAATACAATATCACAGGAACTATTTTTCAAATGAAATGGGATCCTCTTTTGAAAAGAAACTGATCATGGTCATATTTCAGAACAAAGTACTTATAGCCCCAATTATGGCACGGTCAATTGGTAAGAACGCAATGGCAATGTTCCTTTGTGATGACCCAAAGGTGGTGAGTTCGATTCCCGGCTGTGTCGGCATTGAAATCATAAATCGATTTTCCATATGCGCCGAGACCAGTGGCTGAAGGACCAACCCATTGTCCTTGTAAATCTGTGATTGGGTGGATCGTCATGTTAAGTACGTGTCAATTCAGTCAGACTGCACTATATCCGATAGAGTACGTTTCGTCATGAATATTGTTGACATTGACGTGGAACCCTGAACAAACAAACAAGGAAACAAACAGGACATGGCCATAACCATACACCACCGTGGCGCCCATATTCTATGCTCCATTGATTCAATCACTCATTCACAACTACCTGTGTGAAATTGATCTCTTTTGCATTTCCATATTAAACTTTACTCCTCAATGCCTTATTTCAAATCTATATTCAATTTTAATTACTTTTTGGGCAAAACTTATTTTGAAATACTCCATTTAAATACTTCACAGACAAAAAATACAATTTTGGGTATATCATTTACAAAGTCGTGTTTACATGGTATTTGTTAGTTCTTGCACTCAGGTCTGGGCTGCACATTCATGGAATTAAGTGTCAGTCATAAATACCTTTCATAGTACAAAATTGAGTTGTTTAACAATATTACTTTCTAAATCAGCTTAAAATATATATAAAGCCTGTCTTGACAGGGCAGGATGCATATTGATTCACCCATGTGAATAAATAATTGGGATGCAAGTGAAGTTGTTTCACCCTCATGAATATTCACCGTCATTTTCAAAGAAATGAAAATCCAAACTTGGATTTTCCTTCTAAAAATGGTTATTGTTTTAGGCTGGCGAGAATATCTGCTATTTTGTACATAATGTATTTAATGCTGTAATAATAATAATATAATTTGTATAGCGCTGATACCAGACTCAGTCTGTTCTTAGCGCTGTGTTCAGAAAGCATTTGAGTCTACTCTTAAAAGTACTGACTGAAGAACTATTCCTGGTGTCAATAGGATGGGAATCTCCATGTTTGTTGAATTTATGATAAAGGAATAATTATCGGTAATATTTTTCACATTTCAGGTCTCAACCGGGCCAACTGAAAAGCCAGCCAAAAAGGAAGTACCAAAAAGCGAGCCCTGGCCTTCCCTGCTGAAGAGCTTCACTCAGGACACCACTCTGCATGGCATCCGCTACACCACCCTCGAGTCCAGGTTTACCATCAGGAGGTCAGTTTGTGATTTAATCATAATAACATAGCTATAAGCAAATGATCTTCAAAAAGAGTGGACAGTGATAATTATGGTATTTTTGTCACGTATTACATTATCATTATTAACATGTTAAATTTTTTTATTTTTTTAGTATGTTTAAAAGTATATAATGGAGTGAAATTACATAAATATATATCAATATGAGTTTAACAAATACGATACTATACTAAATATATCACTTTCCATATGTTGTTTATTTAAGGAAGAAAGAGACAAGAAGACAAGGAGAAAAATACAAACAACATGAACATGACAGACGGTCAGATGTAAAGGATCAGACAGACATACAAACAGACAGACATTCCGACAGAGTCAGACATATAGACAAACTGATGGAGATAATTAGACATACAGACAAACAGACATACTGACAGACACTTAGACATCTTGACGGACAGACAGACAGATACATTTAGACAGACAGGCATACTGACAGAGACACTTACACAGACATATATCACAGATATTGTCCCAAACAATGAAGTAAAACTGCAACAAGAAATTCTTGGTTGTAATGACGTATTTCTTTTCAGGGTGATCTGGACGATATTTCTTCTGGGGGCATCTGGAGTGTTTATATATTATCTTATCAACCGTGTTAATGAGTATCGCAAGTTTAAAACCAATATATCTGTGGCAGAGAACTACGTGGATTCCATGGCTTTCCCTGCAGTGACAATCTGCAACCAAAACCCATTCAGGTATTCCCAGTCTTATTTCAGAATTAGAATATTCTCTGACGAAAACAGAGAAAAAATAAGAAATACTCCCCTAACATTGAAGGTTATATGTTTGTCTGATGTCATTCGTGTATTGTATATTGACTGCATCATTGATATGGAAATAACCATCAAGGACTTAATGGGGGGACGCAGACAAAATGAATATTTCTGTGCAAAATTTCTATTCAGGAATACATATCCCCATATGCAATTTCTTTTATCAAAAGGTTTGTTCTCAAACAATACCAATTTTGTGTCCGTTCTTTCTTCTCGTTGAATAGCAATCTACACCAGCAATATATTCTTTTTGCCAATTTCTTTTTCAACGTCTACCATCCGAATGTTCCTCTTCGTATTTGCTTGTAAACACTAATATTTAGTTCAATTAGGTCCATTACATATACAAAGGGCGTTATGGACAGAAAATTGTCAATGGGCAGGAAATAATGGCCTTTTCTCAATACATCATTTTGGTGATTAATGCCACATGGTCCCAATTAATGGCTTTTACCATGTATATTTAATCTGAACATAATGCAAACCAGAATGCCCTACTACCCCAATTGTAACACTCGTATCCTGGATGTTTTGTTCTCAAATTTATTTTGCTATGACCACAAAATTTAAACCTCACAGCAGCAACTAAAATAAATGCGAAAAATGGTAAACCCTGTTCGCTAATGCTGGGCGTAGGGGCAGGTACTCATAGGGTTTATAATAAAGTTATTCACGTCTCTAAATACTGTTTTCTTAGATTGACAGTTAATATAGTTGATCATTTGTGATTGTGGCTACCGTATATTGTCTAACCATACGTGTCATAAACTGTTATAATTGATCAATAAACAGTTAATGCGGTTTATGGGTGTTGGTGTTGAGTATCCTCCAGGGATAGATTGTCTGAGGAACTACTTTTATGCCAAAGTAGACAATTTTCATAACAGTTCAGGGAAACAGTCAAAAAGAGTTCCCTTTTCATTTAACAGTTATGATATGATACTTTATGATATTTACATTTGGAATGAAACTATTTATTCCTTATCACGATGGTAACATCTTAATGACATATTGGAAACTTATTTATATTTTAATTCATAAAAACGTTCCTCAGTTATTGTTATGTATCAAAATTTCGTTTATCATATCAAACCGTTAACGGAAAAGGTTTTGTAGATTACATAATACAGATGATTTCCAAACAACTTTATAAAAGTAATCTGAACAATATTTCCTGTGATCCTTATTTTCATTTTCATTTTTCAAAAACATTAATATAGAAATAGAGGCAAACTACACACTGAAAGGTTTGTCACCTCCCGTGATATAACTGATTGCCAAACTTTATTATATTTCAAATTATACAAATTAAAATTAGAAACTCTATTCCACGTGGATAACACAAAAATGGTATGCAATGATATTTTAAATGAAATATATTTGTATTCAAATCTTTTAATTCTAATAATGTAGCGCTTAAATATCGATTTTAATTCATTGGTGCTTTGATTTATAACAGGGAATGTATTCTAGCATATTAAAATGTACCACTTGTATTAAAATGTACCACTTCCTTATGGTACATATTTTGGTTATTTTCCTCTCTGCCACTGGGATACACTCATTGAAAAGACCCAAACATTGCCTCAAAGCAAACTGTTCAACCATATTATATTGATGAAACTTGAGAAACTTTTCATTTGTAAAACTTTCAGCTCCCTAACCTAAAGCTTCCTAACCTAAAGATTGATTCATTTGACATCCTTTTCATCTAGGTGTGTTACGACGTACTAAATCAATCATAAATGCCTCACAATACAAACGATTTATACAACATCCTAAAATGCATTTTAAGAGAATAGAAGAGAGGAAAGAGTGCGTTACAAGTCATTCCACATTAATACAACATCGATAATATGGTGCTTTGGAAAGACTCTATGATATCACTATAATTATATAACACAATGCAATATGTCAGACACATTCTCTAATGAAATTACCTGCTTATGTACAATTATTCACTTACATTGATCTAATCATGAACAGAACATAGGGTTCTTACAGTATATCAGTCATATTGCATTGTTAAAGAAGAGTAAACTGTTAGTGTGAACAAGTCCATTTGCTAGTTCCAATAACTAAATCAAGTTTATTTTCAGAGGTATGACAACTTCTTGTTTTGACTTTTGTTATAAACGGTTGCCTGATTCTACTAATTTGGTTTAAAAAATATTTTCCTGGTTGAAAATTGAAACATTAAAAGGTTTTCATAAAATAATGACTGAAATCAAATATCGGAAACATGAAAGTCCAGCTCAAAACAAAATATTTGGGTGAAATATGTTAATTTTATTACGTCTTTCTTAGCGTTTATCATAAAAGCAAAATTTTCATGACAAAATTGACGAAATTATCGTGAATATCTCCAATTACTGTAAAAAAAACAGATTATGAAATATTATGTGCTAAAATCTGGGAAGAAATTAAATACAATCCATTTTCTGGAGACCGTGTTTTAATTGAAATGTATTTGAGTACTGCCCACATCTTGTTAATTATCAAATCATAAAGGTAATTCTTCTTGTAATAATATATAAGGTGACACACATCAGCTTGCATAGCCGTATTTGTTTCAAACAGGTTTCCTTGACATTCGACTGAGGTACAATGCAATGTGAGTCTATGGAATGGCACATCCGGTTGGTCAAGCAATGGCACTTCCGGTTGGCCAAGCAAAACATTTAATGTGGACTTGTCCCACTTCCTGCATGTGTTAGGCTCTTCATATTTGGTGATGTGTGTGATGTATTGCAATTAACAATGTCATACTTGAGCAAACATGCCACACACATGAATGCGCACCAGATAACCTTCAGCATGGACTTTATATTCATTTGGTATGGGGATTTGGATATGGATGATCAATAATGTCATGCTCAAGCGCACACATCATATCGCAAGAATGACCATCCAGGGAAAACAATATGCTGAAAAATGTTGAATGGTTAAAACGAACATGAACCGACCTCAAAAACACTGAAGGACCTGCGAAACATGAAACAAATATCAAACCACCACCAAGTATAAAGCAATCTGTATTTGTTCATCGTTTGCTTGGCCTATTCGGCGAGATATGACAGGAGCACAACAGTATAATTCTTGAACGAATATGTCACGCACGAATGAGTGCTCCAGAAGTAAAATTGTTTGATATTGGAAGTGAGTCATTGTATGTGAGATAGATAACAATGCAAATCAAACAATAATTCTTTTTCTTAAAGTAACCATTCAGTCATTCGTGTCCAATAACACGAAATAATTAAAATGCTGAGATATGTGGACAAATAAGACAGTGTTATGTTCGCAGATGCTACCTTTAGTTTGGTATTGAGTGGTGCTTGATGAATGATCTCAAAATAAAGATAATAAGATATTATCATATATGCGAATTAATAGTTCCCATGTTTCAATACGTATACAACCTATGGATTGCAAACACCGAAATATCATAAGTATTGATATTAATTGGAATAAAACTGCTTTTGAGATGACGTCCATATTTAAACAACCCAAATACTTCAAGCTAATATTGGGATACGGGTTATATCAGCCTGCAGCTGATAAATTAACTATTTTTACATGTTAACATCAGGGTAATGTCAACATAATACGTTATCTATTTCACAGGTTGACATCAGCAGCAAATGGTAGTTGGTATTCAGTAGCCAAGATACTCACAGATACTACAACTAACGCAGGTAATTATAAGCTGGTCATTAAAGATAATGATACATTAAAACCTGTAGACCCGTGCTCACAGGTCTAAACAGATACAGACGATAAGAAACGATAATAGGTCAATATTTCTCCTAAATCAGGTATATATAGCAATTTGTTTTTATTGTGCAATTTGCTTTTATTGCACAATTTGTTTTGTATTGTGCAATTTATTGTATTGTACAATTTATCTTATTGTGCAACTTATCTTTATCGTGTCATTTATTTTATTGTGCAATTTGAGTTTCTTTTCTGAAAATTGGCTCGAAAATGAATTGAATTATTGATAATAACTTCATGTTAATTTCTATTTTGCTGTGTGTTACATCAATTGAATGAATCATTAGATGTGAGTATGATGCATTTATCCCTTTAATTCAGATCCTCGGGCTTGCAATGCAAATGAGTTCAAATGTGGGAGTAATGTGTGTATTTTATCGTCCCGGAAGTGTGACGGGTTCCCGGACTGCGTAGACAAGTCAGATGAGACCTTCTGCAGTAAGTAGACCAGTCAAATTTGATGCAGAACGGTTTACATAATTCAAATCATGCCGCAAACGTGTAATGGAATGTATAAAATATCAGAAAAATGCAAAGCATCTGAATTGAAGTGAATATGAACAGAAATGACATTTGTTTCTATTATTCTTGTTTTTCAACATGTCATTCCTGTAGTGTGTACATGTACATGATACTGATCCACGGTTGTCCATGTTGAAAATTTGTCAATATCAAGTAAAAATGATAATACAATTTCTGTGATCATTCGATAAACGTTTTGAATAAACCTTTATAAAGGCGAATGTTTTCTGCTTGAAATCCTTCCATCCCTACTCAAAAGTCAACATAGAATGTATGAATATCCAATGGGATGTGTTGTCAGTCCCCAGACAGAACACTGCCCATAATCTCGTGTCAAGTCTCAGGGTAAAAGTTTACGAAATGAAAGACCTTTGTCAGACTCTCCTCAATAATGAAAAGAAAAAAATATGTATTTAATTACATCTAGCAATATTGTCAGTTATTATATTCAATAATATTTACCTAAAATGTATGTTAATGTATGTTATTTCGCATATCTACACTTAGCTCACCATTTGTTTTCAAAAGTCGAAATTTATGCGATCATGCTCACGTAAAAAGATCGCTAGTCATTCTTCAAAAAGAGCACGGCATTAAGTCACGAAAGCAGAAAATGCAAGACGTAATTTACGTATCATATTACTCTTAATTTCTAAGTTTTTAAATATTTTCTAGGTCAGAGCTTGTATATTATATATATGCTCTGAAAGCTTATACATAAGCTCTGAAAGCTTATATATATTATATATATAAGCTCTGACCTACATGCAAATACTCTCATAATAAGCAGAACCAACATCGTAATGATGTGTCGGTATTGATCTGATTATTTTTCTCTGATGCAGATCCCTGTCCGCGGATTGTTATATCTCGTGATGGGAGCGTGACAAGTGCCACACAGGACCTGATCACGGCGTATGAATATGACCTTCAGGAGAAAACCTATAAAGGGGGCCATACCGTGTACATTAGCACTCACCCTACCTCGCCCGTGTACCTCTCCTACGATGACCACATACAGCAGTGGGTGTTCCGGCCCTTCTCACCACTACTTCCGGAGTACGCCTCCACTCAGGACCCCGCCATCAATGCGCAGGACATCGCCACCAGGTGGCTCTTGGATGACAACAATCTGGTCACGCTCAGTTTTCAGTGCGCAGGTCAGTTTGTTGCCACACCGCAAATCAGATGATTGAAAAAAAATGTTCAGCCTTCATATTTTTATTGAAATTGATGTTATATTGGCTTTTTACTGAAACTAGAATAGTCTTTGATTGATATAGTATAGGAGAAATAAAAGGCATCCGTTTTAACAATTGTGCTTATATTTTTATAGTGAATGGTGAGTAGATTGTGAACATAATGAATGCAAATCTAGACACCCTTCATAAGAGATTAGAAAACCCTATCTCAGATTTTAGATACCTTGTCCCTGAGATTAGAATACCTTTCTCTGATGTATGACACCTTGTTTCAGTCCTGAACATACACATAGGACTACACATATCCTCGTATCTGTGATAATCACCACGCCAAAGTACCACACCGGCAGGGAACTGGCACTTTCAGTAGAATGTGTGAAGGGGGCTTTGATCATAAGATATCAATGAGGGGGAATATTATTCTTTTTCTTTTTGTTATACCCGAGAACTGATTGTTGATATTGTGTTAAGCCACCGAGAAGGGCAGAATATATTTAAATAATACTCCCCACACCACGATGTCTTATGATATGCCCCTGAACGTCTCATAATATTCCTAGCTGTTGGTCTGATGTAATTATTTCTGTGTGCCACCTTTTAGAATTAAGTTTATCTGATGATTTATTTCAGTAAAAACTATTAAATGTATTCACCAAACCGCTTTTTTTAATTTGCTTTATTTAAAACAAAACCATTATGTCCTTATTATATAACAGATAATATTAAGATGGATAAAAAGATGCAGCTAAATTGAGTGTAGGGCGAGTTGCAATGTTTTTTTTCTGTAGCATTAAATTGTGTGCGGAACAAAAGTCAAATTAATATGGTGACCATTCTAATTATATCATCAACAGATAATCAATACCTATCAGTAGATATAAATATAAATAACACATTTTGAACAGGCCTATGTCAACTCAGATCAAAGTGAAGAACACTCATCATTTAATACACGCATCTCTCCCGGCGCTTTAATGATTTAAGCAGGAAAATATGTCACTGATGAATTACTGATTTTGTATTTAACCTCTAGTTACATTTGGTAGGATAATTTATGTTTTTTGAGAATGGGAAAATGTACTAACATGCATGTGTATAGATACTAACATGCACCTGATTTCATTTTCTTCTCCGTTTATTTTTTATACTTTTTTCCGACAAAAGACGAACATTTTGATCTGTTTTATTTACAGACGTACATTGCATGATTAAGTAATATAATTGAGAATATTTTCAAACTTTCCCTGCTTATGGGATTACTAATCATTATTCAGGCACATGTAGTTATCTAGCGTTTTCTGGTGTGGAAAATTCAAAGTGTTCCTTATTTTTTGTAACTATATGTGTATAATTTTTGTATCAATTATTTGTTTACATTGACATTCTATTCAAAAATGGTTCTGAAATATTCTTTGTTTTACTTCACATATTACTTTTAATTTGAGATTTGTTTTGAAATAACACTATCTGCAATTCTTAATCTGTAATCGTACGGTGTTGTCATTCATAATTTAGAACCATAGAACACATATAAATTATCTTAGTCTAACATAAATAACTATATAGTTTTCGTGATAACTGTTTTACTATAAGACTTTTAAAGAGCAATGATGCATACTCAATGTATTATGGTTATATATATATATATATATATATATATATATGTATAAATATAGACATGTCGATGTGATTGGAGTTACTTTATGCACAAAGGTTTTGTATATTTGTAGAAAAAGTGTGTTGCGTAGTGTACCTAGGATAGGTTGTGAAATGTAATTAATTACCAAATGAACCATGGTTTTATGTACAAACATAATTTCAGTTACAACAAATAAATTTGGCTACAACACATAGTTTTGGTTACAACATATAATTTTAGATACCAATTGTACCAATGGGCTAATTCATCAGTAGACAAATAATATAAGTGGGTCAGTGTATCAAACTTTGATTGATCAGAAGACGATTAGTCAATGCATCAGGATTTGATTGATGAGTGGACAAATCGTCTCTCTCACTGCCAAGAATTCTGGGAAAATAATTGTTCAATTCAGTTACTAGCTATAATTGAAAGATGTGCTCATTTATTATACTCATTATGATAAAACGTTAGTTTTCATTGATGTCACTGATTTCATTGTATATAATAATTGCCCATTGATAGAGATGGAGTATTTGTGCTTTTTTCAGAGAGTAAGATAGCCCTGAATCAGAAGGAACAGCCGGCTGACATGTCACTGACCCTGGAGTTCCTCTACAATGCTGGCGTCCAACCGTATGCGGACTTTGTACAAGAGTAGGCACATTCCAATATCAATTTATAAACAAAACATGATATAAACTTATATTCAGATAAATTGATGGGTAGTCAAAAGGGGGTGCTAATTAAAACACATATCAAAAAACACGTTTGCGGGCGGGTGGGGGAAGGGGTGGTTACGGGAGAGGTTTTTAACTGTGCTGACTTATGTCAGAATAGCTCCTACAGTAATTGGGAGAGACTTTCCGTCATTTTGTATGTCTGACAACTTCCTTCTTCTCTTACACTACAGGTCAAAGTATCTAGAAGATAATATATTGCAGTTTCATGGGACAAATACTATCTATTTTCCAAGTGTCTTAATCTTCTCAAGTATGCTCTTTAAGAAAGGGTTTAAATGATTATTTACGAAGCGATTTGCAAACACAAAAGCAATGAATAGCATAGCCAAAAAATGACCTATGTCTATTCAAAGATATGAAATCAATCCTTTCCTTTAAAAAAATAATATCATTTCCACAAGATACAGTTTACATATAAAATAGATTATGTCTGTCCTGCTTAATTTGGTCAGATGTTTTTTTGTAGATGTTATTGGAAGGGGGATCCATGCAACAAAGGCGATTTCAAGGCAGTAAACACAGATCTGGGAATCTGCTACACGTTCAAAAGGGACGATCTGGTTGTGGAACGGTCAGGTAATGTTTACAAAGACAGAAAACAAAAGGTCAATATAAGGATGCTGATGTATCAATAAGTATTTTAGTAAAGTATAATATCTGAGAGTACTTTATCAGACAGTGGTCAATGCAGATCTCATTCATGAAATTTGCTTCTTTCATACAATTATAACTGTGACATTTATTTCACTTCAGGTCCAGGATATGGTCTACGGGCTACCATCAATATAGAACAATTTGAATACGTAAAAGACCCCAGTACTGGCTCAGGAATTCAAGTAGATATCTCATTACCATGTTTAGAATTATATTTCATCTTTCGGCATGTTAAGTCACTTTTATCGCAAATTCAGGCAGCACAATTATTTCATGTTAATTCCAACACGCTAATTCCATCTTCGCCTCCAAATAACTATAACAGTTATGTAATGAAGTAAAAGAGTTTTTTCAACCTCATATTGAATTCATTAGATCTTTTCCATCTAATATGCTTAAATATTAATCGTTGCTTAGATATACCTTTTAAAAGGTCTGAGTCCTAACTGTAAACATATGGATGAGCTGAGAGTGATGTATAATTTCAGATTTTGATGCACGCTCCTGAGGATATCCCTTACATGCAGGGAAATTCCCTTGCCATCTCCCCGGGACTTATGAGTATGGTGGCACTGGAACGCACAGTGGTAAGTACCTGTCAAACATAAAGACATAAAACATATTGACCTCCCAAACATGAAGTTTTAAAAATGACCTCCCAAACATGAAGTTTTAAAAATTACCCCCCAAACATGAAGTTTTAAAAATTACCTCCCAAACATGAAGTTTTAAAAATTACCTCCCAAACATGAAGTTTTAAAAATAACCTCCCAAACATGAAGTTTTAAAAATGACCTGTGGTCAGTATCTCCCAAACATAAAGCTTTAAAATGACCTGTGGTCAGTGTCTCCCAAACATAAAGCTTTGAAAATGACCTGTGGTCAGTATCTCACAAACATAAAGCTTTGAAAATGACCTGTGGTCAGTATCTCACAAACATAAAGCTTTATAAATGACCTGTGGTCAGTATCTCTAAAACATAAAGCTTTAAAAATCAGGGGTATTGAGACTATTTTAGCCTCATTTCAGCCTCCTTTGCAATTTATTTTGCTCTCAAAACAAAATGTGTGACCCTGTTCTCATCTGTCATCATTCAACATTTTAAGGAGAGGTTAAAGTGGGTTAACCGCGGTTGGAGGAAATAACGGATCTTATTGAACAAGGCCAGTGGCGGGGGCTTCCTGGTCATTATGAATTGCCCCCTTCCCGCCCATCAGCATAATATCACTGGGGCTACAAACCAAGTTCTCTAATTGTTACTTTGTTTTCATGTTACCATGTTTCCGATGTTACCATGTCATAAAAAGTTAGCATGCTACACAATGTAACCGCAGAGGATACTTATACTTATTACTATGCATGGTTTCACGTAATTAAGGGTATGTGTTTTTGGTGTGCTTTAATGTGATTGATAATTGTGCTTTATATTCAATAAAGCCGAATTCCAAATATGCCTATGAAAAAGTAACATGCCTATGAAAAAGTACATATTATGTTTGATTTGGTAAAAGAAGTATTAAGAAACTCAGCATTTTGATTTGTCAGAATATGTCCTCTTCGAAGTTTTCAATATATGAAGTATTTCTTTTCCTTGCCAATATACATCGATGTAAGGTATCAGCCTTCCTGACCTTATTTTAGGAAAATGTAACAATAAAAAAAAAAAAAACACCTCAAGATGCAACATATTTTGATATTGCTAAAATATAATCATTGTTTAATCACAGGTTGATAATCTGGAACCACCGTGGGGAAACTGTACTGTGGCGGATTTCAAATACTACCCCTCCGACCCTTACACTACCAATAAATGCAACCTGGACTGCGAGGGGGAACTGGCCAGGGAGGAGTGTAAATGCCGGGATATCAATATGCCACCTGTCGGCAACAGTGAGTAGCCCTGCCAGGGGGTCTTAATATCGTCAAGGCGTTCACATAAAATTATTAGTATTCTGTGGCCTTGTCAGGGACGGAGGGGATGTTTGGATGTTTTTTTTTTAAGCAACAGGTATAAATCAAACCTAAAAGGTCATTAGATCAGTATGGTAGCTATTATAAGTAGAATATTTGTCATGGCGAACATATTTTTTATTTCATGTTTTTGTTTTTGTTTTATTTTAGGTGATTTTCCATCATGTAGTGCCGACAAATATACCAAATGTATCAAAGAAATTTTCAGTAAGTAGCTATTTTTTATCATTTCAAATGACATAAATGAAAGGCACTATGGTACACATTATTCATATAATAGAATGCAACCGTGACCAGTAAGCGTAAGGGAGCAACAATTAGTAGACTTCCACCTTTGAGGTTCATTTCAGGTAGACACCTACCATTAAAGTAGATACTTGCCACAGAGGGAGCCACCTGCCACTACGGTAGATAATTACCACTAAAATAAAATGTAAAAAAAATATTTTGGTGTATCATCTAATAGAATTGTCTCATGTATGATGTAGCTTCGTTATGCAGGATATAAGTAATAAATTCAAATTATAAAACGATATCCATTGTAGTTGCTGCCAAAAAGAAGGCTGACTTTTGTCCTTGTGGTACCCCATGCGTCAACACAGTGTACGTTCCCAGTCTCTCATTTGCCACTATTGCCGGCGATACAAATAGCGAAGACGCTGCTTCCGCCAAACTGAAAGAGAGGCTCATGGCTGCCAGGGAGGTATGTCCTCTATACAAAACAAAACATTCTCTTTTTTCAAATAGAACATTCAGCAATTTTTACATTTGTAAAGATCTTTAAAGATCATATCATATTATATATATATTGATCATTTGTTAACACCATATAAATAACATTTGTTCATTTGTTCATTTGATATTTAAATGATCATAACTCAGGTTTGTGAGCAGGGATTCAAGCTGATCATGCCAACTGGTTATCACACTTTAAATGTGTTATTTGATAATCATCTGATTATGCTGATGTAATACTATGGATATGTCTGTTTACAGGTGTCACATAGGGTAGAAGACGATCTGTTCCGGGACACCATCAGGATCTTTAACGTGGTGGATCAGGGCATGTCTAAGGCCATCCACTTTGTGGAAGCTGCTGACCTGCTGCTGAAGATGCAGAGCGAGACGGTGATAAGTGTCGGGGTGGAGATAGGAAGAGACTGCCACTTCTTTGTCTCGCTCACAAACGACATAGCCGCTATGCTCACCAACAAAGTGTTCAGCGCCGTGGTCAAGTACCTCACATTTTACCACTCGCAAACAGTTGGTAGTCTGCTGCAGTTCCAGAAGGTCATGCAACAGTTTGGGGATGAGTACACCGCGGAGGAGCTGAGTTATCTTAACACCAGA
The DNA here is from genome assembly GCA_949316495.1 of Amphiduros pacificus. NCBI lineage: Eukaryota > Metazoa > Annelida > Polychaeta > Phyllodocida > Hesionidae > Amphiduros > Amphiduros pacificus. The sequence goes on along the minus strand of OX439003.1, from coordinate 41,380,634 downwards.
GAGGGCATCATAGAATTTACCATGGTAAACACTAATCTCAGGTTAGACAATGCTTCAATGTCCGTAGATAACGTCACTCTTTGGACTGACCTCTATAACGGTTCTTACTACACAGCAGACCTGGATATATCAGTTGAGAACGGCATTCTCAACGCCTCGGCGGCGGCGGTGTGGCTGTCTGATGATAAGTTCTGGAACCATACTTCTGACATCTGGGTGCGCTTTGCCACACTGCGCACTGCCCTGAAGTTTGCCTTGGTATCACTGCAAGCAAGCAGAAGTTCTCTCTTTGACGACCTCAGACATTTTGTGGATAATCTCACTGATGCAAGTTATGTGGTGCAAAAAGACCTCATAAGCCCTCTGCAAGCGATTCTCAGAGTAAAGTGTGATTGGTGTTCTGATCAAAACAACCAGACCCTCATTAGCATAATTAAGACGCATCTGGTATCTTTCATGGATGACACTCTAACCACGACCCTGGACCAGATGCACGTAGATCTAATCACAATATATAACCTATTTCTGAAAGCTGTCAGTTCCCAAGATGATGCTGCTGCACAAAATTTAATTAATGTGGATTTGGTCAATCTGACCAACAAGGGAAATGACTTGTATGTTAAAATCAACGACGCAATGTACACAACGCTGAGACAGTCTGGCGCATATCTAAATGAATTGATTCGGGTTATGGAACCCAAGTGTGGGTCGGAACTGAAACAGTTGCAGGAAAGCGTTCTGAACAATCAGATCAAAATAGACTCAGTCTTAAAAGAGATGTTATCAATGCTGAAAAGTAAGCACGAGGATTTCGTTAAATCTGCCTATGCCTACATAGATGACAAGACCACTCTGACAACGATAGCCTACGAGGATAATCTGAGTGAGATAATAGCCAACATCCAGCCTCGCATCAGTACTGCCAGCAATCTACTCACAGAGAGAGGTGTGATCTTCTCAAACTATGAGCAGCGTACTAATAACCTATATTACTGGCTCATGGCTCAGTGGAACAATAGCTACCTGGCTCAAAACAGTCTCTACTGGAGCCGCTTTGCGATGAGCCCCGAGTCAGTCACGGTTGACATGCCGAACGTCACGCCACCTCCCGGAGACATTCTGGGTTTTGAAAAATACGTCATGATTCCAAACACAAAAGCCAACAACTTCTGGAGCAATCAGCAGAAAGATATCTCGTTTCAGAATGAGAACTTTGCATATCATAATAGTCGATTGACCACGGCTTCTTCAGAGGCCACCCTGTATCTAAGTACCTATGCCGCGGGCAATGAGCTCGGAGAGTCCTTCTATGCGTGAGTATCTCAATTCGCTGAAAAAATATTGAATAATGAACTGTGAACAGTGAATAAGTAACAAAGTTCATCCACATATTCACTGAACCATTAATGTACAATTGACGGTTCACAAACAAAGATATATAAATTCATTAGTGTTGTATCATTGAAAATGTAAAGTGAATTGAAAGGCCAATTAGATGTATGAATGATAAGGATATGGGTTGATACAGAAAACATGTAAAGGTTATTTATTTGTCAGTGATTGAGTGTTATTTTTCCGTTATTTACAGGAAGAATATTCTGCAGATGGATATTTATTACAAAGCTCTGACTGACAAAAAGATCGTGCAGCAAAAGGCATACGAATATCCAGCACTCCTCAGTAAGGGTCCCAGAAATAGAAATTTTAAACATATTCTGTTATATCGTAATTTGCGGGGGAAGGGATATGGCTTAGTTGGTAAGCCGTCTGTTTCCCATGCTAAAGGCCCAGGGTTCAAATCCCAGTTGGGACAAATACATCGGCCCTGTTGCATTGTAGAGGCAGATGGAGCTCCATCACTGGTTATCAAAGGACATGATTTTGTTATCATGTTATGTGATAATGCAAACAAATTAGATTCAATTTGGACTGATATAGTCTTAACAGTGCTGAAAAGATCGTTAATAGATACAAATCACCAATTTTAGTGTGTCGGTTACCCATAAAGAGACTTTGGTTTGGCCATAAATATAAATGTTGATTTCCATTATATGCATTAGACCATAAAGGGATTTTGATACCCTTTATATCCATCAAGCCATAAAGTGATATCCCGCCAACTTACAGCCACCATAATTCTAGTGCTTTTACGAATTGGCTACAACTATCACAAAATGTATTGACACTAACGCAATAGGCGCGAATGCATTTGCCACTATGCTCTTTTCAACATTTTATCGACTTTTTACCACGACTTTTCTTACTCAAGTTTTTCCCATCTAAAGCCAGACATATACTCTTATATGGAAAACACCTGTTTTCTAGTTTACATTTATTTCCATCATTCGTGCTAAGTCATTGTCAAGAGGTCATGTAACTGAAGTTTGATATCATTTGTTTCATACATAATCTAATATATATGCTATCCTTAATGTGACTACGTTCTAGTTTTTTACGCCTATATGACACCACCCTGTTCAAAATATATCGAATCAGACATTTTTACGGCTATCCGAATTAAACCTTAAAACTTATTAAACCTGTACAGACATTTTTCTATGTGTTCAAATGATAATTTATACTTATATAATTTGATTTGTTAGGAGATGATAACATTTCTCCATATATTGACCTATAACCTATAAGCCTATATTACGTTGCAGGTGAGCTTGGTGGGTTGCTGGGTCTTCTTCTTGGGGCCAGCTGTATCACCTTGTTTGAGGTGTGCGATCTGGTGTGGTACAATTGCTGTGTGAAATGCTTTGAGAGACACAGGAGAAGAAAGAACAGACAAAGGGATATTGAAGCCAAGAAGAGGATGGAGGCGGGTCCTCTGTCCACCAGTTGGCCTGCCAATGACTCCTATTATCGCTCAGCTGACAATTCATGACGCTAACGAAGACATCATATCGTAACAGAACTCTTCAGGCTTCATGATTGATTGATTGATTGACAATTCTATAGTCCCATGATTAATATTATGGTTTTAAATGACATCAATAATGTAAATTGTCACATTTATGTGTATGTAGGCATCTAGTGTCGTTGGGCATGCACACTTAGAATTATGTATTTCATGTAGAGAACTAAATGTCTTTATAATTAAAATAACGACAACTGTCTGCTATTTGATAAAAAAATCTTTAGTGCATAGCTATCTTAATGTTGATATATAGCTTTATTTATATTTCTAAAAACATTGGCTAAATACTATTGTTACATTTTTGCACCAGATCAGAAATCAATCAAGTCATATTGAATGTTTTCATACCAGGATACATCAGTATTGGGCCACCCTCGGGGGGATCTTGTTTGTCAACATTTTATCTGTTTATGTTGTAAATAATGCATCTTGTAAAAAAACAAAAAACAAAAAATAGCTAAAACTAAGACCTTTTGATCTTATTCTTCATTATTTCATAGTAATTACTATTATCCCATCTCAGACAGTGTGCGCAAAAATGGTGAAATACAATCCTACATTTAAATGTACAGATAAACAATATTCCATTTTTAAAGATAGTTTGATAAGGCCTCAATTGTGAGAGAATGTCCGATGCGAGAATGTTTTTATCCTTTCCACACTACGAAACACATAATATGTAAATAACTTGTATATTTTTACTTTATTTCTCTCTTTTTGACACAATATGAGGTGTAAAAGAGAAACCACGGACACTGAGAGACCCATCATCCAGTCTGCAGGATAAACATTCTCAAATATATTCTAATGGTCCTTGTACAGGTAATAGGGGTAAAATGATACCAGTTTTAATGAAAGGCTAATGTGAAATTTGGTTATCATATACATACCAATTTATTCACAATTCTCAATTCTTAAGAATCTACAATTAAATGGTTAAATGTTAAGGGTAAAAATGTTATTTCCTTTAAAAGTTTTTGACCTTCCTGTGGCACATTTAATATGGTTCAGGGGATCTATTAGAATATAGTAATATAAATGTTAATCCCCCGGATGGAGTGGGGATATCATAACTCTCCATGTGCGATTGGTGCTTTTTGCTGAAAAAAACAAAGAGCAAAACGCGATCCATTGTGAATGTACTGAACTGATATTGAATCATGAACAATTTCTAACATATACAGGGTAAAGAAAATTTGAATAATATCTGTTATAGAACCCGTTAGAACATTTTTAATGTAGTTCATGGTGTCAGTAATTTCATCGTGTCAATGATTTCATACTTTCCAATGTTAGCAACGCTTTCTTTCCTTTTACTTTCAAATGTAGATAAAGACTTTTTAAATCAGCCACAGGGCAATCTTTTAATGTCTGTGATTTATAAAAATGTGAAGTACCATAATGTATTGAAAATAAATGTCATCAATGTAAGATAAATATATATGCAGGACATTTTTTGGTTTTTAATAATGTTTTCAATGTATACAATAAAGATGTGAATAAAGATTGCCATTTTATTAATAGTATGCAGAGTAACTCCCCAAAAGTTCCATACCTTCCCATTGATATGTCCATTTCAAGCAATTATTGAAACAATCAATACTTTTCTGGTATCCTACATGTAATGTTGTATATTTGTATATTTTACAAAATACTGCATCTCATTACCACTGCTGTCATTTCCCTGTAATTAATAACACTCAAAAATCAAATCCAAATTGACCAAGATCAGGTTATAATTTAGGGTCAGTTGTCTTACTCAGAAAGTGACCAATCAGGACAGCTTCAAGTACAAAGCAGGATCTTTCTGAATGGTCATTTACTCTTCCACTAATCGGTGCACAGTCATGACCGATCCTGTGTGTGTGTATCTTTCTATCCTTGGAGGCGGAGGCTGATATGATAGAGAAGTCCTGTTACGGAGGGTAATATCAGATAACTGTACAACACAATATGACTATATTCCCCTAAACTTGAATAAATGTGCTCCTATGGCCGATTTCTCTCAGAGCAGTTTATGGGTCTTGGTCAGGAGCGCCCTTTAGCGATACAGTCTGAGGGAACGATTTTATTTTATACCAAAATGGAAGATGTTCATAACAGTTTCATTTTACAATGAGCATATTACACTTTGATTCTTACATTTAGAATTAAATCATCGTTTTTTTATTCCAACTCAGAAGAATGTGGCATAGTGAAATATCATTATTATAAGATTAACTTAATTATGTCAATTGTTCAAGGGATATTATGCCGAGTGTGGAACCATGCTAAACAGGATTCAACATCGTGGTGAAACAGAATTTCCTTTTGAAAGATAAAGGTAAAATACACACTTGAACCTTTAAAAATATTATATTTTTACCTTCTCTTCATATATCAGATTGTCAAGCACTCTTTTCTTTCCAAATTAAAAAAATAGCTAAAAGAAGCATTTCCATGTCATGTAATTTGCGTACTGATATTCGTGTTTTATTCATATTTTTATTTAACATCTTTCAAACAACAGGGAGGAAATAACAAAATTTTGGAACACATCAATTTGTAGTCATATCTAATAATTACAAAATGCTAGTGCTTAATAAAAAGGGCTTATATTAATTGTTAACATGACTTAACCCATTTAATATATTTCAACACAGGAAATGTACCATTTTTCCTTTATCTGCCAGTAGGGATCATTCATTGAAAATACCCATTAATAAAATTAATGGCGCGTTATTTCTTAAGGAAATAACGCGCCATGAATAACTCATCGACCATCAAACATTTACCATGTGTATAATATCACAATGTATATATGTATATATATATATGACATTGGGACGTACATGTTCACACAGGGTCATATAATTCATACATCATATTGAACTGTATCACAAAACAGAATAGTGCACATGTCACATTGAAGTGATGAAGAAGTGTCTCCCATGCTCATACAAGCTTTGTAATGTAAAGAATAGAAAAAGAAATATCAAGCATATCAAAGTGCGTTGCCATATCCAAAACATCAGGTGATTGTTGATAATAACCCATCAAATCAAACATGTGCTCCATAAAATATCACATGACAATTATGAATATACCCTTCTAAATATGACCTCCACATGACTTTCTATGGTCATACTCAACTTCCAGTCGCTTTCTGGTACACATGCTCAGTCCGGTATAAATTAACACAAGGTGTCGCTGGGGACACATTTAAAAGGATATCCAGCCTGTGGTGCCCTCTTGTGAACATAACTCTTTAGTTGATTTTTGAATTATACTAGCACAATTCTAATCATCGCATCCTTATAATCCATTAGCCTCAGTCTTTATGGTCTGGAGATGTATAACATGAACAAGAAAACAACAAAATGATAAATAATTAACATCCCATACAATAATCTTGATTGGCGCTGTGGAACATTTGAAAACCTTTGAAAGGATGTTTTTAACAAATAAATCCTTATTCATTTAAATGTTATGTTATTAAAATCAGTTGACCCTGTTATTAATGAGATTGTAGAGGTTCTCATGTGGAGATATTTACAAGGACATGTTGTTTTTCGCATAGCATTGCTGATTTCAATCCATTTTACGCCTCCACAGAAAAGCTTTTATTTCAAAGTTTCAACTCCATAAAATTCTTCATGTTGCAAAATACAGTGAATCATATACCAGGAAGGAGTTGAGATTGACATTATACTGTGCGACATACACAAATCACTGCTGAAATATGTATGTTATATTGAAGCAGATAGATGTAGCCTACTGAAAGGTAAATATATCCTCCCTGACAGGACTGCAAAGGTATAACGCTGCGCACAGGATAAGTCGCAAGTCATCAGTTTTCATACAAATCTGGCTGTCCACTGATTGGCGAAAGAATATAAATAGGTTTGATTTGTTGTATATAGTTGCATACTCGGCATTAGACACGTAGTATTCAATTACTACCTCTGCATTTATTTCCCTGTTTTCATTAAAATTTTGGAAATACCCGAGTCATGAATACTTGCCTTGCTCACAAAATATCATCAAGTCTATTTATAGTCTTTCCCAATGAGCTGTCAGCCAGATTTCTCTGAATACTAATGACTTGCGCTCGATTCTGTGCGCACATTTATAGCTTTGGTGGCAGGGACTGATATGAGGGAAGTCCTGCTATGGAGGGTAGGAAATCAGCAATTAATATTCCAAAACAATAATATTCATGATTTTCAAGTTCTAATGTTGTTAAAATTTGATCATGTCAGCCGGCCATGTTGGAAATAAACAAGTCACAATTCACCTGTATGTGATACTTGTATACAAGTAATAAACTGAACAAAAGGGGAGACAATTGCAAAAGGACATGCATTTGCAGAACCGATAGTAAAGGGTATGCAATTAGTAATGTTCATCATACAGAAAATAAACATAAACTTAACACAGGGTCATAGGATATTTGACAATGGTGGAAAATGTTACTGCATGCAAATATGTTTAGAAATATAAGTTGCTGGGGTGCATACGGATTTATTCCAGGGTGTGTATATATATATTATGAGAGTGCATAGTCACGCCTGAGAGAAACCAAGAAATCTCGCCGATGCTCTCCCATACTTTCCTATATAATCAATACACATCTTTAAAATAATGTGTGTGATACTTGTTTATAAAATAGTTTACCAGGTTAACTTATAGATACGGATCGCCGTTCTGTCTGTCTCCTCCTCCTCCCTGGAATGAGAGCTGCCAACTCAGTATCGCTATGTGAGAAGCAAGCTGAAGGCAGAACAACAGTACGCATGGCATGGTCGCATGGCGTGGTCGCAGATGGCGCTCATTTTGTACAAGATGAAAACAACAGACTGAGGCCAGCCATCCATAGCCAGTGCGGCTCCAGACCTCCCTCATATATACCAGCACCTGATAATCTTGCATTCACAATCACCGATGCCGATCACAGCAAGTGCATTGACTCATTGCGAACTAACTAACAGTCAACAGCGAGCTGCACAACATAACAATATCATCTCTGTTTATTTGTTTGATTAGGTTTTGTCATTGGTAATCAGATGAATCGAATTAACTAAATGATGTTATTTTTGGTGAGTATGCAAGCAATTCCTCTGTGATGACCCAAAGGTTGTTGATTTGATTCCCGGGCATACCAAGATGACCTTCAGATAAGCTGAGGTCCATGCCAGAAAAGTTGGTTAACTGGTTGTCCTTGCAGATTTGTGACTGAAGATATGCCATGTCCTGTGAAGACCTGTGTCATGATGAATTTGTTAGGCAACAATTAATCTATTACAAGTAGTAGGTCTTGTTATTAAATGACAGATATAATGGTGAAAGTGACATAAAACCCCAAACAAACAGAATAATAGACCAGATAACTTGAATATGTCACTCTTCAAAGAAAATAACAGTATATTTCTTATATTGACAGATAGAGACCATATGAGAGAAAATGTTGTATTTCCTGTGACAGAATTGCATGATATATTGAAAGTGCACATGAATCGTGTCCTGTTTATGTCCACAAACTATCATCTGTCTTTCATGATCAGGAATAAACATTCTGCAGTTATACGAGAAAACGTCATGTGCTGTGTTCATCGCTGATTTACAGTGAATACATAATACAGTTAATACATACTAAATCAGTCTTATTTCACCTCATATTTCATGTCTCATATGACATTAATCATTTGTTCTTGGAGGATATCTTAGGACCCATTACGTTGAACCTTATTAATACAAACAGCTGTTTTCTTACAAGATTAATAGTATTTCTATTGTAGGCATCCATGAATCTAACTTATTATATATATATATATATATATATATATATATATATATATATATATATATATATATATATATATATATATATATATATATATATATATATATATATATATACACTTTGGCCAATGTATTGTAATATAAGATATATTGAGAGTTTATCCCAGGGTTGTGGCGCACCGGTTCACCTGATCTGTATGATGCCAGCTTCTCCGTGAGGCCCAGGTGAGGTAACAGAAGGTCTCTATTAGAGGACAATTTCATTGATGTATTCACGTTCTGTGTGTTGTGAACGAATCACGCAATTCTCCCCTAACTGCATCCAGGTTACGACATGCTCCCTCTTATCACGTGATCACCGCGTTCACATGAGCCATCATTTGATCACAGGACCTTAAATCACTTACATGTCGAAATGACCTCGTTAGTGCAGAACCAATGCAATCCTTCCTTTAAAAGAACGATCAATCATACTTGTAGTGAGATAAATGTGTGGGTATTTATTTTTATCTTTTTGTTTTGGCCTGCATTTTTACATTTAAATTTTGTAAATGATAAGATGTCCATGCATTTTGGACCACAACATTATGTGTTGTTATTGAGAGAATGGTGGCTAAAAGTCGTTGTGCATACAATGGTCATATAATTTACAGGGCTGTAAGGCTGACTGTGATAGGTTCTTACCATGGTTATAGTGGACAGGATACTAATGCAGTCATCACACAGAGTGTGGTTACCATAGGGCATAGTCTGAAGTCAATCATGACGTGGTACTCCATTAAGGGGAATTACATAAGAAAGTCTTTTGTATGGGTCCAGCATTGGAAATTTAAAACTTGATTAGAATAGAGGCGCGAATGCATTCACAGGGACACACATGTATTGTGATGGCGGCAAAATCATTTGTGACAGAGGTAGCCAAACTGTGAAAGCACTTAATAACATGATGATCGAAACATGCCTTAAAACTGTTAAGGGCATAACATGTAATGGAGGACTTTAAGTCATTATGCAGGGAGTGGTGCGTGATGCCAAACGGCAGACAGTGTGACCAGAGTGCAATCTCAATTCTTTCAATTTTGTTTTCTACTCTAATTACAACACTAAATTAATATAATGAATATCAACATAAACAAAATCAATACCATTAACCTTGAAAGCCATGAAATGAAAGTCTCTCTGTTTACACTGCAAGAGCAACTTCAATGTTCAAACCTACCGATTAGTGCATCAATTATGAAAATACCACAAGGTGCAAATGGGAGATCTGAGATTATTCACAGAGTGCAAAACTGTTTTTTATCTGCCTTTTTTCTGTTAACGTTTGATGGTGAAACGCTGGCATGAAATCAGAAGTTTATTACGTGGGGATCCCTCGTGTTTCATGTTCATTACGTGGGGAGCATGGAGTTTGTGCTTACCTGGAGTTCGGCGGATCAAACGACTGGAAGTGACAGCGTGGAAGATTTCCCAACATCATGCATGCCATCGCTAAGAGAGTACAAATTCATCAGAGACACATAAATTCTGTAAACTTAAAAAAGGAGCACCTCTGTTATTCCCAATTCTCACCCAGTGTGATGCCTGGATGAAGTCGTTAAGTTCCTATGCATTACAATTTGATCTATACCCATTCTGATTTCAGCACTCCAGGTCCTTGGCGTTCCTGGAAGACAGCTTTTTGATCGGCTGATCAAATTTATTGAAGTTCCTAAGATTTTTAGCTTAACTGAAGAAATGGAAGTTTCAGTGTCATGCAATCCAATTGTTACACTATACTTGATAAGAATGGGGCGTATCTTTAGTCAATAAAACCCAAATATTTTTGGACCTCAGTAATGAAAGGTGAATCAGAATGATAAACGATGACTGATATACCATGATTTGATTATCATTAGCTTTTATGAAACCGCAAAAACAACTCATGAAAAGTGTGTACCAAGAGAGAGTGCATGTTGAATAAAATATTACATGACAGAGGAAATTGATGTACTGTTGTGCTTATTCAGTTTTATTTTGCAGAATACATAGATTTCACCAGAAAGTGCTAACATTTTAGTTTGACGCAGATTACATTATCGTTAAACAAAACATCTGCCTCGGATCAGTAAAATTGTGAAATTGAATACTGAGCAACATATGATCATCAATTACCTTACATATGTTTGTTTGTTTGGGGTTTCACTTTCAAACATTATTTCAGTCATTTTGTGATGAGACCTACTTGTAGCAGATATAGTACTGCCTCACTGAAAGTTCCTTGACATGACAACCCACCCAGTCACAGATTTACAAGGACAAGGGGTTAACCCTTTTGGCACGGGCCTCAGCTCATGTACGAAATTGTATCATGAATTCAATCTCGGCATGGCCAGGGATCATCAACCCACAACCTTTGGATCACCAAGAGGAACTGGTGCTAATAGGCTTGCGCTCTAACCAACTGCGCCACGGCCCGTGGCCTACCTTACATATGCCATTCAATAATAATAAAAAACATAATATAATCATGCAAATACGGTATTGATGGTAATAGTCGTCTGACGAGTATGCTTGGGCAGTGGTGTCTGACTCGGTGTGGTACGTTACCATTGTGACAGGTCAACAGCTAGTAACATATGAGCACTATATGGTCAATGCTCGGTGATCTTAGTACAAGTTAGGAGGTAAAATAACTGGTCAGTAATATGCATAGTTCATTTATTTACTTGTTTGTTTTTAAGACCTTTTCAGCACTGTTTAGGCCATATCAGGTCATAATGAAGCCAGTCACCCGGACTCAATGCCCTCCCCTTTTCGTAGATTGACTGTGCATCTTTCTTATGTATTGTCACTTAGACATGATAACCAGTTGATAACTAGTCTGGTTGGAATGGAACCAACTCGGGTAATATGCCAAGTGGTCGGTAATATGTTCAGTAATTTTCAGTAAGTTGCTCATTCAGTCTTCAGAAAGTGGTCAGCAAATGGTCAGTAATATATCCAGCAAGTGGTCAGTAATATGACCAGCAAGTGGTCAGTGATATGACCAGCAATTGGTCAGTAATAAGACCAGCAAGTGGTCAGTAATATGGCCAGCAAGTGGTCAGTAATATGGCCAGCGAGTGGTCAGTGATATGGCCAGCACGTGGTCAGTAATATGACCAGCAAGTGGTCAGTAATATGACCAGCAAGTGGTCAGTAATATGGCCAGCAAGTGGTCAGTGATATGCCCAGCGAGTGGTCAGTAATATGACCAGCAAGTGGTCAGTGATATGACCAGCAAGTGGTCAGTAATATATCCAGCAAGTGGTCAGTAATATGACCAGCAAGTGGTCAGTGATATGCCCAGCAAGTGGTCAGTGATATGACCAGCGAGTGGTCAGTAATATGACCAGCAAGTGGTCAGTAATATATCCAGCAAGTGGTCAGTGATATGGCCAGCAAGTGGTCAGTAATATGACCAGCAAGTGGTCAGTGATATGACCAGCGAGTGGTCAGTAATATGACCAGCAAGTGGTCAGTAATAAGACCAGCAAGTGGTCAGTAATGTGACCAGCAAGTGGTCAGTAATATGGCCAATGGGGGTTAGTAATATGACCAGTAGATGGTATGTAACCAGCAAGTGGACAGTATTAATGTTCAGTAATATGACCAGTGTAAAGGGCTACAGGAATGTGGCTATTTTAATGGGGTAAGATGGTCAGTGATGCATTCATCTAACCCGCCTGTAACGCGACATTAAGGTCACAGTCAACAATGAATAACTTGCAATATGTGAAATGCACCATATCAATAACTGTATAGCGGTCATTTTCTATTATTTTCTGGTGTAGAGTTGTTGGTTGTTGGTTGACATTTCAGAGAGTAAGTACTTGATGGCAGTATTATCATGGTTATCGAGGTGGGACTGAATGGCATGAAATGCCTGCTGACGGCTTCATGTCTGAATGAGGCGGAGGGCACTCGGTGGACCCTGGCACTCTGCCTGGGCTGTGCAGGAAAGACCATGTGTCGTCCAAATAAGGCTACAACATCACCAAGGCCAAGGTCATCTATTGTGTATGTGCATTTATTGCTCATGATATTTAGGGATCACCCAAATGTACCCCGTCTTGATATGGACAAAATAAATGTGTTTGACAAATCTATAAGATTATTTTCTACGTGACACCATGCATGTACATATATGTAAGTGTTTATCAAACAATGGATGAACATTACAAGAGAGCACTGTGCACTTTCTGGCAAGTGTGAGACGTGCCTACCTACAATATATTGTCACAAGGTTAAATGCCCTTACTCTAATACTGTACGCAATAAGTACAACAAAACTGTATGTTCAGTGGTGTTCCTTGCAAGGTGTGCTTCCCGGTCCTAGTGTACATTCAGATAATAAAATTACCAAAGTTTGTTCATATGACCATATTAGTTACGCCTGACCTCGTGTCGAGAAGTTTTATGACCTTTGCCCAGATTCAGAACATGAGACCTTGAATTTCTCACCAGGGATTGGCGTCGCTGAAGTCAGAACCTGCTCATGTAAGGACACGTGGTACTAAATCATGGAAGATGGCCTTGGTCCCCTCGACATCAAGCATATATATATCAAAATCTTCATGAATTATTCAAACAAGCGCAATTGGGGACCTTCTAAGGATCCGGACGAGTAAAATAACTAACAAGAATCTTCACAATAAAGTCTGGCGTTAGTGGAAAGTTGAAATGTAGAAAGCTGTATTATTCAAAAGACTTCTATAGCAACACATGACAGTCTCCTTGTCACTAACCCATATCTCACACTTATTGTCTAGCTGTGGGTGACAAATTGGATGTCTAATTATAGAATTGATTACTTTACAAGATATGCTCTCGCTGGTTTTACTATTTTGAGCCTGATTCGATATATCAAACAATTCCTTCTCATCTAGTCTTTTTGAGAAATCGACAAATTGCTATGGTTTAGAATCTCAAAAAATATTCTTAAAAAATGTGCATACAAGATGTGTTATTGCCACGCATTGAGTACGCTCTTATGAAGGCAGTAGTGTTATTGGATACGCTATCATGTCTCAAATGAGTGTCATTTGTCGTGCAGTTTAATGACAGACGCTAATGATGGTGTTTTTATCAAACTTTACTATAGCTTCATATTCGTTCTTGGAAGTGAACACTCGTGAGAGGTCATTGAGTACAAAATGATAGAAGCCAAGGAATACAAGCTCAAAGAAGAGCGGGGGGCAACCAAACCATTACATGGTATGGGATAACTTATTTATAAACAAGTTATCTGTGAAGAAAAACACTAATAATCTATTTAGGTCAAAATGATTAAGGAAAATAATATATCATTATGGAAACAGTGTTTTGTAAGGTATAATGTAGAGAATTTGACTGGACAATTGCCCTTTATTTGGTATTGGTATGGATATCGTGAGCCATGGATATTTCTGCTGGCTGCAATGAGTGAACGTGGCACTGCCCAATGACATGCTATCGGCTAATAAGTATACTCTAAATCCAGGGCTGATGTCAGATATGAGTAAGGATTATCATATCTGACGTCACCATGTCACATGCTGCTGAGTTAATCGAATCCAATACTGCAGAACACTTTGAAGTCTGATAGGTTTTGTTCTCATCAGATTTGGGCCTAACCCTGCAGGATTTCACTACGTGATTATTCCAGTACTGACTCATTAATCACCAATTAAATTATTTATAATACAGTTAACTCATTTATTACAATTTATACATTTGGATAAAGGATGCAGGGCATATTTGAACAAATGGATGTGTGTAAGCGGGCTCTAAAAACGGATGGCAGCTAAGTGATACACCAATCATACCTTTCCCTTGATGAGAATACCGTGTAGTTAAAAACTGGTGCCATGGCATGCATGTGCATTCCTTTGCATTATTGACTGCTGGGTTCACATATTACTAAAACTCCTTGGCACACTTTGTGTTTAAGGCCCCTAAATTAATATCAGGCCAACTTAGCGCCGCTACCTCTTCAGGACTTTACAGCTTGACTACAGTTATTACAAATGAACACAATATGTGAATACGCATTCGCCAGTAAATTCTCTATTCATCATTTTAATCTCCCACATTGGTTCCATACCAAAGACTTTCTTTCCTTTAAATTTAGGTATTTTATCTTATGGAAATAAGATGTCATGAGTTGGCATGTACTGGTATATTTCCCCAGAGTAAGATTACTGAAAGGTATAGTCATTCGGTATGGTTTAAAATTGCATAATATGATCTATAATGTGTTTTATTATTATTGTTTTACATACATTAAACAACTTACAATAGAAGATCTATACGTGTTCATTTGAAAAAATTTACACTTTTGAAGATTTATATTTGAAAAATACAAATATTTGGAAAATAATATGTACATTTCTCTTTAAATACATTTGAAATGCTACATACATAGGACAAATTAAAAACATTTGAAAAAATAAAAACATTTGAAAAATGGAAAACACTTTGAAAATTGAAAGAATTTGAATAATTGAATACACTTGAAAAAATAGTGACATTTGAAAATTCATATTCAGTTGAATAAAGTAGTGGGTAACGCAACAAAAATGGCAATGTTTGTTGATTCAGAATAGTTTGCGATCGAGAGTGAAGTTTCTGATACTGCACTCAAATATTAGGCACTAATGGGACCATGACCTGCTCTGTAAGAGGAATTTTATCTACTCAGACCTGCTCACTCAGATCTGCTCAGACTTGCACCGCTAAGAGTGAGTTATCCCTGGAAAAACACCAGAGTTGCAGAAAGGGAAATAACTGTGCAGTATATGAGGCCTGGACATAACACAGTAGTTCACCTAGTACTTTGTTGCCTAGAAAGAGAACCTGAATAATGTTCCTATCGTCTTAAGATCCCTGAAGTGGTGAAACCTTCAAAATCATTTTGGTAATATTTTCAACTGATTAAATTGTAAAATCATTAAGGGCGATTTAAGGTTTTAATCTAACATGAATCAAATATATAACAGGGAGAAAAGTATAAATCATGCTCAATGACCAAGAACTCATCTGATAGAGGCAATGACCAAGTCACCAGTTACTACAAGGGATTTCCCTTGGTGACTAATAAGTCAAGACCAATAAACTCTTTTAAATCACATTTTGAGAGATATGAGAGATAGCATAAGCAAGTAAGCTTCACGTGGTGAATACATCTGTCTGCCAGACTATTAACTGTAAATGATTTGTATTGTACCACCAACCTTAAGTTAATTATAGGTATTAGTTCTGTGCTGGTCTGTGTTGTGCGACATGTTTCCATTATTTCTAACTCAGTCAATGAGTTATGGCAGTTAGATTGCAACAAGCAATAAATGCCATGATCATGAATGTCATGAATCATCCTGATTGACAATGAGAAATGCAACAAGTCAAGAGCTATGTAACACTTGCTGAACATGTGAAAACATCCAAATATATCTAGTACGTCTTAAAAGTATCAAGAAATGAGCGAGTTTCTTCATGAATAGAGAATATTCTTCAGACTGAATACCCTGACATATCAATCTTCTTAGTCTCTCCTGATCGTTGAACTGGGCATACTATAGTACAGAGCAAAGACCTTTGTCTTTTTTGGCCTGTTCACATTAACATTTCTGGTGCAGTTCTCTTCTACCAATCCTTTACAAGTGATAAAATGCAACTAAGCCAGGGAATGTAGTCTTATTTTGCACAAAGAGATAGGTGCACCTTATTACCCCGTCCCCACCCCTGGATGCTGTCAGGTGCTAATATATAGACATCTTAACACTTACAAAGGGTGCAAAAGTAATCCAGCGAATCTTGCTTAAATGATATCAAACAAATGGGGACAGGCTCAATGTTTGGATGCCAAGAAAAGTGCAGAGGTGAGCAAGAGTTCACACTCTACAGGAAAAAACAAAGCCTGTGTTATGCCATAAAACCAAACACAATACCTTTTACTCCACACCAATGTTTAAATAACAAATGTCTGATACATTAGTGTTGAATTACTGATATAGAAGAATGGGAATAAATAAAACTTCGATATCATTGACATTTTCCCATGCTTATCAAGGTCTGCACTTGACAACCCATGTTCCCATTTCACACATCAGAAAATAAAGCCGCTTGTAGACCTTCGCAATCTGCTTTTTCCTCTCTCTCATGTTTTATCTGCTCACATGTCTTGAACACTTGTTAGCTAATTTCTGATAGGAGTGATCCTCGGGTTAACTGATTGCACTGTCTGACATCATCCCGAGGGATCTGTTGTCTGCAAAAATCTATATCTCATTGCCTGCACTAAGTGACTTCATTCCAGGAGCAACAACCCATGTACTTGACACCCGCCTTGTCCTACATCAAACCTACTCAATGCAGATATGGTTTACCTACATCTGCCCTACATCAAACCTACTCAGTGCAGATATGGTTAACCTACACCTGTTCTACCTCAAACCTACTCAGTGCAGATATGGTTAACCTACATCTGTTCCAATTCAAACCTACTCAGTGCAATATGGTTAACCTACATCTGTTCCAATTCAAACCTACTCAGTGCAGATATGGTTAACCTACACCTGTTCTAATTCAAACCAACTGAGTGCAGATATGGTTAACCTACACCTGTTCCAATTCAAACCTACTCAGTGCAGATATGGTTAACCTACACCTGTTCTTATTCAAACCAACTGAGTGCAGATATGGTTAACCTACATCTGTCCTACTTCAAACCCACTCAATGCTGATGAGGTTAACCTACACCTGTTCTAATTCAAACCTACTCAGTGCAGTTATGGTTAACCTACATCTGTTCCAATTCAAACCTACTCAGTGCAGATATGGTTAACCTACATCTGTCCTACTTCAAACCCACTCAATGCAGATATGGTTAACCTACACCTGTCCTACATCAAACCAACGCAATGCTGATGAGGTTAACCTTCAACTTTTGTACTTCAAACTTACTAAGTGCAGATATGATTAATCTACATCTGCTCTACTTGACACCTACTCAGTTCAGATATGGTTAACCTGGATCTGTCCTACTCATTGTACGAATACATGTATCCTACACCCCTAATATCTCTGAACAGCTAAACGTATCCTGTATACTCACTCATTGCTCCTATGTCAACTTATCAGAGTGAAAACGTGGATATATCTCAAACCAACTCTGCGCTTTGCTTTAAACCTACTCTGTATATTCTTTCAGCTCAGGATGGATACTTGAACATCTGCTAATGCATGGCTTGGTAATTTATCAGACAGTACCCACGCATTTGCCCCACAATTTTCAAGAATTACAAAATACGATACATTGGAATGGATGACAATACATTGGAGTGGAGCCTGATTTGACATTTTAGCCCAAATATTGAGACCCATTGGCGTTACATATGAATCAATTCACGTTGTTTAAATACCAATAAATTATTATAATATTTCTGATCTTT
The DNA here is from genome assembly GCA_949316495.1 of Amphiduros pacificus. Lineage (NCBI taxonomy): Eukaryota > Metazoa > Annelida > Polychaeta > Phyllodocida > Hesionidae > Amphiduros > Amphiduros pacificus. The sequence goes on along the minus strand of OX439003.1, from coordinate 41,362,478 downwards.
ATTTTTCCTGAAAAGGTAATTACACCTTTTTCCCATTTAAAGCATATCACATAACAATTATACTTTACTGTGAAGCACAAAGGGACAGATAGTTATGACAGTTCAATCATCCTATTGACATAACGATTACCTTAAGAGGAACACATTGGTTAGAAGAGGGCACGAAATAATGTGCAGTGGGTGTCCTATTGCACGCATTTTACCACCACAAAGCCCTAGTGGGGATTGGTTCATGTAGCCTTTATGATGCCGCATAAGGCCTGAGCCGTATATCCGGGCCTTCTGGTGAGCGTCAGCATAGGCTGCTCACTTTCAAAGTGTTTGCACTGGTTGATCCTTGCCTGTGTGTAGCAGGAGGCATATCTCACACGTGGGCTGTTAGGGGTGAGCAGGTACTCAACACTTGTCTGTTCAAGATTAGCCCATCATTTATTAGGTGCATATCACCACAAACAAGGTTAAATACACAAAGGATTTATTACAGCACTTAACACAGTTCTTTGCTGTTCTCTGCACTTCCTCATGCTTTCACAATGTGCAGAATAAGCAACATTGTTTAACTCTTTGGAATTCCATAATTTCTCTGAACATCGAATCTAGTTATCTTGACAATCTAATTGGTCTCCGCTGCAAAGGGACAATCTATGTATTCAAAACAAACTGTGGAAAAATAAGTTTAAGATCGGTGCCCGTTATGGAAAAAGGATAGTAATAATTATATATATTATAAATATATGCATTTATCTAATCTCAGTTATCTGTCAATATGAATATTCAATTTCCATTTCTACTGATTTTAAAGTATTTCTTCCATCTCATCCTGAAAGATAAAACTTTGAGGGGGAAGATGATGATACTCGAAGTTTGCTACGTGAGGTGATTTTAATAAAGGACAAAATCAAAGATAGACTTTTGGAAGTGAGACATCTCTTACTAAATGAGGATATCCGCCATGCAAAAATTATAATCAAACACATTGGAACCCCTTGATTGGAACCCCTTGATTGGAACCCCTTGATTGGAACCTCTTGATTGGAACCCCTTGATTGGAACCCATTGATTGGAACCCATTGATTGGAACCCATTGATTGGAACCCATTGATTGGTTATTACAATGGATAAGTTTCTATTTTATCAGTTTCTATTAGGTATCTACTTCAACATATTTGATATACATGGTATAGTATAACATCTGAGATTATTTCAAACTGCTCTTTGATATTGTGCACGCCCACTACATTTCAGCAGCTCCCTCTATTGGTGATAATATTACTGTTTATTGCAAATACTGAGGACAATTGTTATGAACAGATTTATTTCGAATTGGGAACTGAAAAGAAGGCCTACCGATAAAATGGTCAGGTCTTCTGAAATGTGTTAATCTCCTCTTTACAGCTTTCCACCTCCTGATAAATCTATTTCATTCTTATTTAAGAGATCCAGACTACTGTACAGATCAATGACATTCATATGAACATAAATATCAGAAAGCTTATAATTTTGATCTTTTTAGTAAGGACGAACATATCATTGTTATCTTGGTGGGAAGAATTGCGCCTTGCCCAGAACCCTGCAGAATATTGTTTTTCTCTCTATTGTTACATTTTGAGTTGTAGAATTTAAAATATATATTTTAGGACATAATCTGTCACAGCGAACCAAACATTAATCTCTTCACTAGTATTTTATGATCAATAGCTTCAAGGGCTGTTGATATTCTTGTAGTTTATCCATAAAAGATAAGACATATATTAATATGTCTATAACGGTTTTCATGACTGAATGTGCACATGGATATCAGTAGCCTATTTTTATGAAAAATTCTCCTTGGAGTGATATTTTAATGACCCTGAAAATGAAACTCCTATTTCCGTGGATTTCACAATTAATTTCAATATCCAAATGAACTTTTACCGTCCATTTGCTCTTCCACGTCCCCTATCTCTAGTCAGTTACAGTGACCGGCAACTGTCCGAAACCGGCAGATTAAACTCGGACATTTTTAACTCAGTCAAATATCGAGTAAAACTGATCTGTAGTAATTGCAATTAAGTTGAATATTGTCTCTCACATGTTTTCTTGTAATCCCACTGCTTTTCAAAACGTTAAAAGTGTTTATTTGTTTTCACGGCATGAGTGAGTGTGTCACTGTCAAATGACGTCAGAAGTGGTGACGTGACCAAGATCACCGTATAACTCAATGGAAACTCGGACAATCTGCAGGTTTGCAGAATGCGTGAATTTCCTGATAATTCTGTAAATATTGAAAGGAGATCATTTTTACTTCACATGCCTTTAAAGTATACGATCTTCTATTGATGTGAGCAGATTTTACAATGTTTTGAAGGGTTTTGTGAAAATCAGGAGTGAAAAACATGAAAATGTCCGGATTTGGCTGCCGGTCACTGTAGTCTTAAATAATGTAGGCAAAAAAATCATTAATTCAATCGCTTCTCTCACGTAAAAAAGCACGTTTCATATGATGGGTATATTTCACGATGTAAACACTTTTGTCAATTACGACCTGAGAATGGATCCACTTTAATAATTATATGAATATGTCTGTGCCAAATACAAGCCCTGAAAGCCATTTTCAATGAAATGTGAGTTTTTTTTTGTAAAGAAACAACTCTCCATTTCTATCATTTGCATTTTGTCATTTGTATATTCTTCAATTACATTTTTGTCATTTGTATTTTTGTCATTTGCATTTTTTTCATTTGCATTTTTGTCATTTACAATTTTGACATTTGTATTTTTGTCATATCTCCGCAACCAATACACAGGTTGATTTAAACGGTTATACAGAATGAGTTAAACACATAATCATGGTAATATGACGAAGATTCCCAGGAAATGATCAGAGAAATCTTGAAGTGGTGTGTCAAAGAGTGTTAATTGAAACAAAGCTGACATTTTCAAGATTAAATCATGGATTTATTTTAGATTTCGAGTAAGTTGACCAGGAGGCTAACCTTGAGCATTTACCAGTGAGACGGCGTGAACATTAAATATATCCGTATAAATATAGCAGTCCAAGTCAACGACAAATAGCACTCATCCCCACCCTCCACCACTTGCCCAGTCTGACTGTCAGCAATATTAACAATTTAGAAATTCGACGCTTTTTCACGTGACTCCAAAGCCTCACTTGCTCACCGTTAATTGAGGAATATGATATCTTCACAAAAAAAAGGCCGCTTGGCGCTCAGCCACACTCATGCATTGCCCTCTTAATGACCCCAGATTGGAGGAAAACACTCTCATTTTACACGTAGGATTGAATAAACAATAAACATCGTGTTTACTCCCGCTCCTCAAATGAGTATTTATTTGCGTCTATTAGCACGCACAATAATTAAATTAGGATACAATTCAATAATATTTACAAACCATTTCAATTTTGGGAGAAACGTAAGATATCACCACATGTCAATCTTATTTCAGCAATAAACAGACTTGTTAATATGCCTATATGTCATTGAAATATATGAAACAAATCTAAATGAAACTAATCGAAACAAAATCATGGCCAAAATAAATATTATGATGGTTTCAAATTGGAAAATTATGATTGTAAATATTCATATGGCAGTTCTCTAATTTCCAGTATAAAATGCCCAGAGAAAATATATTACTACGTATTTATATTTAATTTGTTTGGTTTCTGTGATGATTACCATTTAATCTTGTTTATGCGGTCATATGAATAGAAATGCTTCCCCCAGAATTACATAAACTCATTCATGCCCTTTGGGGACCACAAATAAATCTTCTATGCAATGGTGACAATGGGATATGCTCATTTTTTATAATCCATCAAAAGCAAATGCATACAGTTTATTTTAACTTAAATAAAACGGTGGCAACTTGCTCTCAGTGTTTGTTATGAAGTGGAGCATGATATTACATGTTTCATGATGTAAGGCCTTCTGGTAGGTGCCAGATCTCACACCAGATGACATGCAAACCTCTCCTTAACTGATATTATCTCTATATATAGGCCACAGTGGGTCATCATCCTCCATGAAATAATGAAAAATCATTCTCCCCAACGCTAGGACCACTCCATCATAGGTCAGGTTCGAAGTCACCTTCTCTGTGTCGTAAGAACATTGCATCATGGGTCGGGTGGGGGATGTATATATGAGGCCATTGGTCTATGAGCTGTATATCTGAGGCCATTGTTCAGTGCAGATATGTAAAGGGAGCTGTATATCTGAGGCCATTGTTCTATGCAAATATAAAAGGGAGCTGTATATCTGAGGCCACTGTTCAATGCAGATATGTAAAGGGAGCTGTATATCTGAGGCCATTGTTCAATGCAGATATGTAAAGGGAGCTGTATATCTGAGGCCATTGTTCAATGCAGATATGTGAAGGGAGCTGTATATCTGAGGCCATTGTTCAATGCAGATATGTGAAGGGAGCTGTATATCTGAGGCCATTGTTCAATGCAGATATGTAAAGGGAGCTGTATATCTGAGGCCATTGTTCAATGCAGATATGCGAAGGGAGCTGTATATCTGAGGCCATTGTTCAATGCAGATATGTGAAGGGAGCTGTATATCTGAGGCCATTGTTCAATGCAGATATGTGAAGGGAGCTGTATATCTGAGGCCATTGTTCAATGCAGATATGTGAAGGGAGCTGTATATCTGAGGCCATTGTTCAATGCAGATATGTGAAGGGAGCTGTATATCTGAGGCCATTGTTCAATGCAGATATGTGAAGGGAGCTGTATATCTGAGGCCATTGTTCAATGCAGATATGTGAAGGGAGCTGTATATCTGAGGCCATTGTTCAATGCAGATATGTGAAGGGAGCTGTATATCTGAGGCCATTGTTCAATGCAGATATGTGAAGGGAGCTGTATATCTGAGGCCATTGTTCAATGCAGATATGTGAAGGGAGCTGTATATCTGAGGCCATTGTTCAATGCAGATATGTGAAGGGAGCTGTATATCTGAGGCCATTGTTCAATGCAGATATGTGAAGGGAGCTGTATATCTGAGGCCATTGTTCAATGCAGATATGTGAAGGGAGCTGTATATCTGAGGCCATTGTTCAATGCAGATATGTGAAGGGAGCTGTATATCTGAGGCCATTGTTCAATGCAGATATGTGAAGGGAGCTGTATATCTGAGGCCATTGTTCAATGCAGATATGTGAAGGGAGCTGTATATCTGAGGCCATTGTTCAATGCAGATATGTGAAGGGAGTTGTATATCTGAGGTGTCAATTTTTCCATGCAGGTATAAAAAGAGAGCTATGTATCTGATGCCATTGTATCATGACAATATATATGGGGATATACATATCAAATGACAGTGTGTACTCAGCTGTCAATGTGGGCTAGATCATTACAAGTAGACACACTGTCCACACTTCATACACATGCCTTTGAAAATTGATCTCTTCCTCGAAGTCTGGAATATTGTGCAGTGGTAGCGTGCCAACTGTACCCAGTGACATCCCAACATTGGCACATACATAGATCCATCAATGAAAATAACACCCACATACTCACACATACTCTGGCCGCAATAGCTCAATTGGTAGAGTATTCGCCTTGAGATCCAGGGGTTCTAGGTTCGAATCCTGGCCAGTTACTATCAACCGCTATGAGCAGACATTGTCTGGTATCAGCGGTATATAAATGTCAGCTTTACTCAGCTTTTTTACTTTTTTACTCACACATACTCACACATACTCACACACACTCACAAATACTTACACATACTCACACACACCTACACATACTCACACATACTCACACACACTCACACATACTCACTCATACTCACAATAACTCACACACACTCACACACATTCACACATACTCACACATACTCACATACACTCACATATACTCACACATACTCACACTAACTCACACACACTCACACATACTCACTCATACTCACACATACTCACATATACTCACACATACTCACACTAACTCACACACACTCACACACATTCACACATACTTACACATACCTACACATACTCACACATACTCACACGCACATTCAAACACATATGCACACACATAACTCGCGCACACACTAACACACATACTCATACACATTCAAACACATGCACACACATGCCACCATACACATGCCCACACACATGCCCACATATATTCACAAAGCAATGAATTTGCAAATAAATAATATGATTTCTGTCGTTGTATTTTGAAGAATTTGTCATAACAAAAAACGAAGAATAAGTCAGGCACGGTTTGCTCGGTATTTTATGCATGTTGGACGTTCCCATTTTAGCATCCAAGTAATTGGCGGTTCATTTCCAAATTAGTTATTAAAAATGCACGAAACACTGTTATGCAATTATATATAGTTCGTAAACATTTGACAAAATTGTTTTTTTCACACAGTTGTATAGGCCTATTATATTCATTAACAGATTTAATATATTGAACCTTGAGGTTATATTAATATAGTTTGGTTTTGATACCATATAGAAATAAATAATGAATTCAATGATTCATTCAAATTTAAGATATCATATATTACATATTATTCTACAAGATATAAAATGGTATTGATTTATACATCCCAAGTATTAGATAATCCAACAGATAAATCCTGAAGAGTGAAAGACGTTATTCTAAAGACATCATGAAATGTTTCTTTAAGATTGATAACATCAATGACACTTTACAAATGGAAAAGGTTTTTCACCAATTAACATGGAAACATATCTTGGTATTCCTTATAACTGGCGTTTAACATTGACTAATACAAACCATATATCGTGCGACCTAGCTTTTCATTTGGAAATAGGCCAAACATGGTTGACTACATTATTCCGCATTCTGATCTGTCTACAAAATTTGAGTGTTTATGTTCAACGATATGAGATGTAATTTCTCCTATGTGTGGCTTACGCATGTTTGATCCGTAAGATGGCACTGGCAGTCATGCCTCGTTAAGGTCGGGCTACACTGACACCACAGTGGTCACAAGTCGATTATCTTCAAATAGCACCCTTATTGCTTTTATTCTTTTCAAGTAAAAAATATTTTAAAATTGGGCGTTATTTCATTTCCCTGAAGTCTACGCATCCGTTTCATATGTTTCTATCTTAAAATTGTACACTGAGTAAATGAGAAAATCCCATTGAAATTAACAGGAAAGCTACTTTTGGTGTTCACTTTACCGATTAGATGAATATGTATGCAGAGCCTTTTTGTACTTTGTAAACTTTGATATTCAACATCAGTAATTAATGTATCTGTGGGTAATGTCACATACATACTGGCTTTAGGATTGATGTATTTAAAGCACAGGAAACAATAACTGAAAAATCACAATATATATATATATATATATATATATATATATATATATATATATATATATATATATATATATACAGCTATTATCAATATGATTGATAAAAAAATTTAGATAAGTTATGCATGTTCAAAAGGCTCAGGAATTAGATATTCTTCATTTGTTTGATGTGTTGTGTCCTGTCTATATTTTGGGAACTGTACACTGGATGTTCTATGGTATTGCATTGAAGAATTCCCGGCTGCTTGTTACAAGGATAATTTAAAGCATCCGTTTAAGCTGTATTGATGCTACTAACATCACTTCACTCCAATACAAATCGTGTTTGCTCTACCATATAATTGCTTTATCCAGGGATATCAGTTACTTTCAATTGATTTCTGTTTCTAAGTTTATTTTCTTGCTTGATACGGAACGTCTCTTCATCACCTGCCCCGTTGGACAAACCCTTTTAAACGTCTCATGCTATTTCAAACTAAAATGTATGTCAGAATGATTATAGTTAGGATTACGTCTTATGGCCAGTTACCCTTAAACTTAATACAGCATGGCAAAGGGTTATCTGTATAGAATTGGTCCTTTTTCTCCCAGCATGCACCTTTTTTACCCAGCATGCCCTTTTTTTACCCAGCATGCCCCAATTACCGCTCACCTCTCTGCGTAGGTTATGAAGTGTGGCATTATTCATATTTAATTGACCATCAACATGCAGGATATTACTTCCATTCCAGTCTAAAATTGCAACTGCTTTTCTATATAAATTGGGCTTGCCTGTTTAGGATGTTACTTCCGGTCTGTTGAACACTGGGACATTGCCTTGGTCTTCAAATAGCATTACCACTATTGGATACCAGGGTCAAATTATGCCATTTGTAAGCAATTTTATTCAACTGACCGATATTGGAACTGAACATATTTAGTTTCATAAATATGTGAATGTATAGCGGGGTTATACAGTTCAGACTTTATGAGTTTATCATTTTGTTTGATAGGGGCTCTTGTACGCAAAGGCAATGCCGATGTTTGAGTTATTCTCAAGGTCAATTCCCAAACAAACAGCATTCACTTAAATATTGATGGATTCTTTATAAAATAAAAGAGCTATTTTTATTGAGTGCAAACACAGAAAACAAAAAAACTAAAATTTAACACATGATGGTCAGATATCCAACAAATGGGTGTACTATATTGTCAGCGTTTCGGACAAGAAGCACTTGATTGCTTGGATTCTAGTGTTTATTTCCTTCTATCCTGACCACTAACACGGAATGTTACAGCTTAGAGCACCGGCCAGACACTGACTTATCAAATTCTCCTTGGCAGGGAGAAGCCCTCAATCAAGATAAGGTTGAAATTTCCCGATCGTGGGCAATTCCGGGAAGGCTGTCTCTTACTTTTATGATGCCCGGCGTCAGTGTTGGTAATGGAGCTGGTTTTCCCCGGCACCTTCCAGGGCTGAATGAATCACCATTAAGAAGCCATCAGGCTCGCCATTGGCCAACTCTGGCTTATCAGCAGGTTGAACGCTTATTGTCTTGAATTACTGCCACTAACCGGATGTAAGTTACGTTTACCATGTTTAGAACAGGGGCTCCCCCGCTAAACTGTCCACCGCGCCTAGATGATCTGGCGGCTATAAAAAGAAACAATACCACATTTACAATTCTGATCGTACAGAGCAGGATTTGTAAAAGGAAATCATTCACGGAAATGCATTATCTTAAAACTATAAATGAAATCTTGAAGTTTCTTTGAGGTTCTTGCCCATCAACTATGTATCTAGTCAAAGTCGAGATATCATTTGAAGGTTAACCTTTAATATTGAGGCATATATATATATATATATATATATATATATATATATATATATATATATATATATATATATATATATATATATATATATATATATATACTCATGTATTCCATGTATTTTCAAGATATTTAAAATAGAAATTATGGTTTACCATAATTTTTCATATCTGATGTTTCCCAACAGCAATGTTACACAACAATTCTTCGGGGTATCGTGCTTAAATTCTTATTATCAAACTTTCCATATAATGGCATAACATTTTAGCAAGGTGAAGCATTTTGTATAATCATATATTGGACATACACACAGATATTCCTTTGTTGGCCTTGTTTGGGTGATCAACTTTAACTGCAGGAAGATGCAATACCCATATTTCACCAGACACAAGGAATAATGACAGTTCGTTGGCAATATTATGTTTTTCATGAATGCTTTGCGGCAAAGATAAAAAAATGTCGTTCCTTTATTCTGTTTAAAGATTAAAGGCATTTCAGTTGTTTATAAAGAATATTAAATATATAAAATATTAATTGATCATGAATAATGTACATTTTATTGCATGATGTATGCCTTTATTTTTAATCATGATCAAAAATAAGTCATGTTTCAAGTTGTAATTTGTATTCAATATTTTTATGGTTTGCATCGAATATGGTTATATGTTTCACGGTCTATGTACATGTATAAACCTAATGCAATAACCGCAACTGTAAAATAATGCCATAAAGAATTCTCTCACATGACCCTGTACCTAAAAAGCACTGTGATCCTTTATATGTGTGTCTCTATTCACATATGACACAGCCCATGGTGTGATAAGGATGTCTTTATGATCCCGGCCTGATGCAGACTCCACTATATGAAGTCTCTATATAATCCTGTCCTGTAGTGATCTCCCCTATATGATGCCTCTGTATGGTCTTGCCTTGTAGTGACCTCCCATGTATGATGCCTCTATTTGATCCTGCCCTGGAGTGATCTCCCCTATATGATGCCTCTATTTGATCCTGCCCTGTAGTGACCTCCCCAATATGATGCCTCTATATGATCCCGCCCGGTAGTGACCTCCCCTGTATGATGCCTCTATATGTTCCTGCCCGGTAGTGACCTCCCTAATATGATGCCTCTATATGATCCCGCCCAGTGGTGACCTCCCCTGTATGATGCCTCTATATAATCCTGTCCTGTAGTGACCTCCCCTATATGATGCCTCTATTTGATCCTGCCCTGTAGTGACCTCCCCAATATGATGCCTCTATATGATCCTGCCCGGTAGTGACCTCGCTAATATGATGCCTCTATATGATCCTGCCCGGTAGTGACCTCCCCTGTATGATGCCTCTATATGTTCCTGCTCGGTAGTGACCTCCCTAATATGATGCCTCTATATGATCCCGCCCGGTAGTGATCTCCCCTGTATGATGTCTCTATATGACCCTGCCCTGTAGTGGCCTCCCTATATCATGCCTCTATATCATGCCTCTATATCATGCCTCTATATCATGCCTCTATATCATGCCTCTATATCATGCCTCTATATCATGCCTCTATATCATGCCTCTATATCATGCCTCTATATCATGCCTCGCAATGTGATAAAGCTCTGAGACTCCTCCAAATTGTTTCAAGTTGGTGTGACATAGCTCTGTGATCCCCATCTACGACCCCAATCGTAATGATCCCCATCAACGTCCCTCTCGCTGGTGTGACATAGCTATGTGATCCCCGTCTATGACTCTCTCCTTGGTGTGACATATCTCTGTGATGCCCATCTACGACTCTCTCCCTGGTGTGACAGAGCTCTGTGATCCCCGTCTATGACTCTTTCCTTGATGTGACATAGCTCTATGATCCCCGTCTACGACTCTCTTCCTGGTGTGACATAGCTCTGTGATCCCCGTCTACGACTCTCTCCTTCGTGTGACATAGCTCTGTGATCTCTGTCTATGACTCTCTCCTTGGTGTGACATAGCTCTGTGATCCCTGTCTATGACTCTCTCCCTGTTGTGACATAGCTCTGTGATCCCTGTCTATGACTCTTTCCCTGGTGTGACATAGCTCTGTGATCCCCGTCTACGACTCTCTCCCTGGTGTGACAGAGCTCTGTGATCCCCATCTATGACTCTCTCCTTGGTGTGACAGAGCTCTGTGATCCCTGTCTATGACTCTCTCCCTGTTGTGACATAGCTCTGTGATCCCCGTCTATGACTGTCTACCTGGTGTGACATAGCTCTGTGATCCCCGTCTATGACTCTCTCCTTGGTGTGACATAGCTCTGTGATCTCTGTCTATGACTCTCTCCTTGGTGTGACATAGCTCTGTGATCCCTGTCTATGACTCTTTCCCTGGTGTGACATAGCTCTGTGATCCCCGTCTACGACTCTCTCCCTGGTGTGACAGAGCTCTGTGATCCCCATCTATGACTCTCTCCTTGGTGTGACAGAGCTCTGTGATCCCCGTCTATAACTCTCTCCCTGTTGTGACATAGCTCTGTGATCTCCGTCTATGACTCTCTCCCTGGTGTGACATATAGCTCTGTGATCCCCGTCTATGACTCTCTCCCTGTTGTGACATAGCTCTGTAATCCCCGTCTATGACTGTCTCCTTGGTGTGACATAGCTCTGTGATCCCCGTCTATGACTCTTTCCCTGGTGTGACATAGCTCTGTGATCCCCGTCTATGACTCTTTCCCTGGTGTGACATAGCTCTGTGACCCCCGTCTACGACTCTCTCCCTGGTGTGACATAGCTTTGTGATCCCCGTCTATGACTCTCTCCTTGGTGTGACATAGCTCTGTGATCCCCATCTATGACTCTCTCCTTGGTGTGACAAAGCTCTGTGATCCCCATCTATAACTCTCTCCCTGTTGTGACAGAGCTCTGTGATCCCCGTCTATGACTCTCTCCTTGGTGTGACAAAGCTCTGTGATCCCCATCTATGACTCTCTCCTTGGTGTGACAGAGCTCTGTGATCCCCGTCTATAACTCTCTCCCTGTTGTGACATAGCTCTGTGATCCCCGTCTATGACTGTCTACCTGGTGTGACATAGCTCTGTGATCCCCATCTATGACTGTCTCCCTGGTGTGACATAGCTCTGTGATCCCCGCCTTTGACTCTTTCCTTGATGTGACATAGCTCTATGATTCCCGTCTATGACTCTCTCCTTGGTGTGACAGAGCCCTGTGATCCCATTCTACAAGCTTGCCCTTTGGAGTGTTCCGATGGCCATGTGTATCATCCATACATCACATTAATGTCTTTATTTTATGAGGCTGTGTCCTTCCTTATGGAGAGACTGATGACGGAGAGTAAGTGGTAGTCTCTCTAAGGGGAGAATTACATCCACTCCTTATAATCAATTATGTATTTACATCCATCTCCTTCGCCTTTTATTCTGAGCATGAGAAAACCCACATTAATGACAAGGAATTTTAATGGTGTCTTTATTCGTAGCGAATCGTCATGAATCTCAAGGCAACAGAAATAACGACATCTATCGGTATTTCCTTGGAGCTATAAAAATATAAGAAATGCCCTGGACAGTGCGGACAAAAAGTTCATCCGGGACCTTCTTATCAACATCTTCATGCTACTGTATGGGTTATATTAGGTACTCAAACATGGCGTGCTAAATTTTTAATGAAGTAAAACCTGAAAAAGCTGGACTTTTGTGATGTTTTTATGGTATTCGGCTGTAATGATAGTCTTATATTCTCAGCTGAAGAAATAGGTCATGGTGGTCAAACATAACCATGTTTGTTATTGAGAAGTTGGTATCTGCAATAATTGATGTTGTTTCCCGGATGTAGTAAAATGCAATAGCTTTAGCATTATAAGCTCAGAGTTGTCCCTTATTTGATGGTGAACGTCAGTTCCGTTATCCTGACAGTACACACGCTGTTGTTTGCCCCCAAATCTGGTTCTGCCAAAATCAATATTTTCGTGACTTTTAGAGACCATAGAAATAATAATGTTTCCTTATAATCAATAATAAGACCGGGAAAAGGCAATGATTAGACAATAAAAAAAGATTTACTGCAGAGAATCATTGCCTCTGATCGTATCGTTAAGCCGTGGGATGCGGATGCGTGGGGCTCATCTCGGGTTTGGTGTCTCTCAAATGGGTGCTGCAAACGTCAAACCCAGTGCGCAAACATTGTTTGCAAAGGGAGTGGTTTTCTGAATTGTAACAGTAGTGCATGTTGAGACAGAAGTTTGTATTCAACATAAGCCACTCTTGTAGGCGTCCTGTACAACTTGTATTGTTCTGTATGCGTGTCTTGTAGCATACAATCAAGATTAGTCGCTGATTGTTTGAGAGAAACTAATTTGGCAGGTCCAGATCTTCCCCAGTACGGTGAAGTGTGTATAGATTAGTGGGCTCAAAATGACATCGCTTTATTCTGATATCCCAGAACTGAAATTGTCTATTACTTCCGGTCAATTGGTTAATTTCTACTTACAGTCAATCTAAAAGCTATTACGGCTCACAGATTAACTTCTACAAAGGAAAAAAGCTATATAGCACATCTACATTTGAATTCTTTCACCATATAATGTCAATACGTGTCGTCATCATAATACTAACATTAAGCTAAACTGCCAGTAAACTAAAGATTAAAAAGCAAGCTTATATGAAAACAAACTGTTACTTAGCAAATGTGTTACTTTTACCTCAGTGTCATATATAACAGGCCTTTCAACATAAAGCATCATTGGATAACATACACATATCAATATTGAGACTGAAAATGACAAATATAATGAAGATAGATTACATTGTTGAGATAAATGAATCAGACTCGAGTAGGGCATGACCAGAGTTTGAATTCCGGCCGTGCCCGTCTTTGTTCTGCAGGGTAGAATTACTTTCTCCAAATAAGAGCTACTCAAGAAATGTTTGCTGGCGGCCATCAGCGGAAAGTACCATTGTCTAAAGCCTCTTGTGTGGAGACATATGGAGACTGCTGGATAATATGGGACCAGACTTGGTGAAGCAGGATTTGGTTCTGGGTGGGACGATGACTTTGGTCATGTTGTATGGTCGAGAAAGATGGAAATATCATAGTTGTTTTTCATTCCAACAAGTGCCCTATGACTGGATATGAAATGCCTTGTCTTGTGTTATCATGACCATGTGACAATGCAAAAGAAGTCGCTCGCTACAAAGAGTTCGGCATTGAGGCCTGGTGGAAGGCTTATATATGACCTTTGTTATCAAGGTCATTGATACAATGACAGACTCTTTCATGAAGGAAGGTATTGTCTTATTAACTACTTGGGGTCAATTGTGTTATTTATGACTACCGATACTTAAAACTGATAGTTTCATAAACACAAAAGAAAAAATAGGCAAACCAGAAAACAACAACACCAAAATATATTGGAACATATGGTTAATGTGCCTCGATCAGATAGAGCTAAACTAGGTATGGTATTTATTTAAATTTAAATATAATGATGACAAATTCAAATTGTTTAATTTTTTCAATTGTAACCCCTTGAAATTGGCAGTTTTGTCTTGCAAATATTTGATTTTCAATTTCATTTTTTTGGATATAGAATGTAAAGACTTGTATATATAAATAAAGCATTTAATCTTTTTTTTTCCTGGAAGTTGATATCTATAGCACATTTAAACAGATTAATTTTTGTGATTTTGTGATTTGTGATTTACGCCGGGATAATTATCTGTACCAAAATAAATTGTTTTCACATTTATGGAGTGTTGCTATTTTTTCTTATACGCCCTCGTCAAAACCCTTATGGTAATAGGTTTTTGTACAGTGTTATTCGTCCAGTGTTATTCATGGTGCAGTGTTGAGATTTGTTAACTCATGTTAACTTGCACTGATGTTTTTTACACAGCCGATGTCATATGGTCATGAAATATTGCTGGTACAAAAATGCTCACAATACCTTTTTCTGAATACCGTCATAACACGCGGACACTGACTACATTTGCATGAACTTAAACAATCAATAACTACTGAATTAACTGAAAGGGAAAGGAAATCTATCCTATTCATTATATATATATATATATATATATATATATATATATATTGTATTGATTGTCATCAATATGTACACCAGCTCGCCTACCTGTCTGCGCTCGCTCCATATATACATGCTGACATCAGGGTTGAATATAGATCTCGTCAAAGTCATATATCTTGTGTTGCATCCAGTTAATGAGTGTGTGGGAAATGAATGGATGTTCAGTACTATGTTTATTAGATGAGTGCATGCAAGGTTGTATATACAATTATTCCTTGAATCATAGTTGGAAGTACTGAATTCAGTTTAGGCACCATTCACTAAACAATCACTCCAAGACATTAAAGATGGAGACAAACATTGTGTTACTTTTGTATTATACAATTTAAATTTGCCAATGGAAAGAAAAATATTCTTATGTATATTTGTCTGACAAACTGGGCCAGTTGCGACATTTAAATGACACTCAAAGAGTGATTTATTAATTTTCATTACCTTAACCTTACAGAAATAAGGCATCAAGTCAATGAAAGTCAGTATAACCAGTAATCTGATACTCGTGTTATATTATCCATTTAATGTTTGTCTCCTCATTGTGAGTGACACATATTTCACTTCCACCCCTTTTTTGGAACACAGTGCAAACGACAAAGCTGAAATTCCGGGAAATCAAACAAACATGTAATCATGCTGGGATATAATGATAATTATTATGAATCATATGAGTTTGTTTGTTGGTTTGTCTTGGGTTTTACATCACTTTCAACATTATTTTAGTCATTTCGTGATGAGACCTATTTGTAACAGATATGCCTCACTGAATTGTCATGTCGCCGGTCCTCCACATGACAGCCCACCCGGTCACAGATTTACAAAGAGAACTGGCCCAAGCTCATGTGTGAAATTATATTATGATTTCAATATCGGCATTGCCGGAGATCGAACCCACAATCTTTGGTTCACCACAGAGGAACTTGTGCTAATAAACTGGCGCTCTAACCAATTGTAATCACGGCCTTTGGCCCTCAATAATATGAATAGGAATGAGAAAGTCATTTATCATTTCATATGCAGTGTCTGCTGCACCAAGCGGCTTGACCATAGGCTCATTGCAAAGAGAAATGCGAAATATTAAGAAAAGTGGAAGGGCCATATCAAACATTCCTGTCATTATTTATCAAAATAGCAAAAAACTGGAAGTATTCCACTCCATCAACATAATCTATGAAGCCACACTTCACTGTATGACAGCACTTTCATGTCTGACATTACTTTGGTCCTTTCCTCTCTGATGTCAATATGGTTTCAGAGCAAGTTTTTCTCCTTCAATTATTGTCGAAACTGTGGTCTTTTGTTTATGTAAAATTCAGTTTAAAGAATTATACATCTCGTCGCCTCACGCAGCTGTGTTGACCTTGCCCATAATATCAAGACAGCCTTTTTCAAGTTAAATCACTTTTCTATTCCAATTATTGACGAAGGCATGTTCTTTAGTAAATATAATTAAAAGAAGTGTGCATCTCATAACCTCAATTGTGTTTACCTTGCTTACAACGTCAAGACGGCTTTATTGCAAGCTAAATCATCTTTTTACTCCAATTATTGACAAAACATTGCTTTATATTAATTTGCACCTCTATCATTTCATATTATTTGAACAGTTGTGCAGTTCTTAAAGACATGAGAGCGAAGCCCCTTTCCTCTCAGATTTCATTTGGGTTTACAAAACAGTGGGGTTTATTCTGCTATTAGCAGTCAGGACCAAGCTGCAACTTTTCCCATCAGATGGAACTTTTAGTTTATAAAGTAATCGTCACGCCATCTATAGTATAACAGTATATACAGCGTCGGTTCAAAGCCTTTCTCTTCACTCATTTTACTTCAAAGCGGCAAAGGATTCGTGAAATCTGTTTAGACTAATTGATTCATTATTGTGTTCATTTCCCCCTGTTTGATGTTTCGCCATTAAAAAGTCATTTTGGGTCAAACAGTCAACACTGCCACATATATTTTTACAACTCTGATGATAGCAGGTCATAATACACTATAGTATCATGGTACAGTATGATGTTTAAGTGGTGCCATGTACAATAAGAAAGTGCAACATTGTTGAATGATAGCCCCCAGCAAGGCCAATGCATTTATTCATTGATTTCAAAGGTACGGACAGTCTCCGCACTTAAAACAAGCACTTAGCAACCGAATTTATGAATGGATTTCATATAGTTCAAAACAAGGCAAATTACAAAGGCAACCGGTCGATGACCGTATAATTCTACTGTTAGACAGCAAGTAGTTGGTTGATAGCTGATATGTTTCTGATATGGTAGTTTCGCTTTTTTCACATATTTTGAATTTGTGTCTTTATGTACATGTCAGATTCATATGTGATACCGAGTTCTTCTGCAGACTCATTGGGCTGGATATCAGTATGACCTATTTTCACTGAGCTAATATTATGTCTAACAGTGGGGCACACTTATTGTTAGCATATATTAGCATCTCTTCATCTTATTTGTAATCAGGAGGATTCTGACTTCATTTTTACAATTGTTTAGCTCAAGTACAGATGTGTTTTCTACCAGTCTCCTGATCCAATATATATAAATGTTTATCGCAGTGTCATCTGCATAGATATGGTAGCACAGTACATATTTTCTACTAATGTCAACAAGAGGTGACATGTAAACAATGAGGAGGAATGGTCCCAGGATTAATCCCTTTGAGACCCCATACATTCACACCACCTTAGCATACAGTTTCGTGTCCATTAGGTACTTAATCCAATCTGGAGCAAAACCAAATACTTTACACTTGGTCTTGAGTAGAGATGGACAATAGTATCACACACTGCTGATAAATCTAGTAGCAGTAGTGCTACTTTCTTTTGCCTAGTTCACGTTGGGTGTCGTTTATTACCTTGAGCAGTGCTGTCTTTCTACGATATTCCTTGTAAGCCAATTTAGTTCCAAATGGGGGGACAGCAGCTTGATCACATAAAGGTCAGTTTGGAGCCCAGCCTCTCATTTTTTACAACAAAAATAGTGGGACGATCGGAGCAATCGTCATATTGGCTGGTGCAAAATAATCTACCATTTACTATTAAAGGCTGTGATAAAGGGCAGTACCTCTTTCAAAAAGTCATGAAGAACCAGTATCAAAACTGGTCAGGAAGGTTGAGATCTAGCTATTGTTCATAACGCCATCTGGACTGTATTGTATCAACAGGTTCACAATAAAACCAATATCAGGTTCGAAGTCGGGTTCAAATAAACCAATTAAATTATTTAAAATAGTTATAACCAAAAGCATTGTATCCAGTAGTTCATGTTCTATAAACCTGATTTTAAAACCTGATTCTGGTTCACGGATGCCTCCTTAAATATTGGGTTTTTAATTTTGAAGCTGTTGATACAATACAACCCAGGTGTTGGAACAGTGGCTGATGTAAGTTTAACATCATCCATTCCATAAAGAATTTTGTCAATTTCTCCTAGTAAACTTTCGCACTGAGGTAGCTATGTGGATGACAGGATTATTAAATCATTTTTAGGGTCATGATTATTTCCCCCACTAGTTTGATGAGGTAATTTGATTGAAAAGTCAGATGTAGAGGATAATATCTATTCCTTGGAATATTGTGGAAGTTCATTGATTTGTTCATCTTCCTATCCAGCTTTCTTTACAGAGACCTCTCTTCTGATTCTTGAGAGAGGTTTGGCCTATTTAATGGCTATTAATAGCATGGCTATTAAATAAAGTAATCAGCACATTGCCATAATGCTCAACCATATCTGACAGGCAAGTCAGTCCAATTTATTACATCAGAGAATCTATATTTGATATTTCTCGGGGATTCTATATTAAGCTTTTTAAAATTTCGGAACCTCTGCTGTTGTTGGCTTGTAGGGTTTGAATGCTCTATATTCAATGCGCAATGCAGAGAAAGTTCCTTCCCTTGATAAGTGGTTACATCGGATCAAAATATTTATGCACATTATTTTTAATGTAATACGTAAAAAGGATGATTTATCTTCACTAGAAATCATTAAAATGACGCTCATAAACATATCAGTATGTTTAGTGATTGCCATAGAAAAGAATAACAACGTTCTCCCTACTCGGAAATAAATTGAATAAATATCAATTATTGTTCTGTGAAAAACCCGTCAATCTCTTAACCTTTGCCTTCCCAAGAGGGGGTCTCCTTTTGAGTCGCTTCTCATTCTAGCCAGTGCGTCATGACAACATGCCGTTGTTTGTGTATATATTTCCAAGAGATAATGCATAGGAATAATCTCCGGTTGCTCTTCCAAAAGAGCAGGGCCTTTAAACCGCAGGACAGGCTTCATCTTGATAACATAGCCCAAATAGTACCGAAAGGGTTGTTCTCACAAACAAATGAACTTGATGATTATCCATATATAATATGGGTATTTTTATGCTAGCATTAAGATGATGACCTGTATATGTTTTCCTGTGTATTGAACACGTTACTAGATAGTTACTTTAATTTTGACAGGATAACAGATTAATTGGATGGGTCATGGACAAAGCGTGGCCGGTTATAGTATGAAAGATCAGCGACAGAACAGAGAATAATTGTTTGTGTGAGCAATAGTATGAAAGGTAGGTCGCACACACTGTATGAAACATTTAAGGTGGCAATGAAATGAAGAATGCAGTTTGAGAGACCTGGGATGAGACAGAATGTTCATTCTATGTTTGCAGTCAGGGTAATGTAAGGTAGGACAGGGCAGCACAGAGCATGGAACATCAAGACAAAGCATAGACTGGTAGATAAAGAAAGGTACTCACAGAGCAGAACGACATACGGTATGATAGAGCAGGGCAACTGGCAGTACGGTATAGCAGGACAACTGACAATATGATAGAGCAGGACAACTGGCAGTATGGTATAGCAGGACAACTGACAGTATGATAGAGCAGGACAACTGGCAGTATGATAGAGCAGGACAACTGGCAGTATGGTATAGCAGGACAACTGACAGTATGATAGAGCAGGACAACTGGCAGTAAGGTATAGCAGGACAACTGACAGTATGATAGAGCAGGACAACTGGCAGTAAGGTATAGCAGGACAACTGACAATATGATAGAGCAGGACAACTGGCAGTATGGTATAGCAGGACAACTGACAGTATGATAGAGCAGGGCAACTGGCAGTACGGTATAGCAGGACAACTGACAGTGTGATAGAGCAGGGCAACTGGCAGTACGGTATAGCAGGACAACTGACAATATGATAGAGCAGGGCAACTGGCAGTATGATAGAGGAGGACAACTGGCAGTATGATAGAGCAGGACAACTGGCAGTACGATAGAGCAGGACAACTGGCAGTACGGTATAGCAGGACAACTGACAGTATGATAGAGCAGGGCAACTGACAGTATGATAGAGCAGGGCAACTGGCAGTACGGTATAGCAGGACAACTGACAGTATGATAGAACAGGGCAACTGGAAGTACGGTATAACAGGACAACTGACAATATGATAGATCAGGGCAACTGACAGTATGATAGAGCAGGACAACTGGCAGTATGATAGAGCAGGACAACTGGCAGTATGATAGAGCAGGACAACAATATGATTGATCAAGAGAACTACAAACAATATGGTAGATCAGCTCATTTCACAGTGTGGTGGTCAGGACAACTGGCGGTATGGTAGATCAGGACAATTATCAGAACGGAAGTGTGTTAGATCAGGCCAATTCAGAGGAGAGTACATCAAGACAGTTCAGAGTAAGATAAATCGAGACTTGCAGTATTACAGATTATGACCATTGCAAATGTTTGCAACATTTCCTCCATAACCTTATGAACAGTTAGTTGGCAATTCATGTGGGTACAATCTGCGCTAAACCATAGCAGAGTTGCAACAGGGGTTTTACATTTGCAATTCAACATCCAGCTGTTCTAAATCCTGCCCAGATGTTGACCTTACCCATTAGGGGCCATGTCAAACACATTTTAGAATATTTCGATACAGCCTTGCATGTATCATTAATGCCAAACTTAGGTTGTTTATGAGCTAAACTATGGAATAGTGACATCCTGCCATATGCCAAATATAGTTTTCTCTGCATAATTTAAAATGCACTATGAGGTTGTTTGCTGGAGGAAACAAAATAACAACATGTCTGGTACATTTCCAACACCAATGAGATGACGCAATAAGGCTTAATCATGACATGAATAATGACAGACATAGCAGTTAGAGGTCGGTGTTTTTGTCTGTTCCAAAAATAGTTCAGTACTGAGAAGATTATATTTTTACAGCTGCATAACAACAAGATTATTCAAACCGGAACTCAGTTTGACTACTACTGCCTATACTTAAGAAATGAGTAAAATGTTATTTTTTAAAGATAACATCACAAAAAAGTGCTGTGAATGTAAAATCAATTAACCAAATGCATGAATTCAAAGCATGGGTTACAATCACCACATCATGTTGTCTGTGATGACTTTAGCCAAGCTGTGGAAGCACCGAAACCAAGATGGTCGAATGTTGGTCGAATGTTACATCACAAGGGCATAAGACGTAATGGTTTAATTCGCATCGTTCAATAAATTAAGGGAATCTTCTAGTTGCAATGAGCATACTCAAGGCACATCTCACCAGAAACATTTTAGAAAAATAAATGTACAACATTTCGAAATAATTGAGAATAACTTTGTGTTTGTTTTTTATTTTCTGCGACCACTGAAGGTTATGGTACAGAGGCGACACGATGCGGTCACTCTGCGCCTCAGGTGGGGGACCTGCTCCATAACACCTCCAAGATTATCCCCCTCTAATCCTGACATATGTCCCATATGATCCCCAAGCGTTCCCCTTGTCCACCACAGCACACACTAATGATTTACTGTGATTGGGATCTTCACACTGAAAGTTGTGTGGCTTTGCACCTGAGGACAAAAGTTGATATGAAGGGCCCCTTCTGACTCATCCGATCTCGGCCACCTGCCCGATCCCGTACCCTCTGTGCCTTTCACATGAAGGCCCTGCGTGAACCTTTGCTCTTTTAGATATGACATCATAATTCTTAGGGTACAAAGCGTGTCCTACGCCTTTGCATTTTGTTGACAAAATATGGTTTCCCCTTTTGCTCGGTGCAAGCAGAGTTCAATATCAGATCATTCCCATTAAAACATCACAAAAACTACTTGATGTTGTGCACAAGCATAGATACTCGTGTTATGATGCACTAATTTACCTGCGTGCGCACAGAGCTTACGTGTCCCCGATCCTTTGTAGAAAAGGTCTTGGTGAGAAGAAAGAGTGGTTGTTGCACTGATTGGCCCAGATGAAGCACACTTCATGTCCCAGTAATAAGTATGTCGTCAGCCCGCCTTCGCCTCTGCCTCATTGCTCCTATAATGTACTTAGTCGTTTGACCTAATCTCATCAGTAACTCAAATGTAAGTATGCCAGCTCCAGTGCTAACCTCTTTTGTCCTCTGCAACTATTGCATCTATCAAAAATGCAACAAAGGTTTATTATCATGGAAAAGGAGAGTCGGGGTGGTTGTGTAACACATGTACATTGTATATTTGTTTGGTTATCTGTGCGACATTTGTTTGCAAGTGAGGTTACATAATGTCAAGAAGCCCGTCACAGGGATATGATGCCCTTTTCCTTTTAAAGAGCATGTAGATATTTTTATTCATATAAACAATATAGCCAATCGTATAGGCATGACAACAAAAATCCAGAAATCACAGCCTTTGTTCTGGAAGCCAGTGTCTACATGAAGGTCCTCTTAACATAATAATATTCATATTTTAAAATCCCCTTTGATTTCGTCTCCAGTTAGGTCTCTTCCAAATCCGGACCTTTCTTTTAAAGGAAAACACCTGACCCTTTAGTATTGCTGAACAATACTGTGTTCTTATGTACCTAATGTAAGCAAAAAAATTGAGCAGATCCTTCCGAGTGAACAAATTATTCAGAAAACTGGCACGTCTTTTAACAATGCTAATGCTTAAAGATGTGCTTAGCATTAAGAAATCGTAACTTATTTCCCTATAAACTGCACAAGTATAATAACATAATGAATAATGGTCCTTCCTGGGCCCAAGGATAAACTTGCCTTTCCTTTTCCTAATACTATGCTTGAAGTTGCAAATGAATTATAAGCTGTTTACAAAGATAAATTGTTCAATAAGACGGCGGTGATGCAAAAACACGTATGTGTGTGTTTTATTATCTTAATATTTATCGATTCGATTTACAATTCATAATAAACAGCGCATTCATGCATCAGCACCTTTACGGCGGCTTTACTATATAGCAAAAGAACCTTGAATGATAAATGTCAGAATATGTTGAGAGATTCATATCACACATATTAGCAAATTAACAGGAAGATCCTAGGTTTCAAACAAACTTAGCCTTGGATGAATAATTCCAATATAATAAAACCCTGATTTTTTTGGGAACGATTCCTCTGAAAGTTTGTTTTAAGGTCTCAACCCATCGGATTACGTTTTAGTTGTATTATGTTATTCGGAGATGGCTTCATCGTCTTTGTTACATTAGTTATCGGCACCTTCTAATGAAATAGAATATGTCTGATATCAGCGTATAGAAATAATATAAAAGTTTTTAAACCCGTTTTAAATGAAGATCTTTTCCATGAGGTTGGAACTAAGATTAAAAACCCGTTTTAGAATTCCAAAGTTGACCACAAGTGAACCATAATGCAATATCAAGACTTTAATTAATATATCATAAACGCCATGGTTATATCTGATATTTCATCAGTATCAAGTGGCATGTGGTCATAATGGAAACTTTCTGTCAAATATTAAAAGAGGATCACTTTCTGATGCATTATAGAAAGCTTTAAGCAGCATATCTATCCTAATGTCAGAATCATGACTTTTCACTAAGACGTCATATGTAGGTATATAATCGATGTTGCCTACATGATGATTCTGCCAAAGTCTGCAAAAGTTGACAAACATAATTAAACAGGATGCGTATCAATTACTACTGAATTTAGGGTAAATGTAACTGTCTTTAGAGATGATATCTTGTCAAATATGTAATTCACGAACAGTAACAATAAAAGCCTGAGGCCACTTTCTCATAAAATGGTCCACGTGACTGAGGAAGTCTGTGGCACAGAGATGCATCATCATCGATGACAAGGGGAAGCGGGGGGAACGAGGTAGTCTCCTTGCAGGCACCTGAGCATCAGGTCAGCAGGTACGCTTATATCGGCCGCACTCTCGGCGGAGATGATAGAAGCGACTGCGGGTCAGCGGGTACGCCCATATCGGCCGCGCTCTCGACGGAGATGGGAGAAGCGACTGCAGGTCAGCGGGTACGAGAAGCTGACATCAGCCCGGGAGTGTATATACCTGCCTGCATGGCAGTCCCCACATCATAGCCAAAGCTTTGGATTTCCTAACAAACTTGTGTCTTTGTAAAATGGGGTCTCATTGGTGCATATGTAAAGCATCATCTTTAGCTATATGATATCCTCTCCCGTATTAACGTCCTTTTGTGTTTTGACACATTCTCCGGTTTGTCTCGGTGCAAATAAATTTCACAAAAGCGAAATGCGCCGATAAAGCATGTAATCTACATATTACTTTCTGAGTAAATGTGGCGATGTTCAATAGAAAGATAGGCACAGAATAAACGTCAACAAGTGCGCTGCAAGACGGGAAGCATATAGGATTGCCAAATAATAAGAGTGCGTCTGTTGATAGCAAATTATCCCCAGAAATCCTCAATGTCACTTGGTGCATCAAGCACATAGATCTCAAATATAGCTTATGCAGTGTGGTATTTAGGATGCATATATCAAATGTAGGGACAATGTCTGTGTCGTGTGCTTCTTCTATAATGCTTAACAACGTGAACCTCAAAATCTATTCCAAAATTTACACTGAAAAAAGTCTATTGATTATGTAAAATAACATGCACTCTTATCCCCCGAAGTACGGGGGTAGATAAAATGCAAACATGGCAAGAGAAGCTAAATATATTCATGTCACATCATATGATTAGAATAAATTGAACGATGTAAAGACTGTTAAAAAGCGGATGCTGGGTGAATATACACGTTGTGGAATATTTTAACATTTAAATCTTATTTCTTATTGTAAATCAGAAAAATGATTTATGCATGATGATTTTATTATTGTAAAATCAAAGAAATTGAAGGTCATATTTTATTCAGTGTTTCGTAGGAATAAACTACACAAAAGTTCCTTATAATTCTTTTCACTTCCACTTCAAACAACCAAAATCTCCATGTCTTGTGGTTACATTGCTTTAAGAAATGTGTATACCACAGTAACAAAATATGCTAAACTCATAACAATAGCCAATATCAAAATGCTTGTCTTTCCACAACTATGATTTAAATAGCTTCACTGAAAAAATACATTTTGCTATTTTTTTCTGAAACTCCACTTTCTTAGTGTGCACATAGCATCATTTTCAGCAGCACAATATTAGTTCCGTTAGAAATAGACCTTCCTTGTGATTGCATATGGCGAGCACATATTGCTTCAGGTAGGCTGATTAAAGCTGGAATGGTTGTTATGCTATGACCGCGGCAGGTTGCTGTGATGAACGGTGGCGAGTAGGAGGGCGAATCCTGGAGACAAAGGAAAATTGACATGCCTTAAATGAGTGACAATGCGGAATAACCCTCCCCAAGGCCCTTCCCCAATGAAATGTCAGGTCAGCCTCCATTCTGCCCAAGGGGCCCTGTCTCAGCACCAGTAACCACTAGTCATTATCCACGAATAAGGAGAGGACAATGAGGAGATAAATGTTGTAAACCTTGAGGGACGTTACAAGACAAAGAACAAAGAGCAATTAAGGTAATTTAAGGACAGGGCCGGACGTGGGACCAGTCAAATGTATGGCCCTCGCTTCGCAAGCCATCAATATCCATACCTGGATTGATGGACAGGGCGGATTAAAGGATAATCTGTCTGTGTTCTTCGTCCTCAGAGGGGAACAAATAGGCATAAAACTGCCACGTCCAAGGTTTCGCTAGTAGTTTATAGCTATACTTCTCGTTTGGGCAATTATTCAAATGTCAGCTGTAGCATATAAGCCAAAATACTGAGTGTAAAACTAGTAGGCAACACATACCTGGTCAAGATGTAGGACCTAATTGCCTTATAAACATACCAATCGCTATTGCTTACGTCAATGTGACAATATATAGGCTTATATTGGGTAAAATATATAATTATTCAAATGGAATTAATAAACCATATATTTATTCAACAGGAAATGTATTTCACTGCAAATATGACATTTCCTGTTTATGAAAGTCAAATACTCGAAGTCTTAACCTAGATTGTTACTGAAATTGGCAAATGGAATATTACTTATTTTGTGAGACGAGGAGAAGCTTATTTATTTTGCCATAATCTTCTCATACATTTAAAGTGGCATTTTGTTATTTGGAACAAGTGATGACCAAATGTTGACATTGCAATGTAACTACAGTGCTAGGATCAGATAATTGTGTGAGATTACACTTTTGAAATACCAATTGCAATGTGCGAATAGGATTAAATATATCAATAGCACCATCTATTGACAGATATCAGGTTTCATCTGCTGTAATTAACAAGTACATTTATATAATTAGCACAAATAGTTGATTACTCCGAATTTGTTGGAAATATTCATATCGTATATCCATGTGAACCTCCTTTAAATGTATATTTCCATTTGAGAAGTCACTTTATATCAATATCTATGTTAAATATAACTTCCTTCTCTTCGTTAAGGCGCACACACTTCATACTTCCCAAACGCTGTCAATTTTCATATAGTTATAATTTGTCATGATAGAATTGATATTTTGTTGTAAGATACAGACTGGTTAGTTATGGACATAAATTACACAGCAATATATTATTTCGACGAATGACGAACCAATGAAGTTATATATTTTAATGAAAGTAAATGTAAAGGAGTTATTTTACAAGACGATTTGGTGTTATCATACAATAAGTGTCAG
The DNA here is from genome assembly GCA_949316495.1 of Amphiduros pacificus. Lineage (NCBI taxonomy): Eukaryota > Metazoa > Annelida > Polychaeta > Phyllodocida > Hesionidae > Amphiduros > Amphiduros pacificus. The sequence continues at coordinate 41,335,301 of OX439003.1, read as the reverse complement.
TAATGCCAATGTGGAACAGCATTGCTGATGTCACCCAGTTCATAATGCAGAAATAGAGCTGATGAAATCCCTCCTCATCAATGCTAATGCGTGCACTAACCCTTCTTCAACTTCAAAGATTGAGAGCATCTAGTGCATCATGCTTCCCAAACACGTGACAGCACTAAATAAGAATCAACTGGGGTAAACACATTTTAAATTTTTCCATACAATCATCAGGAAGAATACTCAGTTATCGATACAGACTCATTATTTATAGAAATATAGCTTTACAAGCACCGCCTCACTATTAAGTATGCTATCCAAATCCATTGGCTTTCCAAACTCTCCAGGAAGAATGGTCAGATGTCCAATAAAACAATCGTTGGGAAGAAAAACTGGCTTTCAAAGCAGCGACTCGCCAGGGGATTATGGTCAGCTATCTATAAATTCATCCGGGATCACCAGAGGGAATAACTTGCTGTCTGAAAACTTATTAGAGGGAATAACTATATAACTAAACATTCCCTAGAGGGAATAACTAGCGATGTTAACACTCACCAGAGGAAATATATATCTGTCTAGACACTCACCAGAAGGGATAACTATCTAACTAAACACTGGCCAGAGAGAATAACCAACCTCTAAAGAACCGACTCATTGGAAAAATAATCAACTATCCAAATACAGAGTCTGCAGAGAAATAATTTACATACAAATATAGGGTAGTCAGCTTTCAGAATATAACTTCTACTAAGAACCAGTTCTCAAAAACAAACTTCAGCAAAATAAGCAAGTCTGGAGGAATGGCCAGCTTCCTAGTGGCATATCAACCAGTGAGCTTCATAAAAACAGATTTAACAGTTACCATAGCAAGCTTTTCAAGAGAAACCAAATTACAGTTTCTTATCATCCTCAGAAATTTTTGTTGTACCCAGTTTCCATAACGATAAACCTTGGAGTTGTTGTTAATTCATAATTATACCAAGTAATAAACAATTGAAGACCAAGGACAAGAACATTTGATTTCGTAAAGCGTTTTCTTCTTGAAAATACTATCTGACCGAGGTCATCAGTAATTAAACTTTTAACACCTGAGAAACTGTTTATGTCAGTTTGTTTATTGTGATACTTGGGTAACGCAAGTGATATATTGTCAAAGGACAATATGTTTTGTTCTCAGAAAAGATACTTGGCGTTTCCATTCCGAAAGAACAAAATTTATCCATAATTTCTGAAACAGATCTTTTTTTATAGAATTGCACATTTGTCAGGAATAAACCTATCTAACAATTTGTCAGAATTGAACAGAACTTCAATTTATAAGTTGTTCAAAAATCCTCGTTTCCTCGCCAACGCTGTTTGCACTCATTGGTACCTAGCGCTTCTGCTTTTGTAGGTGACATCACGTTTCGTTTGATTGAAGGTAGATTTCTTTTGGTCGCTGCTCGCAAATTGCCACTTTCCTTGAATAACGGTGCTAAGCACACTCCTTGCAACACTCCCAGAGCCTCTTTGACACAAATTGACCGCCAAAACATGCACACGCAATTCTGGGTCAGTAAACACCGAATCAATGCTGCATGGAATTTCGCTTTAAATTGTTTTTGTATACAAAGGCATTTACTTGTAGGCAATGTGCGAGACAAGTGCATTGCGCTTCTCGGTGCAACAGATATTGATATCAATGAAAACATGCACTAAATCCACTGAATGATTTGACAACCTCATTACTCAGCCTTGTGATTTGCACCAAGTGTAAAAAAAGAGCTTAGAAATTATGAAATGCACTGTGTGGCCCCATGTTATTCAATTGCGTTAAGAGCTTATTGAAAGAGTAGTTTCATAATTAACGAAAGTATTGTATGTCACAACGGTCCTTCACTAAATTGTAAATACACGATACCAACATTTCAAACCTTAAAATAGTCAAGTTAAAGTAGATCGTTTGATTCCGAATATTAGTAGTTATTATTTTGTGGTCAAATGAAGTAATTCTGGCACCTCCGCATATAAAAGTAGCACAGTTTTATTTTTATTTGTATTTGCCAATTAAGACTTAATTATACAAAATTGAGCTTAGCTGGCCTATCGAGATTTTGGTGCTGCGTCCTGACTTTATACTAGCCTGGTGAGGTGCCAGGTTGTAGAGGTTCTTGTCTTCAGACCGATCTAGTGCAGTGTCAGGTTGTAGAGGTTCTTGTCTTCAGATTGATCTAGTACAGTGTCAGGTTGTAGAGGTTCTTGTCTTCAGACTGATCTTGTGCAGTATCAGGTTGTAGAGGTTCTTGTCTTCAAACTGATCTTTTGCAGTATCAGTTGAAGAGGTTCTTGTCTTCAGACCGATCTAGTGCAGTGTCAGGTTGTAGAGGTTCTTGTCTTCAGATTGATCTAGTACAGTGTCAGGTTGTAGAGGTTCTTGTCTTCAGACTGATCTTGTGCAGTATCAGGTTGTAGAGGTTCTTGTCTTCAGACTGATCTTGTGCAGTGTCAGGTCGTAGAGGTTCTTGCCTTCAGACTGGTCTTGCGCAGTATCAGGTTGTAGAGGTTCTTGTCTTCAAACTGATCTTTTGCAGTATCAGTTGTAGAGGTTCTTGTCTTCAGACTGATCTTGTGCAGTATTTGGTTGTAGAGGATTTTGTCTTCACACTGAGTGAGGTGTCAGGTTGTAGAGGTTCTTGTCTTCAGACTGACCTAGTACAGTATCAGGTTGTAGAGGTTCTTGTCTTCAGACTGACCTAGTGCAGTGTCAGGTTGTAGAGGTTCTTGTCTTCAGACTGACCTAGTACAGTGTCAGGTTGTAGAGGTTCTTGTCTTCAGACTGACCTAGTGAGGTGTCAGGTTGTAGAGGTTCTTGTCTTCAGATTGATCTAGTACAGTGTCAGGTTGTAGAGGTTCTTGTCTTCAGACTGACATAGTGAGGCATCAGGTTGTAGAGGTTCTTGTCTTCAGACTGACCTAGTGAGGCGTCAGGTTGTAGAGGTTCTTGTCTTCAGACTGACCTAGTGAGGCGTCAGGTTGTAGAGGTTCTTGTCTTCAGACTGACCTAGTGAGGTGTCAGGTTGTACAGGTTCATCTCTTCAGACTGACCTAGTGAGGTGTCAGGTTGTAGAGGTTCTTCTCTTCAGACTGACCTACTGCAGTATAAGGTTGTAGAGGTTCTTCTCTTCAGACTGACCTAGTGCAGTATCAGGTTGTAGAGGTTCTTGTTTTCAGACTGATCTTGTGCAGTGTCAGTTTGTAGAGATTCTTGTCTTCAGACTGATCTTGTGCAGTATCAGGTTGTAGAGGTTCTTATCTTCAAACTGATCTTTTGCAGTATCAGGTTGTAGAGGTTCTTGTCTTCAGACTGATCTAGTGCAGTGTCCGGTTGAAGACGTTCTTGTCTTGACGGTTTGATTTCTACAAATGCCTAACATACTATAATGGATGATCGCACAGTTACGTTGGAAAACTGAATGCACAAAATGTGTATTTAAAGATAGATGATATGCATACAAATAATTCAAATACATGTGATTACACTAGCAGTTAAAACACAAATGTATGAACAAAAATCCATAATTTCTGGCAGAAGTTTGTATTTTTGACAAGACAAAAAAGATCAATTAATTCTTACAACTTCTGTTCATTTCGTTTGGAGTATAAAATGTTTCACTTTGCATATTTGTGTAATCGAAGAAATGGATAAATTCTGGTTCATTATAATGGTAGTATATTTTCTGCATATTTCTCAGGAAAATAGACACATGCTATAGAAATGCTATAACAGTAGCTGGCGCTTTGTAGTAGATACGTGCAGTCATATGTTTGACCCCGGTGCAAGATCATACAAATGTCACAAATATACATAGGCCATTGTGCACACACAGACGACCAAAACATTGCCATACAAAGATACAATAATTGCAAGAAAGTGTCCCACACCAGGGAACATGCCCACTTCATAGAGAATATCATGATTTTGACAGTTTGATGGCAATTTTCTTGAATGAAAGGTTGACAAAAGGTCAGGACACCAGGCCCTCAGGCGCCATGACATCTGACCAGAGAAAGAACATGCTTGTCACCACCTACGATATTGCGGTTTGCATTGTATGGGATGGCGACTGCTACCGTCATATTTTGATAATAAATAATGATATAGAATATAGATAGACATTACAGTGATATTGTTGTGCTGTGCTTTGATGTGAGGCCATTTTCAGTGCTGTATCCTTCCCGATGCCAAATACGCCGCTTTAAGAAACTCTTATAAAGGAAAGGAGAGCATAGGTATTACTTATATTCATAAAGACACTCAAACCCATGGATCAAATGCTATGCAAAACCTGGATCAAAATTATGCCACAGCCATTTACATTAATTTTATAATAACTCATAGGCTTTTCCACGTGTTAGATGAATCATTGTTTCCTCGCCCTTATCATTATCTGACTAATGTATTCAAATGTTAAGAATGATAGTGAACTGTTGTGTATATAAAGTGAATATTATCATGTTAAATATTTCAATCGGATTAGTATTTTGAAAGTCCATTTCACCTCAATAACAGTTTGAGGTGTTAAACATATGAGATTGAAATTAGGCAGGATTCTCGTGATATTTCCATGTTTTGCCTTTGTTTTGTATCTCATCTTGTGTCAGATTATGTGTATTCCCTATTGCAGTCGATCAGTATTGAATCCTGCTTATACCAAATATGAGTAGACACTGATAATCACGACCAAATAAAAGCTTCAAAGCCCTGGTGCCATTACATACAAAACGAATGGTATAAAATGATTCTGAATATGAAATCAAAATTGCCATACTATAGCCCACATAATGCAATTTAATGTTTGCATTTGTCAAAACACAAAATATGATATTTCTCTGTTCATTTACCTTAATGACTTATTGCAACTTGTTATTGGGTTCCCTTTTGTGTATCATCTATAATGGTAGAATAGAAGTATGAGAGAAGAAGAACACGATGAGAGGATTGTAAAGTAGATAAGTAAATAATGACATTGAGAAACAATGGAGTGTATTTCAGGTGGCTAATCTACTAATTACACAGCGGTGTCTTTGAGGAATGCGATCAATGTCATTAGCGTAGGCTTTCACTAATAACACAACCACTCTGGCAGATTCACTAAAAGGTCCAATTATGTATTTGAGCATCTACGCAAAAATATCGGATGAATTGATTATTACTGTATGATATTCCAGACACATTTAAGAAGGTGGGATTGAAGCATGCGTGATTCCGTCTAAATCTGTTCAAATCGCATGTATCACGAGCAAACAAGTGTCTATGCAAGACGAAATGAGACTACCACTATCCCAATTTGTATTATCTTAGGCAACGCCGTTATCATATGTTATAGTGTAACCCTAACTTTTTAAACCTCTTTGAATTGTGATATGAGAAAAAAAAGAGTGGAATTCTCAGCCAACATGTTATTGTGTGTAATAAATGAATCAGAAGATTAAGGATAACATTATAAACGAGCGGGAACCTTCCTCCAAACTCGGCAGCCTTCGATTTTACCGTCTAAAAATGGTATAAAACCTGCAAACTGATCGTGGGTCCACATTATCCAGATCTTATCCCAAATCCATTTTATTGGTCATCTACGCGTCCAGTTTTATCAAAATCTTGTATTTTAAGAAATCATGAGCACAAACAGGAATGGACCTTTCTTGGGGGAGGTAATGGCTTAGAACCATTCCTAGCAAATATCCATAAAAGATGTCCGTGGCAAACCTAATGAAGCATTTATCATACGGTTTACCTCATTAACGATAAACTGCGCTTTTCAAGACATATGAATGCATATGGAACTATGGTTCATATGTTGGTATGATTCTCCTTCAGAAATGTTTCCAGATAAAGGTAATTTTTTAATTTATTATTACTCTTATTTGTGTCCAGAAAGATAATAAAAATATTGTAAAAATTAATCACAAAGGAACACTGACTATTCTTGGTATTTTGAAACATTCAGGATAGCCCCACTGTTCAGCATTTCCGGGGGTCTGTCAAGCAGAGTGTGCTTCATGACATAGTCAGCCAAGTCACCCGACATAAGTATTTTGGCACCATTAAAGCAAAGTGAAACTTTGTCATCTCCACTTGATTAGATATTTATTAGTCAGATACGGTTTCTCTTTCTCTTATGCCCCGCCCCCCCCAAAAAAAACACATTTTTGTATATTTAATTGCCATGATAAAACAAATGGTAGACCTTTACACCATGCAGAACAAATGTGGACACCCCCTAATGCAGCAGGATTCAGCAAAGGATTTATAGATTCTACAGATGATTTGTGTATATAAGATGCGCGTATGCATGCAGCAATGATTCATACTGGAGATCATTTATACATACTGCAGATGATAAACTTCGTTTGGAGAATCTCATGTATACTGCAGATGATAAATTTATATTGGAGATATTTATGTATCTTGCAATGATAAATCTGTTTTGGAGATGTTTTTGTACACTGCGGATGATGAATTTTGGATGGGATGTATACGGCAGATGATAAATTAATACAAAATATGTTTATGCATGCAGCCGATAATAAATCTACACAAGAGACCTTTTTGTACCTTGCAGACGAGTTGCTTTATTAATGATAATTAATGTATATATATATATATATATAGGATAATTTGTGCATATTGTAGATGATTAATGCCTATTACAGATGATTAATATATATTGTAGGTGATTAATTAATATTGTATTTGATATATATTGTAGAAGATATATACGTATATGCAATTTAAAGAAAACAATTTCTTACATGAATACGTTGCAATTGATCAGTTTTCCCAAAATGTCTCCCACACTAAAACATATGTTTTATACATACCTACACAAATGTTTCATGAAAGATGTACGTTTTTTAAAGTCAATGGTGTTATTTGTGTTGCGAACCTCCAAAACGCAGTTTTTGTATCGTTTTGGGTGTGGTGCCTTACATTTTAATACTTTTATAATGGATGTATTATCTTTATAACATGGTACGAGTGCTGTTCTGAAAATTGGTATTATTTTTAAATCTGGAAAGTCGCATTCCACAGATAGATTGATAAGAATAGGCTTCTTTTACTGTGTGTTGAACTTTACTTGAAATATTAAATATACCGATATAGATTTACCAATATTTTACACCGAAATATGGTAGAATATGCAATCATATTCAAGTGCATGACTTTTTGGATTGCTATATCTGTGAGTAAACGTGATATTTTAACTCTCCTGAACACGACCTATCCGTCTTCATGGGTGGAGGGCCATCGTGACGTCATGACATTGTCAATGTCTCTCCATGCTGAAAATAAAGACCACTACCAACGCCACCTGCCGGGCTGCAGAGGCAGCTCAGACGCCACGATTCACAATTTGGGGAGAGAAAAAGTCTGAGTAGGTCAAGTGAAAATGATGTGATCCAGATAACACTATCACATCATCTTCTCGCCTTGCGCGTGTCTCTCTTGTGGTTTTTTGTTCATTTTCACATGTACCCAACTCAACCTTTGGTTTACATGCTAATTTACACTTGGGTTATTGCATAATAACTCATCGAGATCCTGCTTTGAACAGTGCACATATGGTTTTGTCTGGGTGTAATGAATAATGCAAAGCAGTGATCAATGGTACGATGCAGCTGACAATGATCGGCAGAGCTGGTTGGAGGTCAGCGCGGACGCATCACACAGACAGATAGGCGACTACTTCGCGGGGCGAAAAAGTGCGAGGGAAAGGTGCCAACTTCGGCCGTCCCCCAGCAAGGTCAAGGCCGTATGTTCACTCAACACTGACAAATCTCTGTTGAAAAACAATAACTGGTGTCAAATGTTTAATGGTCCATACAACCTCCAGATGTATAAAATGTACTGAAATTGTTGAAAGTTCAGTCTTGCAACCTGTTACATTTTAGAATTATATTGATAAGTATAGATTTGCAAATTTAGAGTTGTTTGGTGGCAGTTCGACATCAAAGCAAGTGAGGGCAATGAAATAGCGTGCAACGGAGGTATAATATACACTGTTAATGCCAGCTATCATGTCTATACATTGATAAACCCACTTTGAACAGAGCACAACCATCGCAGAACAACTGCATGTTGAGTGGTTAAAACAGCTGCCAGGCACCAGACCAGTCTTCATGTTGTAATTACCAGACTAGAGAGCCTAAAGTAGTGTTTATATTATAAACTGCTGGTTGATACCAGACTAGAGAGACCTAGGTAGTCTTAATGCCTTATGCAGCTGACTGATACTAGACTAGAGAGACCTAGGTAGTCTTAATACCTTATGCAGCTGGCTGATACTAGACTAGAGAGACCTAGGTAGTCTTAATGCCTTATGCAGCTGACTGATACTAGACTAGAGAGACCTAGGTAGTCTTAATGCCTTATGCAGCAGACTGATACTAGACTAGAGAGACCTAGGTAGTCTTAATGCCTTATGCAGCTGACTGATACTAGACTAGAGAGACCTAGGTAGTCTTAATGCCATATACAGCTGACTGATACTAGAATAGAGAGGCCCAGGCGGTCCTCATGTTATATACAGCTGGCTGATACTAGACTAGGGAGACCCAGGCGATCTTCATGTTATATACAGCTTGCTGATACTAGACTAGAGAGGCTCAGGTGGTCTTCATGTTATATACAACTGGCTGATACTAGACTAGAGAGACCCAGGCGATCTTCATGTTATATACAGCTTGCTGATACTAGACTAGAGAGGCCTAAGTGGTCTTCATGTTATATACAGCTGGCTGATACTAGGCTAGGGAGGCCCAGGTGGTCTTCATGTTATATACAGCTGGCTGATACTAGGCTAGGGAGGCCCAGGTGGTCTTCATGTTATATACAGCTGGCTGATTCTACACTAGAGAGGCCCAGGTGGTCCTCATGTTATATACAGCTGGCTGATTCTAGACTAGAGAGGCCCAGGTGGTCTTCATGTTATATACAGCTTGCCGATACTAGACTAGAGAGGCCCAGGTGGTCTTCACGTTATATACAGCTGGCTAATACTAGACTAGAGAGGCCTAGGTGGTCTTCATGTTATATACAGCTGGCTGATACTAGACTAGAGAGGCCTAGGTGGTCCTCATGTTATATACAGCTGGCTGATACTAGACTAGAGAGGCTCAGGCGGTCTTCATGTTATATACAACTGGCTGATACTAGACTAGAGAGGCCTAGGTGGTCTTCATGTTATATACAGCTGGCTGATACTAGACTAGAGAGGCCTAGGTGGTCTTCATGTTATATACAGCTGGCTGATACTAGACTAGAGAGGCCTAGGTGGTCTTCTTGTTATATACAGCTGGCTGATACTAGACTAGAGAGGCCCAGGTGGTCTTCATGTTATATACAGCTGGCTGATACTAGACTAGGGAGACCCAGGCGGTCATCATGTTATATACAGCTGGCTGATACTAGACTAGAGAGGCCCAGGTGGTCCTCATGTTATATACAGCTGGCTGATACTAGACTAGGGAGACCCAGGCGGTCTTCATGTTATATACAGCTGGCTGATACTAGACTAGGGAGGCCCAGTTGGTCTTCATGTTATATACAGCTGGCTGATACTAGACTAGAGAGACCCAGGCGGTCTTCATGTTATATACAGCTGGCTGATACTAGACTAGATAGGCCTAGGTGGTCCTCATGTTATATACAGCTGGCTGATACGAGACAAGGACAAGGTAGTCATCACGCTATGAGAAGATGCTTGGTGTCAGACAATATGTAGAGGTCCTAGGGGCCGTAATGCTGCAAACAGCTGCTTGGTAATAGGGAAGTTTAATATAAAAACAATTGTGCGACCATCTATGCTGAAAATAGCTGTTTGGTACCTGGGAAGTTCAGGCTGCAAACAGCTATGTGACTATATTTCAACAGCTGTTTCTTGGGGTTATGATGCAAACAGCTGGCTGATCATTCTTTTTTTTGGTACCAGATATGCATGGTACCGGGGAGGTTCAAATTGTAAACAGGTACTTGATACCAAACTAGAAAGACCCGGGGACCATTTATGTTACAAACAGCTGCCTGGCACGAGGTAGGTTTATGCTGCAACAGGTGCCAGGCACCAGATTGGGGCGACTGAGGTATACATTGTAGTTTCATGTTGTGGATGATCATGCTTCATGATGCAAAGGAAGAAGGGATGCATCTCCATAGAACTTTACACTACCAATGCCCTGTGGCTACTCCTAACATGTAAGAATCGGATTTGTACTCTGCAGAACATTTGTAGATGTAAACATAGAAAATTATAAATAAAAAATATAGAAGATACTCTTGATTTTATTTAATCAGTATGCAAGTATAAGATATGTGAAAATCCTTTTAAATCTAGCATCACAACCCTCACATTTGAAGAATCACATTTTCTCTCCTATCCAAAGCCAGATGACATATTTCCTATGCAGTGTCAGAACCCCATTATAAGTGTGTATCCTGTGCAGTGTCAGAGGCACACACCCACTCGGAGGAGGCATCGACAGTTCTGCACTTACTGGCCGCAGCGGCAAGCGGTTCCTGACTAGTTCTGTTTGGCGTTGGATGATTTATGGTTTGAATCTTTTTGGATCTGATTCAACTTGAGGATCTGATGGGGGATTCCGACGGAATTCATATATCATTCATGCAGAATATTTAATGGTTATTAAGGCATTATATATGTTATATATGTGTAGATTTGGTGGATGTCACATTATTACATAGATTTATTAACATAGGAGAAAGTGGGAACTCAGTTTAATGGGACATTTTTATATCATGAGTTCTTTGAACACTTTGCATGATGCAGCCGCTCTTGTGTTTACAAAGTTTCCCCATATAGTGCCCTTCTGTCTAACAGACAACACGCTGAGTTTGGCAAACCTCACCCCAGACATTGCCATTCTGTATAGATCATTAAAACCCACTACAACTGAACTTATTTTGCTTCTATGTCTTGTCAACAGTCCATAGTTTCGCATTTTGCTATTTTACACGCGCTGAAGCTACCGTATGTGGCAACTTTTTTCAGTGTCAAGTGGTGACCGCAGACATGCATTAATTTCAATGATAATTAGATCCATCAAAATATCCCCTTCTATACACAGCACATTTCACATGCACCAAGCCAGGCCCAAGAAAATAAAACCATGGTGTAAATAGTGATCACTCCATTTAATTGAATGCCTTTTACTTTGCCATTCGTAGCATGTGTAACCATCTTACTGGAGTCATCGCCACATTCCCTCGAGAAACTAATGCAACAGTTGTGAGATCAGTGAATATAATGATAGAGCACTTTGTGAGATCACAGAGTGCTTCTCTGAAATACATTTTGTATTGGCATGGCCTTGTTAGGTGTAATGACTATTATTTTTAGATTTATCTGATAATTAATATAATATATATTTATATGAAATAATTAAGGAGTTTTTGGCCACGATAATAAATTTGTTCCTAAATATGCACATCTTTTATAGACAAAATAAGTCACATAATGCATTGTCTAAGATTACATGTTTGTATTCTTTATTTTTGAGTTTGGATAGAATGAGATGCCACAATATAGGCGGAGACTTTCAAACTTAACCAACAGTAGGTATGTATAAAAAACGGCTTGCTTATCGTAGATTTTAAAAATATTTTTTACTATAATTATATAATTCTACTTTAATATAATATTACATATGTTTTTGTGTTTTACTTCACTCATTTTTGTGTTTGATATTCCCTTTATATTGGTTATGCCAAATAAAAAACAATATTTAGACTCCAATCCCATAATATTTGTGTTTTTATGATCTGTCCAAATTATTCTTTATATGAAACTGTTTTGTCAGGATAATGTCACATATATTCATGAGTACATGTAGAAAAACGTCTACCGTCTGCTATGAATGATATCATCTCTCCTTAACACTTGTTTTTTTAAAGATATTTTAGACTTTAGACAACAAAAAGAAGTATCACATTATACTTCACACTTTAAGATTGTATTGTGACGTCATTGTTTGCATCTAAATTGTCTCCCTAATTATAACAGGAATAAAAAGCATGTGAAATGTGTCAGGATGTACATAAACTCCTTTAATAATTTCTCAAAATATTTATAGTGCTATTTTATCTACATGAAGCAGAACAGCAATCATATTTCTCCAAAATATGATTGCAATACTCATAGTTATTACCTTACTATGTTGGATGTGGGTATGCCACAGATGAAAAAATACATATTATTCAGGACATTGACCTTTTTACCGAAGAGGTAACATTTGTTTCAGCTCATGTTTATCCTGCAGTTTACCAACTCTCATTCATCATGTTTTAAATGCTTTTACATCTTGGCTACCACTATCGAAAATGACAATATGTGTAAATGCACTCGCGATAGTACCATATTCAACTTCTTTTCCTCCCACACCGGTTCTATACCAAATATTTCCCTATCAAAGTTTGGTGCTTTCTCTAATGGTTTTCTTTAATGGCTCATCAGAAATCATCCATGAGTTGAGAGAGGCCTATCTGGAAACAAATTAGAGATTTAAAGGATAAATAGTGTTGTATCGTGGTGCATTCTGAAGTATATTATTGGGGGTAAATCAATCGTGATGGTAGTAGCGAAACTGAAAGCACTTGAAGTCCGCTAAGGGCCTAACACTTAATGACATTCAGCAGAATGTACAGTTAATTTATGTACATATAGCCATTAAGTGAAAGTCAAGGGCCACTGGATTGCTTACAGCAGTGCTATTCTATTAAGTACTAATGTATTAATATAGAAGATTCGGTTCATTTGGAATTGCAAAATGATACCCCCATAATTAATATAATCTCTGAATATATACATATATATATATATATATATATATATATATATATATATATATATATATATATATATATATATATATATATATATATATATATATATATTCAGAGATGTGTGTGTGTGTGTGTGTGTGTGTGTGTGTGTATCTGCACTCTGTCACACGTTCTCGAGGCTTTAAGCATTCATACTCCGGTTGTAAAATGATAAAATAGCCCTATTATTAGCACACGTTGTGATGCACTTCCTCATTTCCACACAATAAGTAAGTATCATGTTCTGACTAAAACGTACTGAGATGCAGCAACAGTATCAATATATGGGTAGGTTGATATGGAATGAGGTTTTAGGATTCAGTTTTCAATTATATTTTTAAATATAGTTTTATTCTGTGAACATTATTCTTCACAGGCTAGCCATTCTATACTCTTTTCGCATGAAGCAAAAGTGTCGCATTAAGGCTATCTTGTTTGTTATCATGTCTAGACATGTCAGCAATAGCAGTTTCTTGTTTCATTCCATAGGCAAAATTCTCATTTATACATCTATATCGAAGTCACAAAACATTACATTAGTCACAGTAACAGACATGGTCATATCAAAGAAATGATGTTTAAACATATGATAAAATAAAAGGATATTATGATCAACTCACATTGAAACAGTACAACTATAAGGGATAGCAATGCCACAATTATTTACAGAAAGATAAAAAGCCATGATGATGTGAAAATTGACTTAATTTGTATGGCATATTTAATTCTACATTCTTTATGTATCTTCAAAATAAAATTTTGTTTAATTACACGAAGAAAGAAAGGGATTGGTGTCGCTGACCGCATAATCACCTCGTCTTTGCTTTGTCTTGTACACAATGTATTGTGAGTTGAGCCAGTTGTGTTCATCATGGCCCCGATGTCAGCCAAGTGTGAATGGTGAAAATTGGCTAGGCTTCAGAGCAGGGAAGATTACTAAGATGAATAATTGATTAAGCTCAAATTTAGGGTAATAAACTTACCCGGTCTTGAGTAACACACCATAGTTGCCAAGCAATGATGACATGATAAAAATGCATGCCTCACAATAAAAACAAAAATACCACTTTAATGAAACAACACATTCTAGGATATGCCAATTTTGCCAGTCGAGCCAAATGTTAGTATGTTGTATGAATTTGGATGGAAGTTTTTGAATTGGTATATATACATATATATTTCTGCAGAAACATGGGATGAAAATGAAAACTTTCTGCAGAAACATGGGATGTAAATTAAACCATTTATAGAAGCTGAGATGAATGGATGTTTAAACCTCGGATAGATGATTAGAATATGGTAAAAAAATAGATAATGGAACATAATGTAACCAAAGCACAAATATCAACCACTCCTCGGGAAGGGTCTTATATTCCTTGATTCTAAGTGAGTGAGTGAGTCGGTTTAAAGTGAGTGAGTCAGTTTATCAGTTAGCTTGTGGGTCAGCACTGCTCCTTGAGTGTTAACCATTACCATAACATATACTATGCACCTATATTCATGGTTTACTTTACCATATCATAGTATGATGATTTAAACATTTTAAAATATTTTCCCAATGCCATGCTGATAATTGAGTTGTGGAAAGTGAGTTACGTAATGCTGCCATCTGGTGAGTTAATAAATTCGAGTGTGGCACGCACCATTTAGTTTGTTTTGGTACACACACACACACACACACACACACACACATACATACATACATATATATATATATATATATATATATATATATATATATATATATATATATATATATATATATATATATATATATATATATATATATATATATATATATTGTTGATAACAAACACAAACTATTGTATTTGTATTATTCATTTAGTTATCAGTTATTTCCAATAGGGCAAATGAAAGTGGGTCAGTGACATTGACCCTGGACAAAATATGTCTGCTTATAAAGAAAATGTTCCCAAATCCAGAGCTCCAATACATACGTTATCACCTTTACCAAACAGCCTTTGAAGTTGACATAAATGAAAAGGGTGGAAACACTCATACATAAATCGATGAAACATGATCCTTTCATGAATATTTCAATTATAATGATTTATTTACCACCATTATGCATTCGAATATCATTGAGTACAATTCATGTGTTGAATTATGTTTTGGTAGATATATATCATCACATTATATTCAAAGCTGATTACCGAGACAAGGCCATCGAATGATATTGTGAAATATTTGGTACAGATTACTATATTTTTAATGATTATATTGGTATGGATAATGGAGCCATATTTGGCAAAACAAGATGGTGACCCACACCTATTTTGTTAAATATTTGTCCATACTGTCAGTGAGTTACATTATTTTTTTCATATTAATTTCAAATTATTGTTATGGATTTTAATGTTCAAATGAGGGCATGGCTGTCCTTGGGCCATCAACTTAGAAACAGGTCATATATGCTAAACATATAGTATTCTTAGGGAAATAACACTACAAGTGCCTTTTTTAGAGATGACCTTTATTGGATGTGAACATGTCAACACAACACAACACACCACTTTCTAACAATCCTAACCGCTACTACTAATCTAATAAACACTGAGTCTATGAAGTTACAATATGGCAATACTGTGTTTAACTGATAACATGCATAATATCAATCATAAGTTCTCCATGGCATTCATGTTTTAACATGGCAGGTACCTTTTAGTGTAAGTTTGCTACAATGAAGGCCATTTCAATGAGTGGTGAGGTAAGTTTGGAGGTGTATTGAATATGTGCTAAGGAGCGTCTTATGAGGTTTTGCATATATATAATACTATTTATGGCATTAATGGTAAAATCTAACTGTTCAGCTGATTCTACATGTGATTCTTTGAAGAGTCTGGCCAGACCTTCAAGCAAACCTCTAATTGAACCTAATTCAGCTGATATGTTAAGTTGTCTAGATTCAGTTGCAGGTTTTGACATTTAAAACTTTCAACAATACACCCTGCTTAACAATTATAACAAACATTTACATTTTCAATGAAATAATAAACCTTTGTAGGTGCCATCATGGAGACACTGCTGAAGAATAAATCTATTCATCCCAGTCCTCGGAACATGGGGGTGGAATCCACTCAGGCTGCTCCATCTGCTTGACCTTCATAGGCATGACAGGAATCACCCTCTTACAGTCACATTTTAGAGTGTCAGCAACCAGCATGGG
This sequence comes from Amphiduros pacificus, assembly GCA_949316495.1. NCBI lineage: Eukaryota > Metazoa > Annelida > Polychaeta > Phyllodocida > Hesionidae > Amphiduros > Amphiduros pacificus. The sequence continues at coordinate 41,319,252 of OX439003.1, read as the reverse complement.
TTTCAGATAGATGAGTGGCCTGAGGAATGCTTCTTCCACATCAAGCGTCCAAAGTGGAAATTCCATGATTCCACCATCTCACCACCAGAAAAAAACAGGAAAGCAGAGGCCGATGGAGATCTTATAGCGCTGCTATCATTGAAGTAAACTGGTTGTCACAACTTCTGGGCCCATAGGATCTTTACTTCTTCAGTATAATAAGTCTAAGACCATCATAGTATGAAGGAAACTTGGTTTTTTTCTCAATACAAAAGTTGTATGGTGAGAACAGCTTCCAAGGTTTTCTGAGCCCAACTTCTGCTGCAAGGTTTTAAACTCCCCTTGAGCAGAGCTAAGCTCAGCTGAAAGCTGGCTCATCTCCTAGACCACCTGATTGGCTGATATAACTAAATTCTGAGTTAAATAATTATAATCCATGCAAATAGGCTGCTGTGAACCTAAGGACCATGTTAATGAGGGACTAACTTTAGCAGCTGTTAGAAGCCGGGACCCTATTTGGGAACAGGTTGGTAGGGGAGCAGAGCTGAACATTTTGCCGAGTCAACACATTCCATGACTCCCAAACACATTCCAAACTGTCAGAGTTTTGGTAAACAACTATATTAATGGCCTTTTACTAATTAATTAATGAGGTTAATTCATAAGAATAAAACTTTGGGAAACTTATAGTTAATTGTATGTAGAATAAGTTTCTGACAAAAATTATGAATTAATATTACTGTGTTAATAAATATGGAAAATGATAACATGTGGATATTGTTATGAATGTTAAAATTTGGAGGGTGACATTAAAGGTAGCGTTGATGACACTAGACCGTGGCGCAGTTGGTTAGAGCGCCAGCTTATTAGCACCAGTTGCTCTGTGGTGATCCAAAGGTCGTGGGTTTGATTCCCGGCCGTGCAGATTGCATTCATGATACAATTTCACATATGAGCTAAGGCCTGTGCCAAAAGGGTGAACCCATTGTCCTTGTAAATCTGTGACCGGGTAGGTTGTCATGTCAAGGACCTGCGACATGACAATTTAGCAGCACTATATCTGCTATAAGTAGGTCTATGAAGAAGCCTTCCCAACACTATCCACTATCTGGATGACATCATAACACTTTCAGATCCCACCAGTCATGTTAAACAGTATGAACTTTTATGGATAGGATACAGAGACCTTATTAGCAGAAAACTAGCCAAAGGTCAGCCAGTATGGCAGGAGATATTTCTAAGCTTTGTATGGCTACAAAATACCACTGCACCAAATAAAATCCCTTTAATTACATTAATTACTTTAATGTTTAGTGTAAAGGTAGTTTGCTGCAAGGCTGGCTACTTTCACATGCAGCTAATATGATTAGCCATGAGTACAAGAAGAAAACTTCATCATATAAGAAAAAACACCTCAGGCTCTATTGGATATATCAGTCAAAACCTTGTATACATGTTCATTAGGAGTTCAATATATCTTAGGCAGAATTGTTATTTACCGATGATTCAGATATAGCCCTTGGAGTCCTGTTTAATACTTTTTGAACTGTACTCACCTCTTCAGGCTACAACTCATGGATGGCATCTCTTTCCATAGCCAAAAAAGACAGAAATGCCGTCTTGGTCTGGCTACATTTCAACTCCAGGCTCTGGGGAAAGCAGGTCATTGAAAGAGATATCTGGTACTTTATGTATATTGTAAAGTAATTTTTCAGGGAAGACTGCCTAATATAATCACTGAGATACAATTATGATGTCACAGACAATGGCGCTATCTACGTGAACCTCTCACAATCTTTCATGGGTGTACCCATCTCAGTCATGAAAGGACATTGAACTCAATGAGGTCATTTCACACAGCAGTGTGTGTATTGAGGAATAGAATCTGGCTATATTGATATATTGGATCAACAATGTACATTTGCGTTTCTGCTAAATGTTATGTCGTCAATGTTATAGGTAAAATATAAACAAAAATTATCATGGTCAACCAACTTATAGCAAATCTGAAACACTTGGAACATATTTTTTCATCATATTCACTTAAACGCAGTAGTAAAAACACGATTTATCGAAATATGACAATTGATGGCCTCTGCCAATGTATTGAGTTTGATGTCTGCATTGACCAATAAAAATTGACAGACATCTAAAATGCATTAAAAAGTCTCCAACTTGCCATATATCCTCAGAGTTATATACACTTTTCAGAAGCTCTTCCTCGGTACCAGTGTCCATTTTTTTACTCTAAAAAATGTCATGCTTTAAAATAGTTTTAATGTTTGATCTTGTCCATGATGTACCATCTATGATAAACTAAAAGTGGATGCGCTCACGTGTACACAGCTCACTTCTTGGAAATGATGTCACAAACTATATATGTAGTTTTAGGTTTCACTGTTTTATCAATATTAAGGATATAGAAATAGAATTTTGATACTTCCAAAACATGTTAATTATTGCAATCATTTTTTTGGGTATCAAATGATACATGATTTGAATGAACAAGATATGTGTAGTAATAGTGCTCATAGGTATGAATGGCCTCTATTTAAGACGTCAAAGTGACCACCCATCCCATTTATATGACCAAGAATGTTTTCTCAGCATGATGCCAGTTCACATTTGTTTGGTGCAAGCAAAATCGTTAAAAATATTTAGGTTATGTAAAGAGTCTGGCATCGGGATTTTAATGTAAACACTTTCACACACTTACTAAAGGTAGGGGTACCTTCAGATTGGGACACTGGAGTGATCTGGCTTTGTAATTTAGCATTTGTCTTATAGTACAATACACTTACAGGCTGCAACAATGGTTACATGAGTACAAACATGATAGTACTAGGCACTTTCAGTGAAACACAATAATCATGGCAGGTGTATCGTAAACACATATCACGTAAACATACTCCAAATATCTGTAATTTGTCTATGACCTCTATGATTTCATGAGAGCTTTAACCAGTACGTGGGACACTGGTTTAGTTAGGCTGTTTGTAGGTCATTCCTTGTGATCAAAGTTCAAGCAAACCTTGAATAGATATCATACCAACAGTTATACATTATTTTGAAAACATCATATGGTTAAGTAATTGTTTACAGGTTAAACATACCAAAGATAAATGTACAATACAACTTTAAGCATTTCACAAATATCAAAATCATTATCTAAACTATGTCACGAATCATGTAGCTCTATCTATCGGATATCGTAATCATTAAAAAGAAAATATGGTGGATTTTGTACAAGGCAACGGTCATGTTTATATTATTGGGTCTGCATTCCGTTAAAGACAAATATCGATTTCATAGGATTATTTAATCTCGATAAAGAGTCATCTTTCAAAGTGTTCTCCTCTCAGCACCCCAAATCTGCATCTTTCCTTGTGACTTTCATCACGGCAGTTGGATGGGGTTTGTGTGACATATTAAGATATACCACTGCCCACATCCACCCCCTCCCCCCCCCCCCCCACACACACACACGGAAGCCACCAGTGTGTTTCCTGTATGAAGGATCTCCCACCCAACCGTATTCATATAAACCCAGAAACATTAATCTGAAGTCAAGATGGCTGCAATTCAGTTGGACAGATGGTGACAGAAAACTAATTACAAATCAACATCGTATTTATAAATATATATACGCGGCACACTTTTAGTTAGCCGCAATATTCCCCTAATCTGACAAACCGAATTGAGGAAAATGACAGCAGGTACATTGCTAAATGGCTATAGGTTCATTGCAGTTAAGCCTGAAGGTCTCCTCGTTAGCCTTGAACGTGTGGTTGCTGATCAGATCCCTTAATATCCAACAAGAGGAGAGGCGGGCCATTAATGGCGACATGATGATGCCATAAGCTGATGGTTGTGCATACAGGTATTCAGGCGGTGTTGATTAATCGCAGCATAGAATATGGTTCATGCAGATACACCATATCAGCCTCAAATCTGGGTTCCCCGAACCATACCACAGACTAGGAACGTTCTCAGATAATTCTGACTGTATCTATATCGTACGTAAGGACAAGATAACATCAAATATTTTGCCTTAATTGCCATTTTTTTCAAAATATAAGATTTATGATTGCGCAGTCTGTGTTTAAAAGATGATATACAATATCCATCATGTGAGGTTTTTAGGTAGTACTCCAACACTGGAATAAGGCTTGTTGTGTATCATTCTAGAGTGACCTTGACCTTTGACCTTTTGGAACAAAACTTTTTAATCATGTGATCATGTACTGACAATTAGAAGTGTAGAAAATCCATGAGCCTACCCGAGTTTTGGTTAGAAACTGCTTCCTGTTAACAATGTAGACACATACAAGATATAAATATTTCATTGAAGCATTCAAATCTTGACGGTATAGGCTGACAAGTAGGTCACCAAATCATCGATTAAATTACTTTCTTTTCAGGCAATTTGTTGAAAGCCATATGACAAAAACTGGTATGTTGTTTCACAATGCATCATCGATGGCCATACAGAATTGATTTTATCGATTTTGACAACAGAAGGAAGCCATTTGGATGTCACCCAAAAGGTCAGCAGTGACAAAACAGACTTGTGCCTTCTACATTGTAAAATTTTAACATTATCATCCACCTTAATATATGAACAACGGTATCGTTTGCAATATCAAAAAAAGAACTTTGACCCTTTTAAAGGGTTTAATTATCCATCGTTATGAGAAGAATGAACTGATAAATTTGCCATTATAATAACACCTATAGACCTCTTCTAGAATGTCCATAAAAGGTCACATCATATATAACATATTAAGCAGTTCATACAAAGGTTCCCTTCCTAAAGTACTTAGAGATATTGTGATTTGGTCTCTGCAAAATTTCCCACGTACATGATGTAATGATACAGATATTTCTAAACAGCGGAAAACTCTTTGTTTCCTTTCGCAGTGCATTCTGGGTTTAACAATCTGATTGCCAACTTCCATGCTTTATCGAGTACATACTTTATTTGGCGTAACGCACATAATTTATAGATATCAATCACATAAAATTAAGATCTGGACATCATTCAAATGTGATATTTTAAGCATTTAGAATTGGAAGTGCAGTTGATCTGATGGCTTCAATTCGAAATTGACCATGATCATGACTATAATGACTACAGAATATTATCAAGTGTACACAAGGGTAATTTATAAGCTTTTTTCATATATGAGGAAAATGTGCTTTTAATTCTCTTTTTAAAAAATGGACCAAGTCCAAACATATTTCTGATCAAAGTGAATATGCAAATGAATATGCAAATGAACCTATAAATAAACTAGGACGAAAGTTATACCTATTTTTATAAGCGGTTCAAGGGTGGTGAACGACCAGGGCACTTTATCACTTTATGGATGATGTCATGGATACATGGCCACCTTTTCATGTTTATAAAGACAGAAGAGCTTGCACGGGACTATAAATATTTGTCTTCTAAGGAAAGTGCCTGCTGTTGACCGAGTCTGGGAGAACTGAGACACAAAGACAGTGTACCATATGATAGTGGGCTATGTTCACAGCTTGGCAAGCTCCATGCTTCCCACATACCTGTAGTGGCGGTTTTCTCTTTGATGTGTTCATGCTCCAGTGAGCGTCTTGTAGGTGTCATACAATGGCCTGTAACATTTTCACGCACTGTCTGACGTTAGCATGTCATTCAAACCATGTATCCTACATGCACGCACACACCACTACACGGTGTCCCAATAAACCGCCACGTATATCACGTAGAGCGCAACGCATGAAGATTATTTTTTGTCTTGCCATGTCATATAGGATGAATGGATGCTTCATTGTGTCCCTTGGTGCCAATATATTGAGGTCATGGCGCTCAGCCTTTGTGTAGGACACATGCACTCAGTTATGACACAGTGGCCAGACAATGACCAGTTTGGACTGCTTCCTTTTGGAAACAAGAGAATCGCAGACACAAGTACCTATAATGAATGGTGCTTTTTGAAATAGGTTTTGTCCCAGCTGTATTATACATATGTTCCTTACACCTAAGAATAACGAGGATGTGGTGTTTATAAAATCTCGTGAAAACAAAAACCAAACAAACACAAAATCACGTCTAGAGGTCCTAAATATTATTTCTATTCGTATATAAGTGTCAGTACATACCCTATTGTGATACCAAATATACGATTAAGTATATTTTGGCCTCATGTTTGTTTTTCAGTTGTTGGACAAGCCTTTCAATGAGGTCCCAGGCCTTCCACGGTGGCCTCAGGCAGAGTTCCAATTGGTGAGCAATCTTTAATGAATCAAGGCAAATCTCATATTGTGGATCATTAATTGCAGCTCATTCTTAATAACAGTATCTTGGCCTATGTTGGTATTCTGTAAAGCATGCTTTTCTCTCATTTGAATCAATAGCAGATTAAACTTTTACATCATGACCCAAGGGTCCCTGGGATAACTTCATCTTGAATGTATATTCTATATTTATGTATATTTGTGGCTTCTATATATATATATATATATATATATATATATATATGACATTAATCACAGCTTTTAGAAATGACTATATAGTATGCTATCTCTCATTCTCTTACCAATTTGGTTGTATCTCACTGGGATTTATCGGGACTGATGATTCAATTTGAGTGAACCCAATTCTGTATCTTGAGGAGTGATGGCTAGTGATGGTTTTGTGAACCTTACTCTACAGGGTTAATGACTCATTGTCAGGGTAAGCCTCTCTCTGTGGTCATATGATGAATACTGTCTCCCTGTTGGCCAAGCCTTTATAGCATGACCTTGCAGGGATTGAGTACACATGTATTTTAACGCCAATTATCTATCAATTCTTAATCCACGCGGAGGATACCGCTGAGCTACAAGGCTGGATGGAGTTCATGAAGTAAGTATATCACAATAATTCAGAATAGAGTTAAGCCAGGAGATTGACATCATCAACGCTGCACATTATCATTTTGTAGTTTTACAAAATTATAATATCAATGAAACATTATTCTTACTAAGACTAATAACATTATTCTTACTACGACTAATTTCCATCATATCAAATTATTGCAATTACGATATAAATATACCTTTGATAATTTGTATTTATAAAAAAAAATGCATTTTCATCTTTGACTTTTAAGTATTTTTTCAGTTTGAAAACATTGATTTTCCTACAGGAGCCTTCTCCATCAATAATGACATAGATATTCCCCCTTCAGGGGCCCCAAGCGTCAATACTGGCATGGATACCTGTCAACAGTACAAATAAGCACTATATTGAGACATGAGGCCATTTGGTACAGCCGGTTCTCCCACCCATCATTACGACAGCAAATGTTCAATTGCTTAATTCGGTGTGATATAGGAACGGGCTACACATATAGAATATCTGGGGGTGAGAATGGCTCCTCCAAACTATCTTGGTGCAACAATCCGCTGCGTGCCAAATAAATATAGAAACACATCCACAACTCTTGTCTCGTTTATTTAACCGAATATAATTCAGTCAGCTCTATTCCAGGCCCAAAAGGTCATTATTTATGCAGTAAAGAGATCAGAAAGATAATCCCGCCTAATTACTGAGTGAACAATGTTTGCTGTGTCCTATTGTGATGCACATATCTTTTTTTTAGTTTTAAGGTGGGTGACCTTTATAATAAAATAATATGAAATAAGTTAATTGATAATCAAGGTAATGGGGAAAATAAAATGATACCAGAAAGAAGCTATGTGTTTTGGTAATGGATATATGAGATAGATGAGTAATAAAATCGAATTTAGGTTAAGGATGGACCGATGATCATTCATGTGGGACACAGTGAATTAATGTAAAAAATACAAGAGAACACTAACATATAAGTGGAAAAAAGATAGATGTTTAAATCAGTAAAATATATGAGTACGCCCCTTTAATATTAGAGGAAGAAAATATGGAGGTATTGCTTGAAAAAGGTATCGAGATTTTCCTCATTGGAAAAATATCCTCATTGTCTCCACAAGCTCAGGCTCAGTGATAAATGGTCTATCCCTTGGAGTAGTAACATTAGAGCTTCTATTCATACAATGTTTTACAGAATCACCTGGAGAAATTAAAACATTGACAGGATTTCGCTGAAGAAGTCCTCATTGATCTGTTGATATGTGTTTTTGTGGAGTGATACGGAAAATACAAAAAAAAATACAATGAGAATATAGATATATTCAATTTTGAAATACAAAAATGAATTCTTTGTTTCTAAAGAGTTGTGTAAAATGAGGGTCAGTATACCATAATAATGCTTGGAGCTACCATCTTAAGCTCTTATTAATATATACTAGAATGTGTGCCTATGTTGGCTTAAAAAATATGGTTGTCAAAATATGAAATGATAATATCTTGTATGGAAAGAATTAGAATATAATGTGTTCATGTTATCTTCGTATAAAACAACTTAAAACAATCTTCGTATAAAACAATTGCAATCTACTTCACATTTGTCTCATTTGCAGGATGACCTTTGTGGGCACTACTGATATTCTAATTCATATCACTTTCAATGTAGATCTTACAAAAACATAATGATCAATTGCGAAATTAATGATCATTTGCGAAATTAATGATCATTTGCGAAATTAATGTGTAAATTGCCTGAATTAGCTCACTGGCATAGAATCGGCTTCTTACGTAGGGATAGGTTGTCAACTCACTATTGAATGATAAACAAATGCATTTTTATTCCTTGTTACATACAGGAAAGGTATGTAACCATGTAATTTTTAATTTTGTTGTTTGTTTAGGGTTTACGTCAATTTCAACATTATTTTATTTATTTTATAACTGGCCATTCTTCAAGCAAATATGATGCTGCCTAACTGAATTGTCAAGTCGCTTGTCATTGACAGCCTTGCAAGGACAATGGATTAACCCTTCAGGCACGGGCCTAATCTCATTGCAAAGAAATTGCATCATGAATTCAAAAAGGTTACAGTGCTTAATATTATATGCCTATGTAATAAAGCAAAGGGAAAAGAGTGATTGCCCTGGTGTAGCCTATAGTCGGAAGAAATGTTCAATGGCATAACATGTGACACTGCTGTTTAAAGCATAGCTGCATTGAATAATCCTAGCAATACATTACATTTTCATTAGAACATTGCTAATATGGTTATCATATATGTGCTTAATATCATATTAGATTACCAATGGCTATTCACATCCCAGTTTAAGTAGCTTATATTTTAGAAAATTAGTTAAGCAATACACATGTTTGTTGATTTCACCTCAGTTAATTATGACAGGCAATTAGCAACAGCATACTTTAAACTAACAAATTATAAATATAATCAAAATGTTCTGAGTTTTTTAATCGGCTGTAAAGACTATATTTTACAATTTAGCTCTCTCGAATACAGAGATATTCACACTTAAGAATTGGACATTAAAAGCCATTCATTCGTTATATGAATCCCCCAAACCATATCTTTATGATTCCTTATTGGCCTGGCCAGGTTTTGTCTGGCATTTGTCTTAAACATGTACAGACAATATCTATTTGGAGATGATCATATTCATCCTAGACATTGTTTTGCGATAACGAGATTCCGGTAATTTGAAATCAGAACTTCCCAGATACCACCTACACCATATTATTAAATGCATATTCAGATAAAAATAGGCAATTATACTGAGTGCAAAATGAGACTTTTAGTAATACTCCCACAACATAAAGTTGCATATTACAATGCAGATGAATACAATCAGATTGAAGGGGAAATCTCATATGTCAGGTGAGCAATGGGAGGTGGTTTCAACTGAGACTTCCTTTTTGACACCATTGTGATTTAATTAATTTATGATCATTTATTCCATTACTTGGAACAGGAACTGAACACAGCTGTTTTGAACATTGACACCCTGGCTACGTCAGAGTATGTAAATCGATTGTGACCCCATTTTGACCCTCTCAGATTACCTCATTCTCTATGAATCAATTGGGATCCAAGAAATGTATCCATAAGGTTACTTCTCATGCTGTTTATCATATTAATATGGAAACTAACGAATACTTGATATTGTATTAGATGGTACTAACTTTGAACACTAATAAAGAAGGGTTGTTTTGTAATTGACCTCCTCAGATTGACTTTGATCTGATTCGTGTGACATGGTAAGACTGTGTCTGCTTTGGAGTCTTACCGTCAGTGATTTGAAGCTGTCTGTGGGTCTGACTGTCATTAACATCAAGAGACATGAATAATGGGTGGCCAGACTTGAATCTAAAATAAGGCTGTGCACATCCAAGAGAGCAATCAACACGATATCGTACTCCATTGTATTGATCATCAGTCTCTTCCTGCACACCTGTGTCACATCCAACTTCATACTTCAAACTACCAACCACCATAATTACATCTGCACACTTAATCTTTCTCAATTCAGAAACAATTTGATTTGTCTATTTATCTATCTATTTGTTGATTCATGTATAAGAATTAGCTAACATAACAATAAACCAAACAGAAAACAATATATATATATATATATATATATATATATATATATATATATATATATATATATATATATATATATATATATATATATATATATCAATTTGCAATATCTGACATTGTCATCATATCACAGAATTGGTGATGAGTCAAGTATTATTTTATTAAACATTAATTTATCAAGCTTTACGGGATAACCTTAATCTTGTCCCTCTATTTATGTGTGCATGTCAAATGGAGCTTTAGTGTGACTTCCTTCCTAAGGAATCTTGTAGATATTTAAGGACTGTAGCAACAGGATATTGGTCTTCTTTTGGGGTATGGACCTGGCGGATTGGTATGTGTACATGATGGGAAGTATGTCAGGGCTTTAATGTAGCAATACATTGCTTTTCTCTGCAGCCATCCAACCGTGCCTGTCCAAGTTGGCAGGAGTCTGCATCCGCCCTTGCACGCACACATATAATATTAAAAGCAGCGAAGAGATGTTGGCACATTTTGTATGGGTACCAGTCCATAGCCTGTATGCCGTCACCCATACCGGCACCATGTATCTTCCCTCTTCTCCATTTAAAACTATTTACACTACTTTGACATCCATCAATCCATCATTTACTATTATTGCCATAAGATAAATCAATTTCGCATGGTTTATTTCTGCTGATCTCCACATGGCATTTCTGGAACTAGAGCTACATATATTTATTAATATCAGACAAATAAATTAACTTATTGCGTAATTTGTGAAAGCCAATCATAATATTGGATCTAAATCTGAGAGAATACTCAAATAATCACAATGACTTTGAATGTGAGAGTAGTTCCTGTGAAAAGACCGTGATAGTTAGAAGGTTATCTTAATACAAAAATATATTTGGCTTAATATAATGATATGCATGAAATAAAATGACAAGATTACGTAAGGCAAATTATTATGAGTGTACGTGTACAAAGGCAATAATATTTTCCACAATAACAAGTTAAGGTATTTGATATTATCATGACTATACAAAACCACATCGATAATTTATGATCAAAGTCATTAGCAGAAGGTAATATGACGAGAGGAGCCACCACAGATCTAATCATGTTCAAACATTAACAAACAATTTATGGACAAGTATATAATATCATAACAGGGTGAAGGAATCTTCCTTTTTATATAAGAAATATGACATGTTTAATAAAGAACTGAATAGACCCGTGTATAAAAGATAAATATCTGGAAACCGTTTGATTTATCATTACTATAGCAAAAATAGCAATTAAAATGGCAAATTATTACTGCAATACCATTAGGCCAATGACATCTATTTTTATGTGTGTCGAAAACTTACCAATAAAAACTTTTTTGGCACTGTTCAGTCAGGATATATCTGTATGATGTAGTGTATAGAAATGGCATAGGTGTTAAAATCCTGTTCTAATAAATATTGAAAAACCCATGATGATTGATATACTTCTGTTGACGCTGATCGAATTGATAGTGTTATGTTTCAGGATAAATCATTTGTAAAGCCAAGCTGTGAAAACACTTACAAATGGTGGCTTTGTATCACTCAACACATAATGAATTAACATGATATGTTTTCTTATATATATATATATATATATATATATATATATATATATATATATATATATATATATATATATATATATATATATATATATATATATATATATATATATATATATATATATATATATATATATATATATATATATATATATATATATATATATATATACACACAGTACAAAGGAGGACAATTTAAGACAAGAGCAAACAGCCGAGATAAAATTTCTCATGTTACAATCTTGGGTGAGCCCTTAGAACCTCTCAAATGGATATACTTACATTATCAATATGAATAAATCGTCATGCAAAATAGATCACATTATCTGGGTTATTAATTGCATGTGCATAAGTGTCAAAGGATACTGTCCATTGAGTTCTATGATAATGACATTAAATAGCCAATGGGATAAGCAGAGTGTGCAATATAAGAGAGGCAAGCAAAGCATCCTGTTTATTTTTAGGACAGGGGCCTCTCATTTCATGAGTGGGTGGCAGGGTAATATAACAGACCAATAAAACACTGCAGACTTTTTGTAGAAAAAGACCTGGTAAACCAGGCCTGTGAGGTGTTCGGGTGCAATAGCCTCACATATTTATGATCATCATGGACATAAAATGAACATTTACAGTGTAATAAGGAAACTTACTAAAGACTGAAGGGTATTAAACCAAGTTGAGACGGGTATGAAAAAATAAATTGATGCAACCTGTACACTTTGGTATTATTTTGCCAGTGTTTATTCAAGTTTATGGTTTTAATATATGTTAGTTATAATAATTTACACTCCTGCCTAAGCTCTAAATGACAGACATTATCAATTGGTTTAAAAGTTCACTTTGATATTGGTTTAGGTGTTTACATTAATCAAAAATGTTTTGTAAGGTGGGTATCATCGCAACTCATGAATTATTTTTCATTCCCAGCCTGTGCCAACTGGATTTAAGAGGTCATGCGTTAGGTTATTATGGCTTGGTACAATGGCTCTTTCTACAATGCAAAATATCATTGATTGAAATCATATTGAGTTTGTACTATATTTTCCATAATTTTAGGACCACGAATACTTTAGTAGTCCTTGAAATTGTGCTAGGAGGATAGGAGCGTATTCTCAGAATTGTTGGTCAATCTAAAGGGCTTTATTATCTACTTAAAACGTCACCAAGCAGTAAATTCTGTAACTGATATCTTAGATACTTGGGAAATTACTATTTTGATATGTCGCCAAAAACTTTGAAGATTAATGGCTTTGTCAGGTGATGAGGCAAACATCGGAAACCATCTGCATTGGCATTGGGATAAAATACATAGATCAGACCAGGAAAAAGGGCCTTGTTTTAAGTCGAGATATTTTGTATTAGATTTGGGGAATTTGAAAGAAATTGTCGGCATCATCCCAAGAAAACGATTTTCAAAGCTGTGACCCCGTGATCATGTATTATTTTAGCAGAGGAGCTAGCATTGAACTAAATCTAATCAAACCTTTTCTAGTCTTATGTGCTCACGTGCAAAGTTCTCAGACTTAATCCGAATATCTGATTGATGGAGTAAAAGAAATTATATGCATACCAATATCTTTCCCATCCACTAATATATGATACCCTCATTTATTTTGATTCGTGGCAATAAAGGAAGAGATAAATAATTGTTTGTCTTGATTTTTTAAAGGAAAGAGGATATAAAAGGGTGTGTTTGTTAGAAAAGGGGAGGGCACACGATGCTCTGTTTTATTGCAGGCAAAAATAAGGTAATAATAATAATACTTATCATTATTGAATAAGGATATCCGCATTGCCCCTCTCCATTTTGCTACCTATTAAACCTTAGTCTGAATAATGTAATTAGATTAAGCAATGTTTGTGAAAGCAGTCAATTTGTTGAAAATAATGTACCTAATGCATTGGATGTTTCAGGTGGATATGTATGTGAGAAATAAATCACTAATTGAAATTACATATTTGTAAATCATTACTGAAAATATTTGAAAAATAATGTCCCTCATTGATATTAGATAGAGGTTACCCTCCTGATACTATATATTACCCATAAATATCTTAGAAATCCACTCAATAGTTTCAGAGAAGATATAATTTGACGAACAGACAGAATGACAGAAAATTCCCCCTTAACTGCATGGTACATGCAGACAAAGTCAGCACAGCTAATAAAAAGACAAAGACCAGTTGTTTGGGCAAAACTGGGAGTTTTATTCCTCCACGTTTTATAAAGGCTTCTATGACAACGACAAGCTTGGCTTGTCACACATTGAGAATACAGGAGAAAAGAAACAAGTTTCGTTAGAACCAACACTCATCCATTAATGGCCTTGTTACCATGACTTCCAATGCCTATTTTTTGTGTACAACAATGGTTGCCATGGTAACATCACATGTATACTCTTGGTGGAGATTAAGTAATGTCACACTAGGATGTTGTCTTATATACATGATATTATCTCTCAATAATGTTATTCACTTCATTTTTTATTCTATTTATCTATCTCCGTTAAGCAATAGACAAATACAATGAAACGAAGAAGTACCTATTACTTGCACACAATATTTATCTTGTAAGTGTTTACTCTTGGTTCGTGGCGAACTTGAATAAATAACAATAAATAACTTATATCTGTACACACACATGGAATGTTGGACGGGTCAGTCATACCGACCTCATATTTAGAACGTTATCATTTGTATACAGTGCATCAACATAAGAGGTGCGGCTAACAGAAAGTGGGGCTATTTTCTTTGGTGAATCCTTACTAATGTCATACAAGTTACACATATACACCTAATGTACAAAAAATCTTACATGGCTGACTTTCCTCTCCGAAATACAAATATGATGTGGTTATTACTGATCTACATGTGTAAGTTATTCATTATTTAAAAAAAAATAGTCATAACATTAACCAATCACTGACGAAGGTATTTTGACAGTTAAAATGTTGAGCATAACATCGGAACCGGAATGAGTATTTGCAAGAGAATAAACCATTACAAGTTTGTTTGTTTTTTTATCCTAACATATCTGCTAATTGTGCCGGTAATGAGACAGACTCCAGTACCACTAATATTATGAAATGGTCACACTTTTTGATCATCCCTATATTGTTTTGCATTAAAAAATGATTGAATTTAATTTCCACAAAGCCCCCAGGGCCCTGCATACAAATTTACTTTATTTTGCTTATCAAAGTTTCGATACTTGTTTCTTCAGACGAATGCAACTTTCAATTATAAATCACTGATCTTCAGCCAGGTGAAGAATAGACGTGAATACAGATGCGATCTGGTTTGTGAGTTCTAATATAATGTATTAAAGTGTTGAGCAAGTGCATGACAACACAGCATGCCAGTAATTTCGGCAATTTCCCATATTTCTGGTCAAAAGAGAGAAAACATTTAATAATGGAGAGGGTAAGCCAGTGCTCTGCCCTGGTTTATAGTGATTATCTGAGGGAGGCGAGGTCTGGGGCATCCAGACACGGTCACTCGGTGCAAATCGACTCCCTCCCCCCATTTCATCATGTCTGCCAGCCTTCTTGCTGAATACACAACCACAATTTGGGGATCTAAACACTGTTGTTCTACATTTCCTTGAATATAACACATACGCGTATGTGAAATTGTCAGTCCAGAATACAAAAATATACAGCCAAATATTACATATAAATATCATATTAGGACAAATTATCTCCCCCTAGTGGCAGACATGTGAAATCCGAGAAGGATGGAAGCTGGCCAGTGAACTTAGAGCGACTTTAGTTTTATCGTTATGAATAATCATGTTTTCACCAATGAAAAGAAAATTACACTAAATAGCATATAAGAAAAAAAAACATTGTTTGCAAAATGTCTGGGTGTTATCTATATGTTCTCAATGCTTTTTGACTTGGTGTGAACAATAATAGTCTGTGACAAAATATTGGCACTGATATAACAAGATTTTATTACACAATTAGACTGATATGCTAAGTCAGGCCTTGTGATGTTCGTGAATTCTGGATGCTAAATGTCTGTCTGAGGCAAACCAGGAATGCCAAAATGAAATGAGGACGCATTCAGTCTGTAAGTTTATATATGTGGAGGAGGATAGTTCCGAAGATAGGCGAGGCGAGGCGTGACGAAGGGCAAACGTCTGAAGAAACTGTACCACACAACCATGGCAGTAAAGTACATAATCAACGAATATATAGAAATATCTTGCAAGCATTTAAGACACAACCGACTCTTCACACATACACCATAGACTCGCTTGAGCTTTCACACAATTATTACACTCGTGCTCAATGTATAAACAGCGGCCTGCCTCAAAAATAGTCCCCATATAATATCCCTATTAAACCGGGACTACTTTTTTTGCTGCCCATCCTGTAGAAGTGAATGCAAACCGTAACTGGGCGTGTTTCTTTGAGAAACACAAAACATTGCAGTATTGATACATCTTGTGTGTATATATATATAATATATATAATATCCACGCATCCTCTCAAAGACATTTACACATTTTTTATATAATAAGTTGTCATCTAGAACACCATATTATGGCAACATCAATAGAACTATATAATACAAAATATTCAAACTAGTCTCTTCGCGCGTGCAATAAAATACATTTGTAGTGTTTTTAAAGATTACCTTTGTGCCATTTGGTCAGTGTATGATAAACAATTGACAGATATGACCCCCTCCTTTGTGGCGCTATTTTGGCCTTTTGTCTAGCTATACTTGATAGGAACACGTGATGCCTGCGAGATTTTGTGAGATTTGGTCGACAGCAACATGGTGTCCCACGTCCCAGAAGCCTCTATCCTAGTAGTGGTAGTAGTACGCATGCGCATTGCAGTTTGCAGTCCACATCATTAAAACAATTACCTCATTTCTAAATATGTAAATTGTAACAAGTACTTCGTACCGAGATGGACACCAATGTCACGTGGTTGTAACACAGTATACTTATATACAGGTATATCAAACAATCAAATGGTAGAACCATATACACGATAATAAAGCATGCACTGTGTTTGATGCTTATCTCTGGTGTAGACGATAATACTAATGTATGTTTCAGCCTCCCTTAATAGTCGTGTACATTTGTAAAATGTAGCAGTACATTTGAACATCATTTGTTACATGGTTGATATTTACAATCTCTTCTGTTGTCACTCTTTAGCGTGGGGAGGTAACCCTGGTACATGTTTTCTACAATATATGCCCCTTTCATGTTGGCGGTGTTTGTAGCTTTCATTTCCCATGTTTCTGGGACTAGGCCAAAGCCAACAATGGCCTCCTAAACACTCTGTTCACATTAAAGCATTTTTCAGCACCGCAATGGCGCAATGCCGTGCTACTTTGCTATTTTGCCATCATTTTCATTCAATTTTTCAGGAATATAAACTGTTCTTTTCTGAAGTAATGTCAAGAATAGACATACAGTTCTGTATAGATATACAACTTGAATGGTTTAAAAACTTGTACCAAGGCTTGTGGAAACCTATTATTTTCCTATCATGATAGTGAGTATGAGACCCAAGCTTTCCCCTTCCTAACAGACATTTATAGACACGCTCCAATATTATGGCTACATAAAACCCGCACACAATACATAACTATAGGCAGGAAAACTTATTTTCTCTGCCAGAAATACAGCTAAACAAGTTCACGTTAAATAGAGAAGAGTATATTAGCTGTGCGTCTCCATATTAGCTTAAAGGCATAAAGAAATCACTGTCTGGCCAATTAGACACCAATAAAATAAAATTAGAAATCAATAAGAAATCTATTCCAATCCTGATGATATCAATATATTGCACTAGATCTAATGGCGTGTCTGTCTGTCTGTTAGGAAAGGTAGGTATCACAGAAAAAAGGTTTGCCATACTTAAAATCTAAGTCATGACACGTGAACACTCTACTTCCATATTAACCTCCATACTATCATTCTAATGGGCATCTTTCATTGGTTTTTGATATAATATTGGAACCTTTTTTTTTATCATTTTGAATATTTTCATCTGCGTGTATTTGGCTTGCATGTGAAAAATGCATGTACATTTTTTCTGTGTAAGTTCCACGCTCTAACCTTGCTAGCAACATTTACAATGTTTCTCAAACAACATCATAATTTACATTGAACTTTGTTCTGAGAGATATTATGATAATGATGACGATGTCTGTCATTTCATTTTAAGTGTTATATATTTTGTTTCAGCACTATAACAATACAGGGTCTGTACTATCTCTTTAAAACATAAGATTTGTACAAAACACATTGGCGACATAGTAACATTATGCTTGTTTATCTTATATAATAATTTTCATACACTCTCAACTGATTCCCACACGATTATTTGCCGTTGTTGTTGTTTTTGTTAATATTACTGTCTTTGTTATTATGTCAAAATGGCAAGGAACCAGGAACAGTTTTGCTACAGTTTTGTCACATGCTTTCCACATTGCTCTCATATTGTGATGATAGGTCGCTCCTGATTGGTCAGTTGAGCACCGACTTTTGTCCAATCACTGCACAGCCCACGCATCATTCATTTATAATTAGAAGCTGGCATCCATCTTCATCAAATTTACATGAATTTCCTTCGCACGTTTCATCATTCACTAGTATATAAGCAGGGATGAAGCTTTTAATAAAAAAATACCTGTGTGTTGGTATTATCATCACCACACAAACAGTATATATGTGTCTCTCTCTTCGCACATCATTCAGTCCACAAGATTCAGAGGGAGGAGGAGGGGAATATCATATTTGCAGTTCTATCGGTGCACAGTATAATATTCCAATAGTCATCCTTTGCTGCACATGTTATGTAAGAACACTACTCTTTGCAAAAATCAAAGTTAGTCCATATCAAAATTAGCATTATATCTGTAACAATGTACGCCAGGTAACTATGTCTTTAACAATGTACGCCAGGTACTTTGTCATTTTTTTTTATATATTTCCATTATCACATACGTACAATTAAGATATATTTTTTCTCTTTCCATTTAGTCAGGATAAGAACACTTGGTATACGCATTTATAAATCACGTCTTTCAGGCCATTGTGGGCTCATACCGTTGCTATATATAGACACTTTTTTCAGGACTGGATCCCTGATGAGGATAAAAATGGGGATGCGGATGATGAGAAAAAGGCTCGTTATTCGGGTGTATAACAACAGATAAAGCACTGCACTGTGTAGTGTGTATGTAAGTTTGCCAGGAAACGTCCATCTCTGGGTTGGATCACCAATAAAATACAGTCTTAAAGATCCAACGATACAAAGGAAAACCCTCTGTGAAAAAATGTCACTTCATCAATGTGGAAGTGGTATATGATAATTGTCTATGTTTTTTATCCACTGATACGTATTGAAATGTATAGAATGTGCATATATATGAACATACACACATATATATTTCATAATGTTCTCATAATTTTGTTGTTCATTTTGATCCAACAGGAAGTCTTGTTTCTCTGGTGCTATTGTCATGGAATCGAGGCAGCGTCCCCAACAGTTCCATGTCGTAAAATTGGTTCTCCGCATTTTACGACATTTACAGCAAATACATTATGGCTTGTTCTTCCCTGCGATGATCCCGTGTTCATTTCCCAAGTTTTCCAATCTTTTCACAAATATACAACACGCTTATTTTGCCATTCCAATAAATGACCAAGCACACAAACTTTCAGTTCTGGCAAAACATAAACTATTTGTGCATCTCACCGGTTCAGATGGTGTGAATAGAAGGCACAGGGTGTCCAATCCCCTCTACTATGTCTTATCTTTTACAATAAAGAAACTGTAAAAGCTTTAATAATACAATTATGCATGTGCTGACTTAATCTAATATATTTGTACCATTACATTCAATTATCTTTTTCAATATCTGGCCTACTTTGTATTTCCTATAGTCCAGTGAGCCTGTCACGTTTGGCAGTCTATGTAATATCAAGAAAAAATACACAACAGTTTATCTGTAACTTTCACCTATAGTGTATAAACCTTAACCAGTATCATACGACACTGCAATGGGATCATGATTCAAACGTATGTCATGTATCACCTATTAACTGACTTTCAACCATCAAATCCACAATATAACACTCACGTGAAGCTTCAATGGGTGCAGATTCTTGCAGGTAAAGGGGAGCAGGGTAGGGGCAATTTCCAACTACAGCTGACCTGGTATATAGCAAAGGGTACCAACGCCTGACCATATATATATTGCTAAAAACCCTGTGATTCCTAAACTTATTCCATATTCAACTATTTTGCATAGTCAATATCATACCATGTTCCAATGCTGGACACATTTGTGCAGGTCACACTTGATTCAGATAGTGCCTTAAATGTTACCAACATTACACACTAATTCAACCAAGTCTACATGAGTTCCCGAGTTGTACCTAATTAATTAAGATATATTTTCATTCTGCTGGGGAGGAGGGTGAGGAGGACACAAGACAGTCCCCTCCCCCGTGCCATGGGTGAGGTAGGCTATTCACTAAACAGTGGTTCTAACATTCCCTACATATTAACAATTACCTATTTTTATTATCTAGTATATCTACATATTTTATGAGCTTTGTTTGGACTACAAGTAAAGCAACCACAAAAGCTTGGAAGGACATTGTGAGCAGTCACAGACATTTTATAATATGGCACATTTGTATTTGAAATGCAGTATTCTAAGTGTCATTTGTTGTGCTTTAGTGGAAGATTAAAGGCAGCTTTGAATATAACACTTATTTCCAGCTTTGTGGATTATAATCACAGACAGAAACATGAAGCAAGCTTGCAGTTCGGGGGTGAAAGAGCAAATATGGTTTTTTCCATATGGAACTAGGACAAATATTGGCATGCTTTAATGGCTACAACAAATGTTGGCAGATATGAACCAGCGGATAATTGCAGTCAGATCTGCATATAACTGGTCGCCAGATTATTCTCTCTCAGTTTGCTGATTTGAGTGCTTCTTACTAGAACACATAACCTATATGAAAAGATCCTTTTTTCTTATATCACTATCAGAATAACACAAAAAGAATGGGCACATCTGATTCATGTGGTATCTGATACAGCGAGGTGACCACAGAAGTGAGAAGGTCGATTTACTATATATGTACATACAGATCGGTCTCTCTGTATATATATTCTCACATACATTTATATATTCAACTATGGCCATGTCCACAAAAAAACATCAATGTGGAAATGAAGAAACTGAGGAATCTCTCGTGTTACACAAAGTAACGTGACAATACTTTTGATGGGTAAGCTTGTACGTTCTTTTCACGAGGAGTGCAAACTCTAATGCAAAAACATGGGGTGTAATATATTGCTTATTTCGCAGCTCAGTGATAGACATTACTGCTATGGGTGTTTTTATTTTGGTTTAGCACCCAGGGAGGATGGTAATTTATGTTGGAGGGGAGAGGGCCATTGACCAGGATATGAGGCTATATATCAGTGAGGCGAAGGCAGGTCATAGTAAGTACAGGGCAATAAAGTCTATCCTGGTCTGTACCACAACATTGTGTGACTATTCACCGCTCGCCGCGTATTCAAGCACGTCCTCTGCATATAGCTAAATAGTGTTGCTTTAATTGCGGGCGAGATGAGTTCAATTCAAGGCCCTTCCATAAAACTTTTGCGGCGTGACCAAACAAAAGATGCAGGACTTATGGTGTAGTTTGGTCTTATGGGAGACTCCCCTTTTCCTCTTTGTCCCCTTGTATCTCTATCATGCCGAGGTCATAAGATCAAACCAATGTACCTGAATCCCCCCTCAAATGTCATGTCCCGTAACTATGGGATGGCACTGACACACATTTGCTTTGTCGTGTTTAACAAACTCACTGCCACCATCATACTTAATAATAGTCAACAAGACAAAAACAGAAACATATCTAGTTCCTTCTCATGTCCCGCTGTATGTACAGATAAACTGTCACTATATTGGAAGATGTTTTCTCTTTCTTCTCTCTAAATTTGACATTTCCGCTAGATCTTATCAGATGTTTTCATGTGATTAATTGTCTGGACCTGTTTTGTTGACTACAACAGGTCTGCATCTATCGATTTCTGTGAAGCTAATCGTATTGTTTTCAGAGAGGATGAATGCTACAATATTAATGACTGCACTAGCCTGTGGGATGTGATGGCGAATCTGTGTGTGTGAGTCTATATCATTCTGTACCCAGTTGAACTAGCGCTCCAATTAAACATCCAGCACTCACTGACGCTTCACTTTTTTACGCCTAAAACACTCCGTTACAGAAAAAAAACACCAATTATCACGAACAAGGCTTGTGTGAATTAGCTCTAGGATTTTTGATATCGGCTGTCCTAAATACTTGTCATTCAGTATACGCTGCCATTTGTCATATCTAATTCAATTTGTACTATAGCTATAAATTTTCTCGGGTCTACCTCCTTCAATCTTCTTATTGTACATTAAAAGGGGGGACACGATTATTTTGGACATCAAAGGGGGATATCAAAGGGGATATTAAAGGGGGTTATTCTTGTCATTAATTTGCAGTGAGAGGCACGTCCTTGACCTTGTCAATCCGAATTTAAGGCTTGAGGATCCCATAAGATGGTGTATCTATCTGTAAACTACCTGAGAAGTCTGTTTTTTCTTTCAGAAAACTTTCTTTATAACTGTGTATTTGATGAAAACCCATGAGAGGCCCTTTTTTAAGAAAGACCACAGTAATTAAAAATACTACTATTACATGTATTAATTACATTGCTTATATAACCGACCTTGTCAACGTAGATCGTTTTCTCATACATTCCCTACCACTCATTATATATTATCTCACCTGTTCCTTACTTTTGATATTCAAATTAGATCTATTTCCTTTTCCAGACATACTGATGAATTTGTGTAATTATATTTCTATTACACAAAATATGTTCACAAATTATTTGACTTTGGCGAGGGGATTGGGATTGCCCTGTCTTGCCTGCTTTTTGTGAGCCCTGGCTGCATGAGATAGAGATTTGTCCTGTCCAACGTCAGGGGGCGCTGTGTTGTCCTTGCTGCCTGAAGAGCTACTGCTGCTGCCGCTAGAGGGTGTATCTGTGGGAGGAGGTGAGCTACTCTTTGTTTGCTCATGGACCCTCTCCATAAGGCTGGATTTCCACTTAAAATGTCCTGATTTTCGACGAGTGTCAGCACTGGGACTGGCTAGACCCACATCACTGCTGTCGCTAGGACAGTCGTTGCTGTAGGGTGAGTCTGGGGCATCATCTGCGTCCCCGTGCTGCAAGGACGCCACCTGGTGACGGGGGACCTCAGGGCTTGTCCTACCCGCACTCACTGGGGACGGAGTATTGGAATGACGGTCGGTGAGGTCATCCCTCTTGTTTTGTTTGGTTGGCTGAGATGGCAGTGGATTGTTGTTGTTGCTGCTTTTTGAGGAAGGCACTGATTGGCTGTCACCATCATCAGTGTGACAATTGTCGTCTGCTTCCTCTGCTTCCTCTGGGGATGTCTTAATCATACTCTCTACAACAGAGTCGACGATGGTGTGGACGTCTGCTTTACTGATGGCGATCCAGCCGAGACGCGGGGATGACCTGGAGTTTTCGCGGCTGTCGTCTGCTGCCGCCGCGGTAACCACCCCGTGGGTCATGTCCCTTCCGCCAGAGGGCAGTGAACTTGACATGGCGGGATCTATGTGTGTATTGGCGGCTTTACCAGCCACTCTGGCACTACTTTGCATGTCACCTGGTGCACATTGATTATTTTCAGGCACACGGCTTGGAGATCTAATAACTGGAGTCGCTGCGTGCACTCCTTTTATATTTTCTTGTTTTGCAGCAAATTTCTCGTTGGTGGCCCGATCGATAGGCTGCAGTTGGCTGCAACCCAAATGCATGGTTTGAGGCTGGTGTGCGTTGTCCCTGGCCGGGAGAGGAGGCTGGGACCACTGGTTACGGATGCCGTGGGACGCTACAGGTACGGGGCTGCTTCCCCCACTTCGAGGCCGCGGTCCTGTGCAGTGCCCAAGCAGGGTAGATAAGGGACTAGACGGTACCCGCCAGCTGGTCAGGTCGACGGGTGCAGACGGAGACGGTTTGAGCAAACTTGCACGGGAGCCTTGTGACATGACTGGCGGTGAGACTCTGTGTCTTATGCAGTCAGCAAGCCGCTCCTTACTTACTGTGTCATTTTGTCTACAGGTCAGATCACGTATATTTGGGGGTGGGGTAGAAGTCTTGGTTGGTAATCCGGCAAGGTCCTTGTGCTTTTTTGTCAATCCCCCACTTTCCATATCAGCTGTCAAACTGTGGGCCCTTTTTCGTCTGGCAACATTGTTGTGCTCATTTGAGTCCATGTTACTGACGTTTGAGTGTGATATGGGCTCCAGTACTGGAGGACCCTCATCCAGAGGCACTGGAGATCCATCCTTGGATCGACCTAGGGGAGAGCCCTGCATTGCCCCACTTTGGGACGAGGGGGAGCCCTGAGTTCCAGCATCCTCATCCCAACTCCCACTTTTCTCCCTATATTGTTGTTGAGACAAAGTAGTGTTATTAGTTTGAGAGTTCTTACCGTGGACAGTTAGTTTGGCCCCTTCCACCGTGCTCAGCCTACCTGCCTCACCCGCTATAGGCGGGGGCAAGGACTCTTCGGGAGAGGCACTGTCCTCTTTGGTATTATCCCGTATGGCCGAATCCACGATGTCAAACACCATTATTTTGTTGAGAGCCACCCAGCACTCTGTCTGCTTGGAGTTGTTGACAGTTGCCGCCGCTTTGTGTCTGGGGTCTGACCCCGTGAAGGGCCTCCGGACCTCCATGGCTCCTCGGCGGTATACCGTCCCATCCTGACTAGCACGGCGTGGAGAAAGACTTTGGTCAGAGCTTGGTGGTTTCATCACAGTACTATAATTGTAAGTGTTATTATTGTTGTTGTTGTTTTGAGTTAATGTCCTGGGTCGTTTAGATTGATGATGATGATGATGAGCTGGAGATCGTGTGCCCCGAGGTCTGGTGAGGTCATGGCCGATGTCACGACCCCGTGAGCCCGGCCAGTCGTTCTCCCCGGATGCTGTAAGTTGAGGGTGGTGGTTTGCTGGGTCGTCCATTTGGGACACCAAAGCTTCATCTATTAGGTCGTATACCTTAGCCTTGCTAAGTGCAGCCCAGTTCTCGGCCCTGCCGCCTCCTCCTCCGCCGCCCTTTCTCATTGCTGCAACAGCTGACTGTGCTACTACGACGGGCGAATAGTGTTCATTCAGTACTCCTCCGTGACTACTGCTGCGGTGTTGTGTATGTGTGTTGCCTGCCTCTCTCATGCTACAACTACCTGGTGTGCGGCCGAGCCCGGCCTTGTGTTGGTGGTGGTGATGTGTGGCCAAACCACGTGGTGGTAGAAGAGCCGCTTGGCTGGGGTCACGCGGTGCAGCAATGGCGGACAAGCTGGCGGTGGCAGTGTTAGTGGCTGCGGCGGCGAGGCACTGCTCACAATGCTCTACAGGCGAAGCCCACCTGCACATCTCCCCGTCACAGTGCTCATCCCGACACGGTCCACTCTCTCTCCGGCTGCTGATGGCGGTGCTGCTGCCTCGAGTGGACAGATCAAGGGGCTGGGGTTCGTCTACCGCTCCCACGCGGGGACTGTCATTCGTGATATCTGTTAAAGCTTCACCATAAGTTGTTGATTCGTAGCCGTCCGCGTCTATAGAGTTGGCAGCACCGTCTAGTAAGTAAGCACATCCGCTCTCTGTTAGTTCCCCATGAACGCCTCCTCTTGCCCGTGACATGGGAGCACATTCCGCCTGTGACTGCCTGCGTGGCTTGTGCCGGGGCCGAGCCTCGGGGGAAGGAGGCCCTTGAGCAATCGGCCCCGTCATCTCATGCAAGGTGTTGTCAAATATCTCTTGAAACGTGTCCTTATTGAGCAGGGCCCATCGCTCATTGGCCTTGATTGACCTCTCGCCGATGCACTTCATGCCGGCCTTGGACGCTTGATAGGCGGCATGCACAGCCGCGGCGTAATACGGGTACAGGTACGCAGGGTGGCCTGCGTAGAGGGCTGGGTCGTACAGGGGCACGAGGCACGGGACGGTGTCCCCTCGGGGGGTATTGGGGTGTGGGGCGGGAGGTTGCCACTCCACCACATCAGGCATACTACACGTTGTTACCGCCAGCGTGAACGTCAACGTTTAGCACGTCAATGCCGTGACATCTTCCTACAAATCTGCAAATACAGAAGACAAAGTGGCAAATTAAATAAAATGTATTTAAGTACAAATATATATATATATATAAATATATATACACACATATGTGATAAAGATACAGATTATAAAAACACTAGCAGAAAAGCTTTATACTTCTAATTATAGACATATATTCGGACAAAAGTGTAAAAAGAAAATTGCATGAATATTTAAACATGTCGTGTGGGCGAAGCAGGCTGTGAAATAGGACGCGGTTGAGTGATGATGCAACACGTTGGCATGTATAAAAGCCCTCAATTTGTCACTGTCGTTCTTTACTCTGAGCAAACCAAATATATGTCCATATATACATTTATATCAATACATTTATCAAACATATATTACTAATCCTACCATAAAACATGATTGTTTACTTGTCTCTTATTCAATATTTAGCAAGAGAGAGGGAGAGAGGTAGGGAGAGAGAGAGAGGAAGATTTGGAAAGAGAAGAGAGGGAAAGAACAAATGAAAGGATCTTAGAGAGAGGGTGAAATAAAGAGAGGGGGAGAAAGGTGGAGATAAAGAAAGATAGTTAAGAGAGAGGGAAAGAGAGGGAGAGAGGGAGAGAGAGAGAGGGAGGGAGAGAGAGAGAGGGAGAGATATAGAGAGGGAGAGAGAGAGGTTGATATAAAGAGAGGAGGGAGAAAGAGGGAGTAAAGAAGGATAGGTAAGAGAGAAAGAGATAGGTAGAGAGAGGGTTTAAGAGAGAGCGTGAGTTAAAGAGAAGGGGGAGAGATATGGATATACAGCGCTATGAACAGACTTGTCTGGTATCAGCGCTATACAAATTTTATTATTATTATTATTATTATTATCTATATAGAGATGGTGGCGGAAGTGCATGACCTAAGTCGCTGCTCTGTCATGGTGATTAGCACTAAGTTTGGCTTGGCACCTCCCGTGCCGCCTTGCCTTGCCACATGTTGAGAGACTCTATGACTCAGGTTGAGGCACCTTCCAGGAATCACAGCTGGCAGTCATAGACACTGGTCAGGTATACACCACTACCACGCTCGCTCTGCCTGTGTCATCCGTGCACCCTATTCTAGTCTCGTTCATATCACGTGGCACCGTAAAACAATGAGTAATGGTGACAGAGACTTCATTTATAAATAAACTAATCCATGACACTTGTTTCACTTGACACTCACTCAGACTAATCTTATCTTCATATGTAAACCCTATTAGTATACGATGTAACTGATATCCTATATACAATGAGTGTAAGGCGTAGGAGTGCTTATTTAATGCTGGAAATATTGGATAAGTTTTAAATCTCCTTGATATCTACCTTAACACTGGCTTCATCAAACTTAAATTCCAAATTATTCCCCCATTAAACTGTATGTGGTTGAGTCTTAATGGCAATTCTGCTTAGGAGATGGTGTAACACTCTGGTTGTAACTTTATAGATTTTCTATTTTAGTTGAAACACCATAAGCGTGACCAAACAATCCAAGCCTATTTCAACCCCATCTGGACCATACAGTTACTTTAAATAAAAACACACTTGATGGGGAAACGATTCTGAAGTCAAGTGCAATATGATATTTGTGATCGATGTTTGTGCAAAACGAACTGGACTCGGGAATGTTAAGTCTTAAATAGGGTCGATGACTTAAAATATTTCACAATCCTTTAATATGTGAAAGTATGTGTTTGTGGGTATAGTGGATTACCTATGATCAGCCTTACTTATATATATTATATATATTATATGTATATAAATACACATGGAGTGGGGCCAGCGAGTGCCTCCCACACCTGAACACATAAACCGATGTCTAAGTCTGCACTGCACCTTACAGCCAAGGGACATCTGGCATCGGCCTTGTCTGTCTTTGTCAAAATATGTAGAAATCGCTTTATTATGCATAGTTATGACAAACACGCAATTTCCATCCTTTATGTGGCATCGTATTCCATTCAAAGGGAATATGTACACCAATTAGAATTGTAAATGAAACGGTATTTTAATGTTTAATAATAATAATTTAATAATATCGATGTCGTTATATATTTTATTCCATGAATGTGTTTGGTCATTGCGTGACCTGAAAGCACTTGGTAAAGTGTGGCCTTCAGATTTGTGGGCACACCATATTGGTCATATTTGATATGTGTGTCTACATGCTGCCAACGTTCCTCCCCTCCCACTCTCCCCATACACCGCTCAGTGTATGTTGTGTCAATATTTACTCTCCCCCACTCAAGCACAAACCGCAAGGTGTGGTCTCCGGAGCTCTGACGTCATTGCCGTGCATATGTGTGTGCTAGGAAACGTCCAAATATTTTCAGCTAAACGCCATACATTTGAACGCGTCAATCTTTGTTAAATCTTGATGTTTAATCACTTCTTTTTGGAATTTTTATCAGTTTTGGTAAAATCCAACAGTCTTTTGTTTACCTTGTAGGCGTTAAGCTAATTATATCCGTGTGTCATCATGATCATATCACAAACCAAAATTAAAATATCTTGTTTTAAATATCATCCTTTATTAAAATCTGGTGTAATAGATTTATTTAGGAAATTGACAAACAGAGTTGCTCAATTTAAAATGCACGAAGGCCGTAATTTATCTGACCCAATCGTAACCCAGAAGTGCAAAACAATAATTTCATCAATTTTTCATGCTAATTCGCTTGGAAAACAGTGCTGTGTACCAAAAAGAAATGAATGAACTTAACACACGGGACCTGTGCCAAAAACTGCTACTGCCCCCGGTGCGGATAAAACCTTATATATGCTGCAACATGTGACAAAAAGTATAACGTTAAAACTGAATCAACGATCCTCACGCTGTCTCCTTCAAATAAACATTCCCATTTCAATTTTTGATTAAATCAGGCAGATTTATGTGTATAAACCATATATATTGGAATGATACTTACATCATTATTCTTGCATGCATATCTGTGTCCACCAAAGACACTTGAATAAAGTTATTCCAAACAAATGATAGCCCCGATGTTATGAGGTTGTGTGCATCTTTTCAAAGTGTGGGTATAATAAGTATGCGCCAAGTTGTGGAAGTGTGAAGCGCTGTGATCTGGTGGTCATGGAAGTCTTCCAGTGTGCCTCAGTGCTCCATTGGCCATGGCCTATATAACTGGCATCATCCAATGAAGGGATAATCCTTCCCTCATTAATAATAAACGTGTCTCAGTCCAATACTGTAACCCTATTGGTCCTGCATGTGCACGGAATGACATCGGCCAAACTTTTTATATGATTAAAAATCTATAATTGAGAATAGCTGTGTTCAGCATGAGTGCCGTGCACACTTTACAAGCTGAAACGTTTGCATCTGTGCTTTTATGTGCAAGAATTGATCATTGATATTATTACAAGCATATGTATCAAGGGTTTTGTAGTATTGTAGTGGTTGTTGTAATCAAGGTGAACTGAGAGTTTGCATGTCTCGCGAGAAATCTATTCATAGATGGGCATCCAGGTACGCACACCAACCGCTACTACTACTAGCTGCTACTACTACGCAGGGCATGCAAGCGTGCACACATCTCCATCAAGTCTGCCTGCGTATCACCACCACCTGCCGGCCAGCCTGCATCACTCCCCACACCGCGCATTCCCCAATATTGTATTCCTTTAAACATGTTGAATTATTAAACCGGGATAAAGCAATATCATAGATCTGTTTTATTTCATTCATTTTGTAAAGATTGTATAATGATAACTTTGCAGACAGCAGATAGTTATCCAGCATTCGCCTCCATCTTGAGACAAGCTGATTGCTCAAGGGTGACTGAGAGGAATAGAAATCGATAAAGGTAAGATGCAGGCACTGAATAATAGAGACTACAATGATGGCACTTGTCACTCTCCACCTGACAACGAGACAAACAAACTCTATCTGACTGACCTCATAAAACACTCACACTGACTTCTATAAAAAAATGATCCAATTCCATCGCATCTGCGATACAAGTAAGATCATCTTATTGAAAAGCATACCACCCTTCCGTGCTCAATTATTCTTTAGGTGATAATGTACTTTGAGCACTGTGAGCATACGCAGTTTTGTGTATGCATAATAAAGATATGCCTGAGAGGTACAATAAATAGGTTTATTGCTCTCAGGATATACTATTTTTAATGCCAATTGAAACTTTTTTTGAACGTGGAAAAATGCCAATATTTACTCCTTTTTTAAAGTCAAAATCTCTCAGTCAGAAAAATACTTAAGGTGGGGAGGATTTACACCTTTCTGAAGAAATTATATATATATTATATATGTGTGTGTGTGTGTATGTGTGTATGTATGTTTTAATGTTTCCATTAATGATAAGTCTAGATGATCCCAGCAGCCTCATCTCAAGCGGGATGCTGTACGCCCGCCGGGCAAGTTCTATTTATAGCCCACACCCTTCATCCGCATCCCCATCACTTCCGTGACAGAGATAAGTCATCCACATCTGCTTAAGGGACTCTTTATAAGGAACTATCACCACCACGATAGCAATATGCTAACTTGTCAATCCATTTATCTAAGTTTATGGTATAATTTAAGCACAAATCAAAAATGTGAATATAATGCTCACCCTTGACTGTACTTTTCTGGAGGTATACTATACAGTAAAATATCCTTTATGGAATTTCCTCCTTGTGTCACCAGGTTAGGTTTTATTGTGACAATCCTTTCCCTATTTATACACTTGGCAGTGCTGTATTTTTGTTCATGGTTGTCATTCTAATAATCGCTGATGAAATTGTGTACCAACATCCAGGCAAGACAATAAACTTCTCCAGATTTGTTAATAGCTGTGTTCGGTGTGAAGCAAATGCGACCCACATTTTATAATATCCTGATAATGTAGAACGACATGTTGTGACTATTTGTTGGCAGAGATTGTCTCTGTCGTCTGCTCCCTTCACAACATATCTATGTGTGGTCCTTGTCCCAACAGTGTGTCTGTATATCTATTCCGGTTGG
Source organism: Amphiduros pacificus (assembly GCA_949316495.1). Classification (NCBI taxonomy): domain Eukaryota; kingdom Metazoa; phylum Annelida; class Polychaeta; order Phyllodocida; family Hesionidae; genus Amphiduros; species Amphiduros pacificus. The sequence continues at coordinate 41,288,008 of OX439003.1, read as the reverse complement.
CCACATGAGGCTCAGCCCCCATAAACTCTCGCGGTTTCTCGGTGGTCTTCCGTTTCATTCACTCATCAAGTCACACACACTACAAGCAGTACAGCTGTTTTATTGGACCCCGATACTGTCCGTGCCAGACCTGATATTAAAACTGGACTAGACTCTCTATGTGTTCATTGCAGCCAATGGAATTTCCGTTGCTGTTATGGGCGTTGTTGCAGTGTTCAATCAAACAAATTTGAATTTATTAGGGGCAATTATGCTCTCAAGGACGAGTCAAGCAAATTGTCTTTAGAGAGTAAGTTGTCTGTCCTGGGCGCTACAAGGTGAGCTGGCAGTGAAGCGTGACCTGGCCACATATCACACCACGCTTGTGTGAATTCCCCCTCCACAGTTCTGTCTATGTGTTGGCGGATATGATCCACGAGGGAAACACTTCCTGGAACACGCTCCTGAAGGAGCACCACCCGGCGGCAAAGCATGATAGTCTCCCCGTCCCAACCCAATCCCTCCCGCCCCCCGCCCACCACGACACACTCCCTATCCCTGGAGAATCTTACCCTACCCACCTCACTTAAAAACCTTCATTATTAAATAAAAAATGTTGTTTTTATTTATGACAGGGTTTGACATTGATGGCTTTTTAGGGTACTTGTGCTGGTTTTGTTTTTTTCTTCCTTCGGCTGGGGGAGTGGGATTGAAGTTATCAGTTGTGGTTTAATCTACCCATCGTCTAGACAATGTAATGGTTTTATGTTCAGTGGCCTGACCAGTCATTATTGGTCAGAAGTGAGTCAATTCCAAGAATTCTTGAAATTGCAGGTCACTTTTGTCGCTATGCCAAATCATAAAAAACATCAATTAAGGCGGATATGTTTCTATTTCTCGTGAAACCTAGATATAATGTCTAACTGATAAAAATCACTTCCAACATACTTTCATTAGCAGCATTCTATAATTGCGTCAGTGTGACGTAGTTCATGTAATATAAGAACAAGTATGTGGATGGGTGTATTGTTGAGACACATCCTGCCGGGAACTTGTTAGCGCTCCACTTTTTATCCTTTTCCTCTTGTTACAACGCTCTTGTTGACAGTCTAGCGCCGACCGTCACGTTGGCGTTATGAGCGTGAAATATGAAATAATATAGTTTGGTATTCATTCCACATCAACCTTGACTACAGATTCACTGATATCTTTCCCAGCCAGATCAGAGACCCTGATGCAAATATAAGCGAGGTTTGGTACAGCAAGAATACATCTAACATCCGTGTTGTGTTATACACAAACAACATCATCAACCACTCTCCTCTACTTCATCACCCCAATTATATCTACATAACCTGGATTTTTTTTCAGCCCTCCCGCTGGTTTTTCACGGAGAAGGCTACTATTCTTGAGCTGATCCTGACCCTGCTTATGATATGTAGCAAACATTTGTAAACATACAAACACTGCCTGGCTGTTGCCCTGTAGCGTTACATCCGTTTCTTTTCTTTGTGGATTCTTTGTGGATCTGTATTGAAATCGTTTATCCTGTTATCATCTTTGTTGTCTGATTAAGAAAATATATCTGAGTAAAATCGCATTACACCTGGTACAAGTTTCAGGTCAGCAGTTGTCTTCAAATGAATTGCGATATTTCAAAGCTAACTGTTTTTACTATGGGAAAATCAAATATAATTTATGGAGTAAGTGAATAAAGGTATTTTGAGGGCTCATCCTGGTGGCGGGAATCAAACCCTCATTATCCCAGTGCAACTACAGGGCATCACCCTACCAACCGCCACGCAACATTGTCATATATCCACTCACAGGTGGAAATTTATGACACCAAAAACTATAGGAGAAAGAGTCAAAATTGAGATGTGAATTCAAATAGATTTGACGCACTTTATTTAGGTTCCATCCTCTTTACTGGGAATTTATTGAATTGAATTCACCAAGTTAAGTGCAATTTGAGGTTCAACATGCTTTGAATTATTGATGTTTCAGGCGACTTTCAAAATCGTATATGTTTGATCTGTGGAGCTAAATGCGAGAGTTTGAAGCGGGCAAGCTGTATTACATAATGGAGGTATGTTCTTAATGCGCTGTTGAGCAATATTAGTATGAAGGGATGATGCACTGAGAGACAAAGAGAGTAGACTTGGGAGGCTGAAGAGGAGAAGGGTGATGGAGAGATGTGAGATGGGTACATTATCCAACCAACCAGGATGTAATACTCTTTGTTCTGTCACCAACTCACCCTTCACCAACCAACATCCAGCATCGCCCAGTCACCACCATCACATCATCATTCACCACTGAAAGAGAAAGAAGTCCCATCTGTGTGGACCTAAAGACACTTGTTACATTAACTGTTTGCTTATTAAACCAAAAAACCTTGTTGCGACAAGGAACTGTCAGCTCCTATATAACCTGGTGCTACCGAGTGCATTTGCGATATTTTACTACATATCCTATTTGTGTTATCTTCATATTTGACAACATGGCATTTCATTATCTCATCCACAGCTGTTTTATTTTGCGTAATACGCCATAATATTGCAATAAAACGTTCATTATTGGGATGTACTATGTGTTATATGACACATGCATATTACATACAACATGACATGATTCGCATTGCCTTCCCTACTCTCACTAAAATAATCAGATGCGCTTATAATATCAAATATTTAGGTGCTAATCTGATTTCTGTCAGTGCAATAATGCCGTGATAAATCGAGCATCATTTGTAACCATATATAATAACAAAGACAGGATTTCATGCAATTCTGCGAAAGGACATCATGGTTCCATGATCTGCTTTCACACCAGCAGAATAATTAATGCAAGCAGAATGACATCATTTATGTGTAGTTTGCCATGGAAATAGCATCATGGTTCTGACCTTGATATTGTACACACCTTGTACATATTGTACATACATGGTTATATAGTCTGCCCTCATAAAAATAATATAACATCATGGTTCTAATGTCTGCCTTTATGCAGGTTATGATACATCATGGTTGTATAGACTTCCTGCATGCAGGTAACGATACTTCATATGTCGTCTACCTTTATACAGGTTATGACACATCATGGTTATATAGACTTCTTGCATGCAGGTAATGATACTTCATATTTCGTCTACCTTTATGCAGGTTATGATATCATGTTTATATAGACTTCCTGCATGCAGGTAATGATACTTCATATGTCGTCTACTTGTATGCAGGTTATGATACATCATGGTTGTATAGACTTCCTGCATGCAGGTAACGATACTTCATATGTCGTCTACCTTTATACAGGTTATGACACATCATGGTTATAAAGACTTCTTGCATGCAGGTAATGATACTTCATATTTCGTCTACCTTTATGCAGGTTATGATATCATGTTTATATAGACTTCCTGCATGCAGGTAATGATACTTCATATGTCGTCTACCTTTATGCAGGTTATGATATCATGTTTATATAGACTTCCTGCATGCAGGTAATGATACTTCATATGTCGTCTACCTTTATGCAGGTTATGATACATCATGGTTCTCCAGTCTACCATCAGGTAATGATGCAGTAATGGTACTTCATGGTTATGTAGTCTACGTTTATGCAGGTAATGATACATAATGGTTCTCTAGTCTACCTTATATGAGGTAATGATATGTCCTGGTTCTCTAGTCTACCTTATTTGAGGTAGTGATATGTCATGGTTCTCTGGTTTACCTTCATGCAGGTAAATGTCCAATGGAAACAAAGATTCATACTTAGATTGTCTGCCTTTACTAATTTGGATAAACTTATGGTAGTCTGCTTTCATTCGAGGTTATTGGATACTTGCATACAAGACGAACTTGGTATAATATGGATAAACAGATTGAGTGTATATATGGAGAGGTGATAACAATTGTGTTCAATAATCCACCCATATGTATATATTGTACAAATACTACATAAACACATGTAGTATTGATTATATAGAGGGTCTACCTGGATTCGAGAAAGGGTAGGGTTCCAAGGTGAAATGGTCTATACCTGTATTTGAAGATAGGGTAGGGTAATTCCATGGTCTGCCTGTGAAGCAAAATAGTATACGAAGACAGGTGAGAATGATTGAAAAAGGCTAGAATGCCTGAAAATCAGTGATACTATTTACCAGATGAATGCGTGTGAGTAGAGAACCCCCTTTGGTATCTGTTGTGTTTTGGTTGTCTGACTAAGTGCTTTGACCCCGGACCATTATCGGTTAGATAAAACTTTATCGGCACAAAATATGCTAATGTGCACACTCCAAACAGAATGAAATGGCCCGCAACACTTTGTTTGGATGTATCAGAGCGCGAGCTAATGTCCAAAGTCAGCTGCAAGTCGGGGGAAAAGATGCATACACCTGGATCATAAAGGTGAATATAAAACCAAATCACTTCCTGGTAAATATAGTGATTAGGGCCATTAACGTGTTTCTATTGCCGTGATGGGTTTCACCCCATAGTGTTGGTGTCAGGTCTACCCTTGTCCATCAGTCAAAGGTGGGCCCTCCTACTTAGCCACTCTCCGTGCAGCGCATTTGAAAGCATGCAAATCTCACAAATAGACACTAAAATGAATATACTTCGGGGTTGACATTCCATGTGTATCCTCTATTTTATCGTGGTCCGTTCTTTGAAAGGGCGTTAGCACCAAACCTGGCTAGTCAAATCGTCAATACCGTCAGGTGGTAAACATACAAGACTGCAGCGTGCAAACTTTGTTGTGCATTTTTTTTGCATCATGCATCATGGCAATACCTCAATACCTCTATGAGGTATTGATCATGGTCATAGCACGACCTTGTCCTCCACCAGAGGGATCTCCCCATTCATTACATATCACACCCTTGTATCACATCGGAGGGATCTCCCCATTCATTATGGTCATATCACGCCCTTGTATCACATCGGGGGGACATGCCCATTCATTAAGGTCATATCACGCCCTTATTCTCCACCAGAAGGATCTACTATCCATTCATTAGGGTCATATCACGCCCTTGTATCACATCAGAGGGATCTACCCATTCATTAGGGTCATGTCACGCCCCTATCCTCCATCAGAGGGATCTACCCATTCATTAGGGTCATGTCACGCCCCTATCCTCCATCAGAGGGATCTACCCATTCATTAAGGTCATGTCACGCCCTTATCCTCCATCGGAGGGATCTACCCATTCATTAAGGTCATGTCACGCCTTTATCCTCCATCGGAGGGATCTACCCATTCATTAAGGTCATGTCACGCCCTTATCCTCCACCAGAGAGATCTATCCATTCATTAAGGTCATGTCACGCCCTTATCCTCCACCAGAAGGATCTACGACCCATTTATTGTGGTCATATCACGCAGCAAGTAACTTACTTATCTCAATTAAGATCCATAATGAATTAACATGATATACTATACTCAAGTTATTTGTTATACATGATATGACCTCAAGACAACATCTAATATGCATGAAAGATACAATATCAAATCATATTATGATTGCATTACATGTATAGAGTTCACAGAATAGATCCTAACAGGATGCTGAGGCCCTCATCAATCAAGCCCCCTGTACCATTAAGTTCAAGGTTCAAGGTCACAATGTGAAGCTCACAAAGACATAAGTCCTGGTTGACAGTTATAGAGATTTGATAGATTATTATGCGTCTGGTACATAAATTACCTTATCTGTATTCGCAACAATAATTCTTTCAATATGGAGTGAATAATGCATGAATGTATTAGTTATTCATTTTTTTTGTATTCAGATTTTTTCCCAGTTATGAATATATAGAGGAAAATTATTTTTCATTCGATTGTTATATATGTGAGATAAAAAACTGTCCAGTCAAAGAAATGCAATTACAGCTGTCTCGTAAGTGGCCAGAGCGACATCAGTCGCCAGCGTTGACACCACGTCTGTATAGATTAATACTAATTAGTTTATTAGTTTAATATACACAGATAGTTACGGAATATGGTTTGCTACTTTCTTGTAAACTTAATCTATGTTCCTTTTTTCTTATAATCCACGAATCCATGTCCTTAACTTTTCTAATAATAAATGAATCACTGTCCTTATATCTTTCCTATAAATCACGATTCTGTTTCTTTAATACCTCTAATAAAATCATGAATCAAAGTCTTTAATCTTTATTATTAATGAATATTCTGTGCCATTATTCTCTCTCATTTAGTAAGATCAAAAGATATGTCTCATTCCGTGTCAGACCCTTCAGAGAATTTGAGGCATTTCTCTACCAAATTCCAGCCGCTATGTTTTGAGTGCTCTCACAGCTTGGTTATTCCTATCACAAATAATTTTCCTGCAAACACATAACATGCGAATGCTCTCGTGATGATGCCAGATTCAACTTTTATATCTCCCACACTGATTCTATACCAAATACGAGAGTCAATGTTGGGTATCTTATCTAAAGATAATAACACGTCATACTTTTTTTTAATATTGAAGAAATTTTACTCAAAGCAATTTTGAATGTTGCATGTTACCAAAAATCATGGCACGTGAATACGAGGATAAAACCATTTATTTTATTTTTTTAAAGATTTCCGGTTCCTTAGAGTGATATACATCTATGAAATTACCCGTGGACAAAATGATCTCCTGATATAAATGTGAATTGGTATGTTCTATTTTGACATTGATGACGCGCAGAGCAAACACAAGTAAACTTCCAAAGAGGATATAGACAATTACCGTACTGAAGCAAAGTCTGGGCAAACAAACACTGGTTGAGTACGCATAGAATAAATTTTGCGGTGACTGCTGAGTTTGATGTGTAGACCTGTTCACACCTATGTACTTAATGATACACGCCGATAGCTATATTGGTGAACACTGAGTCACGGCGCTTACACTCAAAGTGTAAACAGTGACATTTGGAGATGAGACCAGGCTCTTGATATCTAATCACCACAGACTGACTGACCGCGTGTATAAGGGCTGTCCAAATACTGTGGCAAACGTAGTAGGTTCTGAAGGTATTTCCGTAGCAATGCATAGCATTACCGCCTGCATTAGAATATATATATATATATATATATATATATATATAGAGAGAGAGAGAGAGAGAGAGAGAGAGAGAGAGAGAGAGAGAGAGAGAGAGAGAGAGAGAGAGAGAGAGAGAGAGAGAGAGAGGGACTGTATGGTTTATTGCATAGTTCGCATTTGAATGATTGTAGTTGCAGCTTAGATAGCATAGCCATCTCTTGAGTCTTGTGCTTTAATGTGCTTTGCCCAAGAGATACCCATCTGCTTCGTACACGAGATGCCCATACATCCCATTCAGAACATTTGGAAAAGTGTATGATGATATTTCCTCATCAAAATTACCCTCCATAGCAGGACTTCTCTCTCATATCAGTCCAGCCACCAAAGCTATAAATGTGCGCACAGAATCGAGCGCAAGTCATTAGTATTCAGAAAAATCTGGCTGTCAACACATTGGTGAATGAATATAAATAGATTTATTTCGTACTGCCAGTTGTACTGATTAGTCTGTGTATGTGCCAGTTTACAGTTGGTCAATTCAGATTTGATCTTATTTTTTGGAGCCAGGCAATTATTTATGACTCGGGAATTTCCAAACTTTTAATGAGATCAAAACCAGGGCAATGACTGCAGAGGTAGTAATTGAATACTACCTGTGTATTCCAGAGTACATCAAAATATGCAACCAATAAAATAAGTATTATCAAATATTGCAACACACCATTGTAATATTGATGGATGGCTTCTGAACTTCAGATATTAATCTTTGAATGTATCAGCGAAAAGAATGCAGGAAATGTTTTGACCTAAAGTTATATTTATCCAGAAACTTCTAGGCATGCCTATTATGAGTTTAAAAACTCATGGTTCCTGTCAAAAGTAAACAACTTCATTATGATGTCATAACACTCATTCTGAGCATGTCCAGTTGAGGCTAAAAAGCACATTATTCCTGTTCAAAAAGTAAATAAGTCTCATTTTGATGTTATTGAAATCTCAAAAGAAGTCAATTAGACTCACCCAAACAGGAAAATATTGTCAAACGTGCGATGGTGCTGGTCATCCCAGAATGTCTCACCCATCTCAACTCATTGCCGACAGAGACTTCCCAGTCTGGTAAGGTTAAATGTGGGGCAGATCAATGGTTGGAATATATATATATATATATATATATATATATATATATATATATATATATATATATATATATATATATATATATATATATATATATATATATATATATATATATATATATATATATATATATATATATATATATTTAGAAGCTGGTACAGATATGAGGTACTGGAAGTATCTTTGTCAGACCTCATTATGGGATACCATCTCATACCTTAATGTGTGTAACAAGAGAGTGCCATCTGGTGTTAATAATGAATTTATTTTACATACCCCACAAAACTAACGTTCATATCAATGGCGCTAATGCCATTATCCACCACCAGGGCACTTATTACTAACTTTGACACTAGATGGCAGTGATTTATATAGTTATGGCCTGGTTGTATAAATATGCTTCTCAGACATGTTTCAAAAAGGCCTTGTACAGGTTACTTATGTAACTGTGACTAAGCAGCTGCACTATGAAGAGTGGGGTATTTTATATGCCTCACAGTACGTCAATGCCCCACAAGACAGGTCTGAGATTGGTAAAAACCCCATATCTGATACAATCTCTTTCTATATATATATATATATATATATATATATATATATATATATATATATATATATATATATATATATATATATATATATATATATATATATATATATATATATATATATATATATATATATATATATATATATATATATATATATATATATATATATATATATATATAATTTATATATGTATATATGTATATATATATATATGTATATATGTATGTATATATATATACATATATGGATATATATATACTTAGTCATGTCTTATTCAGTAAATATTTTCCAAATACATTCACATTTCAAATCCAATGTTATCCAGTTGAGTTCTAGATAAAGGAAACAAAATTATGATGCTCAAACAGAAATATAACTGGTTTGCAACATCCCAACTTGGCTTCATGAGGAACACTCTCAGTATACTCCTAATTTATGATCAGAACACTGGCGACATCTATAGCTTCATCGGGAGAAGAAATGTTCAAAGTTCTGGCCAATAGTGACTGGAACTCAAGAAACACATTTCAACCACTTAAGTTTTCACATTCAAAAGTGCAAAGCATTTGTAGTTAAACTTGTTGTGCAAAGAAAATCTACATACCTGTGATATTTGCACTTAAATTTATTCATGTACTACAAGTAAGTTAGCACCTAGAATTCAAGAGCAGATATCCTGAGTGCGCTCCCAGGTCTGAACTCGCCGTCCGGGAACACATTATTATGTACGTGAAAAACAAGCGCTGAATCTGTTCAAAATGCACCAATCATTAGCATGAAAATGACAGGAGCTGTGAGTGATAAATAGTCAAAGGCTCATTCATTATTGACAAGTTTAGATGGAATGAGTCTGCCCCTTCGCGATCTCCTCTTGTTTCATCCCGGCATGCACCGCCACACTGAGTGACCACCCAGCCCCCGGACGCGCATGACTGGACAACATGCATACTGCATGCACTGTGACAGCTTATTCGATATTGTGGAACTTTTTTCATGTGAGAATAAAAATGATAAATGAACTGAAACTCCAGGTAAACAGTGCTTTAATGTTGAGCTGCACCAAGCACCCGCAGTATTCCATCAATTATCCATGAAGCGGACATTAATATCCCACCCTGTAAACACTCTGCTATGCCTATATATGGCTCTTTCTTGGGAAAGCATCAATTTTATGGAACATGTATCCGTGCACCTAATGTTTTACTGTATGATAAATGATTAACAACAAAACTAAAAGATGATTATGTTATATGATATTTATAAATATATTATTGAAGTTAGTATGCCTTTGATTTTAAAAAAAATAAGTGTTGAAAACAATTTGTAAGCAGCAACACATTTGTGTGTTTTTCTGATTTTCAAAATATGTACAATTCTAATCTTATAGTTTGATCAGGATTATATTATTTCGTCCCTGGATGATTTTGAACTTATTTTTAGTATAATCCAAAAACTGGCCGAATATCCGTATTACAGGGATGGTTAAAAATAAATGAAAAAACCCAGGGAAATCAGATATGCAAATAGAAACTGAGACATGAAAAACAAGAAATAAAAATATAATAAAAATTCCATTTTCAAAACCAAAACAAAATCAAAGGTATATTGATCCCCTGCACGTAGGTATATCTGACTTGGAAGTACTTGGAAGTGTTTGTTCAGCCCTCATTCCAACCCACTTCTCGTCTCCCCAGACGTGATTCTCGTTAGGATTGCCATTTGGTGAATCTTGACACCAGGAGGCAGTAAACATCTGCTTGTTTTACAGCAACATCTGAAGAGTCCAACTGCACAAATGTGAGCTGATGTCAAATAAATGGGCGATCATAAACGCTGGTAATCGCCAGCATTCTCGGAGCTCTGAACTGACATGACCTTGATGAAGAGAACCCCATGTGTTATATTTCAAAACATGCACAACAATTTTGAAATCAAATAGTAATCAAATTCTAGCAATTCCAACAGCTAATGACTATATATTTATTTTTTGTATTGATTTATGTCCCAAAAACATATATTACCAAAGCCATATCTTCAAAACTGTACCGAACTAACCCAAAACAAATTACAAGGATATCAAAAGTGTTCCCACTTAGAATGATTGATATCCTTATTAACAGAAAAGTCTGTCTCATTTAAATCATTCGATTGTCACATGGGGGAGGATACACAGAATAATTAACACGCCACAAATGGAATAGTACTGCACTCAAAAACCTCTTGCTCTCCCTAACTACTTTTTCTGAAAAGGCATAATTTACATTTTAACATTATTTTCTTTTTGTGTCAGTGTCCCACCAACTCTTCTATTTCTTCAGCCAGTTCTATTTCTTCAGAACAGTTCCAGATATGTATTGGATCAGCCCTAAGTAAGATTGTTATCTCAGTTTTAATGATTCAGGCTTAATATAAATCAGGTATTCGGGTACAATGCATGATGCAAAATATAATGAGTGCATCAGATAATGGCTGCTTATTGTATTAAATCATATCTACTAGCGATGTCCACTCCCACACACGTTATGGATTGTCAATTAATAGAAAAAGAACATCGTGTTTGACAATTCTACCATGCCACCATATGGTTAAAATAACTTCCCTTGTTGTGGTTATTTCTATTTTAGTTAAAAGGCATTTTCCGTTCGTCATCAAGGCCAGAACCGTCCTGACCTTGGTGACATACGGAAGATGCCTTTTAACTAAATTAAAATGATAGACATATAAGGCAGTCGGCATGAACATATACGTTATAAGCTTTGATTTAGTATGCCTGAATGAGGTTTTGTGGTTTATATGTTATGGTTTATGGCATGTAATGTCATGGTTTGGGATATCTTATTTTCATGGTTATTCAATAAACGTACACAGGCAGAACATGCTTTGATATTTGCGATGTTGAGGCAAGATGAATTTGCTCTGCGAATCACCACCAGTCACACGCGACATCTGGTGGCAGTAATTTCTCGCTTCACCAACCCCACCTAGTGGCTAAATTCCACCGCGATTGAACCGCATCAATTGTTTTGAACGAAGGTAAATTAATCAGAATAAAATAAACCTGAAAATATTTTAGCAATTATAACCAAGACTTCGAAATTACATCTACAGTTATCTGTCACTATACTCATTTATAATAGTAATCTATAAACTAAAGTAATGCAAACAATAAACTGATCTTGCACATTATTTTTCAGTATCATGTTATACCAATCAAGGCGTGTCTCGAATATTTCACATCTATTTACTCAGTCCAACTGCTTTATGTTCTTATCCAGATACTCATTGTTTCTGCTTTAAGGGATGACCAATTAATCAGAATGGGGGCGATGAGAAAATTGGCCAGGACATTGTCATGTTCTCTCTCATGCCATGATGTTGACTGGATATCTGTCCACTCCCTTTTGCTAGGGACTTGAAAAGGTTTGGTTCCAATGAAAGATATGTCTCTAATCTTCGAGAACAATTTGGCATTGAGCCTCAAGGACAAGCTTCTTTCTTACCCGATATTGCCTATTTTGGCCACGGGCCGTGGCGCAGTTGGTTAGGGCGCCAGCTTATTAGCACCAGTTCCTCTGTGGTGATCCAAAGGTCGTGGGTTCGAACCCCGGCCATGTCGAGATTGAACTCATGATACAATTTCCCACATGAGCTGAGGCCTGTGCCAAAGGGTTAACCCGTTGTCCTTGTAAATCTGTGACCGGGTGAGTTGTCATGTCAAGGACCTGCGACATGACAATTCAGTGAGGCAGCGCTATATCTGCTACAAGTAGGTCTCATCACGAAATAACTGAAATAATGTTGAAAGTGATGTAAAACCCCAAACAAACAAACAAACAGACAAATGTTAATACTATTACAGCACGGAATATCATGGTAATGATTAATCTCAAATAAACAGCAATTGCCTTTGTAATTATAAGCCATAACAATTTTGTGAGTAAATCATTATACATTTTTGACCTTGAAATGAACAGAGTACGCACAAACGGCTGCATGTGAGAAACCTGCGCAGGCTTCTTGGACCAGGAATAAAATGGAGGGAGGCATTATTTATTTCTTTTTTAAAGGTTTTAGACTTTTTGCGTTTCTTTACTCAAAATTGGACAAGGGTTTATGATGTCATATATTGTCAAAATTCTACTTTTACAGTTGAAACCCGGATATGATTTATAATATGGTCTTACTTCTATAAGAAAACAAGCCTTTTCCCTGGTCTAACAGCTGTGGGTATTTTAGAGCATAAATACGACACCACCAAACTGACAAACTTTATTTTGTTCCTTAATTTTACCAAATGAAACTCAATATAAGTAAGACATTATTGATTAATTTACGTTTGATGAGACTTTTGAAGAGTGAGGCATCTGTTCTCATGGCAGATTGAGGGAGAAGTGATTATAAATGTTCAATAAACCTGTAATGGCCTCATGTTTGTAGAAATAAATACAACTATCCCTTTGTACTGGTTCATTTGATGGAAGATCTTGTTATTATGAAGCACACATCATGCAAAGCCAATGAGGAGGGACTGGCGCGTCTGCAACAAGCTATAAACTGGATCTTTTGTTTGTAAAGATGGAATGAAAACAAGCTGGACATAATTGAAGACGCACTTAAACTCCGCCGACCCATTAACAAAGATATTATAGCCTTGCCCGTGTGCATATAACATATCTGTTAAGTGTGAAATTATTATTTGGAAATGATTTCCCAATGGCTTTTCCGACATACAAGTATATGTGACTTGTTCCAATACAAGGATGGTGGTATGCGCATATTACATTAATAATCCCAGAATGACCAAGGTGAACGCCCAGTTGGATGTTAATACGCCCTTTTCAGAAGGTTACGAGAAACATAATAATATGTACAAATGTTGTATTTTGAGTGGCTCATTTTTCATCATTTTTTATCAGATGGCTTTTTACACTTGAGGTGTTGGCTATTCTGCATTCATAAAATGATGATGTACTGTTCTAATCATATTATCTGTACCGCCAACAGCAATCAGTCCGACTACATAGAACAAGGCCATCGTGTGTGAAATTAAGAATGTTTGCACTTGTAAAGCTGAACCCCTTTGTGAATATGTGAATCTGTATTCATGTTATACATTCTGTCTGATATTGGAAGGCCCTCATAGTAAACCAATCTTTAAATTTATTGACTCCCTGAATATATATATATACATATATCGGTGAAGCATATAAAATATAACATTAACTTAAAAAAGATTGAAATGAGCATCTTACTGCACAAAAGCTAGGCACATCACACATATGGATCATTGCTGTTTTCTTCTACTAAACCTGCACATGAGGTGTATCACATGCTGTTTATTGTTGTTTATTCTACTAATACAAGATACACCACATACAATATTCTATTGTTTTCTTCCACTGCACACAAGGTGTGTCACATACAGATACATGTTGTCTTTGACTGCACATAAGGTATACTGCATGAAGACACTGCACATAAAATGTACTGCATGGAGATCATTGTTATTAACTCCCACTGCACATAAAATGTACTGCATGAATATCATGTTATTTACTCCCACTGCACAAGGTGTACTGCATGAATATCATTGTTATTAACTCCCACTGCACATAAAATGTACTGCATGAATATCATGTTATTTACTCCCACTGCACAAGGTGTACTGCATGAATATCATTGTTATTAACTCCCACTGCACAAGGTGTACTGCATGAATATCATTGCTATTAACTCCCACTGCACAAGGTGTGCTGCATGAATATCATTGCTATTAACTCCCACTGCACAAGGTGTACTGCATGAATATCATGTTATTAACTCCCACTGCACAAGGTGTACTGCATGAATATCATGTTATTTACTCCCACTGCACAAGGTGTACTGCATGAATATCATTGCTATTAACTCCCACTGCACAAGGTGTACTGCATGAATATCATGTTATTAACTCCCACTGCACAAGGTGTACTGCATGAATATCATGTTATTTACTCCCACTGCACAAGGTGTACTTCATGAATATCATGTTATTTACTCCCACTACACATGGTGTACTGCATGAATATCATGTTATTTACTCCCACTGCACAAGGTGTGCTGCATGATTATCATGTTATTAACTCCCACTGCACAAGGTGTACTTCATGAATATCATGTTATTTACTCCCACTGCACAAGGTGTACTTCATGATTATCATGTTATTTACTCCCACTACACAAGGTGTACTGCATGAATATCATGTTATTTACTCCCACTACACAAGGTGTACTGCATGAATATCATGTTATTAACTCCCACTGCACAAGGTGTACTTCATGAATATCATGTTATTTACTCCCACTGCACAAGGTGTACTTCATGAATATCATGTTATTTACTCCTACTACACAAGGTGTACTGCATGAATATCATTGCTATTAACTCCCACTGCACAAGGTGTACTGCATGAATATCATGTTATTTACTCCCACTGCACAAGGTGTGCTGCATGAATATCATGTTATTTACCCCCACTGCACAAGGTGTGCTGCATGAATATCATGTTATTTACTCCCACTGCACAAGGTGTACTGCATGAATATCATGTTATTTACTCCCACTGCACAAGGTGTACTGCATGAATATCATGTTATTTACTCCCACTGCACAAGGTGTGCTGCATGAATATCATGTTATTTACCCCCACTGCACAAGGTGTGCTGCATGAATATCATGTTATTTACTCCCACTGCACAAGGTGTACTGCATGAATATCATGTTATTTACTCCCACTGCACAAGGTGTACTGCATGAATATCATGTTATTTACTCCCACTGCACAAGGTGTACTGCATTAAAACCATTATTACTTTATTCGATTGCACATGGGTGCCAGATACACATATTAATGTTGTTTTCTTCCATTACAAAAGGCGTACTGCATAAAGATCATTGTTTTTTTTTCTTCCAATGCTCACAAGGTGCATCACATCTAAATTATTATTTTTCTTTTCCTAAATTACACCGTATAACATACATGTAGACAATTGTTTTTTCAGTGCACATAATGTTTATTTTCGTTCTCTTTTGTTGAATATTTCATTTACCACATACTTGTTTTTTTTCTACTGGATATGAAGTGCACCACATACAGATTTTTATAAAGAAGGAAATGCATTTTTGTCCTGGACAAAAAAGCTAAATTGTGTTTTCGACATACACTTTTACCAGACGCGAAACAGCCTCTTTGTGGGCAGAGACATAATTAAAGTACTGAAACCACAAAGGAACATTTATTGGTATGTACCTGAGAAAGACAGAGGCATGAAAAGGCAGTAGCGGACCAGGGCCGCAAACACAAGCAGTGACTTGTAAATGTCACAGACTAGGTCCTTCTTTATCGATATGCCTTTTGCAGTGCATTGCATATATGCAATCTTAAACAATATGATCACGGGCCACTAAAAAAAGAGTGAGCTTGTGCATAGGAAAGTTCTGCAGTTTACTGAGCTGGCAAGAGGTGTACACTAAGTATAAAGATGTTTGTGGCACTTTGCATGCAGAGTGCAGGTGATTGTATGTGTGTGTGTGTGTGATTGTGTGTGTGTCTGCACCATCAGAGTGCTGTGTCTAGGTTTGTTGGGAGATGACAGAGCGGTGCTGCAGACAAGCGACTACACACATGCAGACTCCGTGTCTGCTCCACCTATAATCCTGGGATTAACCCACTATGTGCAACATAATCCCTTTTACAACTATATATGCGGTGTCTGCAGATTCTTTTCTTGTTGTGAAAGTCTTGCCCCTTTTCTGTTTGAAACGGACTACTTCTACTATCTACGTGGGAGTGTAAGTCAAAATTGGTTTATATGGCTATTTCAATCAAATAAGCCAAATCGTCACAATACAAAAACTAAATCTCTACTGATGTAAAATAACTATAATGGTAATGAGATGGCTGGGGACAAATTATTTAATTACATAATAATGGCACTCAAGAGATATTTTATATGCACTGTGAATAGCCTCGTGTCTCTGATCAAAACAACTGCACTCATACCAACAATATGACACGAGTTTGATGAGTTGCTTGATGCTTTTTTCTTGCTTTTTATAGCATAATATATTCAGGATCAAACTGTTTTGAAACGTGAACTTAGATTGGCAACACTAATCAATTAATAAAGTGCACCTGGCTGAAGTGATATAATCTCTTGCCAGTGGCGTCACCAAATAAAATAATATACAAATACATAAATCGTATTAGATCGATAAAACTTTAAGTACTGCTATCACTTATTGCATTCCAATCATCTTTTTTGCAGATGAATATAAACTAATTGTCGGATAACAACCACGCAGTGATGACAATATAACAAACAGCGATAATCTAAGTTTGCCTCTCCAATCAATTCATCACATATAATGACTCCGATAAATGTTTCTTATCTACAAAAGCGTACCTCCTTTTAGGCACCAAAGATGTTGGCATCGAAAACGTTAACTTTGGTTGTAAGTCTCAATCATAAATAAAGGCTGACATTTTGGTTTGGAGCTGCTGGTGGTGGCAGCAGAATCAGACACAGGCACAGATGACAAGTAAGCTGTAACCCAGATACGAATGACCCCTTCTTCTTCACCCAGTTATTCGTGACCCTTCCCTGATACTGGAGAATCCTCCATTCAATCAAAGGGCACATCATTGCTTCCGTAGAGAAACCATCGTAATGTTTATGTGTTAAATCTATGAAGCTGGGGAGAGCCACGGGGGTGTTACTATTTTCTATTTTTTTAGTTGATGAAATTCACCTGATTTAAGTTTTCTATTAAAAGACTTTTTACTATCACTTTCAATCACAATACTGTATGAACAAATATCACATAATGAAATATATCCCATTTCAATGCGCTTCAATGGATTAAATTCTTGATAAATACACTTGTAGTGTCGATAAGGTTGATAGCGGTGAGGTCGGCGAAGCTCAGCGTTGCAATGCGTGCTCCATGCGTGGCGGGTCGCCTCGGGTTGCCGTGTCGTGGTGGGGAGGGATAGGGAGGGGGGATAGGGGGTCGTCCAGTGCCATCACACACTCCAGCAGCAGCAGCAACCTCGTCAGAACACGCCTTCCTGTGCCCAGCCCTCTCCATTCACCTCACCTCAGGACAACCTGCCAAGTTGTCATGACAACGAACCAAAAGGCCTGCTCTAAGAGATAATTTTGGAATGGTTTCAAATCCTGGCAAGGGCTTGGGCCCGGAAAATAGAGTAACTCTGCTATTGCCGTAATGCGTCACGCCAACCCTTCCAGACACGTAACAGTATAATTACCCTTCTGCTTTCTGATAAAAAAATTCCGCCGCGTATCACCATGGCAACCCAGCAACATTCTGACATACCCATTGCGTCACAACACGGTCACACTCAGGGTTCAGTTATATATATATATATATATATATATATATATATATATATATATATATATATATATATATATATATATATATATATATATATATATATATATATATATATATACTATTGCATGCATTGACATGTATGCATAGCCATAAACAAATCACGCTGACTCATCACACACGTTATTACTATACTCCCCCACCCATGACAATGTAAAGAATACAATGCAAACCATATGCATTAAATCAACTCGTCCTAATATACACGCAAATTACTGAGTAGCCGCGCCTCGGTGCGTGGACATTGTTTGACAAAGGTATTATGCCTTGTGATACAAGGAGGCGCTCCTCCATATTGAGATACCATTAAGTAAACTATAATTTGAGTTAACCATAGCATCTCTCATTTGTTGCCTGGCCTTATCAGGTCAGCATTATCATCATCATCATCATCGTCGCATTTACATATATACATATATGGCAGCCTGGAATGCACCCAACCGCTTGATGAGGTATATGCATCAGGCACGCGTGTCAAACAGACATACACACTTTCCCAGGGACGAACGTGCACACGTCACGCAATGTGGACCATAATACGACACAGTTCCTTATGCCCTTGATCGCCTTCAAGGTCAACTTGCTTTTAATGCATAGGTGTTGTCTTAAGCGATCGGGTTTTTTTTATTGATGTGTGCATAGTAAATGAATCTGTTGTTCTCGAATGACCAAGAACGTTTCATTTTTTTTTCTGGTGAACAAGGACAAATCTATATATGGAAAAAGACACGTAATTCTTGTCTTGCGCGCACATACTATTTGTCCCACTGAATTAACATATGTGAAATGTCTATAACTGAAGAACGCATGCCTCTAATTACCTGTAGTTAACTATAAGATTCTATCGAGCTATTATTACGATGTCTGCTGAGAATTTTCTCTGACACAAAAATCCCTGTTCTCGATTTATACTGGATGTCACATTAAAGTTATAAAAGTTCAGAGGGAAAGCCAGAAAATGACGTGTTATGTTAGCGCGACTCAATCAGGAAGTTGCATGCATGTTCCCCCGAGTATTCATCTCCCACAAAATAGTGTCTTCTCAAATGTAGAGATGACACCTCTGGCCTCCACAAAGAAAACATCGTACCTTTTATCAGATGCCTGGAAGTATATTTACAGCTTCTCCCTTTAGAAATAAAGGGAGTGGGCAAAATATCATGACAAACTTACATAAAAATAGTACCACAAGAGGAAAGTGAAAAGACATCACACAACACGATTTAATATATTCAAAAGAGTTATATGTCAATAAAATCGCAGGTGATTAAGACAGGACAAGGTCAGCTGATTGTTTGCAAAGTAATCGGAAATTGTATTCTAGATTTCCAATAAGACATGCACAATGTTGCGTGTGATTGTTACATAAGGGATATTACATTTAATATTAAAATAAGGCAGATATTTTTAAAAAGCAGATCGGACAATTATGAGTGATAAAAGGTAGATAATATTTGTACTGCGCTTTTCTTTGCCAAGAAGACGGCAGATGTTGATTGTCTGTCTTTGATGACCTTAGTCGATCTAGAAATGGCATGCTTCGCCGAGACTGGTGACCTGATCAGGTCACACTAAATGACAATCGTTGCCAAGGGAGATTATGTATGGAGAGCTGCGCGCAACATAACTGTTTACTGCCCCTCTACCGACTGCCTAAACGCTGTCGTTGGTTGGCGAATAATGCTTGTCGTGAACATGGGTAGGTCAATAGCGATAGTTATACAGAAAAGCCAATTTCATGAGAAGACATTTTGCCAATATGTGTAGCAGTGCCACTGATGTTATTGTATGTCGGTAGGCTTGGTTGGCTCAATTCCCTATCGCTAATACCTGGACATTTCAACCACATCAAATATCAGCAGTCATCTGTGTCTCATTAGCCTTCTAAAGTTAACACATCCGGGCACCTGGGAGTACCTACGGGGTCCACACACACTATTTCAACTGGTCTCCCACTCACTCGCATTTTGCTAATTAAATTTAACCTTGCCTCGTGTTTCAAGTGTTGCCAAAATACGTAGGTTGGCAGTTCGTATACGTGCAAGTGCAACTTCAGCCTGTATCCAAACTTTATGACCATCACTCACTTCTCAGATACACCTGACCCTGCTGGCACAGGCTTTCATCTTTTGTCCTTTTATGAAAAACGCAGCAGGCCAGGTCCATGTTATGATGTCACGCACTGCATTACCATGTTTTATGCAACCTCTGACTGTACACAAACACAGAGATCGGACAGCAGAGCAACATGAAGCTTGCCCTCAGAAAATGGCAATGTAAAATGTGCATGGCCCTGAACGGATAGTAGCTTAACGAGGGCAAAAAAACCCAACCGAACCGTTCATTCATTGAAATAGAACTAAAGCCTGTTTGCAGAGTCATCAAAATGTCATATTGTCATGCAGCAATCAACCAAAAGCTGAAATGGCAAATAGCCGCACTCAAAAATAGTTACGACACGCATACGAAGTGGGTTTCGGTTCTGACTTTATATTCAATGTATTAATGAGAATTTGAAACCCTGATTTTTTTCTATTAAGTAACAATAAATTTTGTGTTTTATTCACCGTATTCACATAAACGAGCAATTTGCTTTCACCAAGAGCTTATTATAACCTTATTTTAGCTCGGTCAACACTATTTATAAAAAAAAATATTACTCATGACCCCATGCATAACGATATTTAGACCTCGGTCTATACAACAAAACATAAACCAAATAAATTATAATATGCAATGCCTTTAAAATTGATAGCATTGTTCCCGGATCAATCTGCTAGGCATGCTGAGAGTTGGTCTTTAACCCGTAGTAAATCCCTTCATATCACGCATCAACTATTGATATTATACATCATATACTATTCACAATACCTCATTCTTGCTGACCCCTATGGCAGTACCAATTATTTATAACGGTTCCTTGTGGGTACGTGGATAACAAAAAAGAAGAAATTCATTATTTCAGATTTTAAAATGGTGCATGGACATTGTGCTCTGTTCAAGATTTGCCTGTGCAGCAGTTTCACAGCTTATGGTGATACAAATCAGTAGATTCCATGCACACTGCTGACTTTATATATATAATCATGAACACACTCCAGTAAAATTATCCCAGACCTCATTATGGGGTACCATCTCATACCTTAATGTGTGTAACAGAAGAGTGCCATCTGGTGTTAATAATGAAATTATTTTACATACCTCACAAATCTAACCTTCATATCAATGGCGCTAATGCCATTATCCACCACCAGAGCACTTATTACTACCTGTGACACTAGATGGCAGTGATTTATATAGATATCGCCTGGTTGTATAAATATGTTTCTCAGACATGTTTGTTCAAAAAGGCCTTGTACAGGTTACTTATGTAACTGTGACTACGCAGCTGCAATATGAAGAGTGGGGTATTTTATATGTCTCACAGTACGTCAATGCCCCACAAGACAGGTCTGAGATTGGTATATGGCCACTGGATCCAAATAAGCTCTTTGAGCAGTCACAATATCCCCCACTGTAGCATATATAGCATCTATAGAGTCAACAAATGCTTGCCACCAAGTCCTTCTATATGATTTATAGAAATCATAATAGAGACTATACAATATAACGTAATGATATGTATGAACCAATGACAAATAATGTTTCTAGTTCAAACTAGTATACACACTCAACAATAGATCAAGAAAAAAACATAATAGCTCAAGATGAGTGATTAGGTTGTTGAAGTGATTTATTACACTTTAATATCCTTGTTTGATATTGAGAGATATAAAAGACAATAAAGAAAGTAAAAAGATGGGCGATTTTATAAGGGGCGAAACCATGTACGGTGATATCCGAAGTCGGTGACCTCTCGCCGCGGATCTGGGTTATACATTTGTACCCAGACGGCAGTGAAAAACAAGCAGCTTGCGGCTCAGTCAGATTGGGCCGCCTTAAAAGGTTTACATAATACAGCCTCAATGAGAAAATGGCGTGTGAAGGTACAAACCGCGCCCCCACCTATCCTCTGACATCACTCTTACAGCGTCCATGTCCTCTCCTTAATGATAAATAAATACATCAACTAAATGATTGTCCAGTGTTTTATCACAACATTGGCTGTGCATACATATCGGTCTACTTATGATAAATTTTAGTTTATGAATAGTGTAGAAGGGTTGATTCTATGGCAAAGTTTAATTGACACTAATGTCCTCGTCGTAGGCAAACCTCGCTGTAGGACTGACTGCACAGTGACAGACCAGAGAACTACAGAAGGATATCATTTCACCCTTTTCAAGTTTTATCCAGGTATGTTCTCAGAGCTCGGGTGTGTCACGTGCGTTTATCCGGCGACCATTCTAAAACTGTAACGCAAGGCAAACTGGCCGCCATTGGGTGAATTCAATGTTGACACTGTGACGTAACGGAGACAAATACTGAAATCCATGCTGACACAGATGTGCAATGAAAACTGACAGACATATGCTGAAATCCATGCTGACACAGTGGTGCAATGAAAATTAATTGATAGACATATGCTGAAATCCATATTGACACAGTGGTGCAATCAGAACTGACAGACGTATGCTGAAATCAATGCTGACACAATGGTGCAATCAAAACTGACAGAAATATGCCGATATCCATGCTGACACAGTGGTGCAACACAGACTGTCAGGTATATACTGAAATCAATGCTGACACTGTGCTGTATTGCAAACTGATAGAAAATGCTGAAATGAACTTACTGAAATTAAATGTGGACACCTTTATGAAATGTAAACTGATAGACGATGAATTTGTATTGCATCAAATCGGGGCATCAAATGTTGGTTGCTGAATAATACTGTGGTGAATGAAGTTGAGAAGTTGGTTTGGTACTGATATATTGTTTTGACGAGAACTGGCAGGCAGCCGCCTCTTTGAAGATGTCGTGATTGATGAAAATACTGATGACATAATTGAGGCTAATGCAAATATATCAATTATCTAATATATATATATATATATATATATATATATATATATATATATATATATATATATATATATATATATATATATATATATATATATATATATATATATATATATATATATATATATATATATATATATATATATATATATATATATATATATATATATATATATATATATATATTGTGTGTATGTGTGTGTATGTATGTGTGTGTGGACTACCTATAGTAATCTGTGTATATTTCATGTCCACCGGGTATCTGCGTATGACATATAGGTGTGCGATGATCTGAGAATGATTAATGTACTTGTTTTTATGTTGCAAAGCATATAATTGTACCTGGTATTACACGTAATACAGATTGGTCTAAAGGTATGCGTGTGAAAGTTAAAGAATGTTTTGAAATAATGAAATAAATGTTGTATCATGGGTGTAAGAAGAAATATGTTTTTGAACAATGAATCGGGGAGAACGAACTCAACAAACAGATGAAGATCAGTATATGGCGTTCATTTCAAGTCCTTAAATGCAACTTTTGTAACTTGCATGGAGATCAACTCCAAAAGTTGATTGTGAAATGTGTTTGTGTACAAATTGCCCAGAATTTTTCCTAATCTGAAAAAATAGAAAATCCATTGAGTCTGCAACTCTGTACTTCCTTTTGCGCCAATACAGAGAGTGGAGCGACTATTTTGAAGCATACTGAAAACTTGCATTTTGATGAGCATTGCATGTGTGGCAGATTGCTGTGATCAATGAAACTATGATGGTGTGCAGTGTTAGTTCTATTATTTTGAGAACACCTATACTGTCTCGATGAACATGATGATGATGAAACGTCCAGTGATGCAGAAAAGGAACACAATGATACAGAAAAGAAATGCAATAATGCTATTCTTACTGACCACACAATGGTTGCCTGGAGACGGCAAGATGAGTTGCACCTTCTTGGTAATGACAACTAGGCTTTCCTGTCCCTGCAATGTGACAGAGAGGATGCTGGTGACAAAATACTACCAGTGCCACCTTTATATCTCGCATGACAACATCTGTGTCGTGCTAACCTATCACTGTTCGTCACCAACCCAGAATTAATTAAAATCGTTTTTGAATCTATAATTAAATCAATAGTATACTTCCTGTTATTAATTGGAAGAAACAATTAATCGAGATTGCTGTACTTTCTGTTATGGTGATTTACGATGGTTTTGTATTTTTGTATTTTTGTTGTTGTTGGTAGGGAGGGAGATAACATTTTAGACTACACATTTTGGAATAAAACCATGTCTTTTTACAAGCTTAAAATCCAATGCTATTTTTTCACTGTTTAATCAAATAAAATCGAATAGAATTATGTTAGCAATTTTATTTTATATTTTATATTAGCGATTGTATTTTCTGAACAGGGAGGGTAAAATATTTCCATAAACATAGGCACTTTTATCAAATCTATACTAGTCATTTTTTTATTATTTTATGATCTGATAATACTCACTGGTATAACTTTAAATATTAAAGTACTATTAGGTTTCATAATTTTATCAATGACTGTAACACACTTCCTGTTATTAATTCAAGTATGCAGATCATTGATAACTTATACATGTTGAGGCGCTGGAGATTGACCTGTTCTGAGCATAAATAGCATCTATGTTTAAAGAAACTTTCAATAGGGTGTATCTATGCATCACCTACCCTATCGATTTATTCGTTGAATGCATCATTGTGGGCAAAAAGTGAAAAAGTCGGTAACAGATGACGTCATGGGTCACGTGATTGGTGCAGAAGACAATAGGTATATTGCGATGGACAATAGTTGCACCGGGTACGGTTAGCCGGATGGAACAAATCACATCGGCTCCATGGATCAATAAATCTATAATATATGATCGATAACACAGCTCACTTACGACTGCCCTGATGATAGTCATGCTGAAATATATTTGCACTGTGTTCATGTATAATATATTAAGTCGTGATACCCAATCACTCCTCGACCAGACAGAATAATACATTATATATATATGTATATATATATCCTAGTTAAATATTTGAATTTATTGCACTTCATATTTTTCTTTATGCTGTGAGCGTCTTATTAGATGTTACAGATATAATCTAATTATAGTTAACACAGCGAGCAAAAATAAAGAAAAGTTTTGATGATAGAGATAAATATAAGGTCCTAATATTTCTGCGATAGAATGTAATACTTTTTTGATGCAATAATATTAAGTGATGCGCAGAGAACGGCTTCTATCAGCTTGAAGTTTCTAATTACATAGGCACAATTCACAAAACCGAAGTGACGGACGCGCTCATCACGTACAATAGAAGAGACAACATTATATAAAGTATTATATATTGCCGTAATACATATATGCGCTTTGGTCCCTTACTCTAGAGAATTAAAATATTTGCAAGGACAAGGCCTCATGGAGTGACACTTGATTGACAGGACATATGTCTATGATTGGACTTCCGGTCTACATAATGTACGGCTTCATGGTCATCCTCCATGCCAACAACCACTACCAATCCGACAATGTCACAGTGTCAAATGGTGTTTTTACAGCACTTTCAGCAACAATATCCATGTCAGGTTGACTTGCAGGCCTCTGAACCAATGTGAAAGAAACACTGTCACCACCTCCTGTCCTCCATTTAAAACATAACTCAGTTTGGCAGATATGCAGTGCTCTACCAACTGTGCTTAAGGGAACGGTCTGTGAAAGTATCTATACATATATCAAATGTCATACATATATGGCACACCCGATAACACGCACTTCACCCCATTTCTCATCAATAGCTCAATAAGGCACAACCATTGGTGACATATGTATATATCTAACATAAGTATTTCATGATTCGTGTTCATTTTCGACAAAGTGATTATTTATGACAATATTTATATATACTTAAATGTCAAGCCCAATTAAATGTCAAGCCCAACTGTCAGTGCAGATTTTGTCATCAAGGTCATTTATATTATTTCAAGCTTAACAATGCATAATCCATTATGTCAATGCTTGTAAACTATATATATATAAGTGCAGTGACATCGCTCAACACATTTAAACCAGTATTTTGTTATCTCTTATAAGTGCGATGGCACGGCTTCACTAAACACACCTAGTTCTGACCAGTAGTTTCTGTCTGAGATAAGAACAAATACAAAAGTGATGTGTAAGTCGAACACTACACACACATAATGAGGGCATGAAGTTGGAATATCGGCAGCCTACTTGTCTAGATTATCAGCGGCCTATTAACCGAGTCGTTTTGTCTGGATGTTTATTGAGGAGTGCTTGTGATGAAATTGTTGGTTGCCTACTCTACTCAGTAGTTTTGGTCCGAGAAGCACAAGTAATCAATATATGTTGTAGTACAACGACATAGTCTTAACTCTGGCTTCTCAAATTTCTGATTTATATTTTGTAATAAAAGTTTGCAGTCAAAAGAGGGTTAAAGGAATTGCATTGATGATTTTTTTTAAAATAGAGTACACGTGGATTGCGTGTGTGTGTGTTTGTGTATGTATGTGTGTGGGTGGGTAGATTAGCCATAACTGAGCTATTGTGTGTGCTCTACTATTATAGCAATTATAACGCATGCGACATCGCCTAGTCATGGAGACGATAACTAATACCTCAGTCACATTTGCGCCGATTTCAGTAAAGATGCCCGGCCGATGGGTATTTTTTACAAAATCGGCAGGCAGTTCAGATTGCCGTACGGGCACCGGGAGATCATCGGCCACAATTGGGCATCTTTAAGACGTCGGCCGGGTCATCGGGAACTTTTAGCTGCCACATAAAAGTTGCCGGCGTTTCCCCGATGTCTTATCAGCAAATATCATCTTAAAGTGCACGGCAGGGTCCCGGCAGTGTCCCGCAGGGACATCGGCAGATTATCTTAGGGCTGCCGGTGGCATCGTGCGGTGAAAATAGGATTATATTTATTTCATGTTTTCATAGACCATCGTCAGATGATCGCACGGGCTCCCTGCGATATATCATAGACGTCTTTAAGATGTCTTTCAGACGTCTGTCAAATGAAACAGACGTCTTTAGGATGTCTTTCAGACGTCTGTCAATGAGACAGACTTCTTTAAGATATCCTGCAGACGTCTGTGTCATTCAGTCTTGCACGTGCCGTGCGGTGCCCTTTAATAATGTGACCACAGCTACGGCATATCTCAGATTGTTGCTTATAAACTTCCCGGCTCCCGGCAGACTGTGAAGTCGGCCGATTGTTACTGCCAAGGCCGGCGCCCGGTGCAAATGTGACTCTCTTTTTAAGCCACTACATGTATGCAGTCCAAGAAGTGACCAGTCATTTAATTATCATGTTAAAAGTAAGAAAGTAAATACCACAAATTCTCTGGGATATCATTCAGTGCTTCATTTCGCGACTAAGGATATTTAAGTACTTTTTATCTGGCTGTGCTGAATAAATATATGTATTTGAGGAAACCAGAACGTTTGTTTTGACCACATGTAGTGTTTCAAGGATCTGTTAGGATAGTAACCACTATTTTATCAAGTTCTTATAAGACAACTTTGATATGTTAATAGAATAAACAAAATAAAGTCATACGCGTACACATTTGAAGATATTATCACACAAATGGAAATGGTGTGTTGTGGTATATACATACGTGAGTGAAGCCCATTCTCAGGTTTGTTTAAGACACACATATCAGAAGTCTTCAATCGGGACTTATTGCCTATCACCAGATTAGCTGGTGGATCTTTGTTTTATAGGATTTTATGCCACGTTCAACATTATTTCAGTTATACCATGACGAGACCTACTTGTAGCAAATACAGTGCTGCCAGTCTGAATGGTCATGTCACAAGTCCTCGACTTACAAGGATCAATCACAGACCTGTAGGTTTAAAGCTGGCACTGACAGGAATCGAACCCACTACTTTTGGGTCACCACAGAGAAACTATATGGCGGTAATAGGCTTATACTCTAACTAAATGCGCCACGGCACGTTGCTCTGGATATTTCTGTATGCTTTATAACATAAACAAGAATATAAACCACTGTTTCATACAGTCAAGAGTGTCATAGAGCAGCCTCGCTCCTTTGCACAACCATTTGAAAAAAAATTATAAAAAAGCTCTAATATTGCAATCAAAGTTTGCGTGCCAAAATAGCAAATATCGAAAACCTCTATGTGTCAGGTGTTTTTAGGTTTTGACTGGAGCGATCGATCTCATGTCTACGAGTAAGGCATATATCGATATATGAGTGAAGTGTGCCGCCCTGGGGTACGCCGCTGTGCACCCTCCTCGCCCCGCTTCCGGGCAGCGGGCAGGTGGTCCCCTTCAAAGTACCTAGCATCCCAACACCTTCATCACCCGCTGCCTACCTATAGCCAATAATGTTTCAAATAAAGATCGGCAACGTTCCAATACCTCTTCGAAAATTCAATTCAATGTGGAACAATATGCCAATAATGCTTTGCCCTATAAATGGTGTTACATAATTAAGAAAGTTGCTGATCGATACATTTGAATTGAGTACATATGGCGCATGCTACAATCTTAAGATCACATAAGCCAATATAATCACAACACCCCATCAAAGGAAAGTTTATACATCGTGAATGAAAGAGATACCGAGATCAACCTACCTAAATATGGTGATGTATTGTTGTTTAACATGTCATTTCACTTTCATCATAGATGCCTCATCTTCAGCAATTAAATCAGAGATTTGTAGTGAAGTTAGTGGGATGGCTGACGAGGGTTGGTTGGTGAGGGTTGGTTTGTCCTGGCTATGGCCGCCCTGGTTGCGAGATACCGGAGTTTGGTGCACTTCTGCCGGCCACCACCACGAGACTCTACTCAGTCAATGACGCAAGGCGGAGTGTGTACTATCGCCTTCACCTCGTTACGGCGAACCCATCATGTGTGCTTGCCTTCCCTCCACCTGGCGCCACCATCGCCAACCCTCATCCTCATACAACTCAGCCTGCGTATCTACCATGCCTGCATGCGCCCTACGCCTCACTGCCAACTCCCCCCACCCTTCCACCGCTCTTTGGCAATGGGCACGCATCGCACATGCATGGATTAGCCAGATAATCAACTGCATCCATCGTTACTCTGTGCATCATCAGCACCACTAGGATGGATTGAAGTTTTAGCCCCAGGGCCCATGGTTACATGTTCACTGCACCTCTTGCCATATTTACATGCTAACATACTCATAGCTACATCTGTGTCACACCTATCTTCCCGCTTTAAAACAAAATAGCAACACTCAATAATGTTTCAAGCATTCATGAAATCAGACTTTCAAGCACTTTGTACTTGCAGTATATCAATGTTTATAAATTAAATTTGCGATCAAATATCATTACCCATCATATTTCCCCTAAATAAATGTCTGTGTTATTTGATAGTATGCCAGTTTTATTTTACTCAGATCCAAATCATTCACTGAATATTTTGTCAACAAACTTTGGTCAGCTGACCAGTGATCTCGTATCAACGTCTGCTTTACGAACAATTAGACACCTTAAGAGTGGGACACTGGAGTGATTTTGTTTACAGAGCCCTATTTGACCATTAATGTTTGTCTATCGATACAAACCTAATTGTAATACCCTGACAGACCAAATCATGCTTGTACATAGGTGACCACCTAGTGGTAACAAGAGTGCTGCATAGTACTTGGCACTTTCAACAAAACACAAAAAACATGGTAGGAGTATTTTGATTGGATTCATTAAGATTGTTTGTATCACAGTTCCATGACCACATATCATTTAAACATACCCTCTGTAAAACTTCCTGTGACCTCTATGATTTCATGAAAGATTTAAATCATTACCAGATAAGTCTCAATTATAAAATTATCAGATTACAATTGTCAATTTCACATTTATGCATCATTCGCATATGCCTATAAATACACACAGAAAAATAAATCTCAATCCATTAAAAATGATTAAACCTTCACACATGAACTGCATGATTTATTTTCACGAATACATTGATTAATATCCCTCGCCTGTGAATCAGAGCGCAACTATGCAGATATTCATTTATCATATTTTTACATATATTTAGTGAACACTTGAGTCACATCAAATGAATGTAGCTTGAGTCACATCACATGAATGTATCTTGGGTCATATCACATGAATGTAGCTTGAGTCACATCATATAAATGTAGCTTGATTTGTTTGTTTGTTTGTTTGGGGTTTTACATGACTTTCAACATTATTTCAGTCATTTCGTGATGAGACCTACTTGTAGCAGATATAGTGCTGCCTCACTGAATTGTCATGTTACAGGTCCTTGACATGACAACCCCACCCGGTCACAAATTTACTAGGACAACGGGTTAAACCTTAAGGCACGGGCCTCAGCTCATGTGGGAAATTGTATCATGAGTTCAATCCCGGCACGGCCAGGGTTAAAACCCACTACCTTTGGATCACCACAGAGGAACTGGTGCTAATAAGCTGGCGCTCTAACCAACTGCGCCATGGGCCTCAGCTCATGTGGGAAATTGTATCATGAGTTCAATCCTGGCATGACCTGGGTTCGAACCCACGACCTTTGGATCACCACAGATGAACTGGTGCTAATAAGCTGGCGCTCTAACCAACTGCGCCATGGGCCTCAGCTCATGTGGGAAATTGTATCATGAGTTCAATCCTGGCATGACCTGGGTTCGAACCCACGACCTTTGGATCACCACAGATGAACTGGTGCTAATAAGCTGGCGCTCTAACCAACTGCGCCACATGAATGTAGCTTGAATCACATCACATGAATGTAGCTTGAATCACATCACATGAATGTAGCTTGAGTCACATCACATGAATGTAGCTTGAGTTACATCACATGAATGTAGCTTGAGTCACATCACATAAATGTAGCTTGAGTCACATCACATGAATGTAGCTTGGGTCACATCACATGAATGTAGCTTGAGTCACATCACATGAATGTAGCTTGAGTCACATCACATGAATGTAGCTTGGGTCACATCACATGAATGTAGCTTGAGTCACATCACATGAATGTAGCTTTGGTCACATCACATGAATGTAGCTTGAGTCACATCATATAAATGCAGCTTGAGTCACATCATATAAATGTAGCTCGAGTCACATCATATGAATGTAGCTTGAGTCACATCATATAAATGTAGCTTGAGTCACATCACATGAATGTAGCTTGAGTCACATCATATGGATGTAGCTTGAGTCACATCATATAAATGTAGCTTGAGTCACATCATATAAATGTAGCTCGAGTCACATCACATGAATGTAGCTTGAGTCACATCACATGAATGTAGCTTGGGTCACATCACATGAATGTAGCTTGAGTCACATCACATGAATGTAGCTTGGGTCACATCACATGAATGTAGCTTGAGTCACATCACATGAATGTAGCTTGAGTCACATCACATGAATGTAGCTTGAGTCACATCACATGAATGTAGCTTGAGTCACATCACATGAATGTAGCTTGGGTCACATCACATGAATGTAGCTTGAGTCACATCATATAAATGTAGCTTGGGTCACATCACATGAATGTAGCTTGAGTCACATCACATTAATGAAGCTTGAGTCACATCACATTAATGAAGTTTGAGTCACATCACATGAATGTAGCTTGAGTCACATCACATGAATGTAGCTTGAGTCACATCACATGAATGTAGCTTAAGTCACATCACATTAATATAGCTTGAGTCACATCACATAAATGTAGCTTGTGTCACAGCACATGAATGTAGCTTGAGTTACATCACATGAATGTAGCTTGAGTCACATCACATTAATAAAGCTTGAGTCACATCACATTAATGTAGCTTGAGTCACATCACATTAATGTAGCTTGAGTCACATCACATTGATGAAGCTTGAGTCACATCACATAAATGTAGCTTGAGTCACATCACATTAATGAAGCTTGAGTCACATCACATTAATGAAGCTTGAGTCACATCACATGAATGTAGCTTGAGTCACATCACATGAATGTAGCTTGAGTCACATCACATGAATGAAGCTTGAGTCACATCACATGAATGAAGCTTGAGTCACATCACATGAATGAAGCTCGAGTCACATCATACTTGAGTCAAAGCCTGTAATTATTATTGAAGGAATCATGGAAATGAACAGTATCGGACAGAATACGATTCAATTTATGCTAACTGGATAATGACATTGCTTATGTCAACTTTCTAGGTAATAATCTAATTTTAGGGTGTTTGATACCAAAGGGTAAGATACACGGTTTTTAAAAAATGCATTGCTATCTCAGCTTTGAATGGGTTAAATCCTTGAACTATACATTCAACTTTATTTAACTTGAAAAAATTCATTTAAAGAAATGTGGTGCAAGAGTTGTCATACCCTTACTTCATACACGGGAATACTATATACAGATATATGACTGATATATCGTAACATATGTAATTGTACAACATTTTACCATTATATAAATAGATACATGTCCTCCATGACAATTCTTATCACAACTGTACATTACAGATCACCCTCATGAAAAACATTCTCCAGACGTTTTGTCCTCACTATCCATTAAATGTCATCATTACCATAACTGTCAAAACCATATAAAAAAATAAATGTACATATATATTTCACATAGTAAATTTATATAAAATACAAAGATCACTTGTCTGAAAGTTATAATATCATCCTAATATAAAAAGATGTCTTTGATTTATGAGTTATAAAATTTAATCATACCGTTTATCTTTGTTTTTATCTTTGTTTTTATCAAAATCATCTGTCTATTGCCATAGATATGTCTATTAATGTTCATCAAATCATAGAAGAATATCACATACAATCTGTAGTACACGAATTTGTCATCATATTACCATATCTATCTTCCTGGGAGTGTTTAATAATTCCTCTCAATTTTCTTTCAATTCAAAACAATGAATTCCGCCCAATAAGAGGATGGAAGATATTTCTTACTACCCACATTGGTATCCAACAGAATATCGTGTCATATCCAGGTATTTGTTCATTAGAATTTAAAAGTGGTTTTGATCTTGTTTGAAGATCATGGCTCGATTGATCTGAGACCAGTACTTAACAATCACAGGATGCAGCTATGATCATTATTATTGATAATATACATTTGTATTTGAATCATTCTACAAATAAAATCAAATGCTTGTAGATAGGAAGGCTGTCTAAAATCTATTTGATCATGCCCAAACCAAATGCCAAATTTGCTGATTTTCTCAGTTGAATATATATGGATTTTGCCCTATCTGCAGATTATATAAAACAAGGAAAAGTTTTATATCAGTATGTTGGTAATTTAAGGGTTTTCATCTGTCTTCCTATCAAATAAAAATGAAAATGCAGTTAGGTTTGTTTCTAAATCAATAGGATTTTTATCGTAGAATGTTAAGATAAAAAGTGATGTGATACCCTATAGGTAAGATTATATTCAATAACCTTTACACTTATTGCAATCTGTTGAAGATTTGCTCATAATTTACATTGAGTAACATCCGGTTGGCACAAGATAAAACAAAGTTTTAAAGACTTTTATTATCCATTTTCATTGGAAGATTACAGACGTCTTTTTTACAATAGGGAAGTTTCATTAATTAGCATTAGTCTTGAGCAAGCACAGAATGGGCGATTGGATTACTCTGAGTGGTAATAATAATCAATTAATGACATAGAAGGACTCTGACAACACTTAGCTGTGATCCTAGCCTTCATAATTTTACTTGCACATGAAGTTTGGAAGGATTAACATTCTAAAGATCAACTTTTGTTTTGTTTTTAAATTCCCTTATTCCATATATAAATCTTGAAATTTCTGGTCTAATTAAAAGGAATACCATCATTGACGTCGTCATCTACATGTTGCCAGTCTATCTTGATGGTCAGTAACGATGGTTAATGGCTCTGACAAGAGAAATTGCCCCATATATTTACATTTCATCTGTGTTTTAAATATCAAACTTTCCTACTGTTTTGAGCAAGACAAGATATATTTGCCAATCATCAGTCAAATGAACAGCCCATTGTGTAGTTTTTGAATGAGGTAAGGAATGAGAGATCAAAACAAGGTGGTCATTTAAATAACTTTATGATAGCATGTATTCTTGAAAGAAACACTTGACTTCTTGAAAGTGGTTCTGTGACCTACCTTCTTCTATCGGCTGCTAATTTTGTCTGCTCATGTTCGGAGTACACTCCACACAGTGCTGAGAGCCAACCACATGTTAGTGGGGCAACACAGTATACGGCGGATATCGTGTATAGATTGATTAATTAATTACTTCTTATCCTATTATTGATAAGTATTTTTATAAAAAGAACCACACACAGCTTTAAAAGCAAACACATTTGGTTCCTTGTATCAACGACCTATTTAGCGCTGTTTAGCCAATAGTAGGTTATATAGAAGCCTATAACCGAGACTCAATGCCCTACTCTTTTCAGGAATGACTGGGGATCGTTCTTTTGCATTATCACGTTGACATGGTCACACAAACAACCGTTACGGTTTTTGATAGTCGGTGTTGGGATATATAGCTGAAGTGAAAAGCAATTCAGTGGCAAATATACACCTTTATAGGTCATGCAGCTTGCCAAAGACAATCCCAGTGTGATACAACAGCTGATGATCATCCGCAGCCGATGCACCAGGACCGACCTTCTTCTCCTCCACACAAAATCTTACTGCTACTTGCGTGCATTATTTCTTAGCTTTAGTCTTAAAAAGGACAATGGCTTCAACATCTCTTTAAAAAGTCATAGTTTGTTTTCCTATTTGTATCAATGTACAACCTCGTGCTTGTATCAATGTACAATTTTTCTTGTCTAATTTCTTTTACAAAAACATTCAACTTTTCAAACGTATTCACTTTCAATATTTTTAAAGCATTATAAAATTATGATCTAATATCAAACATTTGGAATTATCCCAAACACGCCTTATTTATCATTAGAAATATTATACTTGAAATGGCAAGAAAAAATATGCAGGCAATGCTGAACTGTCGGTGCAATGTGTATGTGCAATAGCCCACCCACATGCAGCACCAACCGAATGATTATATAGCAAAAGATCTGTAGAACATGCAGAATGCTGTCTCTTGTGATCAGACTCGCCAGGCCCTGGTAACAAAGTACTTATGTGACATTCATGATGTATATGGCAGGTCCCTGGACTAGCTGGTCATGATGCAAAATGATGGGTCCCTGGACTAATTGTGGAGGGCACGATGCATAATGATGGATCCCTGGATTAGGTAATGGGACATGATGCATATTGACGGGTCCCTGGACCAGTTGTGGGGGCATAGTGCATTTAATGGATCCCTGGACTAGTTTTGGGGGGCATGATGCATAATGACGGGTCCCTGGACTAGTTGTGGGGGGCATGATGCATTATGATTGATCCCTGGACTAGTTGTGGGGGGGGGGCATGATGCATTATGATGGATCCCTGGACTAGTTGTGGGGGGCATAATGCATTATGATGGATCCCTGGACTAGTTGTGGGGGGGCATGATGCATTATGATGGATCCCTGGACTAGTTGTGGGGGGGCATGATGCATTATGATGGATCCCTGGACTAGTTGTGGGGGGCATAATGCATTATGATGGATCCCTGGACCAGCTGTAGGGGTATGATGTATCACTTGGTTATGGATTCTGATAACATGTCAAAGCGTTCATGAACAGAGTAAAAAGGAACCGAGTACCAAGGCAGATTTGTTGCTTCTTTTCAAACACTTCAGGCCATCTTTGACAATAAGATTTTATTGAGTATTTGAGTTTGCTTTAATATAATATTGATAAATGTAAAACGACTTTCAGAACTCATGTCTCCAGATAATGTTTGGGTGTGTCGTGTGTATTAAAGAAAAAATGTTGAATGAAAATGAATGAATGTTGCTTTGGCAGAATCAGACAAACTGTTTACATCAGGTCTGAAACAGATAGCCGGTTAACAGGATAAGGATAACGTTTGCAGTTACTAATTACTATCCTTACTCCTAGCCGATTAATTCAATGTTTACTGTGCAGTGATAGGTATAGCATGTTGAATACACAATTAAATAATGCACTAAATGTGGGATGATCATCAAGAGTGAATTAATTAGAAAGATCCTTTCATTTTACAAGCATATATCACCTTGTGTATTCTTGCTAATCTCTCACAATGCAGCGATCGCTTCCAGTAAGTCTTTGTGGGAGTTAGAAGCATATGATTCTTTCTTAATCAAGCCATTCCTGTCATTCACATTTATCGCTGGCCTTTTTTTCTTCTCAATCAACACCATAATTATTTCTGCAATTGTAACAGTCTTATTACATCCTTCTCCAAAGAAAGCGATTATATTATAAAAGACTTTAATAATAGGTAGAACGTGGGAGTGATATTTGCAGACAATAAGAGGGAAGACAGCAGGTATGTGGAGGAAGAGGAACAGACTCGGTAAGCCACCAGGAATGTCACATATGTCCACAGTATATTACACACTATTTGATATTATACACCAATATGATCCAAACGTTTTCCCACTCACATGATGATTATTCAAAGACTTAGAGTCTCCTCCATGCATCCATAAGCAGCTGTTCGTTCGTCATATACTCCATGTCATAGGCATATGAATTGCCATACCCCTCATCATTATGTTTGTCTTAAAAGAAAATACACGATTTTTATATTTACTAGTGAGTCTACAATCAGAAACAATTTTTTTAGGCCGAATACCTTTGGCAGCACTAACTTATTTATTTGGTGCCTTGAGGATTTCACTGCTAATCCTTGGAGCAAGAAATAATTTTGGGGACGAGTCCACTTGGACGTAATGCCCTGTTCCTTTCAAAGAGTGACCGAGCCTATTTCTCCTGCATTATCACATATGCATAATAATGCTTAGGTGAGGTAGGAACAAGCAAATGTCAAAATATTCTTACTGATGAAACTAATAAACACGCCCACAGGCAGTGCGACAGGTGGGTTATCTGCAAACAAATAACTTGAGGTACAGAACCCCTTTGAAGCACCAAGTGTCTGATTAATCTGAGTTGTGGATTGTACTTCTAACTAAATATACAATAGTATCAAACTGCACTTGATACAGGGAGATTACTGCGTTTGCTAAGATGCATTATTCATTGAACTATTCTTAGAATGCGCTACAAGTGTAGATCAAACAGAAGCATAAACTTGTGGACAGAACTGAAGGTTGAATCACAGGTCACTTTGTGCAGTGGATGCCAAGTCCCTCTGCCACTCTCCAGGCATCGCCGCTGTTGGTGCTGTGCAAGCCACGTGGGTACAGTACTCTCGCGCGAGCTTGGCATTCTCCCAGGCTGGGTGGTACAGTCCCGATGACGTCACATATTTCTAGCAACATTTGTGCAGAAACGGCGCCAGCGCAGATAATGTATAACGCAAAAGACACAATTTTCAGGAATCATTGGGTACATACTCGACTGTTAACACTGGTGGATTGCCCTTAGTTATGCATTACTGTGGCCTAGACTAAAACCGCAGATTGAACAACAGCGCACGCAATTGCATACAGAGAGACGAATTCGTATTCTTGACATTCTTGCGTGGAACAATGACGTAGAAAATATTTGACATAATAAAAAATGATTATCTTTTATGTCCTTCAAATACTTAAAAGGTAGAATGTTACATGAGGATCATGACATGTAACATTATAATCAAAAGCAAGACATTTGTTGCTGCTTTAATAATGTGCCCATTTTCTACAGAAATCTTTGATCAACTGTTTCCAAACTTTTTTTCCAGCCTTACACAAAGAGAGAACCATTACCATTTCAGGGGAGACGGGATTATGTTGAGATTTCTACAGCCTCTTTCCAATGTCATCCTTTATAAAGCATCACTTTTAAACTCAATAAAAAACAATTATTTCTTAATTTCAGGATGGACGATATTGCATTTTGCACATTGCATCGCATCTCAATATCGAAACATGCTTTTCTTTGTCAAAATATGAAATAACTTCATACATTCTCTTTATACTGTTTTGTAATGGGCCATGTATGTATGTGTGTGTGTGTGTGTGTTTGTGTGTGTGTGTATGTGTATATGCATAATTTCAAGGGTGTTGTGCAATCCGAACCCATTATATTTCACAACCATGCACCTGTTTCGTTTGAAGATGTTTGTTTCCTTAATAGATAAAAGGAGGCCTCCCTATTTCTGACCTTCAATCTCACTTCAAACGCACAAGTGAATAGACAAACCACGTACAATATGAATACTACTCCCCTACAGACACCAGAGAACAGATAATCGGCAGTACAAAGTGTCCTCAGCTAATCCAGGCACCATAGATTATCGATGATCCCATACCGTATATCACCTGTCATATACTTGGCTGCAGTTTAAGAAATGAAATCTTTGGGAACAAGAGAAATATTTGACTTCTCATTGAGAGACTGGATATGATAGAAGTATTTGCTTATTTGGTTCAATTTGGCGAATTTTACTAGTGTATCAGTTATTGGTGCACTCTCTCACTTTGCAGGCCAAAACCTGGTACCTTGCGGTTCACCTGTGTTCATGTTCAAACTTGAGGAAAATTGATTAGAAACATTACACTTGTAATGGGCCATGTATAAACCTGCCAAATATTAGTGCATGTTTTACGTAATATTTTAAAGAGAGGGTGGCCTGGGAAATTTGCAACATAAAAGACGTTTGCATCATTTACTAGCTGTGTTAGTTGTCATCTAACAAACATAACCCCCTGTGAGCCTCTGTTCTACATGACACCCCCCAAAGTAGGAATCAGGGGGCAAGTTTTGTACATTTCCAGGCATCTCTTTCATGCCATCCATTTCAAATATTCCCATTTTATCCCGATTCTTTATGGCAAGAAAGATTCTCATGCGACCAAGGACCACCAATCTTCGCACGCAACTGGCTCGACTTTGGTTAAATTGAAATCTTGCACAATACCTGCATGTGAGGGTGGAGGCTACGACTTGGCACTCACTTCGGGGCAAAGTCTTCCCACACAGGCACAAGAAATTTAATCTTGAACTCAAGTGCCAATTTCTTAGTGAAATCTTTTCAAACTGGGAAAATACACACAGAATGTAAAAAGCGAATGTCAGATGTTGTGTCAGGTGCACAACTACGAGGTTCACTTCCGATTTGTATGCTAAAATCAATTAAGTCACACATGGGGATTTATCATGGCGTAGATCACTGGGATCAGTACCCAAAGTAATTCCAAAGTTAACTTGTTTAAACTTGATTCTTGTCAATTACAGATTGAAGGTGTCAATGGGTTATTAACAAGATTGTAAGTGTTTAGAGGACAGCATATCCCGGGTTAGACAATAAAACTGAGACCTATTATCGCCTGTAACAAAGTAATGAATTAGACTGCAAGGGGTTAAGAGGGAACCCTGCTAAGGAAATGAATTAAATTGCAACGGTTATCAACTGAACTGCAATGGTTAAAATGGTACTGTGCATTTGACTTAAATGTAAGGGTAAAAAGGGTACCTCCGGTTAATTAGTTGAACTAATGAAAATGTTTAAAGGGTGCCTGTATTACGGTAATTGACCTGATTGCATAGGTGAAGGGGGTATGTCAATGGCAATGGCAAATAGGGTAACTGTATCAAAATGATACATGTCAATGGCAAAGGCAAATAGGGTAACTGTATCAAACTGATATATGTCAATGGCAATGACAAATAGGGTAACTGTATCAAACTGATACATGTCAATGGCAATGACAAATAGGGTAACTGTATCAAACTGATACATGTCAATGGCAATGACAAATAGGGTAACGGTATCAAACTGATACATGTCAATGGCAATGGAATATAGGCAAACTGTATCAAACTGATATAGGTTCATGACAATGATAAAGAGGGTAGGAACACCAAACTGATATAGGTAAATGGGAATCGAAGTGAGGGTGGCGGCACAAAACTTATACAGGTAAGGGGCAATCCATTTGATTTTTGTGGGGTGGGGTGGGACAGCAGTACTGGATGAATAATTTTTTTTTCTTTGGTAGGGTGGATGAATAATTTTTTTTTCTGGTGTGGGGTGGGTGAATAAATTTTTTTTCTGGTGTGGGGTGGGTGAATAATTTTTTTTTCTTGTTAACAATCCGTCATTAATTACTGGGCGGGGCAGGACAAAACTACAAAATATAAACCATCTAAAAAACTGGAAGGAGGTGGATGAATAAATTTTTTTTCTTTGGTAGGGTGGATGAATAATTTTTTTTTCTTTGGTAGGGTGAATGAATAATTTTTTTTTCTGGGATGGGGTGGGTGAATAATTTTTTTTTCCAAAATCTCCCACCCCACCCCACAAAAATCAAATGGATCGCCCCTAAATTGAATGGAAAAGAGGGTAACTGCAACAAACGAATGCAGGTCAATGACACTGCGAAATCACGGATTTAATAAGGTTGGTGGCTGACAGAATAATATCGGCTAATGTTAAGCATTAACATAAAAGAGGGTTATTAAGATATCAGGGTAATTAAGATAATAAGCTTGTAAAAAGGGTACCTGTACTTATCAAGACAAATTGCAAGGTTTAATTAAGAGGGTAAATTGCAAAGACCTTATTAAATACAATCTTATGTGAAGAGTGGGCTTTGAGATACTCGACAGAGTTGTATATTATCCTGTGTAACACAGACATCATACTTTGGCCTAAACTGGGCTATTGTATTTTTCTGAGTTTTGTTAGGGTTATGGTTCATTTGAAAGTTTGGTAAGGGCTATGTTTCTTTGTTAGTTTAATAAGGGTCGGTCGGTTTAGTAAAGGCTTTTTGTCGGTTTGGTAAATGTCATTTTTGGTAATTTGACCGCCTTTCCAATTATTGTTTTCAGAGAAGATGTTGACGGTAACCATCCACATTTTCATGCCCTGATGGCCCATACATGATGCATGGGGAGAAAAGCTATATGAACACCTACCACCTCACTTTGCAGTCAACCAATATATCACAATGGTTCGATAAAAGCGGAGGAATATCTATAGAAAATGTTAAAGAATGATAGGAAATAAAAGTGTGATCAAACCCTATCCTGTGGTTTTCTATCAACCTCAGTAACATAGACACTGTATCATTAGGGAGGTCAGTGCATCACAGCATTGCCCTTATAGAGGGAAACGTTTATAATATATTATGTCCAATTAGAGTATGCCTTCCATGTTATTTTAATCTAAATTATATCAAAATGTGTTAATAATAAAATTTTATGCTGATTGCTTACAGTTTCGGAAACGGGGTCGATTCAACACATACGATTCATATCACGGAAATGAGTGAATGATAAAAGTTCAAATGGTATATTACAGTTGAGATGTATATTGGTGTATGTTGGTATCTTCATCTGTCTGTCAAATTGATACATCTTCCCTATCAATCGCAATCTGTTACACTAAGAAGTACCCTTACATGAGATTAATTATTTCATGGTATAACATCGTTAATGCCAATCTTATATCTAAAACATCACAAGTCAGCATGCACTATTAAAAATAAATAGCATGTGATATGGAACCTGTAAAAATGCCCGCGGCAATAATATAGTGCAGCTTATAATAGTGTCAGGTGGCATGACTTAGACGGACACATATATCCAAAGTTTTAGCACTTACTTGCATGCAAAGGTCTCTTTATTTTTACAACTCTATAGTTGAATCTTTCACATGTATCTACACTGAGTTGAATACCCTTAGCATAATCAGCCATAATCCTTGGCTACTGATAGTATTTGTTTGGCAATATCCAGAACCAATAGTCGATAATTTCTAGGGCTAAGCTTCAAGGAATTGTGGTGCTTACCTGACATGCAACTGGCTCTCAGAAGCCTGCCAGAAAAACTGACAACTTTGCCAAATTACATGCTATGTTCTGCAAACTATAGAAATGCCTTTACAGGCAGCAACTACCATATTTTTTCACTTCTCAGAGAATATGTACCAAGCCTTAAATCAAATAATGATTAAATACGTATTAAGGAGTCTTTAGCTATATATGTTATCCTTAAAGACAGACGTTCAGTGGTTATATTCTTAACAACCTTCTCATTCCCAAATTGCACTCGACATGCAAAGTTTGCTGGGTAAACAAATATTTTCCCATTTCTTCACTAACAATAAACGACCATTTTCAAAAGAATCAATTTTGAAAATCAGTTAAAAAGATTCAAACTCTTCATCTGTATTTTATGATAGGTCGCTTAAAGCTAATCTACGTTTTTGTTGCAACGGTCAGACAATGCCAACTCTCCGAGTGAGAAACCGGATGGCGGCCACACGGTGTCACTTGCACGCACCTGGACTCTACCCATACAGGTGGCGACACCTGGGTTTCAGAACTCTATACGTGTACATCAAGTGTCTCAAGTTGGCGAGAAACTCCGTACGTGTTACTCTATATGACAACGCGTATGTGGTAGTACAATATAAAGGTTGATATACATTTAACATAATGGTTCTCTTACCGGCAACAAGGAGAAATGTCTATGATGATTAAGCTAGTCACGTGGTCACACTCAAGCTCATCAACTTATAGATCCGATGATAGTTTGCACAAAACTGCTTACAGAACCAGTGCTGCAAATAGAAAGTCATATATATATATATAACATATGGCCATGTTATGATATCAATTTAAATATTAAAGGTGATATCACGTTATGATACCAATTTCAATATTAAAAGTGTCCAATTTAAAACAAAATGGAAAGACTATACAGTTTAGTCTAATATTGAAGAGAATTAGGTCAGTGATTTCGTTTGCGACAAGCAACGGAAGTGAGGATCAGGGTCACATCTCGAGTGGAACTAGGGAATCATCCAAGTGGAAAAAATGGCGTGCAGCCTTTTTCTAGTTTTCCTGCTTCATGATCGGCCCTGATATTCCATAGGTGTTTGTTAGAAAAAAAGTCAAACATATCAGACATGAGTATGTTTGAAAAACCAAATATACACGTTGTTTCTTTTGTAAATGTTAGCTTTTTCAACCCATTAATTTCATGTTATATTTTTCATATATATATATATATATAAGATACATTAAAACTTGTTCTTAAGAATACGATATATAATAATACGATATATAATAATACGATATACAGTTTATTTCATTAATCAATCTCACTTCATTCCTCTCCCTGTAGTATGTCCCTAATACATTCGCAAGATATTTTAACAGTCTTAAGTTTTCATTAATATTTAAGGATAGGAATTATAAACAGAAAATGAGATATAAGAACAAGCTATTTCCTGATGTATATGGGGCGCATGCTGTGCTGAGTTTATATTGGGAGGCCTGGCAAACACTGCGTTGGTGGGGCCTGTCAGAAACTGTGCCTGTAATGTCAATATGTGATATGTGGCAACGGCACATGTGTTCTA
Source organism: Amphiduros pacificus (assembly GCA_949316495.1). Classification (NCBI taxonomy): domain Eukaryota; kingdom Metazoa; phylum Annelida; class Polychaeta; order Phyllodocida; family Hesionidae; genus Amphiduros; species Amphiduros pacificus. Next base: position 41,244,399 of record OX439003.1, on the reverse strand, counting down.
ATATGACACTCTTATGTAGTTAGTTGAATATACATTTCTTTTCATCATCATAATCTAATTAGTTGTGTTCCTATCGGAAATTATCATTACCATGAAGGTTTAACTGGTTGAATCGCAGTATAAAAAAAAATAGCGAATCAAATTTATAGATAAAAGGTTTATTCAAGGATTGAAATATAAAAAAAAAGGTAATGAACAAGTATATTTGAATAAGAATATGACGAGGAGTCAATGTGAGTAAACGGGAAATTGCACAAATATAAGAATAAAGAGTAATGTTGTATTAAATAAATATGAATGGAAGAGGAAAATGAAAGTGAACAATGTGGAAAGATGAGCTGAATTAAAAACATATTGTCGGTGGAACCAAGAGAATGATTGGAGTATAAAGGGTAAACTAATAGAAGCTGGGCGTAGTGCTTAATCCAAGAGAAAAGGTGGAAGTGGAGAAGCTAATAAAATAATGGATGCAGTAAGTGTGCTGAGAGAAAGATGAAGTGGTAAACTCATATAAAGACAGATTTGTTTGTTTGTTTGGGGTTTTACATCACTTTCAACTTTATTTCAGTCATTTCGTGATGAGACATACTTGTAGCAGATATAGTGCTGCCTCACTGAATTGTCATGTCGCAGGTCCTTGACATGACAACCCACCCGGTCACAGATTTACAAAGACAACAGGTTAACCCTTTCTTATGGGAAATTGAATCATGAGTTCAATCTCGGCATGGCCGAGGATCGAACCCACGACCTTTGGATCACCACAGAGGAACTGGTGCTAGTAAGCTGGCGCTCTAACCAACTGCGCCACGGCCCATGGCTATAAAGACAGATGTTGTGGTGAACTCAGATAAAGACAGATGTAGGTAGAGCCTAGAGAATGCTGGATTCAGGGGCTGAACCGAGAGAGAGATCAATAAAGCGGGGGAACAAGGAGAGATATGAATAAAAGGTGTGAGGAAAGAGAGAGATGATTGAAAAGGGTTAATAAAGAGGGTGAGGAGCAAAGAGAGAGACGAATGAAGAAGTTGAGCAAGGAGAGATAAATAAAAAGGGTGAGCAAATAGAGAGATGCTTGAAAAGGGTGAGCAATGAGAGAGATTAATAAAGAGGGTGGTGAGTAAAGAGAGATAAATAAAGAGGGTGGTGAGCAAAGAGAGATGAATGAAGAGAGGATTGGATAAGAGATTGAGCCAATACTAAGATGGATGTTGAGTGAAGAGAAAGATGGATGCAGAGGTTGAGCTAAGAAATAAATAGTTGGAGTAGGTGAGCTAAGGAAGAGATGAATGTAGAAGTTGAGCAAAGAGAAAGATATGTGTAGAAAGTGAGCCAATAGAGGAGAGAAAAAGTGATTATGTTCTGGGAATGAGAATATTCGGAAAGGTGTAAATAATAACCAAATAATTTAGAACAAAAATGACAAAGGTGCATGTGATTTACAGCATTTGTTGCTACGATTCCCTGGAGTACATCTGGATGAAATAGCTACATAATTATTTAGCAGAAGAGTGCCAATGGTGTGAAAAGTGCATTGTGAGCAGCTCAGAAGGCAATGGAGTGAGTGAAGCTATGCATTAAAAAAGTGAGTAGATCAAAATAAGATAAAGTAAGTTGAGAAAGCAAACTGCCTAAATTCACAAGAGACATCATACTTCATGCTAACAATTAACAAAAGCAATACACACTGCTTCAATGCGACGTCATTGTGTTTCTACCTGAGCAACCACAGATCATTTTTCCCATTGTTCGGGCACACTTATTCTTGTCTGAGATTCCGAAAACAAAAATAAACTAATGGACTGTGCACTTCTAGCTTTATTTCTGTGTAGTGTGAGCAGAGTGGTTGTTTTGCCGAGTTTGCTTGTTCATTGTGGATTTTTTATTGATTCTGTGTTGCTACATAAAGGTCATGGAGCATGCAGACAGTGTAGTTTGGGCACTGCTCTAGGCAAACTCAAGGCAAATCCAGCTTCGGTAGCCTCAACCTTCCAGCTGAGGCAGCCACAACATCGCTGCCACTCCACCACACATATCTGTCTCAATCGACAACGAGGCTCAAAACCCCACTCTTACTTTGCGTGTATGTGCAACCACTTCATCTCAAAAGAATCTCTTCATGGACAAGCAAGTCAGAAGGTAAAAACTAAACTGTCCTATACAGAAGAGCACTTTAGGGATCATTTTCCAATTCAAATTAGATTATTATATTTAAAATGGAACTTTTATGATTGATATATATAAATATATATATATATATATATATATATATATATATATATATATATATATATATATATATATATATATATATATATATATATATATATATTTATATATGTATATATATATATACATATATATATATATATATATATATATATATATATATATTGCATTAAAAATGTTGAATATTTCATAATCACAAAGAAAGTATTTCAAAATATGACACATACAATGATCGGTTGAGGGCCCATAGTATACATGTGACCATTGTGTCGGAAAGCAGCATGTAAAAAAAGATTGCTGCGATTGCGTGACAATGTATCAATCAATATCTGACCTATTTTGTATTGGATAATCTCACCTGATGAATTGAATAATCCCGTTAAACCCACACTAGACTCAAAGCATCGCAAAAATCTCCCATGTGTCGATGTCATCACCAAGTATAGATCTCCCTTTATTGTGTTCAATTCAACAACAAAATAAGAATGGCAAATTGCAGGCAGTTCCTCCAGATAAACATATACAGAAATGCGAACGGTAGTATTGATTGGAGAGCCACATACTAAAATATTGAAAGGCCATTGATGTTTGTAAATGGGAGAGAGACACACAGTGGGTACGCAGAGTTGAGATAAGTAAAAAAGCGTTGGCAGAGGTAAATGATGGTATTAATTGTGAATGTCATAGCATGACATCAGAACACGAGGCTACACCGGAAACAAAAGATAAAGGATCGATATGCAGTCAATTCTCCAGAACATTAATCTTGTTTATAACCGGATCTAGTGTACCTAATGGATAGCAAAAATTACAATCTCATTAAACATGGCCAGAGTCATATAGAGATTTCTAAAATGGGTTTTTTTCAGAAACCAACTGCAACAAATATTTTTTGAGAGCAATCAACTTAAACATTTTGCAAAAGTGAACTTAAGAATCGATTACAGAAGATAGTTTCTTTTAAAATGTTGTGGATATTATGTTTCGACTCAGCAATCATGGTTGGGGGAGACTCCGAGTTACATAAGACAGACCGTGATAAGATTTAGGTACAACAGATTATCTGCATCAAGTGCCCGACCCCAACTTCCTACATATGCAATCCTCCTAAATGCTTTTCACTATCACATTACATGACAAATGAAATGGTGAGAAAGTTCTGACACCGAGGAATACACTGAAGATACTGAACTCGGTTTTACAATTAACTTCATTTCAAAGTGTGCACTAGACCTTTTTGTGGTCTGCATCCTTGCCTTATTAAAATAGCATTTCTTATTTTCGATTATACTTTTTTAAGAAGGTAGAACCCAGTCATGATATCTTTTTCAACAAGCTAAACTAAATAAACTTAAAATATATCTCATTGGCCGATACTATATAACTTTTGTGTTGTTTTTCTTTACAGAAGAGAGACTCCTCGATTCAAGCATATGTGCAAGTGGAGTGTTAAACTATTTCCGTGAAAAACATCCCGACTATTGTTGATAAATATATTCATTGGTCGTACATCACCAGTAATGATGTAATTTGATCAGCTTTGCGTTGTTCAAATGAACAAAATTGGTATTATTATCATGACCTAGCGATGATGTATTTTTCTAAAAGCAAATTCAATATAAATGAATACAAACCTAAAATATATAGAAATAACAAACAGCATTTGGCAGAAAGGCAAATAGCACCTTTGGAGAAAGTAGATTTCAATTGTGATATGTTTCAGAAAATAACCCATTATGAATTATTTCTATTGGTGTAGCTATTGATATATGAAAAATGACTCACACAGAATAGTATCAGGTCTCAAGTGAATGGGGAGGACGAAGTCTATCATCATGCTTTATTTGACTAATTCAATAATTACAACCACAACTGAGAGACAACGTGTGCTCCCCAAGCAGCGGGTGTCTTTCATATTACAGTTGTTGCCAAACAGGTACTGCATGGAGAGTGCTACTTTGTCAGATACAGGTAGCCGGAGCGTAATAATGCGATGAGGTGCCATGATAGAAACATTTGCCGTGAATTATTTGGTTACTTTCCACTAACTTAGCTTTGAAATTCTTAGATGTTTCTCCAATATACAATAAGGCCAGAAGTGGAAAGCATTATTATTATTTTTTAAACCGGTAGGAATATATATATATATCATATACATGAGAATTTCACATTTCTACAGTAGTGCGGTCGTGTCTATGTGATAGTGTTAAACAAAGGTCTTTACTCTTCGCAAAGAGAAGGGCATTGAGTCTCAGGGTCCTATCTAACATGCTTTAGCCCGAAGAGTGTTACAAAGGTCGTAAATACAAACAAATAGTAGGGCGGACGTTTCTCAACATTTGTAGAAAGCTCGTCTCAATTTAAACAATGTTGATTTCTTTTAAATGGCGGCGCTTGGGCGTTGTCAGGAAAGAAAGTAAGTTGGACATCAGATTGTTTTACCCAATGACAATGGGAAAGAAAACTTTTTCTGACCTATTGAGGAAATAAAATGTTGCCAGAATTTTATGAATTTTACTGAATATGTCATATCATTTACTTAAAATGTAACATGTTAATTCTGGGACTTTTGGAATTTGTTTTGAAAGTATTGGAAGCATGACAAATAAATAAATGCTCGCTCTTAAATGTAAATGGAGTCTTTTACATCACAGTAATATAATACATCAATGATAAGAGAATTAAGCCCAAGAAACAAATGAGAAGGATAAAAGACGCTTTGCATGTTACCACAGGATCCGGATGCACGCACAACCTGCATCATGCGCACGCATGCAACATATTGAGCAGCTTTCTCTGAGCAGCCTTATTTGACTCAAGATTTTGAAAAACAATTTCCAAACCTTCTTAACGAGTAGCTCAATGCTTTCATAATGAGTAGCTCATATTTACCACATCTTTGTATCTGTAAGTCAAGATTGAAAAGGGTCACACTTTCATTTTCCCTCTGATTTTGGGAAGAATTCAATGATTAGCTTGGTAATAACGATTATTTGTCGTTTCAGGGAGATTTCCAAAGTGAGGTTGTCTACAAAATTTAAAAAAAATGTTTTCAATTCAAAAAAGTTTTGTGCAGCTAAACTTTAAACAGTGAGATTTTAACTGTAGAAAACCTATCAATGCAGTACATTACTATGGAAAATATCTTTCCTGTAGCATTCTATGTCATTCTATGTCAAAACACTCCAGCGCTGGGTTTCACTGTACAGATAGTCATATATCGCTGTAAATATCAGTGGACTATAAATGGCCTGTATCTATTGGAGAAATCTCTTGCATGCCAGGCTGTAATAATCACAATATATATATATATATATATATATATATATATATATATATATATATATATATATATATATATATATATATATATATATATATTCATAAGTGATCGGGAGTATCTCTATGTGATCTCTTGTGAACCAAGACAACCTTTTGATCTAGTAATAATTGATAGAAATAAAAGACAACTCTCAGATAATACTATGATTGATTGATGTTTGGAAAAAGAACTGATCGGAGAATAAAAGGGTTCTTCCCTATTAAGATCTAACATTTGTGCTTGGTCACATTGAATTTATAATTAACATGCTCATTGCAGCCATAATGTGATTTTGCTGAGAACAATCAGAGTGATTTCATGGTGTTCTACATCAAAGCAACATGCAAAACAAGAGACCTTACCTGGATCATTATAAAAGCCAACCTTAACCCTATATTATCAATATGAGATTTTGATGCCCTAATAGCTCCCTAATTCCAATAATGCCCTTTCTAATTTCAAACAAACTTATATTTTGTTTTTTGTTTGTTTGTTTGTTTGTTTGGGATTATACATCACTTTCAACATTATTTCAGTCATTTCGTGATCAGACCTACTTGTAGCAGATATAGTGCAGATATCGTGCTGCCTCACTGAATCATGTCACAGATCCTTGACATGACAACCCACCCGGTCACAGATTTACAAGGACAACGGGTTAACCCGTATGTGAAATTGTATCAATATATATATATATATATATATATATATATATAAATATATATATATATATATATATATATATATATATATATATATATATATATATATATATATATATATATATATATAGAAGATATGAGGTACTGGAGGTACTTTTGTATGGGGTACCATCTCATACCTTAATGTGTGTAACAGGAGAGTGCCATCTGGTGTTAATAATGAAATTATTTTACATACCTCACAAATTTAACGTTCATATCAATGGCGCTAATGCCATTATCCACCACCAGGGCACTTATTACTACCTGTGACACTAGATGGCAGTAATTTATATAGATATAGCCTGGTTGTATAAATGTGCTTCTCAGACATGTTTGTTCAAAAAGGCCTTGTACAGGTTACTTATGTAACTGTGACTAAGCAGCTGCACTATGAAGAGTGGGGTATTTTATATGCCTCACAGTACGTCAATGCCCCACAAGACAGGTCTGAGATTGGTAAAAACCCCATATCTGATACAATCTCCTTATATATATATATATATATATATATATATATATATATATATATATATATATATATATATATATATATATATATATATATATATATATATATATATATATATATATAGAAGATATGAGGTATATATATATATATATATCGCTCCTTTTAGTACTTGTATTTAGCGCATATATCAATACCGATAAAGGAGTTCCTCACTTGTGAGAAAAATTAATATCGTTTGATTTTTTACCGTGGAAATTTATCAATTAAGAGAGATTTTGTCTTTAATTTAGATCTTCATTCTTTGTGAGCAATATTCAAATGAAAGCCACGCCAAACAAACATATTGTTTAACAACACGTTAAGATACAAACACACAAACGTGTGAAAGTAATTCAGCGTGAAGCGAGAAACAATTTTTCCTGATTGAGGGACCTCAGCTGGAAACTCACAAATTGATTGGCGAAACTTCAAGCACCAGAAGGAAGCCCTTTGAATGGCACAATCAACCATGCCCCTTTACAAAGATATGATCACTCAACTGCCTCCCCTGTAAGACTATCCTATCCCATGCAAGAGACATGACACCTTTTTTAACCTCCGCGAGAGTAACTCATCCCGCCTTATAGCAGAGCCTGTACCCTTAATTTGGCAATGTAAAACAAAAAACAAAATAAACTAAAAACCTAAAAATTCTAAAATTTCCTTTTCCAACATAATTAATAATTTCCAAACTTTACGTTTACTTAATAATATGACGCTTATGGTATCAGATTTAACCGGAAACATTAAAATATTTATCACCCTTATTTTTTAAAGAACTGCCTCGCATTTTTTATCTTAACATATTGTAGCCAAGGGCTAATGATATACATATATCCATCATTTTCCTTCAATTGATATAAAAAAATCTAAAAGCTTAGGTCAACAGGAAATTAGAAACATCACTGTACGGAGAATATCCGAGTAAGAATATATGTTAAATAAAGAAGAATGTGCTAATATACTAAAGAGTTGAGCAAAAATTATATTTTTATATCTGTGGACGACTGCAGATATGTACCAGGCATAACATAATAGTGACGGTGGTTGGTTAGAAGTTCGCATTTTGTGGCCGATTTCTTACTTAATACATAAAATACTGTTAACCAAAGACAAAATGTGATATTGTTGCCTCCCGTGTTTAGGAGGAACATTTGAAGTTTTAATCTTCAAGAATTATGCACATTTTGAAGCTATGACGTGTTATATTGTCACAGCAGTAAAATCCAAGGTATAAAACCATAATAGATAACTATGAAAATCTCTTCATAGTATTGTGAAAAGATGTGCGAATATACAAAAAGACAAACAGGAAAAGTGACAGGAGTGAAACATACCCGCTCTTTATTGGGGACAAGAAATAGATGAACAAATTACAAAAGAAATAATTAATATAGATAGGAAAGAGTTAAGGAATAGATACACTAACAGCATACTTCCCATCACTCAAGACTTGATCAATTGTCATGTTTTTGTATTCACATTATAAGGACGAAATCAAATAATGGACATTTCATCTAAGTGAAATTTAAATTGCAATTTTGATATTCAACATGCATGACTTTATTTTTGTAGAAAACGAATGTGACTTTTAGGACCTTCAGCACATTGGTTTACTCTGCAAATAAATTCAGAATTCAGATTGAACTTGATACTATTTTCAGTATGAAAGTTTGATCAATATTCTCATCGTTCAAGACTTAAAAGACAAAACTGAAGATAGCACTTTGATCTCAATGCATACATATTAATGAAAGATTATCATCTCAGAGAGTTATGTGCAGTATGCACTATATTGACGGTGCATTATGCACTACATTGACACTATATTGATCACCAGACCCCAGTGTCATTTTCAATCACTAGAATCTAGTGAAAAGGTCCAATCACTAAATACTGATGAAATAATTCAACCATCAGATCTGGAGCAAGCGTGACATTATTAGACCTGATAATGCAATTATGCAGTCACTAGATATTTTGGTGGGATACTGCAATTACTAGAGCAGCAGAGCAATCACTAGATTCTAGAGCAGCAGAGCAATCACTAGATTCTAGAGCAGCAGAGCAATCACTAGATTCTAGAGCATCAGATAAATCACTAGATTCTAGAGCAGCAGAACAATCACTAGATTCTAGAGCAGCAGAGCAATCACTAGATTCTAGAGCAGCAGAGCAATCACTAGATTCTACAGCATCAGAGCAATCACTAGATTCTAGAGCATCAGAGCTAGATCCTAGAGCCTAGAGCACTAGATCCTAGAGCATCAGAACAATCACTAGATCATCAGAGCAATCACTAGATTCTAGAGCATCAGAACAATCACTAGATTCAAGAGCAGCAGAGCAATCACTAGATTCTAGAGCATCAGATAAATCACTAGATTCTAGAGCATCAGATAAATCACTAGATCCTAGAACATCAGAACAATCACTAGATCCTACAGCATCAGAGCAATCACTAGATCCTAGAGCATCAGAGCAATCACTAGATCCTAGAACATCAGAACAATCACTAGATTCAAGAGCAGCAGAGCAATCACTAGATTCTAGAGCATCAGAGCAATCACTAGATTCTAGAGCATCAGAACAATCACTAGATTCTAGAGCATCAGAGCAATCACTAGATTCTAGAGCATCAGAGCAATCACTAGATTCTAGAGCACCAGAGCAATCACTAGATTCTAGAGCAGCAGATAAATCACTAGATCCTAGAGCAGCAGAGCAATCACTAGATCCTAGAACATCAGAACAATCACTAGATTCTAGAGCACCAGAGCAATCACTAGATTCTAGAGCATCAGAGCAATCACTAGATTCAAGAGTAGCAGAGCAATCACTAGATTCTAGAGCATCAGAGCAATCACTAGATTCTAGAGCATCAGAACAATCACTAGATTCTAGAGCATCAGAGCAATCACTAGATTCTAGAGCATCAGAGCAATCACTAGATTCTAGAGCACCAGAGCAATCACTAGATTCTAGAGCAGCAGATAAATCACTAGATTCTAGAGCATCAGATAAATCACTAGATCCTACAGCATCAGAGCAATCACTAGATCCTAGAACATCAGAACAATCACTAGATTCAAGAGCAGCAGAGCAATCACTAGATTCTAGAGCATCAGAGCAATCACTAGATTCTAGAGCATCAGAGCAATCACTAGATTCTAGAGCATCAGAGCAATCACTAGATTCTAGAGCATCAGAACAATCACTAGATTCTAGAGCATCAGAGCAATCACTAGATTCTAGAGCATCAGATAAATCACTAGATCCTACAGCATCAGAGCAATCACTAGATCCTAGAACATCAGAACAATCACTAGATTCTAGAGCATCAGAGCAATCACTAGATTCTAGAGCATCAGAGCAATCACTAGATTCTAGAGCACCAGAGCAATCACTAGATTCTAGAGCAGCAGATAAATCACTAGATCCTAGAGCATCAGAGCAATCACTAGATCCTAGAGCATCAGAGCAATCACTAGATTCTAGAGCACCAGAGCAATCACTAGATTCTAGAGCATCAGATAAATCACTAGATCCTACAGCATCAGAGCAATCACTAGATCCTAGAACATCAGAACAATCACTAGATTCAAGAGCAGCAGAGCAATCACTAGATTCTAGAGCATCAGAGCAATCACTAGATTCTAGAGCATCAGAGCAATCACTAGATTCTAGAGCACCAGAGCAATCACTAGATTCTAGAGCATCAGATAAATCACTAGATCCTACAGCATCAGAGCAATCACTAGATCCTAGAACATCAGAACAATCACTAGATTCAAGAGCAGCAGAGCAATCACTAGATCCTAGAGCATCAGAGCAATCACTAGATTCTAGAGCATCAGAGCAATCACTAGATTCTAGAGCATCAGATAAATCACTAGATCCTACAGCATCAGAGCAATCACTAGATCCTAGAACATCAGAACAATCACTAGATTCTAGAGCATCAGAGCAATCACTAGATTCTAGAGCATCAGAGCAATCACTAGATCCTAGAGCATCAGAGCAATCACTAGATTCTAGAGCACCAGAGCAATCACTAGATTCTAGAGCATCAGATAAATCACTAGATCCTACAGCATCAGAGCAATCACTAGATCCTAGAACATCAGAACAATCACTAGATTCTAGAGCATCAGAGCAATCACTAGATCCTAGAGCATCAGAGCAATCACTAGATTCTAGAGCATCAGATAAATCACTAGATCCTACAGCATCAGAGCAATCACTAGATCCTAGAACATCAGAACAATCACTAGATTCAAGAGCATCAGAACAATCACTAGATTCTAGAGCACCAGAGCAATCACTAGATTCTAGAGCATCAGATAAATCACTAGATCCTACAGCATCAGAGCAATCACTAGATCCTAGAACATCAGAACAATCACTAGATTCAAGAGCAGCAGAGCAATCACTAGATCCTAGAGCATCAGAGCAATCACTAGATTCTAGAGCACCAGAGCAATCACTAGATTCTAGAGCATCAGATAAATCACTAGATCCTACAGCATCAGAGCAATCACTAGATCCTAGAACATCAGAACAATCACTAGATTCAAGAGCATCAGAGCAATCACTAGATTCTAGAGCAGCAGAGCAATCACTAGATTCTAGAGCATCAGAGCAATCACTAGATTCTAGAGCATCAGAACAATCACTAGATTCTAGAGCACCAGAGCAATCACTAGATTCTAGAGCATCAGATAAATCACTAGATCCTACAGCATCAGAGCAATCACTAGATCCTAGAACATCAGAACAATCACTAGATTCTAGAGCATCAGAGCAATCACTAGATTCTAGAGCATCAGAGCAATCACTAGATTCTAGAGCACCAGAGCAATCACTAGATTCTAGAGCAGCAGATAAATCACTAGATCCTAGAGCATCAGAGCAATCACTAGATCCTAGAGCATCAGAGCAATCACTAGATTCTAGAGCATCAGAGCTAGATCCTAGAGCCTAGAGCACTAGATCCTAGAGCATCAGAACAATCACTAGATCATGTTTGTTTGGGGTTTTACATCACTTTCAACATTATTTCAGTCATTTCGTGATGAGACCTACTTGTAGCAGATATAGTGCTGCCTCACTGAATTGTCATGTTGCAGGTCCTTGACATGACAACCCACCCGGTCACCACAGAGGAACTGGTGCTAATAAGCTGGCGCTCTAACCAACTGCACCACGGCCCGTGGCCTCACTAGATCATGAGAGCAATCACTATATTCTAGAGCAGCAGAGCAATCACTCGATTCTAGAGCAGCAGAGCAATCACTAGATTCTAGAGCATCAGAGCAATCACTAGATTCTAGAGCAGCAGTTAAATCACTAGATTCTAGAGCATCAGAGCAATCACTAGATCCTAGAGCATCAGAGCAATCACTAGATCCTAGAGCAGCAGAGCAATCACTAGATCCTAGAGCAGCAGATAAATCACAAGATTCTAGAGCAGCAGAGCCATCACTAGATCCTAGAGCAGCAGATAAATCACAAGATTCTAGAGCATCAAAGCAATCACTAGATTCTAGAGCATCAGAGCAATCACTAGATCCTAGAGCATCAGAGCAATCACTAGATCCTAGAGCATCAGAACAATCACTAGATCATCAGAGCAATCACTAGATTCTAGAGCATCAGAGCAATCACTAGATTCTAGAGCAGCAGAGCAATCACTAGATTCTAGAGCAGCAGAGCAATCACTAGATTCTAGAGCATCAGAGCAATCACTAGATTCTAGAGCAGCAGAGCAATCACTAGATCCTAGAGCAGCAGTTCAAACACTAGATCACAGTGCAGCAGTTTAATCACTAGACCTAAATGTGCCTAGATCCTCGTGCAATAATGCAAACACCAGATGGGCAAGAAGGTCTAAGACAACCTGCTCACAAATGTCAGGCCTGCACCCGGGACATCCTCCACAACTGTTCAAATCCACTTCAAAGAAAAAAATGCATGTTGTAAAAAAAAAGACAAAATTGCTTCATGACAACTTACCTCGTGTGTATAAGTTAGAGAATCGATGTCGATTTCACCAGCTGCACAGGAGTAATGAAGAATGTCACGTCAAAGTGCACTTTAACTTGGCAAAGAGTTATAAACCTGTAAGTTATTTCAAAAGGAAACATACCGCTAGCCCGGGATGCCTTTTAAGACACACACACACATATAAATATACATATATATGTATATATGTATATTGCAGGGGGAGCTCCAGGTCCCACTTCAAGAGGGAACCGTGTATTATCCTGGCCACATAAACATATTGAGCCTGAGTTGACAAACTTCACACAGCCTTGTATGCATATGTATACAGGGCGCTGTCCTCATCACCAGATCCCCTATTTAATTTGAGGGCGTGGGATGTGTGTACGAGGCCCGTGCTCTCATCTTGGGAGACCCCCGCGTGGCACATGCTATGCCGGGCAACCGCCTCACCTGACTTCCTTGACACACAAAGTCCATTGCACAATGCACCAATACCGATTCATATGTATTTTCAGAACCCTCCGAATGTACTTAATAATTGACGTTCATGTGCCTATATAAGCGTTTTAGATCTGTTATAATGGAGCTCTCTTACTCTTATGTAGCAACAATACAAATATGCTGATCTGTAACTATGAGATACATTTATACATCGAGCATGTGACTATCCTGCATTACTGAATACATGAATCATGTATATACCAATAATTATATATCACACTTATATTTCAATATGTATCACTCGCATATCTTTATTATACATTTACGCATATATTAACGGAACCCTCTCAACCTTGGGAAATTGAAGAATAACTGGTATGTGTGTGCACACACTCAGTTCAGACATTCATCCTCCCACACCAAATAGTTGCATGGAATGTTGTATGCTATTTTTTTAAATGTTATCAATATTAATTTCCTGAAACGACAACTTCTCCTATTTCATTCATGTGACTTTTTCAATAAAAGCAAAAAGGGTAAAATCTACACCATGGCAAGTAGTGTATGTGTGTAATACGAGTGAGGAGACTTGGGGTGATGTTTAGCTTCTAGCCGTGGGGTGAGTGTGATGTGGGGGATATCGGGTAGGTTACTATCGACCTGGTGTACATAAATTCACTAAGATTAGTTTACTATATTCAAAATGGAACTTTTATGATAGGAGATATAAATATATATATATATATATATATATATATATATATATATATATAATATATATATATATATATATATATATATATATATATATATATATATATATATATATATATATATATATATATATATATATATATATATATATATATATATATATATATATATTCAATTTTAAATTTACTCAAATAGGATTTGTCTCCTCATTAAGGCGTTATTGTATCCCCTACAAGGTGCTCTCTCTGCAATACATTAATCTAGTTTCTATATTAAAACAATAAACATATTTGCTGCATATCGTCAATTAACCCAATTGAATTTATAATATAATAGTCAGACGCAAATATCGTGAAATGTAGATACTAGTACACTCTTCAGCAGCGTATGAAACTTTCTATTTGGAGAGCTAAATCTTTAAGGCGCGTGTCATATTGGAATGGTAAGACGCTAATAAGAACGACGCACAAGCACAATCAACTGGTGGCACAAGAAAGGTACTGTTTCTTTATTTACTGACATTTTACATTTGCCGCAATGGGCTTGATTTTAGTTTGGTAATATCCTTTCCCTGATTAGGGTTCAGCGACATTTTGTACGCGATTGGGATTTTGCTGATGTTTCTTATACGATTTGGATTTAACTGATATTTTTTACATGATTGGAATTTGGCTGATGTCTGTTATATGACTGGGATTTGGCTGATGTCTGTTATATGACTGGAATTTGGCTGATATCTCTTATATGACTGGGATTTGGCTGATGTCTGTTATATGACTGAGATTTGGCTGATGTCTGTTATATGACTGGGATTTGGCTGATGTATGTTATATGACTGGGATTTGGCTGATATCTCTTATATGACTGGGATTCGGCTGATATCTCTTATATGACTGGGATTTGGCTGATATCTCTTATATGACTGGGATTTGGCTGATATCTCTTATATGACTGGGAATTGGCTGATATCTCTTATATGACTGGGAATTGGCTGATGTCTGTTATATGACTGGGATTTGGCTGATATCTCTTATATGACTGGGATTTGGCTGATGTATGTTATATGACCGGGATTTGGCTGATATCTCTTATATGACTGGGATTTGGCTGATATCTCTAATATGACTGGGAATTGGCTGATATCTCTTATATGACTCGGATTTGGCTGATATCTGTCTGCGTGATATGAGGCCAGCTATTGGTGAGGAACCGTTGGCAATCCCCGCAACAAACTTCTTGATTCCGCTCACGAATTATAACTACATGTTCAAATATTTTGCACGAATTCCAACCATTTCATTGTAAAAACAGAGAAATACTTCTTACTGTAAAAATGAAAAAAATGGCTTCTTGGTATTTGACAGATTTATAATGACTGTGGTTCTAAAATTAATGCAACTATACAGAAATTTGGTCAGTAAAACTCCATTAAAATCAACAAAAAAATCATTTTATGTTTCCCTAGTTCTGTACTAGTTGATCGGTATGAGGATTGTTTGATTACACTTGTGTACATTATATGAACATTTTTTTGTAAACCTCCATCTCAAATTTTGATTACTAGTCACGGTTCAGGCTACAGAAACCGAACACTCTTTCATATTTATAGCATTATTTGAATAAAAAAAACATGATAATGTTTAATTCACATAATCTCATGAGAAATATATAAAGTTCGCGTATATCACACCAGAGTAATGCCCTCTCAAAATTGAAAAAAACGGGCATCTTTAACAATAGCCAAAGATACCCTCGATGTATGTTTATATTATACAATGCATACTGTTATAGTTAATTATGTGAACCTTTTTGATATCTATTTACCACTATTTAGATTTTTTCTATTTAGGTTTTTTCACTATCAGCAGAGTTGTACTGCAATTGTATGGCATAACTTTGATACAAGTGATTTTTTTTCTCAAATAGTTTTATGGACTCATCTCACAAGCAAACAGAAATAATTCTTATGTCAACACTCATTAGTGTATGGCATGTTTATATTTCTATTTAAAAAAGAAAAAATATGCACTGAAAATGCATTTGAAAACACTCTCTCAGAGAAGAGTGTACCAGGTTTAAGATGTCTTGGCTGGTGTGATGACAGAGAGTGGTGCACTTGTTGGCTTGTCATGTAGTGCATTTGGTGCCTGTCTGTTGCCTTTGTGATCTACTTGGCTTATGTACGTGGTGCCTAGGTGCACAAGCTTCAGTGTATCTCTTTGTCCTCTCCTTTTTCTAAAGTTCACCATCACCATCACAGCCATTTGTAGTCAATACTGCTTTTCTTTGCAAGCTAGTTTGGCCAGACAAAGTTCAGACATACATCGCCTGTTTGTTTGTCTCTAGTGTCCCGGTCGATCTCTACTTTTGTTCCAGTTAGAAATCCGCGGCAACATCAAAGAGCATGTTCGCTTTGATGTTGGAGAATGAGACAGGTACGAAGTACAGGTGCGAACCACTCGTGTTTGTTCCTCGCATAGGCGCGGGTAGGTACATCGATATGGAACACAGTACACAAAGATACAGACCCCATCTTCACCAATCAATACGTGCATAACAAAACTTACAAAGCACAACTTACTAAGATATAAGAGGTGGATCTTTCAGGAGATGTTGCTATGACCACTATATACATACATATACATGACCTTTCGTTCCAGAACTTCACTTGTCCGTATAACCCTCTGTGTACCTCAGGGATTGGAACCTTATATTATTTAGATCATTGAAACACTGAACTCGTGCTAATTTATACCTCATAGAAATGTCCACAGATATCGCATGAAAATAAATTCTCTAATATGTATAATTGATGAAATAAATCTAAAATCTGAATACATTATGTACATTTGACTGACTTTATCGCAAAAATCATATTGATACATGAAAAAGATTGTAGTCCAGTTCTGCTCAGTAGAACACGGACACGCCGGATTGAAACTTTTAAAAATCCTATTCCACAAAAACAAAACACATCTTGCCTAAAGCATGAGATGCATATTTGATAAGAAGTTGGGAAATATTTAATAAGCATCTTTTGATGGGATTGTGTGGTGGAAGTTTGGGGGCCGCATGACATGTTGTGCCATCAATACAAGTCATGAATTTCTGAGCGCATGCGTTTTAAAGGCGGGCCAGCCCAGCCCTGTATTGTGTACGTGAAATTGAACATTCTAACATCTGTTCATTTCAGATCAATAGATGTCGATAAGTGGGTCGTCTCTAAGGATTCTGAAAATGCATGGCATTTTTTTCAATTAGCAGACACGTCAAGCTGAACATTTTTCAAGCTGATAGTTAAACCCATGTTTGTATGTCATAATTTGTGAAGGTTATAACTTTAGTATTTATGTAGCAGGACTACATATTAAATAAAGGCTATTCCGGTCTGAAGTGTTTTATTGTGAAATACTGGAGAGAGAAGTCTCATCTGTAATGTTATATATTATTATCAATAGCCCTCACAAGAAAACAATGATGGGGATTTAGATGAAACTTTTCACAATATCTTGTTTTCAGAAATTTTCATCCACATTATTCATCTTGATACTATTTTCAATTCGTCATTACTTCAATCTGATATCTGAGAAAATCATAAGTGAAATGTATTAAATGACCAACTATACTGTATATCGATTATCACACCGTTGATTTATTTGTAATAACGACCTTCTCAGCGCTATTAAGGCTATATCAGGTCAGATAGAAGCCTGTTACTATAACTCAATGCCCTACTCTTTGTCTCAGAGTGATTGGCATTCAATATTAAGTCTTGATTATCTTATCAAATGTGAACGTTGACCCTCTGATGTAAGGAAGAAATGTGAAATACATGGAAACGGGTAGGAACAAGGGAAACACCCAAATTACAATTGTTATGTACAGGCGACTATGACAGAGTCTCTGACCTTATCTGAGGATCAACATGCATATACATACTCATTCTATTTTTAGACAATATAGTTTCATTAAAAATTCAATCAATGTCCAAAAGTAGATATGAGTGCCGTGCGGACAAAGATTTACCTCCACGCAACTGGTTTAAAAATAGAAGATTTCTCACCAAATTTCCGTTCTCAAGATTAATTAAGGATATATGCCGCAGGGATTTGGATAGACCTTTTATAGCACGTAGGTGGAGATTGGTTGAAATACACGATCATCCAGTTGTTGATTATGAAAAACTACCAAATACATTGAATATTGTAATTACAGTGAGCTGCACATAGTAAGAGAAGTATTCTTGTCCTTCGCATGATTTTCACCGCACAGACCATTACCAATTTGTGAGGCTTTTTGTTAAATGCTTTCATTCCACAGGAAACAAGAAGCATTTGATTAGAAAGTCACCAATTCAATGCATGCTCATCTACGCGCAAAGGGAAAATCAAGGCGCCCAAGTTTTTGTGTCGCCGTGTTTATGTCAGAGCTGACACAGATCTTGACGATATCTTAGTGAAACCTGTCACCTCTTCTGTCAGAGAATTTGTCTTTGATGTTGCTATACATCTACACAGACACCTCAGCATACAAGCGGTAGTTAGGAGTGCGATTAATGACAGATATGGAAATGTGTCAATGATATCGCTCAAAGACAATTCAAAGTGAGGCCAAAATGGACTAACCGCGTGCCTTATTGAGCTTTCCAACAGTGAAGCAACACGAGTATCGCGCGGTTAATGAGGTGCCATTGTGCTGAGAACCATCCTTCATGTTTTGTCAATTGAAAACTAAAATATTAGGTGAGAGAGATAGGCTTTTCTAAATCTCACCTGTAAAATGATGACAACTGTAATTCATACCAATACAAAATGAGTTTTCAGCGACAATCATATATTGTAATTGGGTCAATGAAAGGAGGATTTCAAGGTCGAAATAAGCATAAATGTAAAAATTATTTTTTAATGAACTCTCAAACTCGAAGCAAAAAAGTAATGGTAAATGTCTCTTTTTACAGTTACAGAGTTTTTGTTGGTATATCAATACGATGTCCTTAGCCTGATCTCCTAATTGCCAGCCTTATTGGAGTCCATTGTTATCGAAGGGAATATATAGCAAGAGTACATGCGTCATGTGTATATTTTGACGTTTTTCCCACCCTAAACATTAAGGGCAAGTGATGAGAAAACAGCGAAGCTACGTTACGCCATACACAGGGTATAATGTATTTACATAGAACCGGAAGACGTGTGAAAGCGAAGCTTGCGCATCGCAACAAATGTCCCGGAAACACATTTAATGTCGTAAAAACATCTGATATTGATGTCGCAAAAGAGAACCACTTTACGTTCAATATGATATGCGCTGCCGGGAAGTAAGGCATTGTGGGCCTTGATGATACGTTTAGTATGTGTTTGTGGAGTGGATGAAGGACATCAAAACACAAAGGTAAATTGGGGCGATACATCGGATTGAGTGAAAATGTTACTCATCCAAGCTGAAGTTGACTTCTTTCATATCACCCACACGTATGTATCATATACCGATGTACGACTCTGCCTTCAAGGTCATGACCAAATGCTAAATGCGAGGTCAAGGACACGTGGTAACATCAAGATTATTCTTTCTATAATTTAAATCAAAATATTTATATCTTGAAAAGATGCTATAAAAACTAGAAGGATTTTTTGTGTGGAAATGAAAAAAAGTAATGAACGTCTGCCATCTAACTCAAGTAAAACCACTGAACACTATTCCATATAAAGTGATAAAGTGAGAACAAATCCCTTCTGCCATCTTAACAATTCCATCTCCATGATAACAGAAGTTATATAAATATATATTGTATAACTTCTGTTATCATGGAGATGGAATCGATACCAATGACGAAACATGTGTTAAACCCATTATATCAATCATCGCTTAATCTTAAGATTCCAACAGAAATCACGTGACGAAAGACCTGTGACGATTCCTTTATATTTTTTGTGTAAGGTATCGACCATTGCAGCGACCACGCATAAAAAACAATGGTCAATCCCATTGCTAACATAAATAGAATGTAGAAAATCAATGACCATTCTTCTTTCCTTTTAACTATAGCGACAAGAGATGTCCAAATCTAACAATGATAGAATTTCCTTCTATTTATGTTATCTATCTCTCCTTGGCAGCGTTTATTTCCCCCGACCGAGCAGCAGAAGTTTCCATAAAAAAGTTTCATTACAACATCACACCTTGCGTGGCTGCGGATCCATAAGTGAAAATCTTCTAAAGGCAACTCGGGCATGAAATGAAAACATCCACATTGTTTTTGATCTTTGTAACATGTGCGATTGAGCTTATATTTCCTACCTTTACAAAACATCTTTTCATCTTATATAGGAAAGGCAACTGCGTCACTGATAATGCAATATTCCGTTATTTATTTAATGACAATTAAAGCTTTCATCAAATATATATTTTCAAGCACTTTTACCTAACATGAAAATATGGCTATACCCTAAACGTAATCATTGATTGAACACTTTGTCGACTAACTTTGCCAAGATGACTAATGATTTAGTGTAAACAACTACCCAGTAAAGGTTTGTTAACAATGGGTCACCTTCAGATTGGAACACTGGAATGATCTGGTAAACAAATGTTTATCCCATTATCCCATTGTACCACCCTAGCAACGCTACTGATCACAACAAGAAGTCACATGAGTACAGACATAGTACTAGGCACTTTCAACAAAACACAATAATCATGGCAGGTCTATTTCAGGAAGATAGCCATGATTTCATGAAAGTTTTAATCAGCAAATATCACATGATTACAACAGATATAAGTATAGATACTCATAGTAAAAATTTTGAATTCTTCAATCTGTCACATTCCCAATTTACTGTTTGTGCATTCGTCACACTCTGATATGTGCATGTATATTTTGGCGTACAATGGCAGAACATTTAGATGGGAACGCTCTCAGAATACCTATAACATGAACTAATATTGGGGTAAACATGCAGATGCCACATTATATAAGCTTGCACAAGACTGCATGACATGAACCATCAAAATACTAAATGTGTTCATTTCACCTTTTTTCGTTGTTGGAGGGAATTAACACTGAATATAATATAAATCGAATTTCTCATAGATTGATGGTTCCAGGAAATACAAAATATGGGTCAATAAATGTATCTAAAAATCCTATTTATATATAATTATGCCCAATTTATATAACAAATCAAAGTTCATGTAATGAGCACAGATTCCAATGATATAAGTTATCTGTCATAGGATAAGTCCCAATTAACAGGGGATCACACTGATCAGTATGGAGATATATGCACTCAGCAGGGATAGGTGCATGGAGGGGGTTAAGTGAGGCGTGTGTTTATGTGGCGTATATAATGAATACTGCAGACTGCCCTGGGCCTGGCTGGGGCATTGTCTCACAACCCGGTCAGCTGTATGATCTGTCCCATTAGGGGGGATGTATCACCCCAGGTCAACACTGGCAAGGTCAAGGACACTACAAGGCCTTATATGTATAATGTTCACTTGTTCTGAACGGTTGTTGATCACTTGATCTCGTTAAATTACATGGTGATGAATATCAATGCTCATCTACCTGTGTTTTGTTAATGTCACTATGTAAACATCTCATTCCAAACAAAAGTACGTCATAATATAATATAAAATGTGGTAATCAAAATAATTGTTTTTATATCCTCTTATGAGATTAATTGGCAACAAGAGTTTACGTTCAGCGTTAACACTTGTTTGAACTCATTCTTATAATTTTATCTTTCATATCAGATAGTTTATCTTATCTCATCATATAAAAAAAACATCAGGTCGGCTTCTGGGCTTGACAATTGGTTTATTTTACAGTTTGATTTCATATCATATACCGATGGAGAACGCCATTTTCTCTCGTAATTTCTATTCTTAACTGAAACAAATGTACACACACATAATGTCTCTAGCAATTGCTCATATTTTTGTTGAAAGTTAACTTTCCGATATTAAAACAGAGTGACTTACTTCTCTGTATTACAATTACCGTAATGTGAAATGAAGTCACAGAAGATGGTTCTGGGAGATTTCCTTGTGAGTTTAAAATAGCTGTTTGCTCCACTTTAAATTCCCCGTCAAGGAATATACTGGAAAGAAAGGAAAAGCACATGAATAAGATAATACAGGTGACAATGACGTACATAGTAATCTGCCATAATCTGTCATAATAATTTAAATATAAATGTAATTTACCATTGAACTGAATTCATATATTTGATATAATTTCGAGTTGATTGCGCAGAAGGTTCAGATTGGAATGGCTTTCAGGAGTCATGGGGACTATTGAGAAAAACACCATTTTAGAATCTATTGTTTTTCAAATGAGACCTGCGAGTAAACAATAAAATCTAAACATTTCTTAAACGACTTTATATATTTGGCAACCATCTCAGGTCCAATGGATCACGAATGCGTAGAAATAACTCTGCGCTTGCGGACCGTAGGTGTCCTGTCTGAGAAGAAATCTGTACCACAGATCATCACAGTGTGAATGGGTTTTAAGACACTTTCAAAATAACCAGGAAGGTTTATATGACCATGTCCCTTATCGTGATATATGTATAAAGTGTATTATTTCTTTACTTCTAATAATATCAAGCTTACTGCATCCCTCGATTTAATTTTCAGCTTCCCAGGTTGAATATTGAAAGAAACTGATGTAATGAACAAAACACACATTTTTCAGTGATATCAAGTAAACAATTATATTGTAACAATCATTGTATTTTTGTTCTTGAAAAAGCAATAAGAATAAGAGTCTTGAATAAATTAATAAATTCTTAATATTTGTGTGAAGAAGCGATGTTTGTTGTTGCTCAAAGTGAGTGTGCAGCTAAAGGAAAGCTATTCACAGACGTGAATATTGAAAGAGACAATTGACTTACCTGAGCAGATGAGATGCTTTTCACACTGCAGGATTGCTGCAGGCAGACAGGCGAGGTGTGAAGAACATACACGCTGGCTCTCACATCAACTACTTGGGGGAAGATCTGAAAAACCCAGCAACAACACCGAGTGAGCTCATAAAGCGAGAGACACGGCTTGAGCCGCCGCCGCCGCGCACAACTGCCTCATCACACGGCCCATTTGCCACTTGAAAGTTGCAGACATACTGGGCTCTCTCACAAGAGGCGGCTAGGTGGAAGAAATGCCCTACACTCTCTTGTCAAGTGTGTCACCAACGTGCAACTGGCACCGTTTCCCCACAACCTTTAAAATGTGTCAAATAGGACAAATATAAACTTAGTGTAAGCAACTTTTTTTTGCAATAAAATGTCAAATTCTTCTCTTGATCTTGAAAGTGTGTAATATATATCTTGACCTCTTATTATGTTTGTCTGTATTCCATATCACAAGTCAATTCAACATCTGTCATACAACCAGCACTTCTTGCCAATTAGTGTTATTAATGTATCTCATCCAAATTACCACACTGGTCCTTGTCATCTCAATGGTCCCTGTCATTTCAAGCCACCCCATTGGTCCCTGTTATCTTAAGCCGCCCCAGTGGTCCTTTTCATTTCAAGCCATCCCATTGGTACTTGTCATTTCAAGCCATCCCATTGGTACTTGTCATTTCAAGCCATCCCATTGGTCCCTGTCATATCAAGACACTCCATGGTCCTTGTTATTTCAAGCCATCTCATGGTCCTTGTCATATCAAGCCACCCCATGGTCCTTGTCATTTCAAGCCATCCCATGGTCCGTGTCATATCAAGCGACCACATGGTCCTTGTCATATCAAGCCACCCAATGGTCCTTGTCATATCAAGCCACTCCATGGTCCCTGTCATTTCAAGCCACTCCATTGGTCCTTGTCTTAGGCCACCCCATTGGTCCCTGTTATCTTAAGCCGCCCCAGTAGTCCTTGTCATTTCAAGCCGCCCCAGTGGTCCTTTTCATTTTAAGCCATCCCATTGGTTCTTGTCATTTCAAGCCATCCCATGGTCCTTGTCATAACAAGCCATCCCATGGTCCTTGTCATTTCAAGCCATCCCATGGTCCTTTTCATATCAAGCCACCCCATGGTTCTTGTCATATCAAGCCACCCCATGGTCCTTGTCATTTCAAGCCATCCCATGGTCCTTGTCATATCAAGCCATCCCATGGTCCCTGTCATATCAAGCCACCCCATGGTCCTTGTCATATCAAGCCACCCCATGGTCCTTGTCATATCAAGCCACCCCATGGTCCTTGTCATTTCAAGCCATCCCATGGTCCTTGTCATATCTAGCCATCTCATGGTCCTTGTCATATCAAGCCACCCCATGGTCCTTGTCATATCAAGCCACCCCATGGTCCTTGTCATATCAAGCCACCCCATGGTCCTTGTCATTTCAAGCCATCCCATGGTCCTTGTCATATCAAGCCACTCCATGGTCCTTGTCTTAGGCCATCCCATTGGTCCCTGTCATCTTTAAGCCACCCCATTGGTCCCTGTCATCTTAAGACATCCCATTGGTCCTTGTCATCCCAAGCCGCCCCATATGTCCCTGTCATCTTAAGCCATAAGATTGGCCCCTGTCATCTTAAGTCATCCCATTGGTTCTTTTCATTTCAAACCATCCTATTGGTCCCTGTCAGTGGTTTTTATGATCTAACAACACAAAATAGTATGGTCATCTGGCCATTGTCATCTCATGCCAGTCTCATGTTGGTTTACTGGTTTTTCTCGTATTCTCTTATTACACTGAATATTGTAATTTCATATGCTTACACTGGCTCTTGTCATATTGTTATTCCACTGGTTCTTGTTGAAACATATAATCTATTTGTTGTCATTTAACGTCAATATGAGGCTCAATTTATGTTTTCTTAGTTTTTAAACTCATATTTTAATGAGTTTAAAAAAATGCTATCAATGAGGTTTCAAGAAACATGAAAAGATTCGTCAGCCCATGAAAATCAAGATAACAAGAAAAGTTAATGCTGAATTCAATATGAAACCTTTGATTGAACAAAATTATCGTCTGCTCAAGCCATTTCTGGTAAAGGATTTTCAACATTTCAGGAAGAAATGCCTCCTAGAAATATAGGAATCCATTACCAAGGCATCAATAACAACTCTTCGGTTATAAAATATGCCAAAAGACATATTTTGTCAGGTTTTCTCTTCCTTCAAATATGCTCTGCTGCTTCTCTGTTGAGAATGTTGTACGGTGAGAAGTGTCAATGATTTGATTTGAAATGAAATCATTGCAAATGGAAAGAGAAGGCAATGGTTACACAAGTCAATGGAAATGCAAAACGATGAATTTACAATGTAACTAATTGAGAGTTTAAGCACATTTTGCTGGAAATCCATAGCTTTGTCTGTTTGCTTGTTTTGGGTTTTACATCACTTTCAACATTATTTCAGTTATTTCGTGATGAGACCTACTTGTAGCAGATATAGTGCTGCCTCACTAAATTGTCATGTCGTAGGTCCTTGACATGACAACCCACCCGGTCACAGTTTTACAAGACAACGGGTTAACCCTTTAGGCATGGGCTTCAGCTCATTTGTGAAATTGTATCATGAATTCAATGTCGGCATGGCCGGGGACTGAATTCGAACCGAAGACCTTTGGATCACCACAGACTCGTGCTAATAAACTCGCACTCTAACCAACTGCGACACAGCCCGTGGCCTGAAATGCATAGCCAATGGATAAACAATTTAATGGAAATACAAAACAAATGGATATGCAGACCAATGAATATGCAGGTGATTATGAATAAGGCTGTAATTTCATGTGTGCAGTCCATAAAGCAGTGCACAATGCAGTGCGTTCATGTGTATGTTTCAGTTTTGTGATGCTTTCACGGTCAAACTTCTAATTTGGTGCCAAAATTAGACTTCCAACCTATGGAAAACCTATCTATCACTCTATGCGTCAAGCTTTCAATCGCTTCCCTATGCGAGAGGCTGTGCATCAATTTGCTTACGGACGTCACAACGGACAGCAATATGCATACATGGAAACACCTGCATTATTCAGTATTGACACACTGCACGACGCACTGCACGACGCACTGCACGACGCACTGCACGACTCACTGCACGACGCACTGCACGACGCACTGCAAGACGCACTGCACGACGCACTGTACGACGCACTGCACGACGCACTGTACGACGCACTGCACGACGCACTGCACATATGGAAACAGGGCTTAAAATCTGGGTTCCAAGGTTAATCCTTTCCATATTAACTGTTCAGATTTCTGAAAATGCTGCATGAATTATTGGGTGATATTTTAAGATAAGATATTGTATTGTCAGGAGATGAATTCTATTAGCGAAATGCTTCAAACCTGCATATACACTTGGAACATCCAGTGCCCCCCTTCAACTTATCTGAATATAGCCTTGATTTAAAACCTCTGAAATGAAGGTGGTCATGGGTGGTGATGAAGTCAGTCCCATAATTGGGGACATAATTTTTACCACATTGCCTGCTCTTGACCTGCCAAGATGGGCAAACGATTTAAATGAAGATTTGTGATCCAATTTGGAAGTATTTCTTGAAAATGTTCACATACATAACAAAAAAGAAATGACCAGCATAGCTCATTGATCCGTGTTTCATCACTTCATGTCGTTCAGCTAATTGCCCCACAAGTTGTTAAAATCTCATTCAGCTTCATAGGTTTTTGTCATTTTATATCATCCCATTCATATTTTACCTCATATCATTAAACTGGCTCTTGTCATCAGACACCAGCCCACTATTGTCATTCTGAAGTTACCCACTGGTTATTGTCATCGCATGTCACCCTTGCAACCCTTGTCCTTGCAACCTCGTGTCAATACACCGGATTCTGTCAGTTTGTGTCATTTCACTAGTTCTTGTTATCTCATGTCAATTAACTGGTCTTTACCATCCCATGTTATTCCACTGGTTTGTATTATCTCATAACATCGTGTTTGTAATCGCATGTCATATTATGTTATTCCAGTAGTTCTTTTCATTACATGTGATCTTACTACCTTTTTGTCACTTCATGCCATCCAATCGTACCACCCCACTCATTCTTGAAATCTTATTTAGCCTCATAGGTTCGTATCATCTCATGTTGTCCCATTTCTTTTTTACATCGCATTAATTAACTGGTTGTTGTCATCTGATATCACCCCATATATATTGGTCAATTCTAATGTTAACCACTTGTTCTTGACATCTCATGACATCACCACTTGTCTTTGCCATCTCATGTCAATCTACTGCCTCTTGTCACAATATGCCATTCCACTGGCTTGTCACCCCATGTCATTCCACTGGTTCTTGTTATGTTAACTTAGTTCACGGGTTCTTGTCATCACATTTTGTCATTTCACAACTTGTCATTTCACGACATTCCATTGGTTGCTTTCAGGTTGTGAAGCGCACTGTTCCATCATCGGATTGGTTGCTACAATCAGTTGCCAACCCTTATTGGTTCATTTTATTTCATGTTACCCCATTGGTTCTTATTTCAATATTTCCCCACTGATTCTTGTTTCTTCTCTTAGTCATTGCCTAATTTCATATCACCGCATTAGTTATTGCAATTTAAATCACACCATTAGTTATTCCAATTTCAGACACCCCATTAACTTTTGCCATTTTAGTTTTTTCTATTTCATATTACCCATTATTTATTTTTGTTATTTCATTTCACCCCACGAATATGTTTTTTCATTTCATGTTGAGCAATGGGTTTTGCCACACTTCGTGTCTCATAATTCACAATTATTTTCACGGGATTCATTTATTTACAAACCTCTCTACAATTTAAGAGATTAGTTTACATGTTCACTATATTTTCATATCAATCACGCTAACCATTAAATTAATAGTTTCGTTAATGTTGTGACGCAAATAAAGCGTCAGATGCAAGAAAGCGGCGGAGCTTGTAAGTGGAGATGTCTGACCTTGTGATGAAAGGAATGATATCTTAAAGGAAGACAACGCGTTAAGAAGGGCCCTAAAAGTCTTGCGGCGTGCTCAGAAGCGCCACGGCTGCTGGAGAAAGAGATAAAGATGAGCGGAGGGCGGCAAACATCAAAGGCTAACACCTGTCCTCTGCCACAGAACTGATGAGTCTCCATGCCCGGGCACGGACCTCCACCTCGCCTTGATGAGACAAGATGGTAACTCCCCTTGTAAAAACTCACCGATTACATTTCAATACAAGAGAAACAACAGTAGCAAGGATGGCTTAAGGGCGGCGTGTGTGCCTCGGCTTTCTCATCCCCTTTTCTCTTCCCTTATACAGGATTATGTGAATCTAAGACAAACGAGCTAAGCTTCTTAAATTCCAATCTCTAAGTGAAATATGATATGAAAGTATCTTCTCTATGCCTCGCCCCGCCGCGTGTGAAGTCTAACTGAATAAGCATTAATATTTCACGGAAAATTTTCAAGATATATCCGCGAAGACATACAGTTGCCTGCCTGACAAGATTAGAGAAAAGTGAATGTTATAGCTTTCAATATTACAGCCAAGAATCGCATCAACAAAACAAAACGTGTAGCCTCACGCCATATTTTCTGACAACCAAACCACTACTGAAAGAGTGATTGTTGTCATAGCTCCGAGCTGTCCCTCTTTGCCTTTATTTATTTTCTTGATAAGAAATGTGTATTTTCCACACAGATGTTTCCACGTGAGTTTACATCTCTCTTTGAGTGGTGGAATGTTTGTTTTCACCTTCAAACAGAAAATCTTATTTCATGGTGGAAAAAGATATAGCACGTCAAATAAGGACTTGTTCTCTGCTTTAGCGTTTCTATTACCTTTATATGTTCAATGAAAATGTCGCGCTCAGGTACCAGAAGTTTTCACAACCCCTGATATTTCAACAAAAATGTGTTGTTAGATATAAATGATGTTTGCAAATGTTAATTTAATGTTGATTTTATAAATTTTAATCTTCTTTTCAACTGTTATCTGTATTCAAATTGCAATTTCGTCACTATCTGTAGTATTTCAGTCATTCTGCCAGAGACTTTAAAAAATATCTCTTGTTCTGCTTCACTGATTTGTCATGTCGCAGGTCCTGAATATGAAAACCCACCCATTCACGGATTTCCAAGGGCAGCGGGTTAACCCTTGGGGCACGGACCTCAGTTCATATAAGAAATTTGTATCGTGAATGCATTCTCGGCATGAGCGGGAATCAAGCACACGACCTTTGGATCATCACACCGGAACAAGTGCAAATAGGTTTGTGCACTAACCAACTGCACCGCGGCACGTGGCCCTTAAATTAAATGATAAACATAACTTTTTTTACCAAACATTACATTAAACTACTTTGAGAGAGACGATTACATTGACAGAAAAGTGGTGCAAGAATTTTCATGCTTTAACACAGCAAGTTGACAAATGTTATTCACACCACTTGACCTTGTTATTTGATGAATTTAGGCACGGACCTCAGCTCATAAGAGACGTTGTAACATGAATTATACATCGACATAGCCGTGAATCGAACCAATGACCCTTTGACCATCACAGAGGACACAGCCAGCGGACGTCTTGTAATGATAGGTACAACCATATTAAAAAAAAATATATATCATAGGGAGATGCAACAACATGTATATATATATATATATATATATATATAAATATAAATATACTATTGTAATTAAGGCATGAAATGTGATGATCATCAATGATGAGTGTTTTTTTTTGTCAGACTCACTGATGGGACTCCATGCCCTGTGGTCTCGGTGAGACAGACAACTCGTCACGCCTCGCCTCAATCCCGCCACGATTAACCAGACGGACTGAACTGAAGCTGGCTTCGCGGGTCTCCTCTCACGGCAATACACACAACAAGCGATGCACTCACCTCCTGCCTTGACATTAAATTGTACATATGTCATGTCACTTCCCGATCGTATTATCTCATCTATTCATGTGTTTTGTCATTGACATGTGCCATGCTTTTTTTCCTGTGTTTTGTCATTTACATGTGCCATACTGTTTCCCTGTGTTTTGTCATTTACATGTGCCGTGCTTTTTTCTGTGTCTTGTCACTTACATGTGTCATGTTTCATGTGTCCTGTTATTTACCATACAAAAGTGCGACTCTCAAATTGATTGTGTAATATATTGTGCTCAAAGATACATTAAAACTGCACTTGAACGCGCCCACATAAGAAAGCACAGGTCGGAACTGACAAATCTTCGCTTTTAATCAGAAATATCAAGATAAATTCGAAACTTCCCCAACATTAAATAAACACATAGAATCCTAGTCCACATATCAGAAAAACTGAGAAATTCTAAGAATACCTACTCTATGTTTTACTCAATATTATGAGAGAATTGTGTAACTAACCTGCGTCGTTGCTCGCCACTGTTGTGCTTTTGGGGCTTTTCGAGGTCACGAGGTCAGACAATAATTGACGCAGCCGTCTGCCATGACCTCATGAGGTCAAACCGTCTGACCTATAACCTCGGAAGTGACTGGGCATTACACCTGGGTGACCCCAAAGCCCAGACATCACCTGCTGACCACACAACCAGCCAAACAACCACAAGGCGGTGATTTAAGTCATTTAGGTTCAGTTTGCACAGTTGCCATCTGCACGTCGCCATGATCATGCAACAGGCAGAACTAAACACCTCATTATCGCTCATTATCAAATCACAATATTTACTGCAGCATACAGTATAACAGAGAGAGCCGCTTATATATTGTGGTTGTACTACAAGTTGAATGTATCAAGTTATGAAAAGAAGCAGTTGTTTCGAACATCTCTTGTGAATGTCTGAGATCAAATAAAAACAAATATGTTTATTTTTTCTTCACACACACCAAATCCAAAACTCACTAGTGATTGTTCTTTATTGAAAGAAAAAAAAGGCAAACGGTAACAGTTGTGAGGTTACAGGTTTTGAACTGTAGACCTTTTTAAAAGCAACAATTAAAATAGCTGGGGAAAAATGAAAAGCAAAGTTTAAAGGTCACAATTTGAGGACCGAAGGGCTAATGAAAACCGAAGATTAAAATCTTATTTGGCATATGCATTGAATGGGACATTATCTTCTTTCATGTGATTGACAAGTAATTATAAGACGAGAAAGGAACATTAAACAATTCAGAGGAAGTTGAAACAGGAAGATAAGTGCAACAAAGTCACGGCGAGGCGTCTGGGTCACGTGGTCTCGGTCCACTCGATACGATGCACTCATACACTTACCTACCTGAAATGTCGTAGCAGTCCTGTAATTAAGAGTGTAATGATTTATGGCACAATTTGATAGGCGCATCATCGTGGATAATATATGTCGATATATTGAATATTTCATGTAACTACAAGAATAATAAGTGATATACGTGGCATGTATGGAAAACAATGTGGTTTATCATCACTCTGGTATTGTGTTACATGTGAGTGCTGAATAATTAAAAAAATCATATGACAGACTCATTTAATAAGATAAAAAAATGTTTTATGGAAATGTTATTCCAGTGAGTCTGGCTTTAATTGCAACTTTTCCCATTGTTGTATGTGTGTTAAATGCATTCTAAGTAGAGGTATTAATCCAGTATACTTTTATGACCTGTCCGAGGGAAATAAAAAAAATGATTTATCGTCACAAAGTGTCCCCCGGCGTACACTTAAAAGTGAAATGGAGCGATTGGCACATTATGGTCATTGCCAGGAATGAAAACTACTGGGGCAATCTGGCTATGAATATTGTCTGAGGCTTTGTCTCTGAATGATTTGTCTGCTATTTATTCCATGTTCTCAAGAACATAAAAACTGAAAACATCAGCATCGATTAAAGTATAAATAGATATCGCATAACCAATAACAAACAAACTAAAACAAATGAATGAAAATTTATGTTTATGGTGTTTATTATGTTTTCATTTGTGTCATTAATCCTCAATCTGCAGCTATTGTTCCATACGTATTCCATTTATATCAAGGACATAACCAACCCAGTCTGAAAACCATGAATAGTAATTATTTCTAGTATGTGAAACATCATGATAAACACAGTCTGATAACCATAAATAATGATTATATTCTAGTATGTGAAACATCATGATAAACACAGTCTGATAACCATAAATAATGATTATATTCTAGTATGTGAAACATGAATGCAACCAACACAGTCCAACAACCATGATTAGTAATTACATTTTAGTATGTGAAACATTATGAATACAATCAATACAGTCGAACAACCATGGACAGTAATTATCTTCTGCTAAATAAATAATGAGTCTAACAATCATAAATGGTAATTATTTTCCGTTGTATGACATATCAAGAATAAAATCAACAGTCTGACAATCATTAAGACTCAAATACAAATACATTCATTATATTGAACAAACTTCCCTGCAATATTTGTTTCAGACAATTTTACTCGTAAATATCACTCAACTTCAATCTAACTTTTCTAATACCACATTGCTTTGTGTTCATATAAAGTTATCATTTGTTTAATTTTATTTTACATATCTTACTGAATGTCAAAAGAAAATAGCAGTTTACAGTTTATATTGCCAGATTTTCTATCTGTATATTTATTCGATGAAAATGCAGTAAGAGTTAGGCGCTAAACTCATCAAAGCATTGATAACGTGCTCGTCGTCCCCTGGGACAAAAAGATTGTCACGCTTTGCATTGGATCAACTTTTATTTGATTTTGTTCATATATCATTGCAAGCCAGATGCATGCATCCGGGACTGTTTACAACCGGGAAACTGGTTTATGAGATATCTGTACATCCGGGATCACCACTAATGAATTGATTCTCCTGAAATTGTCAGGTCAATTTTCAAGTCTAACGTGATCATTATTTCGGTTCATGACACATAAACGTTAATTAAAGTTTAAAAAAAAGAATTGAAACGATATCAAGAAAAACTTATTCTTTACCACGAGTTACAAAAAATGATCTAGTGAAAAAACTGAGACGGAAGAGAAATAGCTTCCACATCATAATATACTCACTGACATACATATAACCGTGGCGATATAGGGAAAGAATGTATTTGAGTTCATTTTCTTGTCATTTCACCGTGGAGAGATTGGTGAATAGTGCACAAGAATAAAACAAGTAATATGTTTGTCAATAATAAAGACTAGTATGGCTCTTTCTGAAAAGACACAATTACTGTTAGTTTATATTTTACAGACACTAAAATGCGCAGTTTTTATTTGATCTCTGGTCTGTGTGTTGACAGCTTTATATATCCTTCCTCCTAAATGTATATCTCATGATGAAATAGTGAGAGTTATATGAGATGAGATCAAGAGATTTCTTACCCTATTTTCTATGCCTTTGAAACATATAGAGCGCTAACTGAATTTCTTTTAAAATTTTAAAAAGTCCCTGTCGATACCAATGTAACTTGTAATTATCATTTTTCATGTTGCTTTGGTGAGTTTGTACGGTGGGGGTGTATATTTCTGTTATATATCTGCTTTTATGTTTACTCTGATCATTATAAAAAATAAAAAGAACAATGAAATCAAAAGATTTTGTTCAGAATTCGGTCCTTTGAAATGCACTCTGTCTTGCATGATTTTCTTCTGCAAGAAAAAAATATTTCAATGAATATTGAGTTGAATGTCTTATTGGAACCGAGCCTTGTGTCACATTTAGTTCCATCGTTTCTCCGATGGAAAAAAATAAACTTTTGTAAGAACATCCTCTGTGGAGCAGATGAGAGCCCATTGAAAGACTGTGAAATTGTGATTTTCATGCATTGTAAAATGAGAATGATTAAACCTGTGAATTAGTTTACTTTACTGCTGTGCTGGGTTTCCTTATTAGGTTTGATCATTATCAAGACAGTTATATGTGCTCCATCCGCTATATCAATTATGACATGCACGTTATTTTAAAACAAAGAAACTTTACTCATAACCTTTTTGTAACTATGCTGACATTGGCAGCAAAGCTTAACTAGAAATAAGGGAACATTGTCTGTCATTCTGTTTGTCCGTCAAACCCAATCCTCCCTGAAGCTACTGGGTTGATTTCTATTTGAAGGTAAGATGAGGTATTGTCAAGAGTTGGATTCTATGTTTTTTCAATGAGGCTCCATTTTATATGATTTCATTTTTTTATAATTCTTAGATAATACAATGGCAAACAGTGAAACCAGTAAATACCTCATTTTACTAATCTAAATATAGTCTCATTTTGAGATTTCTGTAGAAAAGCAATGAGGGGGTGATGAAGTCAGCCCGATGTATAGTAAGCAATGCGATAAATTATTTTTGGTATATTAACTGCCAAGGTATTATTATTATTTACAATGCAATGTTCAGACCTTTCCAGGAAATGTCCACTCACATTACAAAAGCATATTATGGTCATCACATTTCTCAGGCCTTTGGTCTATGTTTGATCAAATGTTGTCATTATATTTGGATGTACTTTATATTATATGTTTTCTGTGTACAAATGGGATGGGTTCATCAGATTTCCATGACATTCCTTTTGTCTATTCTTTAACATATTTAGCAATATTTTAGGAGTACGCAACAGATTTTCATACTCCAGATTTACATCAGTATGATTTTTAAATCCGTTGGTATTGACCCATGTTACAATTAATGTGCATTACAAAAAATAATTTAATTAATATATTTGATTCTTCCACGTTGAAAAAATATGAAAGATGTCGTGGGTAATGGTGTCTGGCTTGAGCAATGACTTAATGACATTTATGATCTATACATTTGTGATTTATTGCTAAATCACTTTAGATGTAAGTGATTGTAGTGACTTTAGTGATTGTATCTCTCAGATGCTAGACAGACAAGCCAAGTAGAGGCTGCAAGACAAGTAGAGGTGGCAAGACAAGTACAGATAGCAAGAAAAGTAGAGGCCGCAAGCCAAGTAGAGGCTGCAAGACAAGTAGAGGTGGCAAGACAAGTACAGATAGCAAGACAAGTAGAGGTGGCAAGACAAGTACAGATAGCAAGAAAAGTAGAGGCTGCAAGCCAAGTAGAGGCTGCAAGACAAGTAGAGGTGGCAAGACAAGTGCAGATAGCAAGAAAAGTAGAGGCTGCAAGCCAAGTAGAGGATGCAAGACAAGTAGAGGTGGCAAGACAAGTAGAGGATGCAAGACAAGTAGAGGTGGCAAGACAAGTACAGATAGCAAGAAAAGTAGAGGCTGCAAGCCAAGTAGAGGTGGCAAGACAAGTGCAGATAGCAAGAAAAGTAGAGGATGCAAGACAAGTAGAGGTGGCAAGACAAGTAGAGGTTGCAAGATAAGTACAGATAGCAAGAAAAGTAGAGGCTGCAAGCCAAGTAGAGGCTGCAAGACAAGTAGAGGTGGCAAGACAAGTACAGATAGCAAGAAAAGTAGAGGCTGCAAGACAAGTAGAGGTGGCAAGACAAGTAGATGTGGCAAGACAAGTACAGATAGCAAGACAAGTAGAGGCTGCAAGATAAGTAGAGGTGGCAATACAAGTAGAGGTGGCAAGACAAGTACAGATAGCAAGACAAGCAGAGGCTGCAAGCCAAGTAGAGGCTGCAAGACAAGTAGAGGTGGCAAGACAAGTACAGATAGCAAGAAAAGTAGAGGCTGCAAGCCAAGTAGAGGCTGCAAGACAAGTAGAGGTGGCAAGACAAGTACAGATAGCAAGAAAAGTAGAGGCTGCAAGCCAAGTAGAGGTGGCAAGACAAGTAGAGGTTGCAAGATAAGTACAGATAGCAAGAAAAGTAGAGGCTGCAAGCCAAGTAGAGGTGGCAAGACAAGTACAGATAGCAAGAAAAGTAGAGGCTGCAAGACAAGTAGAGGTGGCAAGACAAGTAGAGGTGGCAAGACAAGTACAGATAGCAAGACAAGTAGAGGCTGCAAGATAAGTAGAGGTTGCAAGATAAGTACAGATAGCAAGAAAAGTAGAGGCTGCAAGCCAAGTAGAGGCTGCAAGACAAGTAGAGGTGGCAAGACAAGTACAGATAGCAAGAAAAGTAGAGGCTGCAAGACAAGTAGAGGTGGCAAGACAAGTACAGATAGCAAGAAAAGTAGAGGCTGCAAGACAAGTAGAGGTGGCAATACAAGTAGAGGTGGCAAGACAAGTACAGATAGCAAGACAAGCAGAGATGTGGCAAGACAAGTACAGATAGCAAGACAAGTAGAGGCTGCAAGATAAGTAGAGGTTGCAAGATAAGTACAGATAGCAAGAAAAGTAGAGGCTGCAAGCCAAGTAGAGGCTGCAAGACAAGTAGAGGTGGCAAGACAAGTACAGATAGCAAGAAAAGTAGAGGCTGCAAGACAAGTAGAGGTGGCAAGACAAGTACAGATAGCAAGAAAAGTAGAGGCTGCAAGACAAGTAGAGGTGGCAATACAAGTAGAGGTGGCAAGACAAGTACAGATAGCAAGACAAGCAGAGATGTGGCAAGACTAGTAGAGGCGGCAAGACAAGTGTA
The DNA here is from genome assembly GCA_949316495.1 of Amphiduros pacificus. Lineage (NCBI taxonomy): Eukaryota > Metazoa > Annelida > Polychaeta > Phyllodocida > Hesionidae > Amphiduros > Amphiduros pacificus. The sequence continues at coordinate 41,208,064 of OX439003.1, read as the reverse complement.
GATGTGGCAAACCCAGTATAGGCGGCAAACAAAAGAGAAGCGGCAAGACAAGTGTAGAGGTGACAAGACAAGTAGAAGAGACAAGACAAGTAGAGAAGGCAAGACAAGTGTAGAGGTGGCAAAGGAGAGCTTGCAAGACAAGTAGGGGAGGCAAGACAAGTAGTGGCGGCTAGACAAATAGAGGCAGCAAACAAAGGAGAGGAGGCAAGACAAATAGAGAGGCAAGTCAAGTCGAAGCAGAAAGCCAAGTAGAGGTGGCAAGACACGTAAATACAAGTGTAGAGGTGATAAGACAAGTAGAGGCAGATTATAGAGAAAGGCATGTTCGTTTTGATCCATAACTTGTCATCTTTAGAAAATATATTCACTTCTTCTACAAAATGCCGCTTATGGCATTATTGCAAAAAAAAGAACACCGTCTTTTTCAAATTGGATTTCAAAATAATGCAAATATCATTATGAGATTTATCAGATTCCTGCATCTATTTTCTTTTCATGCAAAAATGATGTTTCTTTTGGCAATAGATATATTACAACGCTTCTGCTCAGAAGCAGTTAAATATCCTCACAATTTCTTCCTTCGCTTGTGGTATGTAACCACCCAACTTTCTTATGTGTCGGTATTTGTACTGGCCAGCGCAACAGTCAAGCTTTTGGCCCATATGAAAAATATTAGATATCCATTTTGATATTACACGCGGATCTTGTTATTCTTCCTTGCCTCAGAAGTTTCTCACTAATTCATGTTTATTTGCCTCAGAGGTTTCCTACTAATGGTTTTGTACTTGCCTCCGGGTTTTTCAACTAACGCATGTTTATTTCCCTCAGAGGTTTCCAACTAATGGTTGTTTATTTGCCTCAGAGATTTACAACTAATGCATGTCTGTCTGCCTCATGGCTTTCTCACTAATAAATGCTTATTTACCTCAGAGGTTTCTCACTGATAAATGCTGAGAGGTTTTGCAGAAATGAATGTGTATTCACATATCTGGATTCTCATTCTCTTATGCAATGGTCAGACTAGGATCTGAAGTTAAGTTGACACGTGGTTTTATGATAATTAAACCGGAAGTATCTCGCCACTAACGAACCAGTTTGAATAAGCGAACAATGCAAAATCACGTGACCACACCTGTACCAACTAACACAAACAATCATTTAATGAAACAATTAAAGAAAAATCTTTAGTCCGTAGTAGATCTTATATACAACATTCCTGCGCACAACTTAGCCTCAGAATCAGGGCTCAGAACTCCCTGCTCTTTGTTCATCAATGGCTGCGTACCATACAGAGAAGATTTTAAAAAGGACAATCCTTTTACAGAAAATAAAATGATATCTGCATATGATGTGGAAAAACTTTCATAAACATTTTGGCAGAATTAAAGGTTTTTACATCTTTTTTTTCTTTCTTACAAACGTTCATGTCTAGTTTGAATTCGGCTTCGATCTGTACAATCGCAAAAAATGTTAAGTTGAGACAGGAAGTGCTGTGACACCCACCCACCCAGGAGATGCGCACGCAATATACCCGTTCACTTCCATAGAAAACCACCGACAACTTCCCCTCTGCTTACCGTTTAAGTCATGCCATCAACCGAGAACATTATCACCGTTAATGAGGACAAATCATGTAGAGTATATGTCATTTTTCAGTGTGAATTCTGACATACATGTAATGGTGCAGGTGCAAAAACTGGCGACTTCATGGACACCTAAGAATGATGGATTTTGGCTTTAATAATAATAATAATAATAACGATTTATATAGCGCTATACCAGACCAGGTCTGCTCATAGCGCTTTATATTTAGAGTGTGCCGTGCTCCGCGGTCATGCCTTATTTCCATAGATCACTACGAAGGCACCCAACCTATTAAACCAAGTTAAGCAAGAGCCTCGTTTGGGCTCGATTTTTAATGGGGATGGAGGGAGGTATTTTTTAAATGTAGTGTATTGCTAATTATTGTTTTTATGGAGACAACTAATCAATATATAAATCCTTAATTATTTATTTTTAATTATCATCGGCCACAAATGTGATATTTTGAAAATTAAGTGATGGAACCTTACAGATGACTAAAAGTTGTTTTCAAGAATATTGATATATTGATGGGATTTCTTATATGGCATAATCTCACGAGAGGCCCCATACAAACCATTAATTGTGGTAACAATTAATGATTCAACGTAGATTTACAGTTCTCGGCTTTCCAATGTACGAAAACTCTACTATTAATTGGAATATGCCATATGTCCGTGTGTAAAATAAATACACATCCATGATTCTGGGGTATTCAGATACACTGAAAGTTCATCAAATATTGGTGTTCATATGTACTGTAATACAATCACATAATCAAAACATGATAGAACTTTAAAATAATTTGAGAACATTTTCAAAAGTATGAATGGCAAAACTAAACATTTGAAGTACCAAGAATGATCTTTTATGTGGAGGTTGCTTGGAAAGAAACTACTAGTATGTATTGCAGTTGTATGTATATCAATTTGACAAAATAAACTCTATCTTGACATATGATTTAAAGTTTGACTTGCCAGACTGCAGGTACCTAAAATAACAAATTGAGTCGCCCAGCTGTATTTAGAGTCTTAAAGACTCTATATGAACTGCTAGTAGACTGGCTATAAACATTTTTAGATGCGTGACCTGCTTTTAGGTTTCCTTTCCCTTTCCTTGGCCGTCTTGCCTCTCTTCTCTGCATTACCAAATACTAATATGACTTGTCCCACACATAAGTGACAGGCTTCCGAATATTTTAACAGGAAGGAGGTGCGGTGGGCAAGAGGTGCATATATTATTGCTGTGACACATAGACACAGAGAAAGTGTGATTGTTATATCATTCACACATCTTTACAAACAAGATGGGTGCTGTTTCAAACACAGCCAACTCATTGTTTAATGCGTAAAGTCAGACGTGTGAAGAAGAGTTGTGAAAACGTACATTAATGTTAACATACTATTGCCACAATATTAAGCATTTGTCATATTTTTCTCATAAAATTTGCATTTGTACTTGTCTCAGCCAAATCAGGTGTGAAACTTATGATATAAGTTTGTTTGTGGCACGAGACATCCCATGAGGAAGCGTTCTATCACCAGGTGGCACCAGCAGAAGGTGCTTTAAGGCTTTGCGTGGTTGCTGTCAAAGCCAGCAACGCACCAAACGATTCACAAGCACAAAATATCTTGGTTATCAAATACAAATACACTAACAATCACAGTTACTATTTACAAAAGGCATTTTCAGTTATTATGATAAATGCCTACTTTCTGAAAAAAATCTTTCTTGTTAACTTAGGCTTTACCAGAATATGAATAATGTTGTCAAGGTTATACGACTGAGAAAATATGTCTGGATGAACAGGACAATGCAGACTACATGGAAGGGACAGCATATCTACAGTGATTAGGACAATGCAGACTCTATGGAATGGACAGCATATCTGCAGTGATTATGACAATGCAGACTCTATGGAAGGGACAGCATATCTGCAGTGATTAGGACAATGCAGACTCTATGGAAGGGACAGCATATCTGCAGTGATTAGGACAATGAATACTACGTGTTATATGTTGGGGACAATTTTGCATCAATGGGTTAGGCAACACGTATGGTAGAGGCAATATATCGCAACAAGAAGAACAACATACCAGCAATGAATTGAAAAACAAAAATCATATAATTGCGTTGGTCAGAAGGGTTAGTTATCTGTGACACGACAATTCCTTGTCCCTGTCAAACATGTAGTCTATGTAGTCCCTACCAGTGCAGCTATTCCTACTACAACATATAATCTGAGTTGTCCTTACCACACACACACAAGTCTGTTGAGTGTTTCCTGTCTGGGTCCGTGGCATGATGGGAGTTTGGCATGATAAAACAGAAAGGGGGCTGTATCTTCCTCCCGTGTACACACACCGCATTCTTCTGCTTAGCAGCAGGCACTACCCTAAGACACAGAGGCAAAAAGCATGTAGCATTCAACTTTCTTTGGTTCTTGAAGCATGTTATGTCATGGAAGTTAATTACGTCAGCTAGCATGTGAGCCATGGTAGCATGTGAGACATGTCAGGGGTGGGTTGCAGGAACCTTTGTGAAATCTTGCCAAAGCATTTCCCAGTCCCCCCCTCTTATCTCGTAACGTCTTGGAAGTGCATGACTACAAATAAAACTATAACATGCTTGGTTACCATAACAACATTAGATCATAGAGGAACTCTATAAGCGCAGTGATTTAAGATACTCTGAACGACATAACTAACAATCGTCAGAAAATCTCGCGTCGGTGCTTATCACACAATCTTGGATTGTAAAGAAACAAGTCTTCTCTGAGGGCCTAATTCAAAGCCTTAAATGTGGAGAGATTAAAAGAGGGGTGATTAGCTGTGGAGTTATGCAAGTGGAAGATTTTATCACATCAAGTATCATATAATGGAGTGAAAGCGAAGAAGTTTACGCACATAAAGGGCCAGCCTTGTTATATGCCTGACACCGGAAGAAGAACCACCGGAAGTGCATTTTAGGAGATTCTTGTTAATGTTAGATAAATGTACTCATAATGCACGAATTCATCTTCAGATATTAACGTGTTTTTTCCTTCACATTGTACCTGTTAATTAGGTTCTTCTGTGAATAAGAGCGTAGCAAAATTTAGTAATGATAATTCTTGAAACACCTTATTTGCTCTTAGTTTGTTAGGAATTGTCGGAAGATACAGTGCAAATATCTATTCTGAAACAATGCTGACAATACAAAACACATAATTTTACATTGATGATCTAACTTGGAAGAAAGGACTGTTTTCCCCATATATTTTTGCCGCCTACCATAATGACCAATTCAGCATGAACTGTTCCGGGGTCGGTGAGCATGAGTGACCCAAAACAGATCCCCATATTTTTAACAGAGGGTCTTTATGGATCTATTAACATTTCTTAATCTATCATTTATAAAACAAATATATTTAATGTTTGATATATATGGTATATTCAAACCCAATTATTTACCATGTTTACACAGAACAAAATTACATATTTTCATTTGCATTTGCCATCTGGAGAGAACGTTTTTTCAGTGTTATCCAATCATCACTCCTTGGCAAACTCCAGATTGGGGATCTGTGGATATTGGCGGAACAGGGAAGTCTGCTTCTGTTTCAAGCAGAGACAATTGTAGATTGCTTGATAGAGTCATCCGGTGACTTTGAGCTACACACGCTTGATTGGTCAAATCTGTATCCTTCATAAACGTCCTATACTAACACAATGTCTGACTGGTCAATATCTACATCCCACATGTAAACGCAATGTCAGAATGATTAGTATCACACTTCCTACATGAAAAAAATGATGTATTAGCAATAATCTTATCCCTCAAATTGTTTTCAATACAAAGTGGGTTAATACATCCGAGACAATGGTATTTATTCTGATAATTAACACCACTGTCTAACAACAACACCAACTTATTTTTTAAATGAATAGTCGTTAAATGAAAACTTGAACAGGACAGTTGAAAATAAACAATGCATCAATTTATAATATGTTTATATATATAGTAGCACATTTCAACTGATCACTTGGTGAAGATGTAGGTCACCAAGTGAATGCCAATGAGAATTTCATGTATATACTGCATGGTTATTACATTGTGAATTATTTTTAAAGATGAACTCAAAATGACACAACATTCCACAAGGCGTCAAGGTCAAAATGTAGAAAGGGACCGACATGACCTTTCACTAAGAGCCCTACTTGTACAGCGATGTGAAAGCTGCCATGTAAAGACATGATTCCTGCCTCCACCTGGCGGCCCAACATCAAAGCAGGAGGCCGACACGCTTGGGTGCTGAGATTGGTGTCCTTAACCATTAAACACGGAAGCAAGGTATTTACAACATGTTAACACACAATCAGCAAACTGTTTTCCGACATTCCTCACAACAGTATAGCCAACATGTTGGTAGAAGCTTTGATCAATATTGGCTTCATCCATCAACAATTGGCACTAGGAACATCATTTGAAGGATATTTTAAGATGATGAAAGTGAGAATGAATGGTTGTAGACTTTAAGGTGTATCTATTTTTTTCTTTATGTTGTTATATAAGATTAAAGGAGTGAAATATGCTTGGAAGTGGGAGATGCAGTTATTAGCCCGAAATCTGACGTCGGTGGGGATGAGAGAGTATGATGACCTGTCTTCGAGAAAATGAGATAAAGTTGTATATGGTGAACACAGAGTTTTTGGAACTTGCTATACCCCTGTCACATAAGAACTATGTAAGAAATATATTTCTTACATATTTCACAAAATGCAGTGGTTTCGCATGATGTCTAAAAATTGTTTTAACATGTGTGCTAACTCGAGTATATCTACTTGGGCTAACTCGAATATATCTACTTGTTATATCATATATTCTATTTGCAAGCATGACAACACTGAACTGTATCCGAAAATATTACAATAATATTTGAACACATTAGATTGGTATATAACAACATTATTATCATAATGTTTTGCGGTAATGTTTTCTTCAACATATCAATTGCATTTGATATACATGTATATATATATATATATATATATATATATATATATATATATATATATACATGTTATGAACTCAAAATGTAACAAATAATTTTATTGTTAACTGAGCGCCATGAGCAGACCTAGTCTGACATAGCGCTATGTATATGTTTTATTATTCTTATTATTATTACTGCAACATGTGCGTGGACACTGCTTCAGGCTATTTTCTACCTACAAACCACAGTGATAGCAATCCTACCTGTCTGCACTTCCAGCCAATGTGTAACATTCAACCCCACAGATTCAGATAACTTTTATATTGAACAGTATATAATGCTATTTTTGACATCTTTTAAACATAATAAGAAATGTTCATTATTTGAGTTGTCAAAACCGTTTATATTTCTTATATACCCTTATTCTTACATTAAAAGGAGGTATTGCTGTTATCTTATTTGGACATTGGTGCTAATTACTATTTTAAAACTTGGGATTTCTTCTTCCTCCTGGAACTCCACTTTCACATTCAAAACTGTTCATGTCAGGGGAACCTAAATACTTGATGCGAGTCAATCTTGCATAATTTGTTCCTCACTTATTGAATGCATATTTAATCATTGCAATCTTAACTCATGTTGAAGTTATCATCATTTATTCTTGTAGGTAACAAAAGTACTGGTTTAAGATACATGCTGAAATAGTGTACAATAGTGTTTGGCTTTTGTATGAATAATAATTTGAAATCTATATTTTACATGGCCATAATTTTAAGACTTACATCTTTATGTTATTTTTGTCCAATACTTAACGTCAAGGGGCTATTTGTGAGATAGGCATGTTGTTTTTCATCATAGCCTGCATTGCATCTATTTAAAGACCCACTGGCAAAACTCCAACAAAACATCACTCTATAGGTAAATATATACACATTTAACCTGGAATGGGACATTGTATCGATAATTTCCTGTGTACCATCTTTGTTAACTTTGTATATTGATGGTGCAATAGGTTTAATGGTCAAAGAATTAAGTCACATTCTACTGAAAGTAAGTGTTTAATGGAAACATTCAACAGAAATGAAGTTCTCTCTTACCTTGTTGTTTGGGCAGAAGACTCTCTGTGAGTTAAATTACATTATCAGAATAATGAATGGAACGCAAAACTAGTATCCAACTCCATTCTCCATTCATTCACAATGTCCGACAGCCTCCACATGAATGAACACACAAAATCATATGTAACTAGGCCACCCGTGACGTCATGTCTCATCAGCCTGACCTTAAGTTGCATGTCATGTTGCATGCAATTTTCATCAGACCACATTTCCCGAAATGGTTAAAACATTGTAACGGTTAGGCACAAGCAACGTCTTTGACATTGGTTGAGTTAATCTTGAAAGTGTCAGGTTGGTGTTGAATATACAGTGTATATTTTCCGATTGTACCAGAACATTTTGAAAATAGTTACTTAACAAGACCACAAGCATAATGAGATATTACGTAATATCTCATTATGCTTATTAGTTTGAGATTAGTTTTCATATTCTGTGTATTATACTTTTTTTACGATGGCATCAGACTGTGTTGATGGTTGGTATACTTACATTCTTAATATTATACTGATGAAGGATTTAAATAAATGTTCGGAAACGTTTACAATTTTTTAAATTCTTATTTATGTCAGCCGTTGTAAATAAGTGTTTCACAAGATTTCAATATGCGATTTGAGGAACTTTTTATACAGAAAGGACATCTTGTGGCAAAAACACTAAAGGTGTCCTCTGGTGGACGAAATTTTCAAAAAATCTACAATTGTGCACACATGGCCTCGCACCACTATTATAATGCCCCATTGAAAACCATTGTAAAAGGGCCACTTTCAAAAAATCATAAAAAATATTTCTATCGACCTAGGGTATTTCAAGCAAATTTAATCCAAAAGAATAACTATTCATCTTGCTAAAAGCAAAATATCAAGTGGGGTTGACCATCAAAATTTTTCGCCATTGGCTGCAGAAGCGCCGTCTATCTTGAAAACAAGGAATATTACATAGAAATGCAATGGTGAGCCCCCTGTAGCAAAGAAAAAAAAATAGGCCTTTCAACTATTCTAATTATTTTTTTGATATCATTTATTAAACAGGGAAACATTATTTTATAAGATTATGCAATTCATTTATTGTCCCCTATAAATGCCATCTCGTTATTATCATGCAAATTGAGGGCGAGTAGGAAATTATCATGCACTACTTTCGTATGCCCTGGTCCCACATATCAAATAGTAGACTCAGGTCACATACACCAAACTTGTGTTACACTTTATTTTCTCTTCAGGAATGGATGAATGAGATTTCAACTTGAGGTGAGGCAATGGATTGTCATTGTATCTTCGCCTCATGTCATTAGAAAGTCTGCCATTTTCAGACCTTTTTTCACTTCATGATATTTCTGCATAAAAACCAGACAGGGTGATGTGTTGTGTGACTGAGTTGTGTGACTGAGGGTTTTGGCCAACCTATCCAAGGAAAAAGATCTTGATATTATTGTTTATTATAATTTTGTTATTCAGGGCTGCTTATTTTCAGGCAACGTCATTGACCTTTTACATGTTTGGGTACAGATCTAACAAAGGACTTGATTGAAAAGGTCACATCTAATTCCAGGATATTGTTGTTTTGTTTTAAGGCTCCTTGTTTCCATTCAAGGGTAATGAACCATTCAAGGGTAGTGACCCTGTATTATCTGGATATGTCACTAATATATCTGAATAATAACAGACCCAAAGTTGAACTGTCCTATTTAAGGTCGACCCAGTTCAATAGTTACATTTTTTCACACGAACAAAAAGAAGCAGAAATGTTTGGTCAAGTGCCAATGACCACTTATTCATTTCCATGCATTTGAGAATCTTTCAGTTGAGACAAGAGTGTACTTTACACATTTTTGAAAGAGCACTGGTAGATTGATCGATAACAATCTCTCTTTCTGTGACATGATATCTTTCTCCTACACACTAAAAAAAACTGATGTATATAAATTTAACATTTTCTGAAAGAAAAACTCCAAGCTGTGGTGCAAGAAAACTGTTACCGAATGAGACAACGTCAATGAGACATCTGCTAGACTGTCTGGAAAACAAGTTGATCAAATCAGAAGAAAAGATGGATAATAATAATGTAGATAGAAATGAAGTCGATGGCATCTTTTTTGGGAACAATATCAATCGCCAGTCTGTGCTCAAAATACGTGACACACTGACACTCCGAGAGGATGACACCATTATGGTGACATATCAAAGAGCAGGTGAGTTTAACTAAAATACCTACATGTACCTGATTAGGCCATCAAATATTTGGTATTCTTATTGAGAAATTAAGATCTCATTTTATGATTGTTTTTTATCTTCATTTAGTGTAGGCTCAGATTTGTTCCAATTCTGTTATTTTATGTCTCAAAAAAATTAGTAATTATCAGTAAGTTGTCAAGGGACTGTCATTTTAAGGTATAAAATAATAATATAATATGCTGCATTATGAATACCTTTCTGACTCCATAATGTAGTTGTATACGTAACAGAATAGTGACATATTTTGTTTCTGTGTTAGTTTTATCCTGCTTTGTAATAAAGTTTAAACATTAATGACAATATTGTTAATTGTACTGTGGATGTTAGCAAACATTTCATTTCTTTGTACCATAAACTTAGTACAGTGGAGAAGGTAATGTGAACTGCTCTCAACACTTTAACAACACTCACATAGATCATGGTCAATATAACCATTTTTAAACAAATCATTTTTAGATTGCTGAAACCCATGTGTATCTGAACAAAATTCACTTGCGTTTTCCTGTCAATATCTGGATTAAACAGTAGAAAAGTGTTCATATTCTTTGTAAAGTTGTTTTTTGAATTAATGAAATGATACAGCATTCATTATGCTCAGCTTTAGGGCATCCCAATGAATGAATGGTTGAATAGATAAAGAAATTGCGATAGCATCAAAGGTTATATGATGGAAGAGAGTAATTAAGGTAAAACAATAGAATTTAATTAATTTGCTAGGTTTGCACCTATTGCTATTAGTTAGCCATCCCAGTTCCTTCTACAGGGACGCGTGGGTTCAAGCTGAGGCCCGTGCGCGAACGGTTAACCCATTGTCCTTGTAAATCTGTGACCGGGGGGATTGTCCTGTCAAGGACCTGCGACATGACAATTCAGTGAGACAGCACTATATCTGCTACAAGTAGGTCTCATCAAAAAATGACCCAAATAATGTTGAAAGTGATGTAAACCCCAAACAAACAAAAACAAACAAATTAACATAAATTGTTCAAAATTTTGTAAAAATCATATTTCATACATTGTCCAGTTTGTTCAGGATGACCTTTCATACATAGTGTCTAACATGACCTCTCATGCAGTTTAAGTCAAGGATACCATTCTGTGCAGTTCCTGGTTTGTTCCTGGGATGCTCTTCTGTGAACATATTGTCATTGGATTGCCTTGGGCCCGATTTTTCCATCATACTTCAAATCTTAAATCTGAGCATGTACTTGCAATTAAAATGCTCTCACCTAAGAATGCAATTTCACATTTGACACAAGGAAGGATTCCCGTGAAGAACATGACCCTAATTCTATGATATTATGTAACTTGCTTGCAGGTACAACATGGCTACAGTCCATCCTGTACCTTTTGTCCAACCCGGACGTCCTGAGTTCAGGCCGGCTGTCAAAGGTTCTATTTCAAACTATACCATTTATGGAGATGAACCACCACTTGTCCACAGCAGAAACGATGTCATCTCCCAGATACATGAAAACTCACCTTCCGCTGTCCTTCCTGCAGAGGGCGCTGACAGAAACACCCACAGTCAAGGTCATTGTTCTCTTGAGAAATCCTAAGGACACATTTGTCTCTTTATATCATTTTTACCAAATGAATAAAGGCTTAGGATGCTTCCAAGGAACATGGAATGATTTTTTTGATATGATAATAAACGATAATGTGGTTTATGGCAGCTGGTTTGATTTTGTTCTTGGCTGGCTTTCGCTCAGGGATAAAGAAACAACTTGTGTGATTTCATTTGAAGACATGGCCACAGATGCGCCTGGTGAAATCAGAAAAGTGGCGGAATTCTTAGGCATGTCCATCCCAGAGGAAGACATACAGAAAATAGCAAGAATGACCTCTTTTGACAATCTGAAGGTCACAGTTGATGACTACATTGATAGCGTGCCAGTGTTTGAGCAGTCCATTTCGCGGTTCATGAGGAAAGGGACTGTTGGAGGATGGAAAGACTATTTTACCATCAGACAAAATGAAATATTTGACAACCTTTTCAAAAAGCGCATAAAAGAAAATAACATCTCGTTTCGATATGAATAAAATTCCAGAAATACAATGTTTGCCTGTACAAATGTGTTAAGATTAATTCCCTTGTATAAAAATGGTTAAAGCAAGAAGACTCAGCATATAAAGTTGCACATTAATGATTTATTTGCAATTCCTAGACATACAACTAAACTTGACATTTATTAATCATAAATAGGCAAATGGTGTTGCATTTGACTAAGGCCAAGCTTATTTTAAGGAGGTTAGATAGTTTTGATTAGTGCAAATTTTGGTACCGGGGAGTCATCTCTGTAGGCAAATAAAGGTGCCTGGGGGTTGATAGGAGCTAATCTTGTGGGAGGAGCAACCAATCCTTTTGGTAAACCCTTTTTGCATGGATTTTGACCTACTTACCTCAAGCTTGACGTAACTGGAGTCTTATGAGCCATAGAAGAAAAGTTGGGAGACCATAGGGGGAGCCACAAGTCATGCCTTGCCGCCAGGTTGGTCTACTCCAAAATATTCCGTCCTTCACAGACAACCAAATAAATCCCAAAGCATGCACAGCTCACCATAGGGAGCCAATATAGTCATCAGGCAGTAAGTTACACATTTGGCATAAAAGATGAAGGTGAGTTGCTTTTTAACCCATGCTGGGGACATATGAGCTATGGCTTTTATAGCAAGCGTGACCCTGAGACCCTTTACATATGGCGGTCAATGTCTAGTTCACAGGGAATCTGAAAAGCTATGATAGTGTTGAAATTGTGTGATCAATGTCAATTCCCCCTTTACTTATATACAACTAAAGGGATGAAAGCTGAAATCACACCCTTGGATGAGATCATTTTCATTCCATGTATAAAGTTATTAATTTTACATTTATGATCTTGAGGTGTGGATATTTCTAATCTGTACCATCCATTCTTTAAATTCATTGTTTCAAAACTTAACCTAGCCTTACCTTAAGTAATATTTCTGCCCAAATCTGAGATCCCTTGTACAAAAATCAGAAAAGCCTGTGATCCAATAGAGGGAATGGTGGAAATCAATAGTGTCCCATATGATACTTTTATCCTGTGCTCAGTGGGGCGTGACAATGCCTTGCAGCTCTTTGCAAATAGTATGAGCTATTAAACAATAGGGGGCGTAAAATTTGTATGTTTCTTAGGGAATGATATTATTTCCAGGGTGTTCCACCACCCAACCACCGGTCTTTTCTTATTTCTCTTGGAACACAATTTTCAGCTTCATCAAACAAATATTTTTGAAAGCCATAAGGTAAAGTTTTCACTTTTTAAAAATGCTTTGGTATCTTATCATTGAATGGATGATATCCTTTAAATTTTAGGATGTACATAAGTATTTTTAATCTGATTTCAAACATCAGATTGACATAAATGTGGTGCAAGAGCTTTCATGCCCTTAGTTTATATATATAGTAATGCTATATATAGACACATGGCCGAGATCAAACCTATTTTTATCATTTGGTTTGCAGACAGCTCATGGTCTAGTTAGTGTCCATTCGGTTTGTGCTGAATGGGTTCGTCTGGCTCAATCTTAACTGACTGCCCCTACCTCTGGCTAGAGTAGATGCACCTGCACACAAGCACAGCTCTCCATACTTTTGGTTGGTGAACTCTTCAGTTTTGGAGATTATTAAAATTGATCAAAGAGACTGTGATCACAGTATAAAAAATGCATGTCCAATCAGCATATTTGACACATCTCTGAAAAGCTTAAAAGATTTCAATTCTAAAAAATGTATTTTTTAGTCTGGTCACATGACCTAGCATATTGATACCTCATTAAAATATGTGATATTTTGGCTCATGTTAAGTATGCCCCACTATAGTTCCAAGTGTAAGGAGAAAACAGAAGTAATTTGGCTTAATAACATGACAATGGGAACTCAATCTGAATCCATTCTGCCCACAAAACTAGTATCGGCAAATAGGCAATGGCAAAAGATATAAAGCATGCAATGATAGTATCAGGAATAATAACATTGGTGTAGGCAAATAGGCAATGGGCAAAATACTTTTGCACTAAATATGCCTATAGAAACCATTGTCGGCAAAAATGTAAAGTGTGAAAAGAACTATTAAAATATTGTCCATTATATATATATATATATATATATATATATATATATATATATATATATATATATATATATATATATATATATATATATAATATGTTGAATGTATCACTTCTTTTCAGTGACCTACAACGGTCACTGTATATTTATAAATATATATATATATATATATATATATAATATATGTATATATATATATATATGTATATATATATATTTATATATATATATATATATATATATTTATACATATAAATATATATACATATATATATCTATACATATATATATTTATATATATATATATATTTAAATATATATATATATATTTAAATATATATATATATACATATTTATATATATATATATATATATTTAAATATATATATATATATACATATGTATATATATTTATATATATAAATATATATATATATATATATTTAAAGCAAGACGACTCGGTATATATAAAGTTGCATATAAATGATTTATTTGCAAAACCTACTTACAAATAAATCTGCCTACCACCAAACATTTTGGAGGAATGTTGACTGTGCTGCTGCAATTGGATCCACTGTAACAATTGCAGCAGTCAACAGACCTCAGGACATAGTATAAAACAATCAATCAAAACAATACATAATAAACAAATATATATACAGGCTGACAACTGGATCCACTGTAACAGTTGTCAGCTGGCTTGGCCATTATCGACTAAGAGGCCGAGCCAGAGAAATGCAGCTTCTTATATATGCGTGATTGCTTTGAAATTGCAATTAGCTGGGCGGCTCGGCTTGACACTTGGAGTCCCCCCCCTACCTCACTCACCTTTAAGCAACTTTATACCCATAAAGTCATCATATATTTATATATTTAAATATGTATATATATATATATTATATATATATGTGTGTATATATATGTGTATATAGGAGAGTTTATATGTATATATAGAATGTTTTAGAAGGGGTGACAAGGTGAGCTGAGGGTCAGACCGGCTAATTGTCCTTGAATGAATGAATGGTTGCTTAGAGGCACATCAACCACTAAGGTTATTCGGTTAAGGTTAACGGTCACTGTATATATATATATATAAATATATATAGGAGTCTTTATATGTGTATAAAGTATGTTAGAAGGGTAGAGCGGGTCAGACGGTTAATTGTAAGTGTTGAATGTGATGAATAATGTAATGTGTTTAATTAAATGTCCTAGCGCCAACAGTAAATTGGCTGCAATTGATATTAACAGATTTATTTGTGAATTTGAAAATAAATCATATTTGTCCAATTTACATAAGGTATTGGCGTCTCCTTTCTAATATATATATATTTATAATAATAATAAGGTATTGGCGTCTCCTTTCTAATATATATATATTTATAATAATAATAATAATAATCTTTATTCGTACACATTTATACATGCATTAAAAAACAATGTGTGATGGCACAATTTGTAAAATAGTAAGTTATGCAATGTTAAGTAATAAGTACAGGTTTTAAAATCAGCATATAGCCACATATTCGTAAATATCACAAATTTCCTGCTTGTTAAAATCAGCTATATCAATCAGTCCTTCTATAAAATGGTTCATCTCAATTACATGCTGTATAGATGCTACTTGTTCAATAGATAAACTTTCAGCACTATTTATTGCACTCAGCTGACTAAAGTCTTCCACATTCATCTCTTTACATATGAAATTCATATTCTGCTCCATAAAACTTCTGGCATCCTTTTGGCACACCTTCATGATAAAATGCACTACTTCATTTTTACTGGTACACATACTACTATACAGTGTTGTAAACCTCCCATATATAAGGTCTTTTACATTATGGCCTGCAAGAGTTGGTAGCATGTATCTGTGTGCTTGGTATGGCAACTGCCACTCCTTGCGCACTGCAATATTCCATGATGTAATGATTTGATTAAAAGCACTATTTTGGTAGTCCCATGTCTCTGCTCCATAATGGCCACGGGCCGTGGCGCAGTTGGTTAGAGCGCCAGCTTATTAGCACCAGTTCCTCTGTGGTGATCTAAAGGTCGTGGGTTCGAATCCCGGCCATGCTGAGATTGAACTCATGATACAATTTCCCACATGAGCTGAGGCCCGTGCCAAAAGGGTTAACCCGTTGTCCTTGTAAATCTGTGACCGGGTGGGTTGTCATGTCAAGGACCTGCGACATGACAATTCAGTGAGGCAGCACTATATCTGATACAAGTAGGTCTCATCACGAAATGACTGAAATAATGTTGAAAGTGATGTAAAGCCCCAAACAAACAAACTGCTCCATAATAATGACAACATGTATTGAATATGAGTTTGCCTTTGACTTCACTGCCCATATGTTTGTACTTGGAAAGCACATGATTCACACGTCCGATAAAATCACCTTTCTTTCTCTCCATGTCGCTGGAGGTCTGAAGATCATGTGTCAGGGTAATTCCTAAGTCCTTTACTTGAGAGACACATTTGAGTTCTGTTCCGTTGAGTTTCAATGAGAATTGTGGCATGATTTTCTGTTTCGTGAAGCATATCGCGAGAGATTTAACTTCATTGTACAGTACATCATATTCAAGTCCGAAATCTTCACAAATGCGCAGCATGTGCTGGAGGCCAGATATGGTCGGACATATGGCCTTCAGGTCATCAGCGTATCCTGATGCCCCAGCATACATGTGGCCTATGTGACATCCTGTACCATCTTCTTTGAGCCTTCGGAGCAGCTCATCCTGGTAGATGGTATAGAGAAGCGGACTGAGTATCCCGCCTTGCTTTATCCCATTGGATACCTCAAAGTACTCTGAGAATGTACCATTCCATGCAGTTCTGACTTTTTGTCGATCATATTGGTCCATTAATGCTCGAATAATTACAGGTGGTACTCCTCTGTCCATGAGCAATTTGAACAGTTTATCATAACGGAGGCGGTCAAAGGCCTTACTGGCGTCAATGAGTACACAATACACATTTGATCCTCTGTTGAGATAATAGTTAATAGTTTCTTTAAACACTGTGTGGCACATGACATTTGAATGTTTGTCCTTAAAAGCATACTGGAGATCACAGGTCTTCAACTGCTCTGTGTATCTGTCAATTATAATCAGGTCTTGAATTTTGGCTATGGCTGAGATAAGGGCAATGCCTCTGTAGTTATTGCTGCTGCAGTAGTCACCCATTTTATCCTTGGGGAGTGACAACACTGTTGCTATAAGTAAATCATAAGCATTTATCCCATGTACTAGTGTTCCAGATAAGAGACAGCTAAGGTGATGGTGTAACTCCATAGGACCAAACTTAATGTGGTTGGAGAACAGACCTTTATCTCCATCAGCCTTCTTTGATTTAAGCTTGCTTGCTGCTTTTTGTACCTCTGCACAAGTGACAATATGATCATAGCTTGTCTGTGATATAATGCTAGTCCTGATGGTATTCCTCAACTCAGCCATGGTAGTGCTGTCTGATGGCACTGAGTTGTAGAGTGTGCTGTATTTGTCTGGGAATACACCAGCAATGCCAGCCTCCGTGTCCGCATCATCCAGGCGGGTAGGCAGCACTTTACCCTTCCTGTGTACACGTCTAGACTCTGTCCAAAAGTCTCTCTGGTTGTTATCTAATAGGCATTCTAGCATCCTTTGTTTCCTGAGTTGATTATCATTTCTTTTTATGTATTTCACTGCATAGTGGTAGTCCCTCCAAGCTTTTCTATACAGATCTGCTACAATCCCATTAGTTGGTTTGCCACAGATATGCCATATTTGACCCCATGAAAGAGCACTCTCACGTTTTGGCTGTACAATTTCTCTCCAGTAAGGCTTATGTTTCTTTTTGTTTTTGATAATTGGAAAACAGCTGTTTCCAGCAGATATGCATAGGTCAACTAGGTCAGCACAGTATTTATCCAGTGCTTGTTTGTGAGCTATACTTTCACACAATTAGTCCTGGCAATGTAATGCCTCATGAGGTATAATCAGTTCATTCTCAATTTTGCTCCCCACTTGTGTTTTATAATCATCACAGTGTTGGGGCTTTACTCTATTCCATGCAATGCACCCACTCTTTGTATTGTTGCTCTGACCCAATGGAGTACTATTCAGTTTGACTGTGGTCTCCATGCATAGGGGTTTATGCCATGATCCAGGTGGGTTGAGAGCATGGTCAATTGGTTTACATGTTTTAATCCCATTATATAAGCAGGGTGACATAAGACTGTGGTCAATACATGACCTATTCCTCCCATCCATGCTGACAAAAGTGTCACCTGATTGTGAATTACAATGTTCCCATGCATTTGTCAAGTTTTGCCTTCTGCACATATCCACAATATAACTGCTGTGGGCATTATTCCTTGTATAGTCTATATTGAGGTCTCCAGCTACCACTACAAGGTCTGGGGACACATCCTCAATAGCAAGCTCTATGGCACTTACAGAGTCAATAAACTCATCATCACATTGGCTCCTTTTGTAATTGTCACATGGTAAATAACAGCTTACTATGAAGAGTTTTCTGTTATCCTGCAAAGTAATAATGATGCCACACATCCTTTTGTGTGAGCCTCTGTATGGACTAATCCTGTTAGCTATTGTCTTAGACCAGAGGCAGGCCACACCTCCATATTTCCGGCCCTGCAGAATATGCTGGTCACAATCCATTCCAGATACTGCTGTGGCTTTATATCCGGGAAACATACTATCCAGATCTGACAGCTCTGAGTTTAACAGCCATGTTTCCTGCAAGAGCAATATGTGTGGCTTGTATTGAGCCAATAAATCCTGTATGAAGTCAACCCGGCTTGACCCCAATCCAGTGGGGTTAAAAGTCATCATAGATAGGACTTAATAAGGGTTATTAGAGTTAATTGCTGGACTGTGAACGTGATTTCTTTTTGTTACTGTCTGTACTTCCATTCTGTTTGGTATTATGTGACCAATCCTGTGTGGGCTTGTTCTTATTTCTTACAGACCAGAACCTGCAGCCTACTCCACTTGGCCAGAATTCTAGGTTCATGACTTTATCTACCTGTGTTCTCTGAATTTTGACATGAAATGAGCGAAACCTGGATACTTCATCTGAGGATGCTTGCTCTACAGACTCGACTGTTATGCTTACTTCAGTGAGATATATGTATATATATATATTTATATATATATATATATATTTATACATATTTATATATATATATATATATTTATACATATATATATTTATATATATATATTTATATATATATATATATATATTTAGATATATATATACATATTTATATATATATATGTGTGCATATATATGTGTATATAGGAGAGTTTATATGTATATATAAAATGTGTTAGAAGGGGTGACAAGGTGAGCTGAAGGTCAGACCGGCTAATTGTCCTTGAATGAATGAATGGTTGCTTAGAGGCACATCAACCACTAAGGTTATTCAGTGCCTAAAAGTGGTAAAAACATAAACGTTTATAAAATCAATATGATATGTAAATAATCTTAACAACACAAAATATCAACAAAATCGTTTCAATATATCAGTTATAGACATAACAAATTTGTATAAATAAATTCAATTTAAAAGACTTTAAATACCATCTGATGTTTTGTGGTTCTTGATAAATAGGCCAATGACCTAAGTAAACAAGAGCTCCACACTTAAAATTGGTTGTAAAGTCTTATTTGGTATAAAAATGATACTATCACAGAAGTATCTACAGTATCAAATAACGAATGTAAATCTTGCACATTAAGTCATATTGAGTCCTAATTATATCAAAATCAATACATTCAATTAAAACATGTTTGATAGTCAAAGCCCTTTGACATCCAATACACTGAGGCTGATATTCGTTAAAACAGTTTCTTCTCTTCGGTTAATTCTACAAGCACCTTTGGTTTTACCTAAAACTGGCTTAATTTCATGTAGTTTATTAAAAATAGCTGCGTTCCAGCGCAATTGCCATTTAAAAAGTAAAAAAACAGTAATATATTTCTTAAACTCTGTATAAGGAATAAGCATATTTATTGGGTGCTTATCCAATGCTGCTTTGGCAGCTTGGTCAGCAGCCTCATTTCCAAGGATTCCAATATGACTGGGAATCCAATAAAAACGAATCTCTTTATTTTCCTCAGTACAGAGTTTATGATGCCGTTCAAGGATATTGTTACAGTAAATAAAAGGATTTTTCCAATCCTTTGCTTTCAATGCTTGTAAACAAGACAAAGAATCAGAAAAAAATTTAAATGTTTGATGTGGAGAAGTCTCCACATGATCTAAAGCAAGGAATAAAGCATGAAGATCTGCAGAATAAATACATGATTTATCTGGCAGACGTTATGAATATATATGATTGCCCTTAACAGCAGCTGCAGCAGCCTTGTCATCATCAAATGATCCATCAGTGTAAATACACTAATATCAAGTGAAAACAGATTTTATTTCTTTATATCTATCTATATAAAGGGATGGATCGGTTGAGTATTTCTTTAATTCTGACATGGCTACATTAATGTTTAAAGTTGCATAGGTCCATGGAGGTGTTTCTGGATATTGAAATTTAGCTATTTGATTTGGATTTATATTTAAGGATTGTAAAGATTCTTTGATGCAAATGCCAAAAGTTGGTATTGTATTTGGTTTATTTTCAAAAAGGTCAACATAACTTGGATTAAATAAGGTATCATGTGCAGGATTGTCTGGACAAGCTGCAATTTTTGCAGCATACTGAAGGGCAAGCTTTTCTCTTCTTAAATCAAGAGGCAGTTCATCTGCCTCAACTGCCAAGCTATCTGCAGGTGATGTACGAAATGCACCAAGGCATAGTCGTAAACCTTGATTTTGTATAGGATCAAGCATTTTAATATAAGATGGACGTGATGATCCATACACCCATAATCAAGCTTAGAACGTACCAATGCTCTGTACAATTGCAATAAAAAATTAAGGTCCCCTCCCCAATCCGTATGGGCAAGAACCCGTAACAAATCTAATGCCTTCTGGCATTTCTTCTTAAGGTATTTAATGTGAGGAATAAAAGATAATTTCCTGTCAAAAATAAGTCCAAGAAACTTGGTTTCTTCGACAACAGGTATCTGAGTTTGGCCTAAATAAAGATCAGGATCTGGGTGAACCTTCCATTTTTGACAAAAGTGCATACACATAGTTTTCTTTAAAGAAAATTTAAATCCGTTATGATCAGCCCATTCTTGTATTCTATTAAGATGTTGTTGGTGCTGTCTTTCTATAGTATGCATGTTTGTGGACATGTAACATAAATTAAAATCATCAACAAATAATGAACAATCTGTTCCAGGTCTTACACAATTTACTATGCTGTTGATTTTTATAATAAATAGGTTTACAGATAATATACTACCCTGTGGAACACCCATTTCCTGATCAAATGCATTAGAAAGTGATGAACCAACTCATACCCTGAATTGTCTATTTCACAAGAATTGTGAATAAAAAGGGGTAAACGACCCCTTAATCCCATATCATATAAATCACCCATTATCCCATATTTCCATGTGGTGTCGTATGCCTTCTCTAAATCAAAGAAAATACTAACCACATGCTCACCTTTTATAAAACCCTCTCTTATAAATGTCTCTAAATGTACCAGGTGGTCAATGGTACTTCCAAGTTTTTCTAAAGCCACTTTGTGCAACAGAAATATAAGCTGCAGTTTCTAAAAACCAAACTAAAGGCTCATTAATCAAAGTTTATTAAAAATATCTAAAAGATGCCCAAGTGATTGGTCAGGGAGGTGTTTAAGGATTTGGTAGTGGATTTGATCAGGCCCATGAGCGGGATCAAGAGATTTATCCAAAGCAAGTTTTAAATCTTCTATTCTAAATGATTTATAATAATGTTCCAAGTTATGGGATATAAAATTTAGTTGGTTTCTTTCTTTTCTATTTTTTATTTGTTGAAATTTGGCAGAATAATTATTGGATGAGGAATTCTTGGAAATTGTTTGACCTATTGTGTTACCTATTTCAGTGGGATTTGTAATTAATTGGCCATTATGATTAAGATGTTTGATCCTTGCTCAACCTCCCTTCCCAGTAATTTTACGCACCATATCCCAGCATTTTTTAATTGGTGAACGTGTATTTAATTTAGAAACGTAATCTTTCCAACTTTTTCTTTTGCTTATTTTAATATAACGTGCCAATTTATACGAAATTGGTGCTAATTATATTGAGTTGGCTGTCGATTAAATTTTTTAAAAGCTTTTTTCCGCTCCTTGACAGTTTTTTTGCACTCATCATTAAACCAGGGTTTTTCTTTAATTTTAGAATTTGACTTTGATTTGGGAATACACCCATCAGCAATATCATACAATGTGTCTGTAAAAACTTGAAGAGCATCATCTACATTGTTGAAAATTTCTGGAGTTATTTTATTAAAACAGGATGTTTGAAATTTTGCCCAATCAGCTTTATGAAACTTCCACTTGGGGATTCGTTCGTCTGGTGGAGGAAAATGGTTATTTAGAATAATGGGGTAATGATCACTACCCCATTGATCTTCCTCTACTTTCCAGGAATAATCTAAAAATAAATTTGGAGTGCACATGGAGAGATCTATTGATGTTAAAGAGCCTGTAGCAGGGTGTAAATATGTCGGAGAATCGTCATTCCAAAGGCACAAACTATTATTATTTAAAAAATCTTCTGTTATACGTCCTTTGGCATCAGTATTATTTGGTCAGCTGGGTTATCAAATTATTTAAATCTGCAATATTTACTGGCTCACAAGGTGGTAGATATATTGAACATATAGTTAATGTATTGTGCAGGGTAACCCTGACTGCAGAAGCTTGTATATTAGTATTTAAAGTTAATTTACTCTGGGGTATACAGGATTTAACAAAAACAGAAACTCCGCCATGTGCTCGGTCCATTGCATCTATTGAACCAATTTTATTATAAGGTACATATCCCTTAAATGTTGTTGAGTTATCTTTAAAATTAGTTTCCTGTAAACAAATAACAGATGCATTGTATTTTTGGGCTAATAACTCCAGTTTTGGCCTGTTTGCCTCAAATCCTCTACAGTTCCATTGTATGATACTGCCGATAGCCATATTAAAAATAATGAGGATAATTATAGGACTTAACATAATCATTTAAGTTTATGATTATGTTTTGAGTGAACAGGTGTAAAATGTATATCGGAAGGATCACCCGTATCCACCCTTTCTAAGGATTTAGTTCTATTTATTTTACTTTTGCTTTGATCTTTGATTTCTTTTTTGTCTGTTTTCTTAACTGGTCTATTGCTGTTTACGCTTTTATTACTGGATGATGTGGAGGGAGTCTGTGAAGAGGTTTTAGTGGATGGAACTGTTGGTAAAGTTATTACTGGGGTAGTGGGTGTTTGGGTTTGAGTGGAAGTTCCTGAAGATTTTGAGGTGTTTGTAAAAAAGGAATAATTTTTTTCATTGATTGGCCATGTGATTTCAGTTTGAATTGTTTCTTTAGTTTTTACAGTGCCAGCATAGGACGTTTTAGTATTGTTCTTGACATGACAACCCACCCGGTAACAGATTTACAAGGACAACGGACAACGGGCCTTAGCTCATATGTGAAATTGTATCATGAATTCAGTCTCAGCAGGGCCGGAGATCGAACCCACGACCTTTGGATAACCATAGAGGAACTGGTGCTAATATGCTGGCGCTGTAACCAACTGCACCATGGCCTGTGGCCTCAACAAGCCGTGACTGTCAAGATGTAGACATATCAAGATATTAACACCAATGTATGATAACCAGTCTATGGTAATTCTATTTCATATCCTCATTTCTGCTGATTAGCATGGCAATTTTATTCAAAATAAGCAAAAATTATATTTAATGATCTAAATTCGAGTGACTCATATATATATAAATTCAAAGATATATATATATAAATGTAATTGTCTGGGTTCTTGCACTCATGGTCTTCAGGAAATATATATAGTACATATTAAAGATGGATATCAATTGAAAGATCAGCTGGACTAGTCTCGGGCGTAGCCATGTTTGAATCACGAGATTCGTGATTATCATTTACTCCATCATCCCAACTGCAGAGTTCTTTGGTACATGTATCTTGAACCAGAACAACACATATTCCAATGCCAATTGTGTTTGATGAACCCCTCAGTCGATCCCTACAGCAAAATACACATCAATCTGTTATATCATGTATTAGGCCCTTAAAAGGTCTTCGACCATCATGTTTAGTGCTTATACAGTTTGCCCAACACTATCACAAATTATTTCGTTTCTAACACAATACCTATGAATGCTTTTGCATCTCTGCCATATTCAACTTTCACGTCCCCCACGACTCTTCCTTTTATGTATGATTTATGTATCAATGTTTGCATTGTAAATGAAAGAGTCCCAATATTCATTTTACCACTTTCAAGTCTAATATATTTTATTGTCAAGTGTAAAACCTTTATATCCAAAGTAAAACCTTCCTTCATTTCAATTCAACACCCAAAAATAAATGATAAGACAATATATATATATATATATATATATATATATATATATATAAAGCAATGCTTTCTATGCTAGCTAAATAACGTGACCACCTCTGATGAGTTTTTGATATCTCGAGATGGATGACAACTGTGATCATTCCACAAACATACTCACAAGAACCATTCCATGCTAAACAGGGTGGCTATTGCATTAGCCGGCAAGCCTAGCGATGTAACTATAATAGCCAGGACTACGATGGATGCGCTAGGTACAGGGGGCAGACCCAGGGTCAACAGCATGGTCAAGATTCTAAAATGTATAAAATACCTTAATTACATTCACAGTATAGCGCCCCTGTCAAACTACCCTACATGGCAAGGTAGACTCACATACTACCTCTGCCACAATTGGCATGACATTGTCTCAACCGATTCTGCAAGGTCAATTGCATAATCAACATACAGGTGAGCAATTGGTGGGCTGTGCACATGCTAACTCACAATGTCCGCCCAATTTCAAACTAAAGCAAGCTGTCACATCTACGCACATGTGTTGATTGTTGCTTCCATGCACGTGTTGTGACTACTCACTTTCTCACCAAACCAATGACACCAGTTGACTGAGTTATACTTACACATGCATTTGTTGTTTTAGTCACTAACCAAGACATGGACATGGATTATTTGTGTTATTACATATGACAAAATATTTTATTCAGCGTCTGTTGGCTGCTAAAAGAAGCTTGGTATGGGTGTGACCTCTTAGTACTCACTGAATATGGTCAATACTTGCAGAACCAGGTATAAATCCTGGATCTGCTATGGAGAGTACTGTCAGACCACTCAGCTTGATTTGGATGAACTCTCACGGGGTCATGCCCATGCTCTATGAACGAGACTCACCCTAAATGACATTTTAAAATATATTTCGACATATCACTGAAAAATAAATATGTTCAAGTTCGTATTATAACAGCGACAGCTCATAATCAGTTTAAACTCTTTTACCAAGATTTCAAAAATATGTGTGGCCAAAATCTAATTATTTATTTAATATCTTTGTGTCTGTGAAATAAATGGAAGGCATCTGGCTTAAAAATGTTGATGGCTGTATAGCTTGGTGCATATAACCTAAAATTATGGCTGTGCCATATTTGAACGTTATATTAATTTCAAGTTTCAAAGAGTTTATATCATGCGTCTATTACCTTAGATAGATACAACCAGAATGCACCGGAAAGCTTGGCATTGATAATATTGTATATCAGTTCAGATCAGTAACGTATTGAGCTCATCTTTATCAGCATTGTGGTGAATACTGTAAATTTACTAACCCCACCAGTATAATCTGTCCAGTACTGAGACTGATGTCTGAGACTTGTGCCAAAAATATGGAGCCCCCGGAGATAAATAGGGCACTTCCGCAAAGGTTCATGGGAACACCAAGAGGTGCCACTAGCAGAGAAACATGTCTGTTTATTTGTAGTGTCTCAAGACCTTTGAGAATGTCTGGTAATGCTGCTGCCCTAAAATCAAAATCATTGCATAAATGATAAAAAATGATAGTCCAAAGACCTGCTTTATGTGGTTTAACATTTAATCATTTATCATTTATATTGAATAAGATACGAGTTACGTTTTGGCAGGCATTGCGTGTGAGGGCCTTTTGAAATGCTGAGGAATGTTTCAACATACTTTCAATCATCTTATTTTCAATTATTTCACAGTTTTGTGTCTCTTTCAATTTGGCTATTTTCATTTACAGTTACTATGGAAATTAATTTCCCCCACATATATCTGTGGTGTAGCCAACATTATATTACATCTGTAATATTATTGCAGTTTTGTGACTCAGAGGGTATCATCTGTTGAAGGAAGGGTAGATGTGGGTACCACAAGCGACATGAGGTAGAAATAGAATAGAGAACACCGGACATATACATTCGTCAACTATTGAATGACATTAGCTGGGATATTAAAATAAGCTTAATTCTTGGAAAAAATATCATTCATCCTGACTTTGATTCTAACATTTTATGAAATTAATTGAATTAATTAATTAAATTTATTATCATTTATTTATATATATATTTATTTGAGCAATTAATTTGTATGTGACCTATATTAACATAAATATGATATATAGTAACTGATATCCAAGGATGGACGTTCAGTACTCACGCAGATGTAGTTGAAAACCCTATTAAATAGCTTTTGGCTAAAGCGATGTAAACTTTGAAGGGGTTTCTTCTTGAGATAATAAATAATGCCAACGGCATTATCACCCAGGTGTGCAATGCTGTTCCAATAAGCATGGTAAGCACGAAGTATGACATCTGCACAAAGTGTTCCCCCTGATGAATGGCAGCTATTGTTGATGAAGCTATCATACTTGCTACACCTACTGGAGTGCACCTGAAAGCAAAAACACCACTTATTAGGTTATACTTCCCTTTTTGAACGCAAGCAGAGGCCATAATAAAATCATATTAAAAACTGTTGTATGTTTTCTTTTCCTTGGAATAGACCGATGCAGTTATTCTGAATTGTTTACTTCCTCCATAAAATATGTTACAAACTAAAGAGTGCCTGTGTCTTTTGTGTTGATAACACACGGCCTTTTTGATAACCAGTTATGGAGCACTGATTGGAATGACAAACAACTAACAACAAATATCTACCTTTCTCGAACATGCACCATTAACCCTAATTCATAACATTCATGATATCAAAACACTAGAAAGTAAAATTCATATTACAAACCACAAAAACCAGTGTAAAATAACAGATAGAACTTCAAAGAATGCCTCAGTACATTTTAGGAAGGCAGTGGCTTTGTCCTTCAGCGTATTTGATGCCAGACCAATGAGAATACTGCATACTACCACACCTGTAAGTACATTACAATTATAGGTACTATAATTGTATTTCATTTCAACCAATATTAATGTCAGGGCAACTTAAAATAGGACCACCCAATCTTGATTTAATATCGCTTATGAAAAATACGCATTTCTAAAAAGTATGAATTTTGTATTTGTTTTTGTTTCTCTTCTCAGAAGTATGGCACATCACAAACTATATTCATTGATCGCTTTTTAGGAACAAATACTCCTCGATATGGGTGATTATCTGTTTCTATGAGAGTTTATTTAATTTGAACATCTTTGTGAAAAGAATTCTCATTTCTAACAAAGGTTAGGGAAATGTATTGATTCAGTTATAAAAATAACGAGGTGATTCGTATATTAAGGTACGTATGTCCGACAACAAATATTTTACTTCACACCAATCTGAATAGATGTTAACCTGCATTTGAGTGGATGTTAACCTGCATTTGAGTAGATGTTAACTTCATTTGAGTAGATGTTAACTTGCATTTGAGTAGATGTCAACCTGCATTTGAGTAGATGTTAACTTCATTTGAGTAGATGTTAACTTGCATTTGAGTAGATGTTAACCTGATGTTAACCGACTTTACGTCATCAACAAATTCAAGAAAATCGATTGCTTTGTTTGAATCATAAATGTCTGTTTGACTACCTATGATATTTGGAGAATGTCTGTAACCAATTGTTCTGGTTTTGATTATCTCAGAAATATTGACAACACCTTCACTGCTGTTCACGGTTCTCATGACTGTGTTTGATGTGTATGAGGTCACTTCCTGGAAAACACAACATTTCAGAATAATAATTGTCACACGATATTTTTTTTCATATCATTGCCATGTACATTAACAATTGACTGCTTTAAAAAGAAATTGAAAAGAAACCTTTATAGAGAATACTACATACTAAAGCGCCATGAGCAGACTGAGTCTGAATTATTATTATTATTATTATTATTATTATTACATTATAAACATTAAACATAAATCAAAAATCTATATTCAAAGTTTCATTACCTGACTCGTTGTAGCACGAACTATATTATTAGGAATCATGTTCCTAAAACATAGGAAATAACTCCTATTAATCTTCCTATAGAATCTTGGGATAACATAATTGATGGACCTTTGTTCTTAACAATAGGCTATGGCTAGGTTGATAAACTTTCAAACCACAATCATTATAATGGTAATGCCTCAGTCACATTTGCACCGGGCGCTGGCAGGGAAGTTAGAATCGGCCGACTTCACAATCTGCCGGGCGCCGGGGAGTTAATCACCAACAATCTGAGAGATGTCGTAGCTGTGGTCACATTATTAAAGGGCACCGCACGGCACGTGCAAGACTGAATGGCACAGACGTCTGTAGGATATCTTTAGGACGTCTGTTTTATGACACAGACGTCTGCAGGATGTCTTTAAGACGTCTGGGTAGGCTTAAAAGAAATATTTAATCCTATTTTCACCACACGATGCCACCGGCAGCCCAAAGATAATCTGCCGATGTCCCTGCGGGACACTGCCGGGAACCTGCCGTGTACTTTAAGATGATATTTGCTGATAAGACATCGGGGAAACGCCGGCAACTTTTATGTTCGAGATAAAAGTTCCCGATGACCCGCCCGACGTCTTAAAGATGCCCAATTGTGGCCGATGATCTCCCGGTGCCCGCACGGCAATCTGAACTGCCTGCCGATTTTGTAAAAAATACCCATCGGCCGGGCATCTTTACTGAAATCGGCGCAAATGTGACTGAGGCATAAAGGTTCTGTTCATCCTATAACAAAACATACCGAGTAGGGGAAGCTGGGTGAGCGTATTCAGTGAGTTGGTGATGGTGGAAGGATATCCGTCCGCCATCATCAACGAACTGAATGCGCTCACACAGCTGACCCGACGAGGCATGTTTTGTTTTTATACCTCAGACAACTACTGTATTTTTTTTTAAATGATACATGAAACAAGATATTTATCATTAAAAAAGTTTTGTTATAATTGTAAACAAAGCGCATGAATATACCACCTCATTTGACCCCGTCACGTGACCCGAAAATAGTACGTACAGCCATAGACTGGTTGCCGCCCTCTGTGTATACACGATGTTCTTGACACTTGGTAGGGGACCAGTCTAAAGATGGCCGACACAAAATAGTTCGCAGCTGATCAATACGTGCTCGTATTCATTGGAAATCTTGTATAATGCCGCATTCCCAATCCTTATCCATAAACAAGCTTTATCCATATTTCACTACTTATGTCTATAAGATGCATTTCACTTTAGTTTATGGAAATAATCTTAATATTATTGAACTCAACGCACCTGAGTAAATCCAGAAATATATCCTGTGTGGTCAGTGAGCTTTGTAGATCAGGGGCATGCATTACTGTGCCTCCATCTGTATGCAAATACATATAGGTGAAATAGGGTTTTGGACAGTTAAAAGGGCATAAATAATCTGACAGTATTCCCTCAAACAAAATAAAAGGTTCAGAAAAGTATAGATTTCTATATTTGCAACAAATATATTTTTTATGCTCCAACGACGGAATCTTTTTTTAATGTAAACATTCAAAATAAAAACATACAAGAAAAAGCCAATTAAAAGAAGACATGATAACAGATGATCTCTATCTCTCTCTTTTCAGAAATTAAAACTATTTTTAGTTTTGTCGCCTGATTTAAGTAGCATTATGAAATCTCATTAATGGCATATATATATTATTATTGATTATACTGGCGCTCTGAACTATAAGAGTATTTTTGCGTCTTTGCATTGGGGTTCCCTCGGGGCCATAATAAAGGGACGTTTTGACAAGTCGCGCTTTAAAACTGTGAAATAAGATTCCCTGGTATAATCATTATAAAAAGCACAGATAGACCAACAGCACATAGACCTACAGTAGAACCAGATGGGACCTACATTTGCCTGGTTTTACCAGGACAGCAAGTGTAACGCCAATAAAACTTCCTAGCATATTGTTGAGCATAAAGTATGCTAAAGCAACGGTCCCAAGCTTTCCACTGGCTTTGGTCTGAAGAGAAGATACACCTGAGAACAAAACAAGAAGATACATCTAAAACATCTAATACATTTCTAAAATTGTCTTCGCACCATTTTAGAAAATTAATATAGAAATACAATGGAAAAATATAGTAAAGATATACATAATTTATACGTGTTGAATAAGCAGTCATTGTTATGACAATGTATCAATTGGATAAACAATATATGCACAATATTCATAGACACGGATATCAAGCTATATGATACACAAGTGTTGTATGACATACCACATATCATGCTGGTCATGATGAGGGGAACTATCGTCATCTCCAGCATCCTCATAAAGAGATCGCCTGGCAGACCTGTGTTGGTATTAATGGAATATTTATCATGAAATAATAGTTAAATTAATTGGGGAGCTATATGGAATCTTTTGAATATAATCTACTCGATGTGCTAAGCAAGAAAAAGCATAACTATCGCCGAAAAACACTGATTATTTTTATACCTCTTTATGGCAAATAGCAAAGGGAAAGTCAGGATATCCTTTAAAAATGAACAATGAAAAAGAGTGTGACGTTATTTTGTGAAAGCGATCCCCAGGCCTTTTAATATATATTTCACCTCATATGATAACAATGAGCATGGTGAGGGGATCAAAAGAAAAGAGATATTACAATCATAAATAATGATTTTCAAACTTTCAGCTAAAATATAAACTGCTAATCTCATATTTATCTGTTAATAGATGAGGATTTATCTTTTCTGAGAATTGCCTAAAATTCGATACGTGGTAAACTGTGGTACTTTATAATCCTGGTCTTAAATGAATAACCAAAAGATAATTATTACTGAAACTTACCTAGCCATGTTTTCACATTTTCCGATGGCTCTGTCAATGTTAACCTAATCACAGTTCCGATGAGGATTCCACAAACTGCTCCAAATAAGGTCAGATAAAGCAAGAGGTTGTTAATGAAGTTTGCTTTAAGGCAGTGCCACCGGGATTGACACCTCTGTGGCGGAGGGATATGACTATCACTGCATCTGGGAACCACATTATTCCCATGTCCTATTGATCCCTGAGCTGCATCTGCTTGCATTTTTCTTGTTATTTTTTCTCCATTGACGAAAATGAACCATGAACTAAAACAAAAGAGAACCTTCTACAACATTTATAAACAAACAGCTTGTGAAATGTATAGTATTTCCATAATACATTTACAATGTGGTATTTGGCGAAAACCCAAATGTATAAATAATGCATATATAAATAATGTATATATGAATAAAGTATATATATATATATATATATATATATATATATATATATATATATATATATATATATATATATATATATTAGGGTGTTCCATTTTTGGCAAAAGTTATCAGATCTTATGGGCCATCTGGATTGGGGTTAAATATGCCTTAGATATGATGCTGATTTTTTTTGGGCTTGATCGGACCGATTTGAATTTGTCCCGTATGACGTTTTTTGCAAAATAGGCAAAAATTGCATTTTTCGGCCTTTTTCGTTACTTTTTGACAATTCTCTTCATGAACATTATCTCAATTGTAGATTATGTTGTATGTCACTTACAAGTATCAACTCAGTTTAAGGTGTTGACCCGTTTGTAAGTGATATATCAGATTCTCTGGTTGAAAGTGAATAATAATGTAAAAAACAAATGACTTTAAACACAGATAGAGGCAGAATTTGCTAAATATAGACAACTTTAATCATATATTCATCATACATATCAATGATATTATCAAATGATGTCAATGCAACAAATGAGACAACAACCTGGTAAACACAGTCTGGAGCAAATTTTACATGACTCTTAAATGCATAATACAAGGTAATTAACATCAAGTTATTTCCATGGTACTAGAATTATTCTTGACTTCATATTCTCAAGAATTCTCAGGGTTATCATTCATATTCTCAAGTTCCTCAGTGCATCACATTTGAGACTATGGAATATTTCTCCATGACGGTTGGCAATAACAAAGTAGTCATCCTGCAGATTCCCATCATGTGTGATATAGGCATATTCTGTCACATCCTTGATGGCCCTCTCTGCTCCATCATTTACAACTTCTAGCTTCTTGACCATGTCATACATAGTGACATAATCCTGGTCAAGATGCCAGTCTGCCACTGGGCTCTGAAGCCATTGGCTGTTTAGTCTAGTTAGATTAAACAACAACCATGAGCGTGGTCCAACAAAGTCAGCCAGATTACCACCATTCAGCAGATTTTGGTTTGGAAAAAATGGCTTTCCTGTATGAAAGTTGGCAGGCTGTGGATTCTATAGCAGTTGATCAGCTACCTGTTGCCGTTCCACCTCTGGCAGATCTTCATCAAAGAGGCAGAAAATGACACATTCCTGTGTAAGATACCAGAGGTGGCATTTCACACTTTGGAGAGCAGCTACAGTGAGTGTGCATTGTTTTGTTCCAGCTCCATGTACTGTTTCATACCTCTTCAGCTTTGTCCACAACTCTAGGTCTAATCTTGGAGCAGACGAGCCTGTAGGTAGTGCTGTACAAAAACAGGCAGATATATTCGGCCATAGCTAGGACACACTGCTCTTCCCTCTGAGTAAGGTGAAATCTGTCTCTTGCTCGTCCACGAAGCATGGCAATCTTCAGGAGGTACAGACCTTGCTGCATGAATCTGATTGTACTTACAGCACCTGGTCTTCTCATCCTAAAGCCAGTCTGAAATGGAGCACCATGGCGACGAGGATGTACAACCTACAAGAGAGAAAGCAATAATGTAGAACTCAAATGATCAACATTTGATAACTTCTCTCTTCTTCTCCTGATCTCTTCTTGATGCAGCACATTTTTCTCTGGCAGCCAGATTGAGGTCTACACCACCCATGGTGTAGAGCTGTGGATGCTGCTTCTGGCCTCTCTAAAATATCAAGTCCTCCATCCAGTCATCACTACACTCTTCCCGCAATGCTTCCTCTATAGGTGCTTCATCTCCTAGGGAGATGTCAAACAGACTGTTTAGCTGGTCTTGATAAACTTCTTGAATTCTCTGTTCAGGATTTCTGGAAAAGGCGTGGTAACCTTTGATCACATTCACAATCTGAAGCCCTCTCCATCTCTGCAAGATATGCCGCTTCTGTGGAAGGTGATTATTTGAGAAACTATCAAGGGGGGAGCCAATGGTATGTTTAAAATCCAAGGAGGAGACACAGGGACTTTTTGTAGTGCTTTTCTTTCCTTCAGTTTCTTGGCTCACAAGGTGCATAAGTAAGTTTTGTGCCCTGGCTTGTTTGCCCTGGTAAAGGCAAAGGATCAACCATCTTGGACTCCTTGGATGACCGTGTAATAGGAGCTCTAATTTCTGGTAGGTCAACGTCAGGCACTGCTTTCCTTTTACGTCCACTATTCTTATTCCTAGGCATAATTGTTAAACTGTTCCTACTCCACCACCAACAAAGCTAGAGTTTCTATATAAAGCACTGAAAGTTTATATCATTCTGGCTATGCACATGCACTACATCATCTACTCCATTTTGAATCATTGGAATTTATGAAACACCTGCAAGTGCAAGAATGATATAATAATTACCTTGTTTATACATGGGTTTGGTCATAAATGACATAATAGTCACTATACACATGCACCGTGCATTGCAGATCAGCACAATTCCAAGCACTATCCAAGCACTATGCTACAAATTACTGTTTCTTTTGTTAAATATTTCACAAAATAACTGAAAAATATACTACAAATACCTTTTTGTAAATGTCCTCTTGTTGAAAAATTGATCACATTACTTTCTTGTATGATGTGCAGATGACACTTCTGCCCACCATGTTTGACCCGGTGTTGCTAGCAACAGGATATTAACTTTGACCTACTTTTTGTACTTTTCTAATTTGCATAATAATACACATACCCACTTCTTTATCATCAATATTACTATATAAAGAACAAAAAAAGGTGGGAATCCATTCATATTAACCAAAGCTTGTAATACTTGACAATGATATATTGTATCATGTATCTATGTATTAAGCGAGTGATATTTTACAAAGCAAACCCCAATTTTCCTATATATAACCATAAAATGTGATACCTGTTTTACCATCTGGTCAATACTTATCATTGAAATGATATTCATGGAATAAATAACAGAACATCTGCAAATGAATTAATATTGAGGAACGATAATCCTAAAAAAACTCTGAAAAAAGCCATTTTTACCTATTTTTGCAAAAAACGTCATACGGGACAAATTCAAATCGGTCCGATCAAGCCCAAAAAAAATCAGCATCATATCTAAGGCATATGTAACCCCAATCCAGATGGCCCATAAGATCTGATAACTTTTGCCAAAAATGGAACACCCTAATATATATATATATATATATATATATATATATATATATATATATATATATATATATATATATATATATATATATATATATATATATATATATATATTTATATATATATATATATATATATATATTATTCATTGGCATCATAAGGGTATCTTAAGATATCAATCTTTATGAGAAATCAATGGAGCCTACTAGGAACAGAGAACAGAGGGGTTTGAACCTAAATGGATATGAAGAAATAACTTCATCAAATCATACTAAGATCCTCGTTTTTCGTTATTAATTCATCAAAGAACGCTATTAATCGTTGAAAAGCATCAAACATCACTGAAAAATAGTGTGTTTTATTTACAAATACAAGCAAGAATATATATATATAAAGGACTTGTTTAATTAATGTCCACCTTTAGTACCATTTTCTCTGGTTTAGTTGATCCTGTTATAATTAAGATTAATAAATCCATTCCTATCTAAATCTTTCTCAGTCAGGTCCTATCTGTAATGCATATGGTAACAAGATTAAGAAAGGAATACAGCTGTGTGACACTTACAAAGAGAAAGTGACTATGATACAAAATGGAACAGCTAAGGAATGTGTAATGAGATACTAATGTATGCCAATTTCCATAGAGGCACCAATACTAAAGACCATGTGGTAGCAGCTCTGAATGCAACTTATGATCCTGAATCCTTGAAGGTAACTAAAGACCTATTGTATTCTGAGTTTGGTGACCCTTGATTGTATAATGAATACAAGAATAAGTGAATTCTAATAATAGACCCGAGAAAATGTCTCTCTATGAAGATTGGGAAAAATACCAAAAGTACATCCATCAAAGCTAGCTGACCTGGGTCTAGCTGACCAGGTAGCAGAACTCAGTGGAATGATTCAAGCATTACAAGCTTCTGTGATTTGTGTTAATTTGTTTTACTTGGGGTTTTATATCACTTTCAATGCTATTTCAGTCATTTCGTGATGAGACTTACTTGTACAAATATTATGCTGCCTCACTGAATTGTCATGGTGCAAGTCCTTGACATGACAACCCACCGGGGTCACAGATTTAAAAAGAAAACGGATTAACCGTTTGGCACGGGTCTCAGCTCATGTATGAAACTGTATCATAAATTCAATCTCGGCACAGCCAGAGATTGAACCCACGACCTTTGGATCACAACAGAGGAACTGGTGCTAATAAGCTGGCGTTCTAACTAACCATTTGTGTTACAAGTGATGAGTTAGTGAATGCTTCTGAAACTCAAGGCTTGGAAAATGATTATAAAAGCCACGCCCAGTTGATACAGCAGTGTTGTTCTCAATTTGAAGAAGCATAACATTAACATGTCTAAGGTGGTGATAATGCCGTGTTAGTTCCTGCGTGATAATGCCGTGTTAGTCCCTGCGATTATTATTAATATTATGGTTATTAACTGTGTGGTTGTTACAAACATCTCGAAAATTAAAAACAATGTTAGTCAGGCAAGTAATACTGCACTAAGATCTGCGCCACTACCAAGTAGAGACATATTTATATCAAGGGTGCATAAGGATGATGGTCTTGCAGAAATCAGAAACTTTATTAAGCAAGGGGCATAACACTCCTCAGGCTCAGTTACTGTCATGACATGTTACTTTCTTCAATATGGATGTCTGTATTGACCAAGAATTTGCTAATGTACCATTTGCATATATGTGTCCTGCAACTAATTCCACATCAGATGATGTGATCTCCTATGACATTGTACATAATCCATTATTTTCTGACCATGTTCCTCTACAGCTGTCACTTGATATAGATGTACAGTATTATAATGTCATGTGTTAGTGTATAAGAGCATCAGTCGAGCGAGATACCATAAGGCTGTCAGAGATGTAAAAAGACATATAACTTCAAACAATGTCATAAATCCAACATAATATGCCAGTTGATATGCTAGAAGAGGTTGCTGATGGGATAATCCTAACTGAGTAATCAGATACGTCCGTACAACATCAATATACAATATTATAATTGTGCCAATGTTTATATATATATAGAATGCGAATAAAGATGTTATAAGTTCTCTTTCATCTCATTAAATGTATCATGACCAAGCATTTATCTATTAGTCCTGAATGACCTTGATGAGTAATAAATTGTATTTAAACTCTTTTACTCAGATATTGGTGTCAGTTGCATCGAGATGACAGGTTATAAATCTTCGTCATTTCGTCACACTAATAATACCAAGAGTAATGATATATTCCACTTTAAAATGTGGATCTCTTTTTTAACAGCCTATAAGTTTGCAAATGTGTAACCAAATATTTCCTTAATTATTTCTGATACTTAAAATTTTCAAATCCACCTAAATGAAATAGTTTTGAAAATCTCGAAGAATAACCTTGAATAACATTGGACCAAAACTCACCTCATACTTGTCAAAGGCTCTGCTAGTCAAGCTTTGTTGTAAATGTACAAATAGGAAGAAGTTATAAATACCAAGGACAGAGTATTGTTAAGGTAATGGTTTAACTTTCATGCCCTCAAATCAGTTCTTAATTCAAAGTTCAGCTTTAAGATGTTTAAACATTTAGATGGGTGTTGCCATGTGCCACAAAAGTTAAAATCGTTTCCTGAGAATATATGCATAACAATAGATTTGCCTGATATGAAATACTCATGACTGACCCAATCTATTCTCTCTAATGGATTCTAGTCTGGTCACATTAAAGCATTCATTAAACCTGGAAGGTTCCAGGCAATTTTACAGTGGTTTAAGGTATCTGAAAACAATATATGATCTTAAAATTGACATACATACAGGCTATCTATCTGAAATCCACTAAAGAACATCTGCCCTGAGAATTATGATTTTTTGTGACCACCAAGTACTGCCAGGACTAAACAGGAAGTGTGTTGTGTGACCTTGACCTTTGAACTGTCAGGGGGCTCCGTAAGTCATAGGAGGTGTTGTTTACCAATTGTCAAAATTTTTGGCCATTTTTTTCCACTATTTAGAGAATGAATTGGAAGATAATACTTATCATGATGATAGTGCCTTTTCTTGACTTTCTTTTGGTGGTAAATTTATTAAAAACGGATGAATATTTATGAAGTTATAAATGAAGAAATCATTATTTTTTATATTATATATGTTTGCAAAAAAAAGTTTAAAAAAATTCTATACAGCCCAGCTTTTAAGGTGGAATCCATGCAGCCTTTGATGTCTTCCCATTCAATGGTGTGAAAAACCCCAAATTTCATCAAAGAGGGTCATATCATAAATTTTACTGATACCAATTATCAGCATTCACAGTTTTGCCATTCAAAGTCATTGTGATTTAAGGCCAAACCAGTGATCAAAGGGTTTAATGTCACTTTTTCAATATCACGGCCTTCAAGTTAAGGGGGATTCCATGCAACCTTTGAGTCATGTCTCCCCTTTTTGACAGAAAGGTTTTCATATGCATAGGATACTTTTCAAATAAATAGTATACTTTTCCCATAAATGATATATCTTTCACAACCATAAGATATTTGTCACAACCATAAAATATTTTTCACGGCCATGAGTTATTTGATTGATTCAAATAATATTAAAATAATCTTATGTTGTTCTGAAGTATACTCCTGGCAATAAATTGATAAATTGTACAAAACATCTTCACCCTGTTTCCCAAGCTGGACAGGTGCACAACTGGTAACTCATTAGGTGTTTACACAAGATCACATACCAGCTAAACAAAGCTTGTTGACAAAGTGTTCAATTGCTGGTGTAGGTTTTAGCAGACAACTGATCAACTTTCAAGTGCCACAGAAATTTGTTAACAGAGAATATTTTGGGTACTACTACATAAAATCACTGTTTAGGGTATAAACATTCATGTTATGTAAAGAAAATGTGTCTGAAAGTCAGGTTTCACCAATGCTTTAAGTTATTAGAATATTGACACCTTATTAGAATATTGTATTATATTCTTCCATCTGTGTTATGTCTCTCTAGTGAGACACTATTTCAGTTTTTCTGACACCGGTCCTTGTGCTTGTCCATGGATGAGTGATAGAGAATGGATGTGAGTTTCTTTCCAGGTCAGAACAATTTATCATCTTTAAGGTCAATATGAGAATTGTATACCATTTACCATTAGCCTACCAAAATGTATATATGGCGAACTAATCAAATTCTTTGTTGAATCAATAATAGATTTTGTTGTGTGACACAAATTGTGTTCTCATTTAAAGATCAAATCTTATGTCAAACAAATAGCTTTACACTTAAACACTATGGGAAGTCATGTATTGTCAGTTTGGTTTATAAAAAGCGTTTGATGATATCCATCATCCCGGGATTTGTGCAAACCTGGAGAATGAGCAAAGGTCATATACCTGGAGAATGAGCAAAGGTCATATACCTGGATGAATGAGCAAAGATCACATACTCTTAAGCAGGTAGCAGTTCCTGCCAGTTTGTTCCTATTCATTTAGTATCTGTAGCATATCACATATTACAATAATCAGTAACATAATTTCAACCTTGATCTTACAGTTCATAAGTTGGCCTGTAAGTAGTGAGTTACATAAATGCTACTTTAGGACATTATCTAATTTCTGGTATAAGTTCTATGGCAGGATTAAATATTATGCCGTTTATGCAAGTTAAATATTGGAACGCATTGTTCGTATGCGTTCTGATGCTCTTTCGGGCTAGCAACAAGTGTCTGATCTGGCAGGACCTATTTTATGTTATACGTGTCACACGCAGGAAGCCAGGGCCATTGGGCTGAGGTACCAGGCACGGACAGCTTGACAATTCACACCATCACAGGCAGACATGCCGTGACCTCCGGAAAGCAAGGGGATATGTTTGGCCAGATTTGTACTGAAATGTGTAACACAACATCAGGGTCAAATTGTGTAACATTTTACATACCAGGTCATGTGTACATCTCAGATTGCTTGCATCCGGCTCTTTGGATTAGGGACGCGACAGTAACAGTGAAAGTAACAGTGAAACCCAGGCCGCTCCCATTCCCCACCAGAGGGCGACGTGGTGGACCTATCACGTTGAGGCACACGACCTGAATAAATGCTCATTTTCAAATACATTCCATCAGATTGGTATATCATCTATTCCAAAACAATATTCAAGATCTTCCAAATGTGGAGTTGTCAATATTTGACCATATCAGTCATGATGGAAATCAACAGGTCACATACCTGTATGTGTGTTTCTCTGTTTTCCAGTGCGATCAGCCAAAAAAATCATGTGCAAAGGAAACATGTTTAGTAATAATGCTCATATGCGCATCTTCAATTATTACATAATCATGTGACATAGAACATTAATAGCAGAAGAATGTTACATACTTACCTCTATAAACAATTATATTGGTTTCGCAAAAAACATTTGATGCATCAGTCTAAAAAGTTATTGTATTTTATGATACAAGTTTCTTTTCGAGTTTCATCAATGTGCACATCATAAGTAAACATCAGTCAACAATCAGAGCATGGGGCTATTCTGAAACAAAATGTTTTTCAGACAGAAGTCAGAGGGGGCAAAAATCCTATTTGGCATCCCTTTGATTGTCCTAGAGGAGGGGTCATATTCCACCACGAGTGCTTATTACTCATAGAGGAGGGCTCAAAATCCTCCACGTATATGATTTAATTTACATCATATTTCTTTGCCTAAAGATATTCATCATATAAACATCTGGAAAAACAATTTGTTTTATGTTCACCAAAGTTGAAGACGTTTTAAGCATAAGAAGGACATCATGGTGAAGGCATGAACAGGTATTGTGTGAGAGACATAATCGTTTGTGGTAGTGATAGCCAAGCAGTGAAAGCACTAAAATATATAGTGGCTGTAAGTTGGTAGAATATTGCCTCAAAATCTCTTTTGGGCCAGACATGATGTCACGGGATAGCAGACAATATATCAAAAGAAGCAAAGATGGTCCCAAAAGTGACTGGTATAATCAAGAAGAATTTGTCATTTGCTTTGGGTTGTAATTTGACTTTTTGCGGTCAGTATGGTTTGATGAATTCACGCCAATGTGGAGTGCCTGAGACAATAGTTTAGACTCTAATTTACATATGAATTTTGCAAATGTTTCTATATCCTGTAAACAAAGATAGAATATTGCACTCAGTAAATAGTGCCATACTTACTTACCAAACTGAGAGTACGATGTTATATCGTCATTGTCCATAAATGCAGCTTTGAGACGCTGTCCAATTGATAGATCAATGACATTTCAGTCGGTGTAATTTGGACGATCAGAATATGAATAACAAACTGAACATAAGAACCAGAGTGATACTAGAGCAGGTTACATATTTTAGGCTGCTTGTGCTTCAAGAGAGTGCCTATGTTTATCAGCCCTGCATTGAGACTTTTTCAATATCACCCCAATTCTGGAATTACTATTGATATGTTTATTTTTTTATAGTTTCTTTCCTATTTAGAGCCAACGAGAGAGATCTGTCAAACTCACTTCGGATGGTGTATATGAGCAAATGATGCATAAGTACATTATATAATGAAATCATTAAGAAGTGGGTGTGATATTATTAAAAAAGGGCATGGCATTGTTTAAATTGTTTGACAGAAAATGTATTTGATGTTATTTGATGTCTGTGCTCACATACAACATAGATCCAGCACTGCTATGTTTATACTGGAAAGCAAACCCACCCCAACTGCAGAAGATAAGTATGAGATGAAGGCAAGATCATGAGTTTATGCATTATTCAGGCTGACAGATCTATCAGGTTGGTTCATGTGGAAGGATCTCACACACGTGTATTCTTCTGTCAATAAACATCAACTACCAGTAGACAAAAATTATATGAATATTTTTGTATTCAAGAATTGAGGGAGTACATTTTTTTAAAACAAACCTTACTTCCTCCATAATAGATATACAATATGTTTACACGATATTGATTATACAATTTACATCTAGCACTGCAGGCTATAGTGGTATGAGATGTTCACATTAAACAGCATATATTAGATGATCCTTATAATTATGTTGCTGGTATGTCCCCCCCCAGATGTCTGCTAAGTTGTATGGAATTTCTGTATAGCATGTAGCATTTACAGTCGGACCCAGTACACCCTCTCTCTTCCTACAAGC
Source organism: Amphiduros pacificus (assembly GCA_949316495.1). Classification (NCBI taxonomy): domain Eukaryota; kingdom Metazoa; phylum Annelida; class Polychaeta; order Phyllodocida; family Hesionidae; genus Amphiduros; species Amphiduros pacificus. The sequence goes on along the minus strand of OX439003.1, from coordinate 41,166,172 downwards.
CGGACAGCGTCCTTGTGATTGTTTGTGGCTTTCCGTTTCACACCCAAGAAAAGTGAGCCGATCTTCATATCTGTATGATTGTAGTATTTGTGGAATCATAGATTTAAGGTTTTGGTCTTTAAATGACAGTAAAGATGCTGAAAAACAGTTGTATTGTGAAACCTTATGTCTGCTGTTCAGCACCACTGAGCCTGAGCAATGTGGCAGATAGGCCTCCCATAACTCCATGCCTTGCTACACAATATGAAAGAACCAACCCCATTAACACAACGCAGTAAGGTGAGGAATGGATCTTAGTTTTCTATGAATCCAAATACATTTACTTGATAACAATAACCAGAATTCTTTCTTGATTTCAGATATATTATGAGAAATTAATGGATATTAAATGAAAAAAACGAATTTATGGCAAAATACTGTATGGTCATACGTTGTTTTAATTTAAAAAAACCCAATCATTTATAGAGCGGAACCATTATTCCCAATATTTGTTGACAAACTGAAAAGTCATTGAAAGTACAATCTGATCTTAAGTATTTTAACATTTGAATCACACACTGCAGATGTTATCAAAACTGTGTTAATAATACCCTCCTTTTTGGAATACTGTATTATGCATTCAATTGTCTCTTTGTTAGAATTGTTATAATTATCTTACAATAGTAACTGTTATAATAATTATAAGCAATTGATTACATATATGTATTCAATTAAAAGCCTTTGATTGGCATTCTTATTAGATATTTCATACTCACTAACAAGGTGTAATTTTTACCAGCAAAATAATCATTTCTTATTAAATTTGCTAACTGTAAAAAAACTAAATATTTTGTTCTTTTCAACATGGTAATTCTTTTATAATTATTCATTTACATTTACAGGAGTAATGACATCTATTGAAGACAGAGGTATGGATACTGTAGGAGACAAAATGGTGGATTCTCTTGCCCTCCCCACACGGTCGTCAACGTCATTTTCACAGAGACTTAAGGCTCACATTATGAATAATTTGTTGCTCTACCTTACCCTTGCCGGGGCTGCTATTGGAATCATGATCGGTTTCATTATTAGGGCAACACTGATTACACCATCAATAGATTTTATCTTGTGGCTTGGTAGGTACATTTCGATCTATTGATATCTTTTGAGTTTTATAATGTTATCTGAAACCTTGGCTGTATCCATAGTTTTGTATATCTCCGGTGAGTAATATTTATAAATCCCATCCATGACTTATTTTTAAAATTCTGTATTTTTGTTTCTCCTATCTGGATCTGCTATTTCTGTATTTTGAGTTTTGAGTTTTTTTGTGTTTTCTAATTAACTAAGTATTAGAATGAATACTTTATGACAGTGAAATCGATGGTTTTATGAAATTTTAAACTAGATTCTGATTCAAATTAAGTATCAACAATTTGATTTTTGTTTTCACAGGTCTGCCAGGGGATCTATTCCTTAGGATGCTTAAGATGATGATTGTACCTCTTATTATGACGACAATGATATGCGGTAAATGTACATTACATGACTGTATGAAATGATTGGTTTGAAGTAACCTACACCACCAGACTTATTGAAAATAATCATAAAATACTTTAAATCCCATATGGGAAAAAGGTCGATCTCTGCATTCTAATTCTTAGAATGAATGAAATGAGAAAGCATTTGAAATATATTTCACACTTTAGTTTTGTTAATCATTTATATATTGTTTTGTTTAAATCAGGAACAGGAGCTTTGGATGCTAAGGCCAGTGGTAAGCTTGGAAGTGTAGCTGTTGCTTATTTTGTCCTTTCCAACCTCATAGGAAGTATACTGGGTATAATACTGACTGTCTTGGTCAAACCTGGAAAAGGTACGATATTTGTCGAAACTTTGTGAGATTTCTGGTGAGATTGCATTGATGCTACACTTTATCGTGTGCCTGAAGGGTGAACCTGTTGTCATGTTAAGGATCTGTGGCATGACAAATCAGTGAGACAGTTCTGTATTTGGTACAAGTAGGTATACACACACACACACACACACACACACATATATATATATTGTAGGATCTGTGCCTTTGTTGGTTAGATAAGTGGAGGACGGGAGGTGGTGGGTTTAACTCCCACTGCCAGCAGTGTTACTTTCACACTAGGTAATAGGCTTGAAAGCCGACCTGATATGGCCATAGTTGTTGAAAGGATCGTAAAAACACCATTTCATATTTCACATGCCAAACTCTGCCAATATCATGTCAGTACTTGTGGTGAACCTAACACCAGCAATCTGTTCTTATGTTAACATGTAGACTGACCCTGCTTGTCAGGGATCATTTGTTAGCCATGTCTCAGAGTGAGAGAACAGAACACTTTGAAATGCACTGTTCCACACTGTCCTCTTGATATGAAACAGAGCATCACTATTCTTATCCAGAAATGAAAAAAAATCAAGCAAGAGATTTATACTTACATTTCAAGTCTGTGCAAACACCTCAAGTCATGCCTAAATCCATTTTGAAGCATTTTTAAGCAAGAATGTTTCGCTTACATTTCATATTAGTTGACATTGTTCTGCTTACATTTAAAAGCAATATCTGGATAGTTGAAAACAGCTGAAAATGTCTTAAAACGTGTTTCTACCTTTTAAATTTGTTACAATGCAACATTATTGTTGACAAAGATGATAGTTGAGTTGCTTAGAGAGGATGTACATGTTGTTATGCAGATACCCACTGACAAGATGGGCTCTATCATTGGTATTAATGAATGAATGAATGGTTTCTTAACGGCACATCGACACAATAAGGTCATTCAGTGCCAAAACAGTAAAAACAGAAACGTAATATTGACTAGAAACAAAATGTAAATGTTAATACAATATGTAGATAACACAAGAATTTATCAACAGCAATTATATAATATCAATCATATATTATAAAAATGTATAATTTGTTTAAAAGACTTTATCAGTATGATGTTTTGCAGTTCTTGATAAATAAGTCGATGACATAAATAAACCATCCATGGCCAAAGGCCCAAGCAATTCACCATCAATCCCATCTTTCCAACAATATGTATATCTATCCCATCAATTGAATGTGGATTGACTTACATTCTACAGAACACATGTGGCTAAATGGGGCAATAAAGTCATCAGGGTTCATCACCCAGAATTAGTTATCAAGCGCACCACCTTGTCAAAGGTTGTGATTAACATTCAGAAAAGACCCTATATAATTGATAAAGGCTCTTTGCAAGTTGCGAGGTGTGACAGATGCTCCACCACCATGGACACTCCACTGATGCCACATGATATCAGATTGCTTTGTAACTTGGTGATATTTTGTACACATTTTGATCTTAGAATGTTACTGTTATACATCATCTCATCAAGATGATTTTTACTTTATTTCTTTAACATAATATTTTGCAATATACAAATCTTTGCTGGAAAACGATCTCTAGAAATCATATAATTATTAGCATATCTATTAATAAATCTTTAAGTTTCTTTCTTTTGAAAATGGTAAATCCATGAAAAAATGATAACGATCTTTCATGCTTTCATCAAAATTCTAATTGTCACAAAATTATACTGGGATGTTGGCAGAAAAGATGGTTGAGAGTTGAGAGTAATATATATCTGATAGCGATACCTCATGGGGCGTTGATAATATCGGACAAGGGGCTGATTGTCATATCTGCTGGGACAGGGGCATGAAACCACCCTACTGTGAGGGCAAACAAAACACATCTAACTTTAATAAATCCACCTACAAGCTTTTGTCTAAATTTCCCATGCAAGATAATGATGTGGGTAACTACTTCTTGTTGTCATTGTAGTACTAACATGCATCCCACAAAGAGAGCCTCGTACAGGGCCACACAATTGACCAGCTGGTGACAGACTCTAAATCTGCTCTGCACATCTGACATATTACCAGGATCATTAGTTTATGTCTTGACAACATACAGTAAAGCTAGTCAGTCATGATCAATTTGAACAAAAACTGAAGAGGTACAACTCTACAGACATCAATTTGTGTGCTGTAGGGATGTGCAGATTTCTAGCTAACATGAAAGGATTATATATGTGCCATATCATAGTCACAGGAACACCCTGTCCTATGTTTACTATTACATAATGTTTACACTGTTATGCTTTGATGTGACACCAAGTCCTCAAAGTGCTCTGACAGACCATTGACCACAAGTTGGGTGGCGTATGTAATAGCAGAGGGAAGGCCAGAGGGTAGATGTGGGTACCCCAGGTGGCATGACATAATACCAATTAACACATACAGAAGACAGGATTATCATTCCACAAATGCATTCTTGATCTTTTGAGCAACATGAGTTTGTCGACTTAGATATTGGATAAAATATGATTCATCTTAACATCATTGGTAACCGTTTATGAAAATAAATTTATAGAAAATATGCTTAGAGTGTATTGTCCAGACATATCCCATTTTTTTATAGGGAAACATGCAGACATGAAGGAATCCATTAAGTCATTAATGCGTTTCTGATAAGTGTATGGAGTAGATTTGACTGAGCTTCATCCCCCTTCCTGACAGACCCCCAAAGCATTAAAAGGTTCATAAAGGATGGTAACAGTCAAGGGGTAGATTACAAATAGACATATATGCATTAGTTCTGATTTATCTGATTCTGATTATAACAAGTACAAGGGGGCTGATTGATATGGTTGATAGAAACAATAAAGTCATTAATTACACAACTCACCATAGGTGGGCCTCATCAACACCATCAATAGATTAGTGGGTAAGGAAAGATAGATGGGTTTCTTCCAGTTTATCAAGACAGAAGGACAGGACATGCTATAGATGGGATTGATAGAATTGTTGGAATTTATAAGAAGTTGCCAAAGATGGAATTGTTCAGATACATCCGATTCTTCTCATTTCTAGAAATATGGGGTTGACCAGATAGCTGTAGTAAAATGTACAGAGCTTGTGGACTGTGCAGGTCTGTACATAGAATACTTACTGAAGGTATGATCAATATTGAATTATATTGGTTCATGGGATAGATGGAATTGTTGGAATTGATGGACACACACAGAGAGTTTGTTCAAATTTATCAAAGTCTTCTCCTTTATAGAATACAACCATATTTCTAGATAGATATAACATATAAGATAGATCTAATTTATCAAATTTCTTCAGTACACTTCAATCAATTGTTGGAATTGATATATGTGTTGTTGGAATTGATGGGATTGTTGGAAAATAGAGGGGGGCATTGGCCATGCCTCAAATAAACAAAAGCTCTGCCCTTAAAACTAATTATAAAGTCCTATGTGAGTTAAAAACGATACTATCACAGAAGTATCTACAGTATCAAATAACGTATGTAAACCTTGTACATTAAAATATTGAGTTCGTATAATATCAAAATCGATACACTCAATTCTCGCTATCTGCTCTCCCGGTTTATTGAACACCAGATGTCAGCTCGGTTGATTCGCAATGCATTGTGGGCCGATTTGTTGCACGCTATACTTCCGGGGCACATGTTTGGCATCTGACAGTGATTGAATTTCACGATGGGGTTTAGTTGTGCATCAGCTGAGTGTACAGCTAATACAGACAAGGCAAAACGTTTACATGTTTATCCGTTTATGAGAGGGGTGACGTGGGTCAAATGGCCAACTGACCCAACAAGGATTAGAAGATGGAAAAGTCTGATAAGGAGAGGGGGAAAAGATCGCACTGGTCAGTTTGTCGACGATTTTAAACTTGACAGAGCATCTAGGCTTTGCTCAAGACACTTTTCTTCAGACCAAATTGACATTGTCAACTCAGTTGCACATGGAGATCCACGGTATTTTGCCTGGAATCACTGGGGCAAACCACAACAAACACCACGTCCTGCTCCAGCCTTGAGAAGGAAAGTGGCAAAGACAGAGTCTGATGTCCAGTATAGCCAGTGTCCAAGAACCATAACGTTCATTCCCAGCCAAGAAGAATGCATCCCAGATGTAGGTGAAGAGATCTTATTGGAGACATGTGAAAAGCCCATTGTTGGAAGTAAGTGAATCGTAAATTGTTATTAATTAAAGATACGGATGATTCTGACACTGACAGTCCTTAATCTAAACACAAGTATATTTCATTTTGATTTACTCCACAGTCGGACACATATTCACACCTTCCAAGCTAAGTGACACGTGCCAGGCACTGAGCATGTATCATGTTTCCCAGCTGTCAAAACACAGGCTGGCCACCCCTCCGGCATACTATGTAATGTACCACTTGATTCCAGGGGGTTACCCAGCTGTAACTTGATAGTACCACAATATTTATTGCAACCAGGCTGGTCTGTCAAATGGGGGGATGACTCCTGTACATGCCATCTGCAGGTTTCATAATCAATAAACTGAATGTGATTTTTGGCTTTATTTTGACAAATGATACTGTTTTCATTGTAGAAATGACTTTGTTGGATCATTAAGAAACACCTCAGCCTGATTTACATGATTATGTAACAACCCATATGCCAAAGATGAAGGATAGCCAGTCACAAACAGATCTTACAGCAGCTGATATTCAAGCACTAGAGAAGTTGGCAGCAAATTCTGCTCCCCCCTCAGAAAAACAAATGGGAGAAGATATTGTTCAAAATATACTAGAAAATGATGAGAGGTGCAACTTTTACACAGGCATTGACAAAGTGTCCCTCCTGAAAGGTATGTATGTTCTAAATTAAATGTTTTGCATATGAAATAAGTACATGAATTAAAAATATGTTGTCTCTGTCTTTCTTTTAAAAATATGTTGTCTCTCTCTCTCTCTCTCTCTCTGAGATAGCGAACCCCTGTGGATTGTAAGTCTGCAGCTCCACTATCCCAGCCACCAAGGTCTGGTCTGCTTGTAATATATCACACATTACTATTTAAGTAATGCATTAAATGATATTTATTTTGATCTTTTACAGGCATTTTTGACAAAATTAAAGATGGTGCACAGAACATGAAGTATTGACGTAATGCAGGAAGTGCAGAACAGAAAAAATGGGAGGGGAATCCAAGACCTGGAAGGAGAAGAAGAGTAGACATTTTTTTCGAATTTGTGATTACTTTGATGAGGATACGCCTGGATTTGCCGATTTTACTCCTGGCTGATCTTTTTTTCATAAGTACTACCAAAGTCAGCGAAATAACAGTTACATGGATATGCTACCTTCATCAGACTCTAGTCCCTGCTTTGGTATTTTGGCCTTCTCAGGATCAAGTGAAATCAAGAATGCCATTTGCATTTAAACATCACTATCCAAACACTAGAGTGGTTATAGACTGCTCAGAATTCTACATAGATCGGCCATCTAATAAAGATGAACAATACAAAACCTATTCTACCTACAAAAGTCATAACACATATAAGTGCCTGATTGGTGTAAATCCAAACGGAGCCTTCACATTTGTCAGTGATCTGTGGAGTGGCAATGTGTCAGATAAGTTTGTGACAGAAAATTCTGGCTTTTTGAATTATGTAGAGAAAGGAGATCAAATTATGGCAGATCGGGGATTTAGAATCGAAGATTTACTTCTCCCACTTGGGGCAACATTAGTGGCACCACCCTTCACTCGAAAGTGGACCTATGGAAAATGTGGAAAGGGTAAAAGGCTGAATGTCAAGGAGATTCGTGTAACAAGAGTGATTGCCAGACTCCGCATTCATGTTGAAAGAGCAATCCAGGTGTGTATTTTTTAATGGAAACATCCATTTACTAAATGTCAGTTTTCTTTAAGATAATGCAATCATAAATGATAATTAGCAACAAGGAATGATGACGGAATGTTATATCATTCACATTTGTTGGTTTTGTGCAAAAATATTTGATAATATTAAAGATTTGGGGCAGGAAACCGCGCATCTTATATTTCTATACAAAACAGTAACAATATATGAAACCTGCAGGGCACCCAAAATGTCAGTTTTCTCAAAGATAATGCAATCATAAATAACAATTAGCAAGAATGAATGACGACGGAATGTTATATCATTCACATTTGTTGGTTTTGTGCAAAAATAATTGATAATACTAAAGATTTGGGGCAGTAAACTGTTCATCTATAAAAACATTTTGGAGAAAGATATGCAGGCTATTTTTTCAACTCAGGAAAACCTTCATAACTTTTTTTAATAATTATCACTTTTTAATAATTTACCAATGTTTTTATGTGTTTCAGAGGATGAAAACTTGGCGTATTTTGAAGCATCAAATGCCTACTTCCCTCCAAAATGTTGCATCCATGATTGTCAAAGTGGTTGCAGCACTTTGCAATTTGAAAGGACCTCTTTTCTACAGTAATGATGAGGTATATTTAAAAAGGAAACGCATCAATAAAAAGAAACTGTAATTAAAGCAAAACAGAGATGGGGTCAACTGATTTGCCTCCATTTAATAAGTGCTTATCATGCACAAGTTAGATAAAATGTTAGTTAAACACTGTTTGATATGCATATACTACAAAAGGTCGCTACTACCCACGTTAGTCTACTACCCACGTTAGTCAACTAGTCAATATCTGCATGTCTTGAATGTATTCACTGCCGCTCAATTCATACAGCAGTTATTAATATGTACGCTCAAGTTTAATGTTCTAGCCATAGGTATGTAAATGGCATTGTACTCTGTGTTAGAGCATGCACACATTAATACGATAATTATGTTATGATTATGTATTGATATTCATTATTGTTTGTATGTATGTAGCTAGGTAAGACGGTGGTAGCATATTTATAGGAAATAAATCAATGTGTGCAAATATATTATATGTGTATGTTGTTCCAATTTATTTCACTGACTACAAAAAAAACCAGACAATAGATGTTCTGTTTAACAACTTTAATACAATGCTTCAACATAGCTATCTGGTATTTTAAGTGGTAACAATTTGTCACTCTGCAGGCATCAAAACATATGTACACAAGTATTTACAATTATTTTATTTGTAACATTGAATTTTATCACAGATAAGTAAAGCAAAAACAGAATATCATGACAGGAATTCAATATTCCCATAAATAAATCAAATTTTGTGATCCTTCAGAATAATATAAATTTCTTAAATTCTCCACTGGAAATATTTTGTCCCATATTTTGGGGCAGGGTAACAATTATGACATAAGTAGTGGAACAATATTGTCAGTAAATAGATTAATAGACTTTGTTTTCAATGCAAGCCATACTTTCTCATCAAAAGGCACAGTAATGATAGCAATGTCTTGTAAGGTGTGAATAACAATGTCACAATAATGTAACTGCATAACCCCCATCTGAAATTGGACCTGGTAGTACCATGGAGATGATGATTTCAATTGAAGCTGTCCTTTAGACACAGAGAGATGATACTTGTTATCAACAACTGGAATATTATAGGGTGAGATATTCTGATGCTTGTAACTACATTTAATTTCAAGCACTTTAGTGCCATGACAAGCGCATGATACAATCCCATCTGGAGATGCTCCCAGGAATAGGTTGTCAGTATCAATGATGATACCAGACTCTTTGATGTGAAATTGTTTGTGATTTTTTTTTTCCCTGCTAAAATAAATATTCCTGGCCACATTTTCATACTTTTTGCCATGGTCCACATAAGCAGATTTGAAAGGTGGTAGCTTTCCCAGAATCCTTTCAAACAGAGATGTGCCTGAAATGTAAAAATGAAATTGTAAATTTATATTAAATAAAAATGTAAATATTGAATAGAAAAATAAATTACTGGACCATGAACTGTGTATGCCTTTGTGTTAAATTTGTTTTTGAGGTGTGCTTGTGCAATGAGATGAGGAAATTTCCTTGCATTCTGTCTGTCCATAGTATAGATGTGATGCATTATTGTCATATGATAAATCTTTTTATTTTCCATGAGGCTCAGATTTAAAATCTATGAATTTATGATTTAAAAAACAATAAAAAATTGTGATACTCTCATGTTTTGACCTGGAACATTCAGTGCCTCATTCTGCTCATCTCCAGTAAAGCAATGCATGGTGATTGAGTTTATAAAACAATGTGCAGAGTCTTTACAAAATTCAATAAAAATAATGATCCCAACCCCCAGACGTGCTTACCATATTTATGCTGATGTACACTTCCAGCAATGCTTGCAGTTATTCTCCCAATCCTTGCTGTAGTCCATTCACTGCTACCCTGTGGGAGGTCTTGCAGATAGTCAATCTGGTCTTTACTTGTATGTGAAGAAAGGTAATCCACAAAGTCGGAGGTTGCTTGGTTCTTTTTATACAATTCTGCCAAACTATGCAGTGAAGGAGGGAGTGCTGGAGTAGGGGCCTTCCTGTCAGTCATTGTCAGAAGTATTGCATCTGAAAATTCATAACAGTTGTCTGTTTAATGCAACTACACTGGAATAGAATCATTATGCTCCAATTAAGTTGTGTATGTATTTGTTTATTCCCTTATCCCACTTGACATGTAAACAGATAGTTTATAGTTTACACCTTCTTGGTGTCAAGTGACAATCATTAACAGCTGGACCAGGCCAGTCAGGCATAATGCATGTCATGTGTAGTGTAATGACACCCAGTACTTAAATGACACATATTTGCATTTAGAAATTACAAGATGTGAGATGTGGTCATGGTTGCATCTTGTGGTAGCCACAAGTATGAATCATACATTTTATTGTATTTAGGTAAAAGTGATACAACACTTTAAAAAATATGAATACCTTCTCTTTCTGTTCGGCACATCTTAGAAATCTCTGCCCGTAAATCCTTATAATCCTATTGAGTATGATATACAGTGGATGGTGTGTATAGAGATGGAATTGGCCTTGGTTTTTTGGGTAAGGATTTGTCTCTCCTATAATCCAGATCCTCCACTTTGACTGGAACAGATTCCCTCCTGGGCTTTACCCAATCCATCTGCACATCTGTTCCTACTTGATCATGACGATCCCTTTTTTTCTCCCACATATCTGCTATACAGAAAAGGAGGCAAACAACGTGTTTGCAGGTGCCGTCATCTCTACAAAATAAAAATCTTAATTGTTTATTTTTTTAAAGGATATTTTAATCATTTTGACTTGTTCCTTAATTTTCAAAATTTTATTTTAATATGCTGAGAATGACCTCTTGTCTCATAAATGTTGATTCAATACTCACGCCGCAACACATTTACAACCAGCAGACACTATTTGACCACTGGTCACTGTCACCAGGATCCAAGTGGGATATGGCTGTTCTGTTTGTCTCTCCTCTGGCTTAACTTTCCCTTGCAGGTAAATATGTTGTGTGTGGCCACCAATAACACCAATCTGCATAGAAATTATAATAATTAAATATTCAGGTTCGGCATAATTTTTATTTCAGCTGAAATCCCTTTGTTAAGTTGTTCATCAATTTAATTTACCGAGATATAGCAAATGTCTAACTTATCCCAATCAACAAACCAAACCAGAGACATTGCCTTGTAAGACTTACCTGAAGACTCTGTACATGGCCATCTAAAAACATTCTGTACCCATCATCCTCTTCAAAAGCATCTTGCCTCTCTCTAGACCAGTCACACTGATGGCAGAGATAGGCAAACACATTGCCATCTCTGATCCTTGGCATACCACCCAGGTCCTCTTTCCAGATCACCTCCCTGCCAAACAAACTTTCCTCCCTGCCATTCACAAAAACACACCTCCTTTTCTTCTCACTCTCTTCATGATCATCTTCATCCAAAAAACCATAAACACCCTCTGCCTTCTCAACCAGCAAAACAAGCTCTTTCTTGCATTTACCACTCGAAGGTATTCCCTTTCTCTTGAGTATATTTCTGTGCTGAGGAACGAGCAGCCTGTCCATGTTTACACTGCACTGACAGCTGACAGATCACTCACGGCCCACGGACCTCACGTAGTGAATGTCTGCACTCGGGACACATGCAGCACATATTTTTGAAATTGCAGTTCAGTTTATTTACATTGGAACATGATTAATCAATTAGTAAACATAAGATGACCGTTGAAGACCTGTACACACTTATCTAGCAGATTGAAATGACGGAGGCGGAGGAATAACGTGCGTTTGTTTTGACTGGTGTATAATTGGACCGGAAGTACCCAGTGCAACAATCTAGGTGAAATTCGCTCGTAGCGCTCTGAAAATGCAGCGGATACGGGAGAGCAGATAGGGAGAATTAAAATATGTTTAATAGTCAAAGCCCTTTGACAACCAATACATTCCGGTTGATCTTCACCTTTAAGCAGATAACAGTGTGTCAAATGACTATGTCCTATTCTTATACGGGTTAAAACTGACTCTTCCCTACGGTTAATTCTAATAGCACCTTTAGTTTTGCCTAGAACAGGCTTAATTTCATGTAATTTATTAAAAATAGCTTCGTTCCAGCGCAACTGCCATTTAGAACGTAAAAAAACAGTAATATATTTCTTAAACTCTGTATATGAAATTAGTAAATCTATTGGGCGTTTGTCCAATGCTGCTTTGGCAGCTTGGTCAGCAGCCTCATTTCCATGGATTCCAATATGACTCGGGATCCAATAAAAACGAATTTCTTTATTTTCATATGTACAAAGTCTATGATACCGTTCAAGAATTTTGTAAATAAAGGGATTTTTCCAATCCTTTGCTTTCAATGCTTGTAAACAAGACAAAGAATTAGAAAAAATTAAAAATGTTTGATGTGGAGAAGTCTCCACATGATCCAAAGCAAGGTACAAAGCATGTAGTTCTGCAGAAAAAATTGATGATTTATTTGGCATACGTTCTGAATAAATATGATTGCCCTTAACAGCAGCTGCAGCAGCCTTTTCATCGTCAAATGACCCATCAGTGTATATACACTGATAGCCAGTGAAAATAGATTTAATTTCTTTATATCTATTTATATAAAGGGATGGATCTGTTGAGCATTTCTTTAATTCTGACATGGCTAGATTAATATTTAAAGTTGCATAGGTCCATGGAGGTGTTTCTGGATATTGAAATTTAGCTACGTGATTCGGATTTAAATTTAAAGATTGTAAAGATTCTTTAATGCGAATGCCAAAAGTCGGTATTGTAGTTGGTTTATTTTCAAAAAGGTCAACATAATTTGGATTGAATATAGCTTCATGTACAGGATTGTCTGGACAAGCAGCAATTTTTGCAGCATACTGAAGGGCAAGCTTTTCTCTTCTTAAATCAAGAGGCAGTTCATCTGCCTCTACTGCCAAGCTATCTGCAGGCGAGGTACGAAATGCACCAAGGCATAGTCTTAACCCTTGATTTTGTACAGGATCGAGCATTTTAATATATGATGGACGTGCTGATCCATATACCATACACCCATAATCAAGTTTGGAACGTACCAGTGCTCTATATAATTGTAATAAAACATTATGGTCCCCTCCCCAATCGGTATGGGCGAGAACCCGTAATAAATCTAATGCCTTCTGGCATTTCTTTTTTACATATTTAATATGAGGGATAAAAGATAGTTTTCTATCAAATATAAGTCCAAGAAACTTGGTTTCTTCGACAACAGGGATTCGAGTTTGGCCAAGGTGTAGATCAGGATCTGGGTGAGCCTTCCACTTTTTACAAAAGTGCATACATACGGTCTTTTTCAAAGAAAACTTAAATCCATTGTTATCAGCCCATTCTTGTAATCTATTTAGGTGTTGTTGAAGCTGTCGTTCTATTGTATGCATGCTTGATGACCTGTAGCTTAAGTTGAAATCATCAACAAAAAGTGAGCAATCTGCTCCAGGCCTCATACAATCTACAATGCTGTTAATTTTAATAATAAAAAGGGTCACTGATAATATACTACCCTGTGGAATACCCATTTCCTGATCAAAAGCATCAGAAAGTGATGCACCCACTCGAACTTTAAAATGTCTGTTTGATAGAAAATTTTGAATAAAAAGGGGTAAACGACCCCTTAATCCCATATCATATAAATCACTCATTATTCCATATTTCCATGTGGTGTCGTAAGCTTTCTCTAAATCAAAAAATATACTAACCACATGTTCGCCTTTTATAAAACCCTCTCGTATAAACGTTTCTAAACGTACCAGATGGTCAACAGTACTTCGCTTTTTTCTAAAACCACTCTGTGCAACAGAAATATAAGCCGCAGTTTCTAAAAACCAAACTAAACGCTCGTTAATCATTCGTTCCATTGATTTACAAATACAACTTGTTAAAGCAATGGGACGATAATTATTTGAATCTGACGAGTCTTTGCCAGGTTTGGGAATAGGAATGATAGTGGCTTCACTCCATGAAGGAGGAAAATTACCACTTTCCCAAATATTATTAAAAATATCCAAAAGATGCCCAAGTGTTTGGTCAGGGAGGTGTTTGAGGATTTGATAGTGTATATGATCAGGTCCAGGAGCGGTATCGTGGGATTTATCTAAAGCAAGTTTTAAATCTGATATTGTGAATGGCTTATTATATTGTTCCAAGTTATTAGATATAAAATTTAGTTGGTTTCTTTCTTTTCTATTTTTTATTTGTTCGAATTTGGCAGAATAATTATTGGATGAGGAATTCTTGGAAATTCTATCATTGGTAATAAAGGTTCTCCCATAAAGAACATACAACATCACACCAACTCTGGGTTAAGGAAAGTAACTTGGAAAAGGTCAGAAAATATCAAATCACAAAATCCAGATGACGTTAATCAGGGCATGGTGATCATTGGTGACCCTCCCACAGTGCTGAGAGCCCTTGATGCTATGGATACAATCATTAAGGAGGCTGACAATAAGACACCCTCTGTCAAACAGGACAATAGGTCCATTTGTCAGAGCTATGCCAGAACTGGCCAGTGCAGCTATGGCATGAGGTGCATTTTCGAACATATTAATATAAATAAAAAATCAAAATTCTCTGAATGAAGTTTTCAGGGGGGCAAGGGAAGTAATCAAAATTGTATATAATATATAAATAGTAAAAACAAAATTATCGGTAACTATTATAATATATTGTGCAAAAATGCAGCATTGAATGTTTCAATGTTGAAAACTAATATTAATGGTGTTAGCCCCACCATTAAACCATTATATTTATTAGAAAATGAAGAGGCTTGTAAAAGTTATGTGTTATTTTGCATGAACGCAGCTTTGAATTCTTCAAAGATGAAAACGGATATTAATGGTGTTAGCTCCACTATTACATCAATATATTTACTAGAAAAGAAAGTGTATATTAAAAAACCTATTAATTGTTCAAAAAAATGTAACTATACTCATGGGTGCCATAGTGAATGCCATATGTCAAATTGTAAACTCACCTCTGAATATGATTTTAACTCTGAAAATGTTATTAACTCTAAGATTTATTTTTACAACAAGATCAGGATACAATGTAATACCATGACTGACAAAACATGTAAAAGTGGTTGTGCATGTGATGAGAAGAAGAATTTTAAAATAAATGATTTTAACATGGACAATATGGCTCAAATTAGAAATATCTCAGTAATCCCTTACCTCCGCAGTCAAAACGAAGTTAAAAATGATGTAAATTGTGTATACGAACACCATAATGAGGTAAACTTTAAATATAGACATCCCATATTACTTTGAAACCGTTTTGAATACCTTTCTGGCAATGACAAGATCGTAACCTATAACTTTTATCAAAATGAAGACACTCCTTGTATTATTAATCGTTGCTCCAAATCCGAAGCGATCAGACGTTAGCCCCGCCCTCCTTCAATATGATTGGCCGTCATGGAGGGCAATCTGCTGGAGGTGAGGAGGGATCTCCCCGAAATGACGTCGTAGGGTCAATGACCGGATTCCTGGCAGAGGGTAGCCTTAATACTTGAGATAACATAGACGAAATCAATTCAAATGAAAACTTAACTAAAAATAAAACAAATAGAAATAATAAGAAATGTTTGAGTAAAAACAATATACACTTCAAAATAAATAAGGAATTAATCATAGCTACAGCCAACTTACAAAGCATAGGAAATAAGGTAGAACTTCTTAATTTATACATAAATGAAAACAATGTTGATCTATTCTTTGTTACTGAAACTTGGATGAATGAAGCAAATGAAAAAGAAAATAACTACGACATTGAACACTTACCGCGTACACTAAGATCTGGCGGTGGCTTGGCTGTTATCTTTAGACCTGAAATTGACATAAAGAAAATTAATCACAGTCATAACTTATCAACTATGGAAAAGATGGAAATTAATATCAAAACCAAAAATAAATTATGCACTATTATCACTATTTATAGACCAGAACCCTCAGACAGAAATAAATACACTTACACAGAGTTTTTTGAAGAATTTAGTGACATGCTAACCCACTATTCTACATATACACATTAAGTGCTTTTCGTTGGTGACTATAATTTCCATATGAATAAACCAGAGAAGCTAAACGTAATTAAATTTAATGACATTTTGGATTTATACAATATACAAAATCATGTGACAGAACCAACACATATATTAGGAAATACGCTTGATTTATTAATCACAAATATACATAGTAATTTAATAAAAGAATATAAGGTTGAAGAGAAAATATCTGATCATAGTATTATTAAACTCACTTTAAACCTTCAAACTAAAATAAAGAACAAGAAAAAGGTATCATACAGGAATTACAAAACATTGAACATAAAAAATTTAATTAGTGATGTTGAAGAGAAATTCAACGATAATAAATCATATAATGAAAAGGACCTCAATGAATTATTAACTGAATACAGAAAATTAACAAGTATACTTGATAAACATGCCTCAATGATAGAAAAACCATAAACAATAGGAAACCAGCTCTGATGAGATTAAAAATGAAAAAAGGAAAAAAAGGAAACTTGAAAGAAAACATGATAAAACCCGTCTTTCTTCTGATAAAATTCAATTTCAACTACAGAGAAATAAATATAACAATATGATTAGGGATTCTAGAAACAGTTATTACGCACGGATAATAAATTCAAATAAATCGGATCCAAAAAGGCTTTTCAAAATACTAAATAAACTATTACACACTAAAGAGGACACTCCCTTTCCCAAACATAATGATAGTAAAAAGTTAGCATCAGAATTTAATACTTTTTTCCTAAAAAAAATCTCAAACCTGAGGGAAAATATGGATAACAATGATAAAACATCACCACCTATGATCGAGAAAGTCAAATTCAGTACTCACCTGGAAAAATTTGTACTATTGGATGATGCAGAGGTATCAAAGTTAATCAAAGAAGCAGCAAAGAAGTCGTGTGAACTGGATCCCATCCCAACCTGGCTTCTGGCTGAGTGTATGGGTCCCCTACTACTACTAATAAAAGCAATTATAAATAAATCTATATCAATGGGAACCCTGCCTGATGACCTAAAGATGGCCATCATTAGACCGTTAATTAAGAAGCTGGGCCTAGAATTAATAAAGAAATATTATAGACCGGTTTCAAATCTTGCTTATTTATCTACATTAATAGAAAGGGCGATTGCTACACAATTTGTTGGTCACCTCATAAAAAATGATATTCAATGCATATTTCAATCTGCATATAAGGAATTTCATAGCACTGAGACTGCATTGCTAAAGGTACAAAATGACATTTTAATGGATATTGATAATGGTAAAACGGTAATGCTAGTGCTACTTGATTTATTAGCGGCATTTGATACTATTGATCATAACATATTATTGAACAGACTGGAAAGAAGATGTGGCATTAGGGGCACAGCCTTACAACGGTTCCGGTCATATCTGGCAAATAGAAAACAATGTGTAACAATTGAGGGTAAAAGATCTGAAAATATGAATATTAGTTATGGAGTTCCTCAGGGCTCTGTTCTAGGACCATTAATGTTCACAGCATATATGGAGCCTTTGTCTGACATTGTTGGTAATTTTGGTCTCAAACATCACATCTATGCTGATGATACACAACTGTACATTACAATTGATCCAAAATCTGAAGAAGATAGAAATAAGTCTTGTAGAGAAATGGAAAAATGTATTAAATTAATAAGGATATTTTTAATAGAAAATAAAATGAAAATAAACGATGGGAAAACAGATATGCTTTTATGTGGTAAAAGCTGTGATTTCAGAAAAGAAAATGTACCTAATGAAATCCTAGTAGGTGAAACTAATATCCCTAGATCAAAAACAGTTAAGGATCTTGGGGTTATCCTAGATCAGGAATTATCAATGAAATCACAAATTAAAAAAATGTGCAAAAATGGCTTTTTTCATGTTAAAAATTTAGCACATATCAGAAACTGTTTAGATGAGAACACTGCAAACACTCTTGCTCATGCTTTTGTCACTTCCACTCTTGATTATGGAAATTCTCTTTTAGCAGGTCTACCAAAGTGTGAAATTGCAGAAATTACAGAATGCTGCAGCAATGATTGTGGGTAAACTCAAAAAGAGGGATCACATTACACAAAAGCTTATGGACCTTCATTGGCTGCCAGTAGAGGCGAGGATTTCTCTATTAACATGGAAGGTGCAAAATGGCTTTGCCCCAGAATACCTTTCCCAATTATGAAATTGTAAAAAATCTGATCTGGGACTAAGATCAAACAATAAAAATGAATATATAGTGCCCAAGACTAGTATGAAAACTTATGGTGACAGGGCTTTCATGGTATATGCTCCGAAAAATTGGAATGCCCTGCCCCTTGAAGTGAAAAATTGTAAAACAAAAGACAGTTTCAAGAAAAAACTAAAGACGTATTTATTCAGAAAGTGTTATCTCGAGACGCGCTTAGAGCAGACTTAGTCTGATATAGCGCTATATAAATTTTAATTATTATTATTATTTATTATTATTGCATCATAATGTCACAGAAATGCCCAAACCACAGCTAAAGGATTACAAACTGCCCCTTGTGGCCTCATGCCATTACAAACTAGCCCCACTATAACGAGTTCAGTGGGGTTAAATATTGGAATAATGTAAACAAACTAGTAATTTTGAGATTGGAGCCATATTTGGAGACATGACTGCCTAAATGATAAATGTTTCATGAAAAAGTTGTGCAAAACAGCACTTTTCATTGTATATAGCATCAGTTCTGTTTTGTCTGAGCCATTGATCTTTAATATATTCATTACGTGTTTTTCCCTTAAGCCAACATACCTGACAAAAAGAGGAAAGTCTCAGGTAAGGGTACCGTAGGTAGAGATTAAAAATATGAGCTGGCGTCCTGCTGGGAACACTTGCTTACTGAGATTAGTACTCAGATAAGTGGGGTGTGTAGTAACTTTCACATGTCAAAAATAGTGGGCAAATCACTGTACACACATCTGAGCATTATTACCACACATGTTTCTTATTCAAATTGTGGTTTTATTTGACAATTAAAATAATGATTGCAATATTTGAATTTATTTCAAATATAGAAATTCTAATTCTATATTGTTAGTAGTGTTTAAACAACTGTGAAACTAGAGAACTATTTTAGAGGTATCAACACCATTTCCAAGAGGTGATCTTTGCACATATGAGTACATGCATTGTTGGCTGATCTCACTGGACAACAAAGAAATGCACATACAGGTGACATGTGACCTGTTGATTTCCATCCTGTCAGTGACTGATATGGTCAAATATTGACAACGTCACATTTTGAAGATCTTGAAAATTGTTTTGGAATATATAATATACCAATCTGATTGAATGCATTTAAGAATGAGCATTGTTTGCAGGTATGTTTTAAGTGTTGATGAATTGTAACAACACCTTCGATAGGTACAGTCCATGTTTATTTTTAAATGTGGATCCAGGTGAAATGTTGAGTGAGCAATCCTGCCATGAGAAAAGGTCAAAGCATATCATCAGACTTGTGAGACACATAATAATGCTGAAACATTAGGAACTTTTGCATCGCACTGGATTTATTCAGAGATGCTCAAGGTTGGCCTCATGATCAACTTACTCAAAGTTTAAAGTCTATGATAAATTCTTGAAATTGGATCCATGTTATAATTTTCTAAACTGAAATAAAATTGGAATATGAAGATTTCATATTTGTTTTCTGCATATAATTACTATTTTTTATATTCTATGTTGGCAAAAAACATATTCAATTCTATATGTTCTGACATGCATATTGCTCAAATATTACCCCAGTATGAAGATTTTATATTTGTTCACTAAATAAAGTCAGTATTATTCATATTGTCTATGTTTGCAAAATAAAATAATAAAAATTATATTCTTCTGATATGCAAATTGCTCAATAAGAACTCCAATATAAAGATTTCATTTTTTGGGGGGTATCAAATCATTTCTATTATTTTACATTCTTTGGCATTTGCAATAGACAAATCAATTTATGTTTCCTGAAGTACATATCACTCAAACAGAACCCCAATATTAAGATTCCACCTTCAGCATGAAAATAAAATTTTTCCTAACCAGGATTCGAACCCTGGACCTTTAGCATAGAAGACAGACATCTTAACCACTGAGCCATGTATCACCCTGTGTCAATACTGTAGAAAACTTGGAGTCACAGCATTGTATGAAAATTGAAATTGTTCCATTTCTTTGCTAATAAAATTTATTTTATTTTTTTGTATTTTCTCCATTTGCCAAAAAAACAAAACAAAACAAAAAACAAAACAAAAAACAAAACAAAAAACAAAACAAAAAACACATTTTATGTGTTCTGACTTTCATTCTGCTCTAAAAAGACCCCAACATGAAGATTTCACCTTTGAAGATTTCACCTTTGTATCGTCATTATTTTTTATACTTTCTATCAAAATCAAAAATGTTTAAATTCTATATGTTCTGACGTACATGTTGCGAAAATTAAGCTTCAAAATGAAGATTTCAGTTTCAGCATGAATAAAAAAAAATATATTGTTCCCGGTGGAAATCGAACCCCAGACCTTTAGTATGGGAGACAGATGTCTTACCCACTGAGCCATGTTGATTAGTATGATTTGACCTTCTCACTGGTAAATCACACAAATAGTCAACATCTTTATCACTTGATCAAGTTATTTTTATAAAGGGATATTCCGTTATTTCACACAACAGCCTAAATTAAATTTATAGAGTAAAATTTTCCAAAAAAATGTTTGTCTAAGATGATATCAATAGTAATGCAAATCGATAAAAAGAAACGGATATCTATAACTCATCTCTCATTTAAATCTAACCATTTTCTAGTTGATTCTCTGTAGGTAGGTATATAAGGTTAGCATGTAATAATTTATATTGAATATGAGGTGTGTCATATAATGTCCATACACATTTTATATAATTAACTCGAACACATAAAACAGAGAATTGTAATTAGCTAAAGAGTGGTGCACATTTTTCTGGAGAAGTCATATGGAAAGTAGTCCGGTAGGATGTTAATTTCATAAGGAGTTAATGTGTTAATATGTACTCAATGAGTTCACTAATAACAAAAATCAAGATGGCCGAATGTTGGTAGAGAAAGTGCTTGATTTCTCTTAAGGGGAATACACGTCATGGATGATATTTTTGTATGGTTTCTGGGTGAAATGTGGTTCAGTCATTGGTCATTCATGCTAGTGACTGGAATTCAATCCCCAGTCAAAGTAAGAATTTTATGAAAACGTATGGTGATAAACTGTTCAATTTCTTTGCATTAGGTGGCAGAACACTAAACAATGGCCCAGTCAAATTGAGTACAATCCCTACAAAAGACATATTTGTGGATCTGTTAAGGTGGGTTATATTTTGTTTCATTGTTTCAGTTAGTACAGAGTAGAACAACTGAATACAGCCATTCTCCTAATATTGTGGGTAAGGAGCATACCATTGATTATTCAGGGCAAGAGGGAGGAAATGTTGTAGAATTTCTAATATTATAGTATTTCCATGTGAGGCTATTTTCATTTTATCTGAACAAACAAATCATTTTGTCAGTGGTCAGTCGAGGCTGAACAAAAACTGAAAATTAATTTCTTAAATCAACAGGCTAGATTTGATTAAAAACAGATAAAACTAGGTAGATTTACAAATATGTGAATTGATGGAATTGATCCCATGCAATCTTTTAAAGTTTCATTATTCATAATGTTTGAAAAGTCATACATATATGTGTAATTTCTTTACACCTATATCTCTGAGAATAATCTTTGAGCATTAATTATGACAGTACATAACAAAACAAATGAAAAGCTTTCAAAATATTTACAAATGTCTAATCAAATGGATCAAATTTGGAACAGGAAAATCTGATGTAGATCACATCTTTTAAACTCTGACATCGTTCTGCAAATTTTCCTATTATTATTTTTTCTACAATATGGGGAAGGTGCTTCTATCATAACATGAATATGTGTATAAAATGGAAGATGTGTTCTGTTTTTGGTGCCATTTATTGTGGGTAAAGTGACATCTTGTTCCCACTGGAATAGGAACCATTGTACTGCCCATCACATGACCGTCACTTATTTCTATTACAGCCATTGTTGCTGACAGGATTGTAAAAACACCATTTCATCATCTATTTTTATACCTTCAATTGTTATTTCTGCAGTTGTTAGAATCTTATTTTGTTTCCTAAATAGATTTCTGTCAATCATTTTTAACAATAATAATATATTTGAACATTTGCAGGGGTATTTTACTTGTGGATGACACTCGTGTTGAAATATGAAATATTTTGGGTTTTCTGTTGATGGCCATGGTTGCGTTGTAGGTGTGGTAGTTTGCAGTGTTCTTCTTGGGATGGCTTCCAGTAAGATAAAAGATAAAGCCTCTGCTTTCCTGCAATGTACCGAAGCACTCTGAGGTCTTATTAGTGGTCATAAATTGGTTTCTCTGGTGGGTTGTGTTTTCTTTATTGTAAAATAACAAAACAAATTTCATTATTCGATTAGTGGGAAACTTAAATATGATTGATTACCCAATTTAAAGTATATTGATGTGCGATGTTGGAAACATTTTCATGATTTTCATGCTTTTTCTGCAAGGATTACACCAATAGGTGTCACAAGTATGATTGCTTCATCTATGGCTGCAGTAGAAAACCTGGAAGAGAGGTTCATCCAGATGAGCTACTTTGTTCTGATCATCATTGTTGGAGTGACTGTACAGATATTCATAGTAAACTCTTTAATTCATTTTGTTGTGACAAGACGAAATCCTTTTAAAGTGCACATGGCTCTAGCCAAGAGTTGGCTTATAGGATTTTCAACTACATCTGAGTAAGAAATTAGGAATATATTGAATCCTGAATATGTTCAGTTTATAACTGCATATGGTTAAATAAGCTTTATTATTCTGATGGGAATATTTCTTCAAATCGCCTATTGTCATTCTATACCTGTATAATATATTTACTAATGATATGTTTTCAGAATGGCAGCTTTACCAGATATACTCAAAGGTCTGCAGGTCATGCATGTTGATAGGAGTGTGTCTCTGCTACTTGCACCGCTAGGTGTCCCCATGCATGTCAATGGCAGTAATCTCTATATCTCTTCCGCTGCCATTTTCCTTGCCCAAGTGGCTGGTATGCATCTCAATACTGGTCAAATTGTAACCCTTGGGTAAGTAGAATAACCAAGTATAAAAGGGATGTCTCACCCAACACCATTTCACTCTTTTAGACATATACAACAGACCCTATCATTATACCCGATGAGACATGGTATGGTGCTGTGATAAATTGCTTAATGCTATGAGTTTATAAATGATGATTTTTAGTATTTACCCAAATTAGAGGCTGAGGTACTCTCAATATTGCAAATAATGTATTCAATATGGTGGCACCAGCCTGACATTGCCTTTTTCCATTGAAAGATCCTTGAATTCTTAAGTTATCAATCTAAATCTAAAATGGCAGCCACTCAGCCAACACAACCTTCCCTTTTCTGAAAGTCCTAAACTGAAGCTTTATTGATATTACCAGAATGAGGCACTAGATGTTCCATGCCTAGGTGGAGCCATGGAATTGCATATTTGAAAACTCATTAATAGCCTTTGATCATCTTAAGCTAAACGTAATTGTCATGTATCACCAAAAATGTCATAGAAATATGCATCACAAATTCCTGTTCATACAACCTTTGATTAACAATATTTGTAATATTATTCAGTATATTAACCACAATGACATCCCTTGCCCTGCCACCTGTTCCGAGTGCATCCATCGTGGTTCTGCTCATCATCATCAACACATTGAGTATACCTGTCCACGCTATGGGCATCCTTTTCACAGTCGAGTGGCTCGTGTGAGTATCACTGATATTACATCCATTACACCGTCATTTATAGATGAAAAGATTTTGAGAACCAAGTTGGTTCTTTGTATATGTCAGTTATTCTGAATTCAAGCGTTGATGGGTGAATTGGGACAATCAAAAGAGGTAGATATTTGAACTCGGTTGAACAGGATATTTACCCAACAAGACCTCTACTCATGTGGGTCATTAGCCATCTTCATCTTGCAGTAGATAAATCTGTGCGGCCCGCTTGGGCTGATTGGATTAGTAGCCATTTCTGTATCCTGTACAGTCATTTTTTTCTAAGCCTGACCTTGTGAATTTACCTGTAAATATCCTAGCCATTCATTAAAAAGCTTCCCCCAATCTATTTATAGTCAGAAGAGGGCTTTCCCCAATCTATTTATAGTTTACTCATCCAGAAAAGGGTTTCTACTAATCTGTTATAAACAGTTTAACTATTTATTGCAATAAACTAATCAGAGCCACTATTACATAAAAAAAAATCATGTAAGCTCCTATCTGCAAAAGAAAATTATGAACAAATATATCTTGTATGATAAATATAGTGAGGCTTAATTCTATTCATAGTGTTTTGCAAAATATCACAAATAGCTGATTTTTAAAATCGGTTCCATTGTTTGTCTGGGGTTTTACATCACTTTCAACATTATTTCATTCATTTTGTGATGAGACCTACTTGTAGCAGATATAGTGCTTCCTCACTGATTTGTCATGTCGCAGGTCCGTGACATGACAACCCACCCAGTCACAGATTTACAAGGACAACGGGTTAATCCTTTGGCATGGGCCTCAACTTATGTGTGAAATTATATCATGAATTCCATCTCAGCATGACCGGGGATCGAACATGAATCTGTAATTTGAGCTTGCCTGGGTCATTTAAATATATCCAGTCTCATTATAAGTTATGAGAAACGGGTATATATTTTAGGAATCATGCATGTAAGACTTTATCTTTCATTGTGGTAGTGATAGATTGATTACTTATCTCTGACAGCAATGAAATTGATGGCCCATTATTTTCGAAGGATTACTATATTTGAATCAAGCTCCAATTCAATAAATTCTAATAAATGTTCTTATACTTTCACCCACAACAAGTACATCAATAAAATTGATTGGTTTCAGAGACCGGATACGATCATCATCAAATACAATTGGAATTGGCTTTGGAGTTGCTGTAGTGGCACATATATGCAGAAAAGACTTATTTAAAGAGGTTAAGAATGTATCTGAAGTTGATGGTAGCATTACAACAGATGAAAAACACTTTAAACATAAAGTTACTGAAGAAGAACACTAGTCTTATAGAGAACATATCCTAGAAGCAGTAACTGTTGTCAGTTCAGTGTGAAGTGAACAAAAATTGAATACATTATTTTTACATTATTATGAACAGTGTTTGATTGGTTGATAGATCCTAACTATATTGAGTTCAGAGTGGAACAAGGATAATTCGGTATTTTTATTTTACAGGATATAGTGATAGGTGTGGAGATCAAGTAATAATAGTCTGTTATAATGATGGGAGTTTCATACAATATACCATATCTCATTATTAACTCATGTGCATCAATTTGTTTTATATTCTGATGTTTGTTTTGTTTGTTTGGGGTTTTACATCACTTTCAACATTATTTCAGTCATTTCGTGATGAGACCTACTTGTAGCAGATATAGTGCTGCCTCACTGAATTGTCATGTCGCAGGTCCTTGACATGACAACTCACCCGGTCACAGATTTACAAGGACAACGGGTTAACCCTTTAAGCATGTGACCTCAGCTCATATGGGAAATTGTATCATCAGCTCAATCTCGGCACGGCCGGGGTTCAAACCCACGACCTTTGGATCACCACAGAGGAACTGGTGCTAATAAGCTGGTGCTCTAACCAACTGCGCCATGGCCCGTGGCCTTATATTCTGATGTCTACATAAATATGTTACATTACATGTATAATGATAAGTCAAACTTATAAGCTCATGTTGTATTAGTATAAAAGGCGAGGATCACAAGAATAAGCTTGACGACGATCACAGTCCCGACCAAGACCAACAACGGTTTCGATCTAGTTCGATCTCTTCAGTTGGATAGGGACTGACTGCGTTATCCTAATTCTTGTTTATATTGGATCTAGTGGAGGTGACAGCACCTCTGGAGGTGCTGTGCCTTCACTTGTAGCACCTCCAGTCTGGAGGTGTTCTGATTTTTATGAGCTCTCGAGTGGAGGTGCTATTGAAAAACCATTGTTTTGAGGGCATTGCAAGGGTTACAGGCGAGTTGTAAAGTGTTCTACATATGTTGTAGAATATTCTGCAATTTTTGGGGAGGTTTTTTCGACTTTTTGTCGATTCGAAAGTGTTCGATCTCTAATCTCTAATTCTTTTGAAATTTAAGGACCCTCTCCCGGATGGCCTCCAGACTAGTTCGTTTATTTTACGCTGCGTACTGCCCCGGCGCGGGGTAGGAATGTCCAGTTTTTAAACGAATTAATTGATCTCGTTTCTTTCTTTTGTTATATGTACGAGAATTTTTCAATAATTGAATAGGATAAGATACCTTGTTTTTGTTGGGTTCTCGGCCAGTTTTTGAGCCGTTTTTTGGGGCGTTTGTATTCCAATGTCGATTAGGAACCTGGTTTGGTTTCATACAAACACAGACAAGAAACTTTTTTTCTTTAAAAATAGGTTTTATTTTCATATTGGTTTTAGTTCTGGTTGTTTCTTGTGGTATTTTACAGACTTATGTTGCAATTCAGACAGTTTGTGGACTCTGGATGACTATTTGTCTTCCAGGATATCCTGGAGGGATTCCAGGATCTTTTCGAAGTCTTGGGGGTTTTTTTTTCGTGTCTCCCATTCGAAGCTATCCCAGAAATCGTCAATGTTTGTCGAATCTGGGATGCCATTGGGAACTTGATCTGGGGTGATTTTGCCCAAAGAGAGAGCCTCGGTGGTTGATGCTCCCTCTGTGATCTCCCCTGTTCCACTTGATTCTAAGTTAGCTGAAAAGAGTAGAATGAGTACCTGGTGATGAGTTAGTTTTAGAAATTCTTATCACCGGATGGGATTTCCAAGAAGTTCCCCATCTGGTGAAGATGTAGTGGTCTATAAATTGTGACTTTATTAATTTGTCTCATATTTTTTGGTACATCTGGGTGGTTGTCTTACTTGCTTGTGGTGTTTCCGATCTGACCTCAGTTTGGAGGTTGTATGTCGGGGTTGTCTGGGTGAGGTCCCTGATTTGGACATCTGCCTCCATGCGCAATTGTATGTTGCATTGGGTCAAGAGGGAACAGAATGGATCCCGTTTGCAATGCCTCCTCAGGTTGTCGAGTCTGGTGTATGTCACCATACAGTAGTCACACTTGTACCCCTTGTGCGTGGGTGTGTGGGCGTGCTGGGCGTGGCGTCTCATGGCCCGGAGTGTGGTGTAAGTTTTGCCACTTGTAGCAGATATAGTGCTGCCTCACTGAATTGTCATGTCGCAGGTCCTTGACATGACAACTCACCCGGTCACAGATTTACAAGGACAACAGGTTAACCCTTTAAGCACGTGACCTCAGCTCATATGGGAAATTGTATCATCAGCTCAATCTCGGCACGGCCGGGGTTCGAACCCACAACCTTTGGATCACCACAGAGGAACTGGTGCTAATAAGCTGGTGCTCTAACCAACTGCGCCATGGCCCGTGGCCTTATATTCTGATGTCTACATAAATATGTTACATTACATGTATAATGATAAGTCAAACTTATAAGCTCATGTTGCTTACTCAGGTACTTGTTATAAATATATTATTGTAAATTGCAGAAAAAATAGTTCATAGATGGTTTAGTTTCATGCTGGAAATCACCACATGTATAAATTATAGATACATGTAACATGACTGTAAAATGTTGGGTGTCTTAAATGTTTGGTTCTCTGTACTACTGATATAGTATAGTATAGTACGGTGGTAATTGAATATACTGAAAATGTATATTGGTAACCATAACAAAGATAACTGACATGATTGTCTTTTAATGTTATATAGCAACAAAGGTAGGGTATCAAGTCATATCATACACTAAGTTTACTGTGGGGAATTGTGGGTATCACTTTCTTACGGACATGGGCCGTGGTGCAGTTGGTTAGAGTGCCAGCTTATTAGCACCAGTTCCTCTGTGGTGATCCAAAGGTCGTGGGTTCGATCCCTGGCCGTGGCGAGGTTGAATTCATGATACAATTTCACACATGAGCTGAGGCCCGTGTGCGAAGGGTTAACCCGTTGTCCTTGTAAATCTGTGACCGGGTGGGTTGTCATGTCAAGGACCTGCGACATGACAATTCAGTGAGGCAGCACTATATCTGCTTCAAGTAGGTCTCATCATGAAATGACCAAAATAATGTTGAAAGTGATGTTAAGCCCCAAACAAACAAACAAAAAATCACTTTCTTACTCTATGTTGCTACCAACTTTAGAATGCTATTTAACTTGATAATTGGTAACTAGCTACCTGAAGGGTATAGCTTGGTGTGTACATACTATTTGTATTGTTACACATAATTTTCATTATCACATTAAACATTTTGTTCACATGTAACAATGTTATCTTTTATATTAACTTTGATTTGTTTGATCTATACATGTACATCTGAATTTATATCAAAGTGCAAAGCACTCTACTGCACAATTTCGCATCCATATGTAATACTACTGCCATCAGTTTGTGACAAGGTGTTTGTTATGATTTGTGAACATAAAGATAATGGTTAGTTTAAACCTGTATGCATTTAATGTGAGAGGCATCTGCGACAAGGTAAAGCTGGGAATAATATTCCGACATCTTAAGAAAAAATATCCTAACGGAATTTATTTATTACAAGAAACCCATAGTTCTGAAGATATAGAAAGAGAGTGGCAAAATGAATGGAATGGTGATATATATTTTAACCATGGTGAAACTGATAGCTGTGGTGAAGCCTTTCTCTTTTCAACCATTATTGATTTAAACAAGTATTTTCAAAGGATGATGGGGGTAGATTCCTAGCTTTACATATACAGACGGATGAAGAACAGGATTTTTTGTTTTGTAATATATATGCACAAACTAGGAACAATGTTAACAACAAATCAGGTTCTTAGACTATATTAAAAAGTAATTTGCTCAAATAGATGCTACAAATATTGTTCTAGGTGGCGATTTTAACATTATCTTTGAGCCTTCTCTGGATAAACAAGGTGGAAACCTTATTCATTGCACTAATGTATATACTAAAGAACTGGTTGCATTTATGGAGACTCATGAACATATAGATGCAATCAGATTTAAATTTCCAGATAAATATTTAGTAGAATACAACAGAATCCTCCTGTGTTAACACATATTGATCACTGGCTTATATCCTTTCATCTTACAAGCTATGTGACTGATACTAATATCTATCCTGGTCTTAACCCCTAACGGACAGGAAGGACGGCAACGTCCACCACCGGTAACAGATGCGAGGGACGTTGACGTCCCCATTGTTCTGACTTGATGACGTCATTTGTAACATTCTGAAGGGCTGCAACTTATTACAACGTAATCATGATAATGACGTCAGACTGCCTTAATCATGAACTTTTGACCCCAGCACTTTATTAAGCATATTGAATAACCATGGTTATAAATTTTATTAATTTAGTATGTAGATACACTAGTCCAGAAAAAATGGTTAGTCCTGCCAATCAACAAAATTAAGATAGGCTAGTCCCTTAGGGGTTAAGTCTGATCACAGAATTATTTATTTGAAAATTAGTAAATCTCGTTCACAGCGTGGACGAGGTTTTTGGAAATTTAACGCAGCTTTATTGAAAGACAATAATTACACTATTGATATGAATAGTTACATTGAACAGTTAAAGAAAGATACAGAAGCTGTCTGATAAGCAGTTGAGATGGGACTTTATCAAAACAGAATTACGTAGTAAAACACTGCAGCAATACTTATATAAGATTATTGCCACGGGCCGTGGCGCAGTTGGTTAGAGTGCCAGCTTATTAGCACCAGTTCCTCTGTGCTAATCAGCTGGCGCTCTAACCAACTGCGCCACGGCCCGTGGCAATAATGGGTCTACACCAGGGTTTTTTACATAGAGGCATAAGATAAGGATGCCCTATTTCACCATATCTATTTATAATTGGTGTTGAAATAATGGCTCATGCTATAAGAAAAAAGAAATAAAAGGAATAAATGTAAATAATGTTGAGTTTAAAATATCTCAGCTTGCTGATGATACTACAGTATTTGTATTAGAATTTAAATCTATGGAAAATGTGCTCAAGCTGGTTGCAGAATTTTATTTTATCTCTTTAGGCTTAATACTCCATGTGGATAAGACAGTTGCTAAATTTATCAGAAGCCTTCAACATTATAAATGCAACAACTTGTACAACCTAAATTGGACTGAAGATCCAATTCATACACTTGGCATAACTATCAGTAATGATATGGAAGTTATAATGGAAAAGAGTTTTCATAAAAAGCTGAAAGTATTTAATAATATGCACATGGCTGGTCCTGAAAAGGGAAAGTAACCACATTGAAGTCATTAGCACTACCTAAACTTTTGTTCCCAATATCTGTGCTGCCAATACCCATCTCACCTGGTAGATATTGTGGATAATATGATCATTGATTTTATATGGGCTCAAAGAAAACCAAAAATAAAGAAGGATGTAATAATACAGAATATAGAGAATGGAGGAATAAAAGTACCCAGATTTGCAGCAATTGTGGAGGCTAATCATGTTTCATGGATAAATAGATTAATCAGTAATTCTAATGCTAAATGGAAACCTGTACTTGGCAACCTAGTCAAACCAATGAGTCTTAAACACTTTGTTGAGAATAATTTGGATGTAGACACTATTATGGGAATAAATATACCCTTTTATGAACAAGTATTCGGAATATGGAATGCATTAAAAGAAAAACCCAAAAGTAAAAGTCAAATATTTGAACAAATGATATGGAATAACAAACTTATTACTTTACCTAAATGGAAAAGCCAATCAAGTGGAATGAATTATATAATGCAGGGATTATTAATAATAATAATTTATATTTATATAGCTCATACACCAAGCGAACTTGTTCGCAGCGCTGTTGCATTATTGGAGGGTTATAGCATAACCCGAAGTAATTTACCTATAATTGTCATCATATTCATGATTATTGCTGAAATATTTTTTAAATAAAAAAGGTTTCAATTATGATTTGAAAGTGTTAATATTATTGGTTAACCTGATATCTAGCAGTAGTTTGTTCCATAACATAGGCGCTGTATATTGAAAAGTTCTATCACCATAATTTCTTAGCTTTGTATTGGGAATAATTAGTTCAGACTTATCATTTGATCTAAGGTTTAGATTACTAGATTTGCGTACAATTAATTTAATTAGATAATTAGGTGCCATATTATTTAGACATTTCCAAGTCAGTAATAATATTTTAAATTCAATCCTGGCTGATACAGGTAGCCAATGCAATCTCATTAGAGTAGGAGTGATGTGATCAAATCTTTTAATTTGTGCCGTAACACGTGCAGCAGCATTCTGCTCTTTCTGCAATCGACTGATATCACATTTAGGAAGACTAATCAATAGGGAATTACAGTAGTAAAGATTAGAAGTGATAAATACATGCATTAACATATTGGCCGATTTCTCATCTAGACAGTTCCTGATAATTGAAACATTTTTATTAGATGATAGTACCTTTTTCTAGAGATTTTAGCAATGTGATTTTTAGGGTCATGTTTTCATCAAAAATGACTCCCAGATTCTTCACTTTTGATGTTTTTTCAATTTGAGCCATACCAACTTTTTTACAATATTAGGGAGCAAATTAGAATTTTTAAGATTCAATCTAGGTTTTTTGGTAAAGAGAAGTTCAGTTTTACCCTCATTAAGTTTCATCTTATTTTCACACAAGAAATCTCGCATGTGGGACACCGTATTTTAAATTTTCCATTTTAGAGAATTTTTCATTGATAGTTACGCATTGTGTTCTGTTACTTAGATATGATCTAAACCATCTGAGCACATTTTCTTCAACACCACATCTCTTATTTAATCTAGTAAGTAATATGTCATGATCAATAGTATCAAAAGCGTCCGATAAGTCCAGTAGAACTAGAATTACGACCATTATCAAGGTCCATTAAGATGTCATTTTGAACCTTAAGCAAGGCAGTTTCTGTACTATGAAATATTTTATACCCAGATTGATAAAGATCATTTAAATCATCACAGTCTAGATGAAAAACCAATTGGTTGGCTACTG
Organism: Amphiduros pacificus; assembly: GCA_949316495.1. Lineage (NCBI taxonomy): Eukaryota > Metazoa > Annelida > Polychaeta > Phyllodocida > Hesionidae > Amphiduros > Amphiduros pacificus. The sequence continues at coordinate 41,133,640 of OX439003.1, read as the reverse complement.
CTCTTTCAATTAGTTTAGAAATATTTTTAAGGTTCGAGACTGTTCTATAGTTTTTTTCTAATAATTCTAAACCTAGTTTTTTCAATAGTGGGCGAATAATCGCCATTTTATGATTATTTGGAAAACAAGCTAAGATTAGTGATTTATTTAAAATTTCAGTAATAATGGGTAAGAAAACATCCAGACAATCATGAAGTAGCCAAGTAGGGATAGGATCAAGTTCCCATGATTTTTTAGCCATTTTTTTTCGTAGAATTTTCACCTCGGCAGTATCTAATGACTCCATGACTCCAATTTTTAATATTTTTTTAGTAGAATTTTTACCTCGGCAGTATCTAATGACTCCATGACTCCAATTTTTAGTGTTTTTTTAGTAGAATTTTTACCTCGGCAGTATCTAATGACTCCATGACTCCATTTTTTAATATTTGGGCTATTGTAAATCAAATTATCATCAGACTTTTCACGAGAATTCAGTGAATTTATGACAAGATCTGAGCTAATCTTGTCAATTTTTTATGAAAATGTGATTAAAGTAATTAGACAATGTCTCATAATTATCAACTTGCCGAAAAGGCGTTGGTTCATTTCTATGCAATAGCTTATTAATAATATTATATAATTTTTTCGGGTCATTAGAATTTTCCGATATAATTTTTATATATCTCAATATCTATCTGTAGTTTCATTTTTCCGTTCAAGTTTTCTTTTCAATCTTTTTTCAGCTTGCAGACCATTTCCGTACCACGGACATTGATATCGAATTTTAATTCTTTTACATATTTAGGAGCGTGCTTATCTGAGACTTCCTTAGTATTATCATAAACATTGATCATAACACTAATATCTAAATTAGATTTAAATTTACTATCAAAGTAATTTTTGATATCCAATTTAAAATTGTCCATGTTAAATTCCTAAGCTTGCGATGTTTCTTTTAGTGATGATATTATTGTTAAAGTTGAATATACAATTTATAACATTATGATCGGACAAGAATTTCCCAACATCATAGCTAGAAAGTAGGTTGTGATCATTAAATTTAAGCATGTGGCAGTTTATTTGAGCACCGCGTGCAGTGAGAGGTAGGGGGATTAAATGCTGAGCGCCTTAGCAAAGCACTATAATGAATGAATGAATGAATGGTTGCTTAGAGGCACATCAACCACTAAGGTTATTTAGTGCCTAAAAATGGTTTCACATTGACACAATAAAGTGCCAAAACAGTAAAAATAGAAACGTAATATTGACTAGAAACAAAATGTAAATGTTAATACAATATGTAGATAACACAAGAATTTATCAACTGTGAACAGCATTTATATAATATCAATCAAATATAATAAATATGTATAATTTGTTTAAAAGACTTTATCAGTATGATGTTTTGCAGTTCTTGATAAATAAGTCAATAACATAAATAAACAAAAGCTCTGCCCTTAAAACTGATTATAAAGTCCTATGTGAGTTAAAAACGATACTATTACAGAAGTATCTACAGTATCAAATAACGTATGTAAATCTTGTACATTAAAATATTGAGTTTGTATAATATCAAAATCGATACACTCAATTAAAATATGTTTAATAGTCAAAGCCCTTTGACAACCAATACATTCTGGTTGATCTTCACCTTTAAGCAGATAACAGTGCGTCAAATGACTATGTCCTATTCTTATACGGGTTAAAACAGACTCTTCTCTACGGATAATTCTAATAGCACCTTTAGTTTTGCCTAGAACGGGCTTAATTTCATGTAATTTATTAAAAATAGCTTCGTTCCAGCGCAACTGCCATTTAGAACGTAAAAAAACAGTAATATATTTCTTAAACTCTGTATATGGAATAAGTAAATCTATTGGGCGTTTGTCCGATGCTGCTTTGGCAGCTTGGTCAGCGGCCTCATTTCCATGGATTCCAATGTGACTGGGGATCCAATAAAAACGTATTTCTTTATTTTCATCTGTACAGAGTCTATGATACCGTTCGAGAATTTTGTAAATAAAGGGATTTTTCCAATCCTTTGCTTTCAATGCTTGTAAACAAGACAAAGAATCAGAAAAAATTAAAAATGTTTGGTGTGGAGAAGTCTCCACATGATCCAAAGCAAGGTACAAAGCATGTAGTTCTGCAGAAAAAATCGATGATTTATTTGGCAGACGTTCTGAATAAATATGATTGCCCTTAACAGCAGCTGCAGCAGCCTTCTCACCGTCAAATGATCCATCAGTGTATATACACTGATAGCCAGTGAAAATAGATTTAATTTCTTTATATCTATTTGTATAAAGGGATGGATCGGTTGAGTATTTCTTTAATTCTGACATGGCTACATTAATATTTAAAGTTTCATAAGTCCATGGAGGTGTTTCAGGATATTGAAATTTAGCTACGTGATTCGGATTTAAATTTAAAGATTGTAAAGATTCTTTAATGCGAATGCCAAAAGTCGGTATTGTATTTGGTTTATTTTCAAAAAGATCAACATAATTTGGATTGAATATAGCGTCATGTGCAGGATTGTCTGGACAAGCTGCAATTTTTGCAGCATACTGCAGGGCAAGCTTTTCTCTTCTTAAATCAAGAGGCAGTTCATCTGCCTCAACTGCCAAGCTATCTGCAGGCGATGTACGAAATGCACCAAGGCAAAGTCGTAAACCTTGATTTTGTATAGGATCGAGCACTTTAATATAAGATGGACTTGCTGATCCATATATCATACATCCATAATCAAGCTTAGAACGTACAAGCGCTCTGTAAACTTGCAATAAAATATTACGGTCCCCTCCCCAATCGGTATGGGCAAGAACCCGTAATAAATCCAATGCCTTCTGGCATTTCTTTTTAACGTATTTAATGTGAGGAATAAAAGATAATTTCCTGTCAAAAATAAGTCCAAGAAACTTGGTTTCTTCGACAACAGGTATCCGAGTTTGGCCTAAATAAAGATCAGGATCTGGGTGAACCTTCCATTTTTTACAAAAGTGCATACACACAGTTTTCTTTAAAGAAAACTTAAATCCGTTATGATCAGCCCATTCTTGTAATCTATTTAAGTGTTGTTGGAGCTGTCGTTCTATTGTATGCATGCTTGTGGACCTGTAGCTTAAGTTTAAATCATCAACAAAAAGTGAGCAATCTGCTCCAGGCCTCATAAAATCAACAATGCTGTTAATTTTAATAATAAAAAGGGTGACTGATAATATACTTCCCTGTGGAACACCCATTTCCTGATCAAAAGCATCAGAAAGTGACGAACCAACTCGGACCCTGAATTGTCTATTTGACAAAAAATTTAGAATAAAAAGGGGTAAACGACCCCTTAATCCCATATCATATAAATCGCTCATTATCCCATATTTCCATGTGGTGTCATATGCCTTTTCTAAATCAAAGAAAATACTAACCACATGCTCACCTTTTATAAAACCCTCTCTTATAAATGTCTCTAAACGTACCAGGTGGTCAATGGTACTTCGAGTTTTTCTAAAGCCACTTTGTGCAACAGAAATATAAGCTGCAGTTTCCAAAAACCAAACTAAACGCTCGTTAATCATTCGTTCCATTGATTTACAAATACAACTTGTTAAAGCAATGGGACGATAATTATTTGAATCTGATGAATCTTTGCCAGGTTTGGGAATGGGAATGATAGTGGGTTCCCTCCATGAAGGAGGAAAATCACCGCTTTCCCAAATTGTATTAAAAATATCTAAAAGTTGCCCAAGTGATTGGTCAGGGAGATGTTTAAGGATTTGGTAGTGAATTTGATCAGGTCCAGGAGCAGTATCATGAGATTTATCCAAAGCAAGTTTCAAATCTTCTATTGTAAATGATTTATTATATACTTCCAAGTTATGGGATATAAAATTTAGTTGGTTTCTTTCTTTTCTAGTTTTTATTTGTTGAAATTTGGCAGAATAATTATTGGATGAGGAATTTTTGGAAATGGTTTGACCTATTGTGTTACCTATTTGGGTGGGATTTGTAATTAATTGGCCATTATAATTTAGATGTTTGATCCTTGCTCCACCTGCCTTCCCAGTAATTTTATGCACCATATCCCAGCATTTCTTAATTGGTGAAAGTGTATTTAATTTAGAAACATAATCTTTCCAGCTTTTTCTTTTGCTTATTTTAATGATGTAACGGGCTTTAGCTCTCTTTATACGAAACTGGTGCAAATTATATTGAGTTGGCTGTCGATTAAATTTTTTCAGAGCTTTTTTGCGCTCCTTGACAGCTTTTTTGCACTTATCATTAAACCAGGGTTTTTCTTTAATTTTGGAATTTGACTTTGATTTGGGAATACACCCATCAGCAATATCATACAATGTGTCTGTATAAACTTGAAGAGGATCATCTACATTTATAAAAATTTCTGGAGTTATTCTATTAAAACAGGATGTTTGAAATTTTGCCCAATCGGCTTTATGAAACTTCCACTTGGGGATTCGTTCGTCTGGTGGAGGAAAATGGTTATTTAGAATAATGGGGTAATGATCACTACCCCATTGATCTTCCTCTTCTTCCCAGGAATAATCTAAAAATAAATTTGGAGTGCACATGGAGAGATCTATTGATGTTAAAGAGCCTGTAGCAGGATGTAAATATGTCGGGGAATCATCATTCCAAAGACACAAACTATTATTATTTAAAAAATCTTCTATTATACGTCCTTTGGCATCTGTATTATTTCTGCCACCCCAAAGATAGTTGTGAGCATTAAAGTCACCAACTAACATATATGGCTGTGGCAGCTGGGTTATCAAATTATTTAAATCTGTAATATTAATTGGCTCACTAGGTGGTAAATATATTGAACATATAGTTAATGTATTGTGCAGGGTAACCCTAACAGCAGAAGCCTGTAGATGAGTATTTAATGTCACTTTACTTTGGGGGATACAGGATTTAACAAAAATAGAAACTCCGCCATGTGCTCGGTCCATAATATCAATTGAACCGACTTTATTATAAATCACATATCCCTTAAATGTTGTGGAATTATCTTTGAATTTAGTTTCTTGTAAACAAATTACCGATGCATTATATTTTTGGGCTAATAACTCCAGTTCTGGTCTGTTTGCCTCAAATCCTCTACAATTCCATTGTATATTGCCGATAGCCATATTAAGAATAATGAGAAAAAATATATGATTCAGCATAATCACTTATTAAGTTTACGAATATGCTTTGAGTGCACAGGAGTAAAATTCATATCCGGAGGATCACCTGTGTCCATCCTTTCTAAGGATTTAGTTCTATTAATTTTACTTTTAACTTGTTCTTTAATTTCCTTTTTTCTGATTTGTGTCTATTGCTATTGATACTTGTATTACTGGATGATGTGGAGGGAGTTTGTGAAGAGGGTTTAGTGGATGTTGCTGTTGGTGGAGTTATAACTGGGATAGTGGATGTTGTAGTCTGAGTTGACGTTGCTAAAGATTTAGAGGTTTTTGTAAAAAAGGAATAATTTTTGTCATTGATTGGCCATGTTATTTCAGTTTGAATCGCTATTGATTTGGTTTCTTTCGTTTTTACAGTGCTAGCATAGGATGTTTTTCTACACGTTTACGTGCCTCAGGAAAAGAAATGTTTTCAGTGTGGCGTATTCGCTGAATTTCCTTCTCTTTTAAAAAGGAAGGACAATTCCGCGAATACGATGCATGATTGCCTTGGCAATTCACACATTTCATGACTTCCGAAGAACACTCTTCTCCACTATGCTGGGCTGTACATTTTGGGCAAGTTTCCTTTGCATCGATCAGATCCATGTCCATACCTCTGACACTTGAAGCAGCGCAGAGGGTTTGGAATAAAAACATCAACTCGGACGTTTAAATAGCCAACTTTAATAGATGTTGGAAGCTGCGCTGCTTCAAATGTCAGAATGAATGTATTGATTGGAACTTTGATTCCATCCTTCTTAATAAAAATTCGCTTGCATTGGATTACATCTTGATCTTTTAGTTCATCCACTATTTCCTCTTCAGAAACTCCCGCCAGATCTGGGCATCTTATCACTCCTTTTTTATTATTGAGGGTCTTATGAGCCGTTATAAAGACTGGAACTGTGGCCAACATTCGGCATCTTAAAAGATTGTCCGCATGGCTTTTCCGCTCAACTTCAATTAATAAACGTGTTCCCATTTTTTTAACTGTTTTCGGCACCCCGGCAATGCCTTGAATCCCCTTTGCAATTGCAAAGGGGGACATTTTTGCCAGGGTATGTTCAGCATCGGAACTTTCCGCAATTAAAAATCTCGGCCATTTTTCTGATTTATTTGAATCGTCATCACTGTCTATGTCATTCCTAGGTCGTTTTTGTTTGTTTTGCGCCATGTGTGTTATTTTAAATTTCATCAGTTAGGTCCCCTACCCACCACGGAGCCCAACAAGGGGACGCCTTTCTGGGCCGGTAACTCCAAGCCCTGACGCCATGAGGATACCCAACATGACATACTCTTAGAATAAAAACTCCACCCTTTCGGATTTTATTTATATCCCTCGATTGACCCAATTAGCAGTAATCTCCTTTCAGGAAATATCAATCAAAAATTTACAATTATTCTTAAATTTTAAACATTGAAATTGTCACTAATAAAAATAAAATAGCCAGAATACATTAAAGGAAATATACCACAAGCCGGTTAAATCAGACCCAGGCCTAATCTGATCTGCCTGTCTGGTGAACATTTGGATCCAAGACAGGCGTGTTGCAACTGGACCGGTATTACTGCCAAACCAGCCCAGTGCTCAGCCCCTCAGGATTCCATATCCTCCCTGACACAGTTCGCATCCCACGGCAAACAGGACGCCCCTTTAGTCGCCTTTTACGACATGCTGGGGGGCAGTGGGGCTATTCTTCAATCCCCGCACCCACAGGGGAGGCAAAGCACTATAATGGCGATAAACAAATATTATTTAGGTCAATGAAATGTTTAGAAAACTAACCAGCTTGTTATATATATATAGTTAGTTATGTATAGGAAATGCTATAGAAGGCAAAACTATAGCATTCGTGGTCGGAAGATGGGAAACAGGTAACCAGTCTCGGCAGAAGAGACGTGGAAGGTAATTTGAGCACGGAAGTGACAGCCCCGGCAAAAGGGGTCTGGAAGGTAAGTTGTCTCTGCAGAGAGACAAGAGATAGCAGTTAGGTATATTGATTGTATCGTGTGGTACAGAGCCTAGTAGGTTTGGGATGGACCCAGGTGTCTCTCAACAAGTCAGGCAGTAGGTTTGGCGGGCGCCGAGCAACGAGCCACCAGCACTGTGTACCTGAAGGTACAGACAACAATCCAGTCCTCGTGGCGTGTAAGTCCAGTTAGTGTCCGCCAACAGGCTGCAATTTGACAAAAACGAGGAAAAACTGGGCCCCTGGTACGCAGGCAGGAGTACACTACGAAAAAACAATATTTTAGTTAGCTTTAGTGTAGATTAGAAAGCGTTAATGCGGCACACTCATTCCTTCGCAGTCAAAGCACCTCTTATTCCGATTTCTACAATACTTTCTCAAAAAGGCATACCAAAATCAATGGTAAAAAGGCACTTTCTTGAATTATACAACCAAATATACCTTTAACACCAAAAATACCATTACAACTTCCAATCAATAACATAGGAAATTGTTATACCAAAACCAATTACTTTGACAATAATTTCTCTAAAAGGCATATGGATTTCAATGGAATAAAGACAGTTTCCTCACATTCTTCAATTATTATACCACTAAAAAACCATTACACCTTCCAATTTCATTATTGAACAAAAAAATAAACCTCTCTACTCATTCAAACCTTATATGCAAAGAACTTCATATGTAAAATTAGTTTAAAATGGTAATGACATAAACTCAATTATTCCATATAATGTGAAGAAGGCATACCTCAACAGGACAAACCCAGATTCCTCACATTCTTCAAATATTATACCACTGAAAAATTTATATGAAATCGTGAGGGAGTTTAACAATGATAGTATTTTATCCACAAGCCAAACTAGACGAAACAGCCAAATCATCAAACCAAGAAACAATATGACTTTTGCCCAAGTAGTTAAAAAGAACATTAAATACGGGACAATAAAGAGTAGGTATATGACAACAAAACCTCCATTATTACGGCATTATATCGCCACATATGATGGTGTTATGAAGATCAATGATAATGGAGTATTAGATAAAAATGAATCTAAAGAAATGAATATTGAGAATGCTAGAAATAATCAAACATTCAAAGATACAAATCTATCAATTGCCTTTACTAATGCTCAAAGGTTTGGTAATAAGACAGAATATATAAATCTCTATATAAATGAACACAAAATTGATATCTTCTTCATTGCTGGATTAATGAAACCTGGATTAATGAAACAAATGAAAAAATAATCTTAAATCTTAATCATAAGTAAAAAATGTACCTCACGCTCTGAGGTCAGGTGGCGGCCTGGCTGCCATACATAGGGCTGAGATGGATATTAGTAAAATCAATCATAATCATGAACTATCTTCAATGGAACTTATGGAAATAACTATGAAATCTAACACTAAAACCCACACTATTATCACTATATACGGGCCTGAACCCTCTGACAAGAATAGATATACATATGCACAATTCTTTGAGGAATTCTCTGAAATATTATTTTATTATAGTGCCTATAAGCATGATGTTATTTTTATTGGTGATTATAACTTCCATCTGAATAAGCCTGGAAAACCGAATGTTATTAAATTCAATGAAATTCTCGACTTATACAACCTACAAAATCACATTAAAAACCAAGAGATATTTTAGGTAATACACTGGATTTATTAGTAACAAATATACATAATGATATCATACAAAGCCATCATGATGATGAAAAAAATTCTGATCACAATATGATACAATTCAAGTTAAAATTACACTGCAAAAGGATTAATAAGAAAAAGATAACATGTAGAAATTATTTAAAAAAATAAATCAAGTATTTTATTACAGATGTGGAGAAAATATTCAATAAAAACCAAAGCTATGATAATAGGATAATAATAATAATAATAAAATTTGTATAGCGCTGATACCAGACAAGTCTGTTCATAGCGCTGAGCTCAGGACATGCATCCTGAAGAGATGAGTTTTCAGCCTACTCTTAAACGAGGAGACTGAGGTACTAGTCCTAATATCAGTAGGTAGGGAATTCCATAGTCGTGGACCCACAGATGAGAAGGCCCTGTCTCCTACTGACTTTAGCCTGGTAGTAGGTACTTGTAGGTGAGTGCCATCATTGGATCTTAGACAGCGTTCACCTTCCTTGATCAGTAGTAGATCACGTAAGTAAGGCGGTGCCTTACCATTTATAGCTTTCCAGGTTAGTAGAAGAATTTTAAAATCAATTCTTGCTTGAACAGGAAGCCAGTGCAGTTCCTGTAATTTTCCTGAAATGTGATCAAATTTCCTAATTTTTCCTACTACCCGTGCTGCAGAGTTTTGGATGTATTGCAGTTTCTTGATGTCAGTTTTAGGAAGACCTGCCAGAAGACCATTACCATAGTCAAGGGTAGAAGTAACAAAAGCGTGGGTAAGTGTTACCGCAGTCTTCTCGTCTAGACAATGTCTGATAGCAGCCAAGTTCCTAATGTGATAATAGCCTTTCTGACACATTTTCTTGATCTGGGCCTTCATGTCCATGTTGGAGTCAAATGTGACACCAAGATCAACTACTGACTGACTTGGAGCAATATCAGAGTCACCCACTCTGATTGTGGTTGGGATACTGCTATGGGTGGTAGTACTGTACCTGTCAGTACATATGAGCATCTCAGTTTTTCCATCATTTATCTTCATCTTGTTTGTAATGAGGAAGTTTCTGACCTCACTGACACACTCCTCTAGTTTGTGTCTGCTCATATCAACCTGATGGGGAGAAGCGTGGTCAACAGGGATGTAGATCTGAGTATCATCTGCATAAATGTGATAGCTCAGACCATATTTGGCAAGTATATCAGATAGGGGTGTCATGTAAATGGTGAAAAGGATAGGGCCCAGGACTGAGCCCTGGGGTACTCCATATTTTGAGGATTTGAGACAGGATCTCTGGATCCCCACCTTCACACATTGCTTCCTGTCCATTAGGTATGACCTAATCCAGGAGAGTGCATGACCTTTGACATTGCAGCTATCCCTCAGTCTGTCCAAGAGGATTTGATGGTCAATAGTGTCAAAGGCAGCGGAAAGGTCAAGCAGCAGCAGGATAATTGACTTTCTATTGTCCAGAGCACCCAAAATATCATTTTGAACTTTTAACAGAGCGGTTTCAGTGCTGTGATATTCTTTGTAGGCTGATTGAAACTTGTCAGTAAGACCATTCCTTACAAGATGGGGGACTAGTTGGTCAGCAACCGCCCTCTCAGTTAGTTTAGAGACAAATGTTAGGTTGGAAACAGGCCTATAATTTTTCTCAACCAGTTCTAGACCAAGTTTTTTCAGCAAGGGTGTTATGATGGCTATTTTCATATTTTCTGGTACTGTTGATTCCCTCAATGATTTATTTATGATGGAGGTAATTATTGGTAGGAGGTCATCTAAGAGGTCAAGTAAGAGCCAGGTTGGAATTGGGTCCAACTCACATGACTTCTTTGCTGACCTTTTGACCAGTTTCCGTACGTCATCAATGGTTAAGGGTGTGAACCTTTCCAGACATGTAGTACTATTGTTCGCCCTGACACCTGGTGGCGAAATTTGGCAGGATGGAGCATTATCAATGTCCAGGCGGATTTTCTCTATTTTTTCAAGAAAGAATGTGTTAAACTTCTCAGCTTGAGTGATCTCACAGTCAGATTGAGGCATGGGTGTGTCCTTTTTCTTGTGCATGACTGTGTCAATGACCCTAAAGAGCTTTTTATGGTCATGTTTGTTTTCCTCAACAAGATTGGAAAAATATGCTGATTGAGCAGATTTAAGCATTGAGTTGTATTTGTTCCTCTGAGAGTTATACAGCTCCTTGTCAATGTGAGAGCCAGTCTTGCTCATTTTCCTCTCAAGCCTCCTCTTGAGAGATCTTTCCAGCTTTAATTGGTCACTCATCAAGGGAACTGGTTTACGTTGAGTTACCTTGGCAAACTTGGTGGGAGCATGTTTATCCATGAGTGATGTTAGCTCCTTGTCATAGTAATCCACCATCTCACTCAATGATAAATGTTCCCAGGTTTCAGTTTCAACAGTTGGGGATCTGATGTCATTCCTTAGGGATTGAAGATCCAGTCCCTTATAGTTCCTGTACCTTATCAATTTTATGGGGGGTTTGGGGGGTGAAATACCCAGATATAATTTAATCATCTTATGGTCAGATATATACTCATCCACTAGATGACCCTTGAGGAACTTATTCCCTTTGAAAGAGATGATTAGATCTAGGGTATTCCCTAGCTTATGGGTCGGTTCATGAACCCATTGGTTCATGTCAAAGGTAGATAGAATGTCATTGAACTTTATAACATCAGGTTTATTTGGCTTATTGACATGAAAGTTATAGTCACCTTAGAAGATGACTTCGTGACTAAATGACCCATAGTGTGCAACCAGTTGAGTGAACTCATCATAAAACTCAGAGTAGGTATACCTATTCCTGCCTGAGGGTTCAGGACGGTAAATGGTTACAAAAGTGAACTTTTTCCCTTTTATTTGAAGTGATGCCTCTAGGAGTTCCATAGTCGTTACCACCGGTTGGTTCAGCCTACTGGTTTTAAAGGGGAGCTCTGTACGATGCAGTAGACCTATACCACCCCCAGAGCGCCCTCTACGAGGGAAAGACTGAAACTTAAGGGAACCACCCTCAAGTTCCTTTTTGATCCTTTCTTCATTGTTTTCATGCAACCATGTTTCAGTTATGAAAAGGGCGTCTAGGTTATGTTCAGAGAAGTAGTCTTTTACAAGTAGAACCTTACCAGAGATGCTCTGAGTATTGCACGAACCAATTAGAAGCTGGTTGCTAGGTTTGTATTGTGATGACTGGATGTTATTGTTCCTGGCGCCCCCTTTGTTTACATTGTGGGGTTTAGCACATGTTGCACCGGCCGGCCGGGTGAATCCCGTTCTGTGATTGGCTGATCGAGCCTGTTGGTGTGTATTGTAAGTGTTTATGTTATTGGGGCGAGCACGTGCTCGGTTGGGTCCGTATGTTTCCGTGTCTGTCAAACAATGGTAGCGATTGGTCAATCCGGGAATACCCGAGCGAACCTGCCGATTCATTACTTCAGTATGATCAATAATATTCGCTTTGTTTACTTTCAAAAGTCGAACACGTGGTGGTTTCGCTCGGCGATTTCCGGCAGAGATCGTAAGTGACGTCACTGAGCATACGGGTTCTGACGTAGAACATCCGGGCGCCTTCAAAGTGTCAATAAAGAAGCTGCCGGACATCGTATTACGGCGTTCAGCGTTACAACGATATTTCGTCGAGTATGTTCTATTTCCATCGTAGAGGGGCATATTACTGTCAGGACTATAAGAGGTAAGCGCTGCATGCTTTAATATAGGGGAGAAGTTGTTGATTTTATTTAGAGACGATAATTTTACAGAGTGGTAGTCAGGAATGTCATAGGGCAAGATGTATGTTCGGCCAGCACCAACTGATTCTAAGATCGAGAAATGAGGGTTATTTTGTTTGAGCGTGAGAGGTTTGTGGAATATTGTTAAATGCAATGATTTACTTGAGGATTTAGCTAGTCTAGTTATATGTTTATGTTTTACTGTTATCATATTAAGATTGTTAAGCGAGTGAGGTCGTGTGAGTCGGCCAAGGTGAAGGTCACAGAGGACAATGGCACACGTGTAGATATATGGCTGTGTATTATGGGAAGACAAGATTGAAGCCTTTAGATTTTTTACACAAGTATCATATCCCCTTGCACAATTATAATAAGAGAAGCAAGAACATATACAGACATCAGTAACATTTTCAGAAAAACAGTTAGTTTTATTTAGAATTACACTCATAGGTGGCGCTGGCCACAACCGTCAATTAATATCAAGTTCATTATGAAGATAACTTCTTCACGGGTCCTCTTCTTAGTCTCCGACTTAGTAGACGTGGTGGAAGCAGGGGTTGTTGCAGGCCTAGGGGGGATGATGGATGTCCTAGCAGGAACAGTTAGGTCCCCACGTAGCAGCGAGAGATCCTTCGGAGGAGGCGTCTTGGGAGAGGCGGCCGGCATCTTCAAAGAGTTAAGTTTGTTGGCGATAGCTGTCAGGGAAGCTGTCAGAAGTTGTCCATCCTCAGCCTCTCCTTCACTTCCATAGAATGTATCAATCCGCTGATACGTGTAGCCACTGTATACCCAAGAAGCCAAGCAACTATCGAGGGCATACCACTGTTGTAGTATTTCTGGATCCTGGTCCCCAACAGGGGGAGGAGTGAGAACCACCACCAGTGGTCCTTTAGATCTCAGTAGGCGCACGGCTTGGGTAGGCCTGCGAAATACCTTCCTTCCCGACCAGGACTTCTTCAATGGCGATGTGTCCGGCAGGATAATGACTAGGTCAACCTTCTCAGCTAGGGGTAGGTCCATAGCAATGTAGGCCAGAGTTTCCGTAGTTATGGAAGTCTGCCAGTCATCCCTGGTGAGGGAATCCACGAAATCGTCCTCCTGGCCCGAAACACTGAACAGTACTTGAGTGGAACCATCGGCAACGGAGGTCTCTGAGGCATCCTCGTCAGATCCATCTGAGGCATCAGCCGCAGTGGGTAGGTAGCGGGCCAGGACCTCCTCCTTCTCAGACAGGAGGGAGGAGGTGCGGGCCAGCTCTGCCATGAGCCTGGCCCTCCCGGTCTCGAGGTCCTGGATGTCCTTCTCTTGGGAGCGTACCCGGTCACTAAGGGTACTTATCTCGGCATTTGCCGCTGTATTCAGTGCCGCCAGACGGCCCTGAGAGCGCTGGAGGGTCTCGAACTTGGCTTTCCAGTCCGTCAGGTCATCTTTGGCTGCAGTCAGGCCCGGAGTGGCAGGGTCCGGGGTGGACGGAGCGGGGGGGAGGTTTCCCCCGGATAGACGGTGCTTCATGGCAGATCTCGTTTCACGTCCTTCAGTCTCCATAGTTGGAATGTCAGTTTGGTAGAAGCAGGGAGAATATATACCAGTTAGGTAGTAGTCACGTGTGGTTTGGTATCAAATGGACAATAAGAAAATGGGCACGTGGGTATATTTGTTCAATCAAGCAGGGAAAATAAAATATCTGTTCTCCAGGTACGTTTTGGGGAGCGTTGTATATGTGTTGCAAGTCCATGTGGTAGTAGTAGGCGTGGCGTGTAGGCGTTCCAGTAGGCGTGGCTTAGAATAGCTGTGGCAGTAGAGCACGTGGAGTAGCGCACGTGCAAGTGTAGATTGTCAGAGCGTATTACGGGGGTGAGTACGGATTATATCCTAAGCGGTTTAGCAGGGCAGGTTGTGTCGATAAACAAATATTATTTGGGTCAATAAAAATTCAGGAAGGTAGTGAAAAAGGTATTTAATTTTCGAAAAGGTATACTATGGTATACTGTAAAAGTAAGTGGTAATTTGAGAGTACAACCAATCTTGGCAGAAGAGAAATGGTAGCAAGATGCAGCCCCGGCAATAGGGGTTTGCAGGTATAGTCTTGGCAGAAAGACTTGGTATAATGTCTCGGCAGAGAGACGTGGCAGAGAGACGTAGGCAAAAGTACCCAAGGTACAGGGAAGGGGAGAGAAAGCAGGGTGGACCCAGGTATCTCTAAGAGAATGGAGTAGTAGTATTGGCGGGCGCCGAGCAGCAGCCACCAGCACTGTGTACCTGAAGGTACAGTCTACAATCCAGTCCTCGTGGCGTAAGTCCGGTTAGCGTCCGCCAAACAGGCTACAAATTGGTAGAAATCTAGAAAAACTGGGTCCGAGTTACGCAGGCTGGAGTACTCTCTATGGAAAACAACTTTCGAATCTGGATGAGTTATTAATCAAATAAAATAAATTAACCAATGTCTTGGACAAGCATGCACCAGTTGTTGATAAAACCATACATATAAGAAAGCCAGTACCTTGGTTATCTGAAAGTATAAATGAAGAGAAAAGACGCAAAAGAAGATTGGAAAGAAAGATGGATAAAACGGGTCTCATGACTGACAAAATACAATATCAAATACAAAAAAATTAAATACAACAGTACACTTAAATCGGCGAGAAACAAATACTACTCCAACATGATGGACTCGAACAAATCAGATCCTAAAAAAGCTCTTCAAAATCTTAAATGGAATCTTACATACTAAAGATGAAACTCCCTTCCCAAAACATGAAGACACAAAAAAAATTTCTTTTTGGACAAAATTGACAATCTAAGAAAAGAAATGGATGGAAAAACACTTTATATACTGAAATGGATGGAAAAAGTAACAACACTGAATATGGAGAAAAACCTAAAATTTACCCAATGTCTTAACCAATTTACCCCATTGAAGGAATCTGAAGTGAAGATATTACTTAAAGAAGCAGCAAAGAAGTCATGTGAGCTGGCCCCCATCCCCACTTGGCTGCTTTCATAGTGCATTAGGCAGTTATTGCCTATAATAACAGCAATTATTAACAAATCAATTATACTTGGTAACATGCCAGACTCTTTAAAGTTGGCCATTATTAGACCATTAATTAAAAAATTGGGACTAGAATTGTTGAAAAAGAATTATGGACAGGTGTCCAATCAGGCTTACTTGTCCAAACTCATTGAGAGAAAAGTAACGGTTTGTCAATCATCTTGTAATTAATAATATTCAAAATATGTTCCAATCAGCATAAAAAGAATTCCACAGCACTGAAACTGCATTGCTAAAAGTAGAAAATGATATATTAATGGATATTGATAACAATAAAACTGTAATGTAGGTATTGCTTGACCTCTCTGCGGTGGCCATGGGCCGTGGCGCAGTTGGTTAGAGTGCCAGCTTATTAGCACCAGTTCCTCTGTGGTGATCCAAAGGTTGTGGGTTCGAACCCCGGCCGTGCCGGGATGGAACTCATGATACAATTTCCCACATGAGCTGAGGCCCATGCCTAAAGGGTTAACCCGTTGTCCTTGTAAATCTGTGACCGGGTGGGTTGTCATGTCAAGGACCTGCGACATGACAAGTCAGTGAGGCAGCACTATATCTGCTACAAGTAGGTCTCATCACGAAATAACTGAAATAATGTTGAAAGTGATGTAAAACCCCAAACAAACAAACAAACAAATTGACCTCTCTGCGGCCTTTGACACTATAGATCACAGAATATTACTAAATAGACCGGAGCACAGATGTGGTATTAGGGAACAGCACTGGAGTGGTTTAGATCATATCTGTCAAACAGAAAACAAAGTGTTATTATTGATGGAAAAATGTCTCTTAATATGGATATTTATTATGGTGTTCCCCAGGGCTCTGTTCTGGGTCCCATCTTATTCACAACATATATGGAAACTTTGGTTAAAATCATCGGACAGTATGGGCTGAAACATCATATATATGCAGATGATACTGAGCTCTACATCACTTTGGATCCAAAGTCTGAAAATTACACTAAAATATCATGTGATGAAATGGAAAAATGTATAAAAAGTGTTAAAAAAATTTTACTAGATAACAAAATGAAGATAAATGATGGTAAGACTGAATTGATCATTTGTGGAAAAGAACTCAAATTTCAAAAATGAAGAAATTCCATCTGAAATCAAGGTTGGTGATGAAAAAATATCAAGATTAGATAGAGTCAAAGACTTAAGTGTTATCTTTGATCAAGAATTAACCATGAGGGAACAAATAAAGAAAATGTGTAAAAATGGAGTTTTTCATAAAGAGCATATCACAAATTAGAAATTGTATAGATGAAAAAAAACTGCAATACCCTGTCACATGCATTTGTTACATCAACTCTAGATTATGGTAACTCCTTGTTAGCAGGAATGCCTAAATGTGAAATAGCCAAATTGCAAAAACTGCAGAACTCTGCAGCCAGGGTAGTGGGAAAAATTAGGAAGAATGACCACATAACTGGCAAGCTGATGGAATTACATTTGCTGTCGGTGGAGGCAAGAATAGATTTTAAAATAGGATTATTGACATGGAAGGTACAGAATGGTTGTGCACCTGGGTACCTATCACAGCTATTGATACCTAAAAATGGGGCAAGATCCCTCTGGTCTGCAGATAATAATGAATATATGGTACCAAAAACTAATATGAAACATATGGGGACCGTGCTTTTGAAGCATATGCGCCCAGAACCTGGAATGCCCTACCCCTTAAAGTGAAAAACTGCAGAAAGTTAGACAAATTTAAATCTAAACTTAAAACTTATTTATATACTAAACATTGTCATCAAAGCGCTACGAGCATAGTCTGAAATGGTGCTATATAAATGTTTATTATTATTATTATTATTATTATTATTATTATTATTATTATTATTATTATTATTATTATTATTATCATTATTATTATTATTATTATTATTATTATTATTATTATTATTATTATTATTTTTAAAGTGCCTTTTTTATTGTAGACCTTTAATTGTTTTCACTCAACTGAGAACATTGTCTAAATTATCCTAAATATCCTACAGATGGCTGATATGCCATCTTCCATGATTTATTGTGCATGACACGAAAAATTAATAACAATGAGATCGATGTCAAAGATAAGGAATAGTCTTATCCATAATGGACCAATGTTTCGCCATTTTATTTACTCACAGTATCTCTCAAATCTCAGCTCACCATCACCAGGAGATGTTTATCTGTCACAAAGCTTGAATGTCTGCTCTACGTCTTTGGTATTGGTCTGAACATGGCAACAAGAATAGGCCAGCACCTGTGTTTGTTATTCCTGCTGCTTATGCAAAGTGAGTCTTATTTTGATTGATTATAAAACTGTAAAAAAAGGGCAAGGATCCTTTGCGAAAAAGCTGGACGACGATCACAGTCTCTATCCAAGTCCAACAATGGTTTCGATCTGATTCGATCTCTTCAGTTGGATGGGGACTGACTGCGTTATCCTAAGTCTTGTTTATATTAGATCCAGTGGAGGTGCAAGCACCCACCTCTGGAGGTACTGTTCCTTCACTGATAGCACCTCCGGAGTGAAGGTGATTGTGTTTTCTGCCAATTCCGATTTGGAGATGCTCATTTTTTTCATGTATGTGCAGGTTACAATCACGTTGTTATGCATTCTACATATGTGTAGGTATTTGTAGCACTATTTTGGGAGGTTTTCACGACTTCTTGTCAATTAGAATCTGTTTTGGCTGCTTGTTTTAAGGTTTTTATATTTAAGAACTCTCTTTCTTGAATCATCCGGACTTGAGAAGTAAGATATGTTTATATGTATGACTACTGTGGATCGGTTCATCCACCGGAATCTCACGAGGTTTTTCCAGGATTTCCTCCAGTGCATGGGTGGGTTGTCTGTGTCCCAATTCATGGTCTCCCAGAAGTCATCAAGGTTGTATGATTCGGGAAGGCCATTGGGAGTTTGATCTCAGGATGTTTTTCCCATTCAGGGAGAGACAGAGATTGTAGCTCCTTTCATGATCTCCCCTTATTTTAAATAATGTTTAGTAATATATGATAACTACCTTTTGCGGTACAGGGTATTATGTGACAATATAAATATTCAGTCACATATATCAACAATCAAAATTTTTCCGATGTTTGTTATACTGCTACAGCTATAATACAAACATTTGAAAGTTTCCTTGAAAAATGCATTTAGGGAACAATTTATTTTATATTGTGGCAGTGGTTTGTCATAAATGGTGTGATAGCATCTGTACCCTTACCAAAATATACTTCATAATGTACATTAAGGCTGCTATGGCAACCATATCTTTCATAAAATTGTCTTTTCTGCCAAGGAGCTGTTCTATCCACCACTTCAAGAACTGTGACAATAATTATGCCATACCACTCCGGGGCTGCCACTATTATATCACCTTATTTGCAGATATCTCGACTTCTTATCATTATATCAATTACTTGGTACCGCGTATCATTGATAGTGATGATAAGTGGAATTATAGCTGATATTTAAAAATTAAAACAAAATAATATGTGCGTCTTCTCTGTACTTTACCTGATAAGTCTTCATGTTAAGCCAAGGCCTTTGATTTCACTGCTTTCTTTCTTTCTTTTTAGATGTTATAAAGTTGTTTTAAAATTCAAGAAACTCTATATTTATGTATCCATTGGCGAGTAATTAGGTAATCAACAGATCAAGTGATCAAATGAGGCATAGCTGGTCATTCACCCTGCATAATGTGTCATACAGAACTCACCTTTTTTGTGAGTAAAGATTTATTCAGGTCATCAGCCAGAAAAATGGATTACATCTGTATTCTGAGGTGGCCCCTATACCTTAATGGGTGTAGTTCTATAGCTGAATTGGAGATGACAGTGCTGGTTATTTCTTGTCAGTGAAATAACATAAAATGAAGATTTATAGATTTTCAATGTTTATTTATGCTCTTTTTTCCCTTGACCTAAATTATTGACACGGTTGTACTCGGTTGTTTCCGTTTACAGAGACAATGCTGGTTTACTGTCAGGCAGACATGTTGGTGCAAGATATTTTGAAGAATTATGATAGTCGTATTCGTCCCGTGAAGAACATATCCACCCCACTCAATGTGGAACTACGGCCACTTCTTCACCAAGTTTTGGAATTGGTATGTGTCAAAAGAGGTCTTCTTATTCTGGTTTTGTGATATTATGCAGGTACCTTTTACATAAATACTTCACATCAAAATCTTTAATATCTGTTATATATTCATAAAAATACTCCACAGCTTACCAAATTGTAAAATTATCCACTGATAATATAAAACTCCAACTTTTAATAATAATAATAATAATAACGATACTCCAAAGATGGTCTTTGATAATGGTTCTCATCATTGGAATTGATTGATGGATACTCCACAGCTTATCATATTTTAAAATTATCCACTCTTATAATAATAATAATAATAATAATAATAATAATAATAATAATAATAATAATAATAATAATAATAATAATAATAATAATAATAATAATAATAATAATAATAATAATAATAATAATAATAATTATAATAATAATCCAAAGATGGTCTTTGATAATGGTTCTCATCACTAGAATTGATTGATGGATCACATTTTATGACAATTTTTGCTTATGTTTGAGGATGAAAAAAACCAAGTGCTTAAGACTAGTGTGTGGCTCACACAGGTGAGATAACTTTTATTTCTCTATTTGTTGTAAAGCAAACACCTTTATTTGTTGTAAAGCAAACACCTGGCAAACACTTTTATTTCTCTATTTGTTGTAAAGCAAACACCTGGCATAATCCCTAATGACAATCAGGCAACATCTTATCCCCCCCCCCCCAAAAAAAAATAATAAAAGTGCTTCACATCAGCATTTATATCTATGGAGAGAAGAATTCCCTTGTAGATTTTATACAATACATGTTGATATTTGGGCTTCTGAGTGGCATGGAGCTCTATATAAATCCAGATATATTTGTCACAGCAACACTTGGTTTACTTTTAGGTCTGGGTTGACCAGTTTCTCAGATGGAATGCCTCTGACTATGGTGGAATTGATATAATACGCTTGGATGCCACAGAGGTGTGGCTACCAGATATATCCGTGTATAATAGGTGAGTCAATAAATGAAAAGTGTGGCAGAATTTCCACTCTTTCAGTTTTGACGATATCAATACTCGACAGGTTGTCTCACTATAAGACATAACAAATAAACATCTTAAAAGTGGTCACACAATTACCAAACTTAAGCCCAAATTGTGTTGTCATGAGGGATAGAAGCCTATTCGAAACAACAGAATGGGGAGAGCGTTGAATACATTTGCACATATTGTGTTTGGGTCAATATCATTTGTGATAGATCAAGCTCTCAAGGCACCGAAACCAGGATGGTTGAAAATTGGTCTAACATTTCCTCAAAATCTCGTTAGGGCCTCACACATACTGCACTGACATACCCCAACATATGAAAATATGAAATTATATGCATAAAAAATCTATCCAGATTACAAAGAATACTGTCAACTCAAACATGCTATGCATATAATAAGTGTTAGTTTTTTTTACAATATTTCTTCTATAGCTTGGACGAATGGCGGCCAGCCAATCCTTTCAAAGCAGATCAGCGCCTGGTAATTCACAGTGATGGCATGGTCAGCTGGACTCCCCCAGCCATCCTCAAGACCGCCTGTGACGTCAGAGTGGATCTCTTCCCATTCGATGAACAGATTTGCCAATTTCAATTTCTTTCCTATATGTATGATAGGCAAGGATCATCTTCTATTTTGTCTAATATCAATCCAAATTTAAACAAGAAAAAGTGGTGATCCACATGTAACACGGATGAGAAAAAAAAATAACAAACTAACCATCACTGTCAACAAACAGAACAAAAATTAAAATAAACAAAACAAAAATTACAACAAACAAAACAAAACTTTAAATAAACAACAAAATACATTTAAACACAAACAATCATTACAAACTGATGGGGTAGTTGAAATTATTTTTATTCATCTTTTAAAAACATTTAACTTTCAGGGCATTTTAAAGAGATAATTTAATGTAACGATGGGCGAACACGATGACATCGTTTTGAACGTTCTGCTTTGTTTACATGACGCACTTCTTTTCTTTTGATCACTTCTTTTATATATGTATTCATTCGCCGGACGCATGCGCGAATTGGAATCTTTCGCATGCACAAGACGAACACTCCACAGTGGCGTCAGTTGCTTTAACAATAATAACCACAGAAAAAACCGAATCACAAACCACAGGAAATGAATACGCATTTCCCATGATCGTACCGATCACAGAATAACACAGATAGTTCCTTTTTTGACAAGCATTGCCGACAGACAATGCTTGTCAAAAAAGGAACCATCCGTGTAACAAAAAAAATACAAATAACTACAGTTTATGATTAGAAACAATATATTTAAGTGTGAAATGTAATGAGATATACGGCATTATGTTGTGTAAAACATAAGTTCCTGGAATTAACATTGCCATTTGTTGACATTTCTTTCTTTTTTTCTAAAAGGAGCAAGGTGACCCTGAGTCTGTATGGGTCGGATTTCAGTATGGAAAAATATTGGTACATCCAGAACAATGAATGGGAGATACAGGTGTGTGAATGAATCATAACACACAATGCCTATTGTTTATGATTCCCATACAGGTGTGAATGAATCATAACACACAATACCTATTGTTTATGATTCTCGTGAACCATATTCAAGCTTCAATATAGCCATGGTTAGTTCCTCTGTGGTGACCCGAAAGGCGTGGGTTTGATCCCCGGCCATGCCAAGATTGAAATCATGAAACAATTTCACACATTAGCTCAGGCCAGTGCCTAAAGGATTAATCCTTTGTCCTTGTAAATCTGTGAAATAACTGAATAATGTTGAATGTGATCTAAAACCCCAAACAAACAAATGATATATAGTGGTGATTGCCTGATATATGACAACTGCTTCATATGAAGAAGATTCATTTGAGTATAGGGGTGCAGAATAAGAATTATTTCCACCCTTCCCAATTATTGTCATTAGTACCATTTGGTGCAAATAATTTCAAGATAAATGTCTTTATTAAGTGAAACATTGTTACAATTGAAACTACAAACATCAATACATATCTTGGAAAACGAATTCCAAGCTTAATCATCGCAAAGGTTATGAACATTAAATAACTGCCCTGAACCCAAAGTAACAGCAAATTTTAAGTCATCTTGGAATTTACGCCGACAAAATTACTTTGCAGCTTAATATGTCTCATCGTAATAAGGTGAATAAAACCTCAATTATTATAATATACATGTCATTAGGAGGACAAACACAGAACAACAAGATATTAAAATATATCAATGAAATACCTATTTTTCAGGATGATATGCCTTGTGAATTTGACAAGGAAAATTTCACGTGTTGTGATACACCTTTTGATGTGATCCTGTGCAATATAAAGATGGCAA
Source organism: Amphiduros pacificus (assembly GCA_949316495.1). Lineage (NCBI taxonomy): Eukaryota > Metazoa > Annelida > Polychaeta > Phyllodocida > Hesionidae > Amphiduros > Amphiduros pacificus. The sequence continues at coordinate 41,110,603 of OX439003.1, read as the reverse complement.
GGAGACCACAACTTCACGTATTCACGTTCATCTTTCCTTGTTTCCTCCATGTGAGAATATTATTAATTGCTAATAAAGAAAAACCTTGCCAGCATTACATGCTTTTTGTATTAAATAGAATTTAAGTCATGTTGCATGCAAATATATGTCTTAAATAGCTGTCTGCATGAAAATATACGTTTAAAATAGCTATCTGTTATATATATATATATATATATATATATATATATATATATATATATATATATATATATATATATATATATATATATGTTAGATTTTATACGTTATATTATATTATATAAGTATATATATATATATATATATATATTATATGTATTATGTATTAGCTGATATATATGCTCTGTGTTAGCTGGTACTGGGTTCTCTGGTGTACATGCTGCCGGCGGAGTCCGGAGAGAGAGTGGCTCTGGCGGTGACGGTGCTTCTCTCGGTTACTGTGCTTCTCCTGGTTATCATGGACAAACTCCCATCTGCTGCCAACAGTATCCCTCTCTTAGGTAGGCATAACACCTCACTTCATAGTTCATTCTTGGATTTATTTCCATCGTTTACTTGAATCATGAATATCACAATTATGTTGTGAAAAGTAGTATTCTTTTCGAAATTTAGAATGTAGATTAATTCACCACTCACAGAAAAAAATTGTAGTATATACTTATAATATCATATCAATGTCGTAGAAGGATTGATCTAATAAAACCTTATTTTTGAGATGTGCAATATATTCAGAAATTCATAATGATGACAGAATATTAGTGACATATATCGAACTGAAATTGAAGGATGATAGATAACATTTATCCAATTGTCCATGACTGGCAGTCCATTTTAAATATCACATTCATACATTGTCACTTTTCATAACTGCAGCAATGCATATGAGTACTTGGATATTATATGGAAGTCCACATATCTTACATCACATAATAATGAGACACCACCACTTTTAAAAGATGGTTTAAATAGTAATGTGATATTTCCAGCTGAGTTTATAGGAATAACGATAGGAGCTCTGACGCTCTCCCTCATCACTTCTATTATCGCACGCAACCTGCATTATAACGCAAACAAGGGTATTAAGCTTCCAGGTTACCTTGCAAAGATGGCCTGCAAAATAGCTCCAATATTACTGGTGAAGGTGAAAGTCACAACAAAAGATCATGAGGTATACATAAAAATAAAGAGATTTTTATGTCACGTTATTTCCTTTCTATAAGAGAAATGAGTCCTAGTTTTAACATCCATTCAGCATAGGGGCACATCCATTCAAATGGGGACCAATAAAATATAGCTTAAATGTAAACCACCTTTGATTTCATTTTATAATATGGATAAAAATGAAGTTAAATGAATATAAAAATGTCCAATGTTATTTTATAGAATCTAATAATAGGGAAGCAGTATATAGGACTACATGGCATAAATCAGGAATATCCTTAAAGTACATATTTGCACTGATTGGTTAATAAAAGACTGTCAGAATAGAATGTTTACTTTGTTCATCACCATCATTCTGATTTTAAGATGATAAATAGCATTAACATGTGCAGATAGCATAGTCAATGATAAGCATAATAATGATTTTGGTTGGTTGATGCACTTGGTCAACATCCATTTCAGGAATTGGAAAGCAACGTCTGCAGTTTGCCTAAGCCCAAGTTTGAGAAAGAGAAAGAGAAGGAAAAAATGGACATAAACCTCACAAGCCCACATAAAACCGGAATTCCACAACAAATTGAGAGACTGGATAAGGAAAAGGAATCAAAGGGCCCCACAGATAGAGATAATGTGAAGTTTTCCTCGACTATAATTGATGTTGAAAATGTGGATTGGAGTGTAGCTGCACAAGTAATAGACAGAATGTTCCTGGTCCTACACCATATCCTTATTGTAGTCTTATTGACTAATGTGTATCTGAAATTATACTGAAATAATGGAAGACAACCAGTATTTTAATGTAAAAGATGGTATCCTTGTGGAGAAGTAAAGGCAGGATATTAGATAGTGGATTTTGAATAGACAAAATGGACTGAGTTTTGTTGTTTGGTTGATCTGGCAAAATACATAATACATAAACAATAGATACTTTTTGTCACTATATGTAATATTAATATATTCCGTGTGTAATACAAAAAAAGGAATATTAACGTATATTTGATTCTCAGTCATTGCTCTAAAAAAGCGACCCATCGCCATCTCGTACCCACTCTTTAAGAAGCACAAGTAAGTCATGATAATCCTCATAGTTATTCTTTAGGTTTGCAAAGGCAAGTACTAAATTGCCAGTGATGTTATTACTGTTTTATCTGCATATAATCAATATTGGAATAGAATGGCACATATATGGCAACGCCAAAGCACAAACGTACAGTTTTTGTGGCATCAAACAAACATTTAAAATTAACACCACATGTTTTGCACATTCCAACATTTGTTTTAAACTAGGTATAAGTGTACATGTATGTGCAAGACAGACATTTCAGCAGTGCCAGACGGTCAACAATGGCTAGATTGAAAAAGGTTGTCTTCTTTAATCGAAACATATTTACTTCAAATTCATTTTTAAAAAAATGGAATGTTCATCTGTTAAGTATTAAGAATTTCATCACGTGAAACTAAATTTTAAACAGATTATTGCTAAATTTGAACACAGGAATGTGCCCCAGTTTAAGACTGCAAAAATGAGGAGTAAAATGTAGAAAATGTCTAATCCGCATTAATAATCCAAACACTATTAATAATCAACCCATGAAAATTGTTAAATCTTAAAAGTCAAGAATTATTATATCATAGAATCACCGTTCAGAATTGGTGTAGAACAATGGCGTGATGTCAATCATCTCAGACAAGCTGCGATTAATGATCAAATCATGTTTCATGAGCCTTGGACCAATACAGGTCATATTGTGGTGATTGTATGCCTGTTTTATGCCTACATGCATTAACCTTCATGTACTGATATAACCAATATTGCTCTAAATAGTGGGGGCCGTTTAAAAGGGATGGCATGTATCTTTGACAAGGGAAACAATTGTCACGTGCCACCACCAACCCACCCATATTCCTGGATCCGCCACTGACACGAGTTGTGAAATGATGTGTACTCTTTTATGATGTTTCTATTAGCCATCTATTAATGTCATGTTAATTACGATTCAATCTCCAGCCAGTCAAACATCACCCTTTTCATTGATGTGTTTAAAACAACATGAGTGCCACATGCACATTAATTTATCAGTAACTTAGATTAGAAATGTGGGTAATCAGATATTTGTATCCGGCGTTCCCATGTCCACTGATTAATCTGACTTTGTCTTCGTCTGTCCCATGTTGCCAATTAGACTGAGCGATTTATATTCAGATGACCTTGTTATGTTTGAAAAAAAAACGAATATCAATAAAACGTTATATCATGTTCATTATCATATTATGTGGGGTTGCTTATTGAATCCATAACCATTTTAAAACATCCGTTAAAGGGGATAAGTGACCTACATATTTTTCCAACTGCACACACAATCTGTGTTGAATATCAGTCTAATATGACAATTGCCTTTTAAATTAATTTGATGAAATTACATTATGGAATATGAAATATTTATTGCGGATGAAAGAATAATGACCTCAACAAAATATTATAACATACGATATCTATGGACTGAAACGTGAGTATTGCCGGTTGAGAGATAGGCACAGGCACATTGGAATACATACATATGTATGGTCTATACATATTGTTTAATTTAGTATTGAGGCTGTATTATGGCCCTAAATGCTTGGAACCCACTAAGATATTTTTCTAAACGCTACATCATTGTCACATGTATAATATGTATATTTCTATTCATTTCTGCACAAAAGTGGATTGGCAAATATACAAATTATGATAATTTTCATAAAATGACCAGGATATTTATGTCTAATGGTACAGAGGATTTACATGGAATCGCCTCCGGTGGCAATATCCCTACAGGAAATATAACAAATCTTATACATAGCACAACAAAGAGGAATTTATCAAAGTTTTCAAAGAATATGGCGCCAAAAATACCACACATCCTACACCAGACGTGGGACAGCCACATGGTACCAAACGTATTCAAAAACTGGGTTCTATCCTGGGTGTATATGCACCCAGACTGGGAATATTGGTTCTGGACACCAAAGGAAGTGACACAGTTGATAGCCAAATATTATCCTGAATATCTAACCATGTACAAGAACTATCCACAGATGATAAAGAAATCAGATGCAATGAGGTATTTCATAATGGAGAAGTATGGAGGAGTGTATGTGGATTTAGATATGGAATGCCTAAAGAACATAGATGAATGGACATATAAATATAACTGTTTTTTAAGTGAAGAAACATATGAACATCCTTTTTTATTGTATAATCGTCAACGATCTGAGGTGATGACTACTATTCTGGCTTGTAAACCAAATCATCCATTTTATAATTTAACCATCAGACGCCTGCCGGCTTCGGCCAGTAAGGGGGACGTGCTGCAAGCCACAGGACCATTTTTCCTTGATGCCAGTTATATGGTTTATAATAGAAGCAAACAAAAGGAAGAGGATATGGTTAAAGTGATAAGTCCTGATTATTTCCTGCCAACATACGACAAGATACACACGTCAAGATTTAATGATTACTGTAGTAGGATAGAACCCAGAATGAGACAAAAACAAAGGTGGATCTGTGAGGAAATGAAAAAGAGAGGGTATCAGAACAAACCAAGACCAATATCATATGCCAACCATCATTGGTATCATGTCAACATGAAAAGTCCAACATGGAAGAGAAAAACACCTTCTTTTGATATAAAGTCAGTCGTTCCGAAATTGATAGTACCAATAATCTGATAATCATATCATGAGACCTAATACTCTGTAGTTTGGTGACGAGAAAGACATTGAGTAACAGTGCTTTATGTTAGACTCTTGGACACACCTTAATACTATCAAGAGCAGGGTTCATAAGCAGGTTGTTAGGCTCAGAATTTAGGCTCAGAGTTCTTATTTCAGAATTTGATTATATACAAATACGTTATTATTACTTATGACTGCGAAATTCATATGTCAATGAAGAGATATTAATTGGAATATATATTTGATGGTACTGGGAGCAATTTATCTGTGTTACAAACAGAATTTAATTACTTATCCATATGTTCTATCTGTGTTCCCAGATAACTGACACAGATCATCTCACAAATAGTTGATATACAAAGCTGCTTCTGCATTATTACATTTGTTTATTATTCTCTGTGGACTTCAATTCTGTTGTCAGGTTCGTAGTAAATAATTATTTATTGGATGCTATGATGTAAAATCACTCGCATCGTGTTTATTTCTTAATTATTTGCTCTCTGCCATCACGATAGATACTATTGATTTTAACGGTATTTGTGCATGGTGTTTAAGTACATAATGAACAATGATCATTATGTAACAGTGGATAACCTTACTACGTTTTACGCTATATACAACATCCTGCTAGGCTTGCATGTAAGTGATCTAAATCATGTATTATACAGAATAGCCTTGCTTGCATTCAAAACTTTTACCAAATATTTTAGAATGTTTGATGAAAAGGTCATTCGTCAAATATAAATATACTTAGATCTTTATGTAAATAAAGATATTTATGTAAATGATGGAAATTAACGTGGGATTTTACACATATGCATGTGGTCTTGCTCTTATTCTTCACAATAAGTGCAATGTATTCATCACAATAAGTGCAATGTATTCATCACAATAAGTGCAATGTATTCATCACAATAAGTGCAGTGTGTGTGTTGCATACTCTTGAATCAGCAATTGCTGATGTGACACATTGTGATGAGACCCATACACATTATGCCACCCTGGAACCACTGTACCACTGCTTCTGGACTGGCTTATTGTCCTTTAGACATACTAAAGACATACTGATTACAAGAGATGGACCTGATGCACGAGAGGTCATCCTGGCGGAATAATTTTAAAACAAGCCCATGTTACAAAAGATCGGGAAATTATTGACTCTGTTGTCAATCATTTTACCCTAAGGCATGGTCAAAATAAGTGAATAAAGGCATTAAAGAGGTTTCCCAGATCAAAATAATATCATTTAAATGACATATATTGTAATAACAGATTTCAGCCTCAATAATGGATAAAAATGTCACATTTCTATAATTTCGCCCAATTTTTGCATATTTTATTTCAAATAATTGATTTATCAGAAGAAAATAATGAGATGACATCCATATTTTTTTCCATTATATAATAGAATACATCTTTTCCTTCATTTTTAGTAGAGCAAATAAGAAATTAAACGAGCCAAAATGAAATAAATGCTATAGATATGTAGAATATTGCAGTAAGATTATGCCACTACAAGACCTGAGTCTACTATTTGATATGTGGGACTAGGGCATACGAAAGTAGTGCTTGATAATTTCCTACTCCCCCTTATTATACATGATAATAACGAGATGCAGATCACATTAGACATAAAATGAATAGTGATATTTAGTAGCACAATAATGGCTTGTTTTGTCAAAGTTATTAGAAAAATAATGAGAATAATTGAAGGGACTATATATTGATCTTTGCTATCAGGGGCTCATTTCTATATTGCCATGTTCTGTTCTTTGTTTTCAAGGTAGGTGGCGCTTTAACAGATCCTAGCAAAAAATTTCAATGGTCAACCTAACTTCATACTCTGCTTTTAGAAAGATAAATATTTTTGCCATCTTATAAGTATTTTTCAAAATACCCTAGGTCGATACGAATATTTTCTATGAATTTTTGAAGGTGAGGCATTTACTATGGTTTTCAATGGGACATTGTAATAGTGGTCCGAGGCCTAATAGGCAAACAGCATGGAGTTTAACTTTCAACTGTGAATCTTTTGAGCGGTGATTTGTCAATTAATTTAGTAAATTTATGTAAATAGGAAATAGATCCAGTGTAGTTTAATCCATATCAGGTCCCTTTTTGCCTGATATAATGTATGACAACACCAACAACCCCTATAAAGCTCTATATTGAAGTGCATGCCCTATTGGCACCTGGACCACATGCTGCACAAGTCAATAGGTGTATTTTATATAATAAATATACACAGCAGAGAGAGTTTACAATGTGAAGATGTATAAGAAAAAACTGTATAAAATGTCCATTGTGAACTTCATGCTCATCAATTAGGCAAAATGCATGCTCGCAGACTCTCTGTTTTCTGTGTAACATCCTATTATATTGCTATTAGAGGGATCTCTATTTTTAATATTTCATAAATTATGCATGAAATCAGAAGGTAACATTCAAATTTAAATAATTTGCATAATAAAGTATTATTTGGTACTCTTTATCCTATAATATCGACTCAAAACAACATTTTACAGCACAAAATAGCATTTTTTCATGATTTCTTAAAAAGTTTTTGATTTTTTTTGGCGTTAAAAAATTCTTTTGCGTAGTTATTTAAAATTTATACATCTGCATCCCTACTTTACAATTTGATTATGAAGTTTGAAGTCAATATAAAATGAAATACTAGTTTTAATCATCACTTATTGTGTGGCACCAAAATGCCCTGAATGGTACTCTAATCTGGTAAGACCAGGGGAGCCAATAGGTGGCACTATGGTATATAGGTAAGCATGCATGCTTGTTTTAACACCTGCACTTAATTAGGGTAATATCATAGATGACTATAATTGGCATAAAGTTGCATTTAGGTCTATATTTGATCTCTATTAAACAAGACGCCACTATTGCATAATCAAGGAATCTATAAATAGAAAAAGGACTCATTTAAAATATGTTTGTTATTGATAAACAATGTAAACTTAAGTATAAAAGTTATGTTTCTTTTCCTTAATGTCACATAGGATGTATTTTACCTGAATTATTCATAAACATTGAAATATTGATAAATATTCATAAATATTAAAATATTGATTTTTTCCATAATCAGTGAGCGCTGTAAAAACATATACAGATGGTAAATGTACATCAAACAAAGATTGTTTTTGACTCAGGATATGTCTTCTGATTCAATGTGCCAAAAACTAGAAAAATTAAACCGAGTATATCCGAAAACCTTAATTCTAACCTCTAAATAACTCCAATCTATTTCAACATTATGTGCTACATTTGGTGCTTGTATGTGTAACACAGAAAGCATATAACTGCCCCATTTAGAACTAGGTCAGCATTGATGGCGGACATAGCCCCACATGCCCCTGTTCAATAATCCACGCGGTGTGTGTGTGTGTGTGTGTGTGTGTATTCCTCTGGTAATTCATACTTATTGAATATATTGTAATCTCCGCATTTAATCATGATCATATAACCAGACTGTGATTTAATATGGCAGTGAACAATTTCCTATTTATCCACTTTGTCCTATTTGACATCATTTATATAGTTATATGTAAATTGTAAACTATTCTGTATTACATAGGTAGTATTCAGTTACTGCATCTGTAGTAATTGCCCTGTTTTTTATCTCATTCAAAGTATGGAATTGTCCTAAATACTAAGTCATTATAATAAATCATAAATACTTTCCTTGCTCACAAAAATATCATCAAATCTGAATTAACTAACATCAGATCATAAACTGTAACCAGGTGTCTGGCTGTACAACCGATAGGTACAATTGCCAGTACAAAATAAATCTATTTATATTCTTTCACCAATGAATATTGATGCCTTGCGCTCGATTCCTTTGATGGCAGGGATTGATATGAAAGAGAAGTCCTGCCTTGGAGGGTGATAGTAAACATAAAATCTTAGAATCTTTCATTTGTCGTCCACATTCAGTCTACTACTCTGCATGGCGAGGTTGGTTCACACACTACCTCTGTCTCAATAGGCATGAAAATGTCCCTACTTTTCTGTTGGATTGTTCGCATAATCCACAGATATGTGCTGGGTTGGTGGGTTCTGAACAAACACACTCACAGTGCCCACTCTTTTTCAGACCACACAATCTGCCACAACCACACACACTGTTGATTGTTGATTGCACATGTTATTACCAGCCCATGCATTTGTTGTTGTACCCATTTTCTAACCAAATAAATGACAACATTTAGCTGTGCATCACATGTGATAAATAAATATACTTTACTCAGTGTCTATTGGCTGCTAGCACTGTGTGTGCACTCACTCAAAGAGTTCACTATGTCATTTTACTTGCAGAGCCAAGTATAAATCATTTAATGTGCTAAGGAGAGCATCTGTCTGCCATTTTGTTAGTTTATATCATGGTGGGAAGGTGTAGTCATTATCAAGGATGTGAGAGCACTAAACGGTGATAAGACTAAAGAGGTGGACTGATAGATTTATTACAATCTGGACGCTTTCAACTCAAGGCCACGGGCCGTAGCGCAGTTGGTTAGAGTGCCAACTTATTAGCACCATTTCCTCTGTGGTGATCCAAAGGTCGTGGGTTCGATCCCCGGCCGTGCCTAGATTGAATTCATGATACAATTTTACACATGAGCTGAGGCCCGTGCCAAAAGGTTAATTAACCTGTTGTCCTTGTAAATCTGTGACCGGGTGGGTTGTCATTTCATGTCAAGGACCTGCGACATGACAATTCAGTGAGTCAGCACTACATCTGCTACAAGTAGGTCTCATCACGAAATGACTGAAATAATGTTTAAACCCCAAACAAACAAACAAACAATCTAACTCAAGATAATAAAACCCCGATCACTTACATATAAACTATATGATCCACTAGAACTAAAGATCAAAGGGAGATTTGATTAATTTTAACATAGGAAATGCATAACGATGAATAGGTTTGGTACAGAATTTGTGTCATGCTATATATGGTTACAAGAGAAACAAAACTCCAATCATTTCAATTTAGAATAATTCGTAGAATATTACCATGAGTTTGTATGATATATGAATTTTCCTGTTAATATGAGCATATGTCATATGCTAAAGTTCGTGTAGGAGTCGGATTTTGTGATGAATATGTTAATTAAAAGATATAAGCCATTTATCTGATATGTGGGAACTAATTAACTATCTAACCACTATTTTTTAAGAGTTTGGAGGAATCACATGCTGGGAAATTATAGTGGGGAAATATTGTTATATTGATGGGGAAAATGAAGGAACCACTACATTCTGGAAAATTGTCTATAAAATGTGTTAAAAGTTATTCTGAAAGATCGATATGACACACTAAAAAAATCAATGGAAAAAAATCATCGCCCAATTTTGGTTTATCTAATCTGATGAATCCTTTGAAATGTAAAAAATCATAAATAGTTATATCGGGGTTCATTTCTGAAAGAAGAATAAGGTTGCGACCCCTATTTAGTTTTTTTTATTTTTGTCAGATTTTGATACGCCCCAATTGTTTAAAACGGGGTAACTTTGCTTTTATGAATAGGTATATAATCACAAACTGACATCCTAATTTGTTATTAACAGCCACGACTAAAAGAGACATTTATCGATTGTAAATTGTTTTTGATTTCATGGTGTCTAGCTTTTTTTTAAATATTTTAATATTTATCATCATATCTGTATTTATGAGGAAATGCGCACATTTGTTTTAAAGAAAGCTCACATAAGAAAGTATGCAGTAAAGATTAAATACCAATTAGATAAAATAATTCTTAATAACGCCCCAGACACATGATAGAGTGTGCGATCATGATTTGTTTTCTTTGAACACATTCCTGACATTTGAATCACATTTCTCTAATCATAAACGTTGCAGTCTGCAACATTAGAAACGTTACATGTATAAAAAGCATAAAATATAATGAATGTGAAAATCTGGTTTCTGTTCTGATTTTGAAGGGTAAAAGCAAAACATTTATAAGATTTAAAAGTAGATATAAAAGTATTTTAGAAAATGAAATCCAATTTGTAAATCATTCAAGGCTCTGCTTTGCTTCCAGGGAATATACATTGTGGAAAAGGTCAGTATATTGTATGCAGTCCGATCCCAAGTGTACATAATTGCTCTTTCGTGGAACAGATTAGCGTATATGGTTTCAATGTAGTGACCACTTATAATTGAACAGAGTCTGACAATTCTGTAAGGCCTCCAATGTGAACAAAGGGAATAAGAAATGTGAGATATTCAATGACTATTAAATCTCCTGAATGTTTTGCCAGAGACTTGTGAAGTATATATTTGTGAATAGGCAGGGTCTAAATGTGTATGCCATGCCATTTTACACCAAGAGAACGTTCCAGATTAAAAGCTGCTTAAAAGTACCAAATATAATCAATGGGAGGGAGATTGTTGACAAATGTTTGTATAATTCCATAAATTAGCGCAGATCTCTTAAACATGGAAGTATTGAACACGATCATTCTAAACCAGAGAAAATCAAGCTAAGCGAATACACAACGCTTTGAAATGTAAAAACAAATGAGACTTTTAGAAAACATGGAGTAATAATTGGATTACAATCACAAGAGGATCATAGACACAAACAACAGAGGTAAAGAGTTCACGAACCTCTATAAATACATCACAGTAAGCTAATCCACCTTAATCTTAATTTTGGATTCCAATGACAAACAGAAATATAGCAGATTAAGCTAACAACTTTAAATTAACGAAGACACATATTTTTGTAACAGAACAATAACAATTCAAATCGTTGTCTAACATGTAAAAGTACTTGTATACTACCCAGGTTTAAAAAAATATATTTTATTATAATTTTATTTATTTATTTATTATTATTTCTTTTTTTCAGAATTAGACAATGTAACTTTCTGAAGCAGATTCAAATCTTTGTCACTGGATGTATTCCATGTGTATGATATCAAGTACCTCAGCGGTAAAACATCAAACACAGAGGAGAAATTTACTAGTATGATGTACTTCAGAGCACCTCATAAATCACTGGAACCAACAAGGTCACCAAGAGCTGCTTTACAAGGTCAACTATGTGTCTGGCCAAGAGCGATAGAGCAGCAGGTGATGACGGCTGTGAACAAAACCCAGCAAAGTGTCGTGAACAAACAGCATAATTCATTACATGAACAACTTTCATTGCCAAATGTTGTCCTAAAAGTGACCGGTATTAAAAGTCTGGCACAGAATACTGCTGAATGCCGTGCTCTCCAGAGCGAGGGAACATATCACGTGATTGCATCCACCGCACGAAACGAAGGCAAAAAACAAAATGTAAAAACCGGATCAGATGCCCAGAAACGAAGTTGTAGGTCTGACCCACTGCAAGTTGATTCATCAAATAATGAAAGCAATGGAATTATTAAGAAGACTGAACGTATCCCTAGTGGAAAGCCAATTTTGGTCATAACAGGTATGAGAAAAGAAGGAACATTTCTCAATAAACCAATAGACCAAATTAAATTTCCAATGATTAGAACAGAAAATAAGAACAGCACAAAAAATGGAAACATTAGGCTGGCCAACATAAAATTACTGCAATATGAAAGGAAAGAGAATGCGCAAAACATATATGTAGCAGAGAAGATTAAGATGCTTGAGAATCCACTGTTTGAAGGAGTCCTGGAATCTGACCAGAATCAGAAAGGAAGACATATGAAGGAAACGTCTTCAAACTTGATCAATAAAGAAGTATCTGAGATGTCTACAGTTTTATATGTACCACAGTTTCAAAGACTGTATACTAACAGTGATCCAGGTCCAGTCCCTGTGAGAAGACAACCTCCGCTGCACTCGCCTCATGGTATAGAGGTAGGAATAAAATATATTAAAATATCCCCACACATGGTCTCCATAAGATCTTCAGAAATGTCTCTTGAATCAAACAACAAACAACAGAGGTTTGGTTAATGAAGCAATTGCGGATAAGTAAACTGTTTGAGTTTTTGTTACAAAATTTGAAATAATATAGTTTTATTAATTATCTTTACTTTCTTCCATTTTCTCATTACAAATTTATATCCAGATTTTATTTCTAGAAACATGAAGTGACAAAACATTTTAAATTAAAATAAGAACGTTGTAAGGCTATTAGATAGAGAAATATACTAGTACCATGTAAATCATTGAATTGCTTTACATTCCTGGAATACAAATGCAATACAAATGCAAAACAGATTATGTTCAAAAGTACGTGTAAAAGAGTTCTTTTTCTGTCCTTCAACACATGAGGCACTTTTGAGTAGAATGCGTGTTTTAAATGAATAACTATTTTCAACTGGTTTACAGTCAATTTACTAACAAGGAAAAAGCAATCATTTATACATCAATCTATCTGAACACATTTCATTTATCCTTTTGTACTTTTTAACAAAATAATCAGATACATAAAGACCAATTAATAGGTAGAAGACTGTTCAAACTTGGAAAATGTATTCCTGCCAAATCATTTGACTTATTTGATAGGTTATTAGCAACGATGTCAGTTTCTACATAATGACTTCATGATGTTTATGGTAAATCCTCTTAGTTCAAATATTGATTGTTTATATTGATCTAGCTGACATCATGGTATCGGCTCTGTACCTTACAACCATATAACCATGCATCAAGCAGGAAATGTAGGAATCACTGCATATGAACCACGTATGAAACTATTGGTTTATTTTGAAATAAGAAAATATCAATTTTGGGCTACATCAAGAAAGAATATGAATCTTTATCAGGTTATTAGTAAGTAGGTTAAAGCATTAATGGCCCATGTTATACTCAACACATAATAGCATGGACAATATTTTCAGGCATGCGCTTGATTACGATCATCATCACTAGAAATGGCAGACATAGGGATATAGTTTTTTTACTACTCAGAATACATCTACAAATGATATGTGATCGGGTGTCAACCTTCCTAGGCTATTTTGATCAAATATTGCCAGTGACCTTGAAGTGACCTTTCAATGACCTTGAAAATAGAAAGCCTATTTCCACGAAATTATCTACATGTTTCATTATCCTATCATCTACATCTTTCAAATACGAGTTCGTAGAGTCCTTATTCATCAAAATTTGTTCATAATTAACAATATGAGAGCAATTTAAAGTTTTGTGGTCAATCTATAAGGGAAAAGAGAGGAAAATACAATGATACTAAGTTTTTTTTAAATAATATAAAAATGCCAGCTTATTGGGGGTTAGTTTATGAAAATATATAGAATACTGCACAGAAAAACACATTAATACTAAAAAGAAATTGAAAAAAAGTCCGTCAATTTCAAGATTTATTATGAAGCTAAAATGATTAGAAATAGCTTAAATCAGTAGGGTTACAAAAGTGACAAATTGATGGACTTTTATTTGACCTCACATTTATTTTTGAGGTATTAGACAAATTAGATATTAATCTAATTTCAGAAAATAATCAGCAATAGGTTGCTCTTATCATAATAATACCAAAAAAAGAAGAAATATTCCCTGAAAAAAATGAGAAAATTAGTCATGAATAGAAATGATTAAAAAAAATATAATAAAAAATATATTGAATGTAGAGTCAATTGGGAAAACACAGAAACCAAAATGAATGAAATTTGGTCGAAGATTGCATCAAAATCTCTGAAGGGCCTCAGACACAATGAACATAATTTTAAAATCTCAAATTCTGAAATGGACTATTTGCACAATCATATAAATGAAATTCCTTCATAATTTGCCCTGGCCCATTTATTCAGAATGCAAATGAGTTCAATGATGAATGACCAATATTAAGGTTTATCATGCCCGTTTCCTTTAAATACTATTTTTTTGATAATTGTTGAAAAAAATGGCATTCTGTGCGATTGATTTGTTGAATGGAAGTCAAACACGGCTTTCTGGACGTCAGCTCCTCCCACTGCTATAAACCCGTTACATGCACTATGTCACTCATTCTCGCTGATGATTTCCGGGAAATATAGCTTTGGAATTGAAACTATTTCGCATTTCACATTGTCCTAAAACTCTTAATAGAGTTTTATAAAATACTTTTTGATTTCTATAACAGATTAATGTTTTTGAATGTGATACGTTTATTTGGATTTTTCTGCTCTGAATATATGTTCTCTTTTTCACGTTAGAGCTATTGAGGCAATTTTCAACCTACTTTCAGCTGTTTTGGTTTCGGTTGTTTCAGTTTAGCTTCTACAATCATCACTGAGTTTGCCCCTAAAATCATATCTGTAAATGCACCATTGACAGAACACTACTCAAGTTTTAAGAAAAGAACATGTGATGCAAATCTTAAAATTCACATGAGGCTAAGTCACACCATACAATTTTCTTGCTTATATTTGTCACAAATTATGTTTAGTATTTTCGGATGAGTTGATGTCATTTGATTAGAATGAGGACAAAACCCTTTGTAAATTGGGCAAAAATAATTTATATGATAAATATTTCAAATAAAGTTACATAACATCAAATATAACAGTAGCCAATTAAGAATACAATTCCTTATATGAGACCTACAAATAACATATATAACCTTCCTTAGACCCTCTATAAAGCCTCCATTATTTATGTTACGTAATGTAAAACTGTAACCTAAAATTATTTCTTTGCATTACGAGATTTTTTCCAAATATAATAGTAGCCAAATAAGAGTACAATTACTCATTGAGACCCTACAACAACACCACTGACCCAAATAAAGTGTCCATAACTCTTACTATGTTACTCTTACTATACGTTACTATCACGTAATGTAAAACAGGAACATGATAATGAATATTTTTGTAATCCGTCTTCAAATGAGGATATCTATATGGATAATATATTTACTTATTATACATGTTTAATATAAGATGTAAAACAAAGTATTCTATCAAGTAGTCACACTACTTTAAAGAGTGTGATCTAAAGTTGAATAGTGGCACAACCTGATATGTGACTGTGTGTATCTTTAAAGTGGTATCTTCGGTTTAACCATTTGTCTTGAGCTATGATATAGAGACCGAGGTTAACACAACCTTGCACAAATGTGTCAACTATGTAAATGATCCCGTCGTATATGCACGTGGTAATGCCACAGGGAAATCTGGTGGGGCAATTTAGATCGCTGGACTGACACGTGTTGGTATCAAAGCATTCCATAAAGGGCCTCGACCTGCTGTTGCCGCCTATCATGAGGACAAGACCTTCATTACAACACATGCTGTGTTCCGATCTTGCAGCATGCATCTCTCCGATGCGAGTCCACGCATCATTGGTTGCTTCATAAACATGAATATTCTTTGATTTTTCGCCTTCCGCGTTGTATCCACCACTGAGGAACACTTTTCCTCTAACATTGCAGGCTGCGTGATGGGTCAGTGCAGTGAAATCGTTCATTTTATGCCATTTGTTGTCGCTTATGCTGTACTTCTCTACGGAAGAGAGATGATTTCCGTGTTGATCTAATCCTCCAGCTACAATAAATGAGTCTTGATCAAGCACAGCCACAGAATGGACTCTTCTGCAAGTATTCATATCAGCTAATTGTATCAACTTTTTTTTGGCCGAGTCCAGTCTGAATACGTTCTGTTTGGCGGTGTCTTGTCCTTGAGGTGTGCCACCAATCACATATATGAAGCGGCCTAACTGCACAGATGCATACGATTCCATACTGATGAGAGGAAATTCCTCTTGTGTCTCCTTCCAGATAATACCGCGTTGACCGCCATGTTTGACCTCAATAAACCAGGAGATATCATCCGCAAACAGCAGAAGATGTGTCAACCCACGAGGATGACCTTGAGCCAAGCTAGGCTGACTGTAGACATTCGTATCAAACACCAACCATGTACTGTACATTTGACGGAAGGTTGGAATGCCCAGGATGAATTTCTTGTCTTTGAGTAATTGTATTTCTGCTGTGGACAGATCTGTAACTCTTATGCAGTTGATAAGTTTCGTTCGCGTTTGTCTGCTCAGATCTGGGGATTTTTCAATGATATTGCAGACGATAAGTGCCAACTGGTACTCCTTGATAGAGAGATCACCTCTTTGCAAAAACAAAAGTTTCATTTCTGAGGGCAAATTAAGGAAATCGTCCCTTGAGGAAATTACCGCAAAGTTTCTACATATGAAATGGCGGCTGTCACTTTCTAAGTCAGTAATACAATATCTCAGAGAAATGCTCCAAAACTCCAAGCATGACTCCAATTTGATATTTCTCAACATGAAAGCATGGCATACCTCCATCGCCCCTTCAAAGCACAGGTAATCAGCCGTGGCATATATGCCACATACATTATTTTTAGTGCAGGATATCCTATCTTTATAAGCATAATCGACCAAGCCTTTAAGACCACCGAAGGGCACCTCTTCCAGCGTGATGGTGTCTTTATCTTTTTCCCGGAAGTCCCCAAACAGCAAGACTTTGAAGAAATCACTCTTAGCTGCTAAAACATGGCGATTGGCTGATATCTTTTTTCCACTTGCAAGCAATGTTACCTCATATGAATCTGTGTCATGATTCCTTTTTCTGCTAACACGTGTTGTTAATCTGTAAACATGTATAAAATGAATTTCATCGTGTTCAACAAGTGCATAGTACTCCGCATAGCCAGGAAAGAGATGAGTCATTCACTGTCATCCCCGACTTTAGCTTAGACATATGAATACTTGGTGCAATACGTGCTCGGTCACTAACGAGGTCAACTTTTCACTCATTCCAATCTAAATGTAAAGCGCCATCGAATAGCCTAGAATAGCCTAAAACTCATGACATTGGGCGATAATATGGTGACTCGCCACATACTTACAGCCTAATCAATCAAAACCTTAAGCACACAAATTAGTATCTACATGGACAAGTAAAATGTTAAATCATCTTACCTCGTTTGCATGCTTTATGATGTATGATAAAAGAAGAAATCATAGATTTACTTAAATCGTTTGTTCCTACCAAGCCAAATGGGGACATAGAATAAGGAAGTTTTGGATTTATAAGCTCAAGATAACCACGAAACTTCCTTCGAAAGCGAAACTATTTGCCTACATACATGGTTATTAAGTTCGGAGTTGAGAGTTGAGATTTTTTGTCTGTGCCTTCCATGACAGGTGTCACATGACAGTATCGATTGACATAATTACTTGCTCACAGGATCCCCGATCACGTTCTCCTGGTGCAGTATTACGAAATTGTTTCTTTGTGGTTCCAAAACAATACACTAGGTGGCCACATTTGGCTGTATAAAATATAACCGTTCAACTGGACACTGTTTATATGGATCGCTGATATATGATCACAATAAAACATGATGCAGCTAACAATACAAAACAATTTAACATAAATCCTTTCATGTGGAAGGATAAAGTTCTTGTCCGACCTGATAAAAAGATTGTCCTTCTATGTGCTGAGAACGATGTCAACGCATTATCTCACAACGTTTTTGTTACAACGTGCTGACAACGTGGTGAGCACTTTGGAGGATAAAGTTATGGTCTGACCTGATAACAACATTGTCCTAATGCATGCTCACAACGTTGTCAGCACATTGTCTCACAACGTTTTTGCTACAATGTGCAAACAACGTGGTTAGCATGTAGAAGGAAAGCCTTGTGGTGGTTAAATTGGCAAATAGGTGGCTGCAGTACCACAGGAGATGGCGATAACTGCTTTGTAAGTTAAAGTATACAATGAATTTAATAAGGACGTAGCGTTCTGAATGAAAGTTTCAACAAATCAGCATATTTTGGAAGAGACTCCAGGAGGGATAGTCCCAACTGAGGCACGAGATATGACAGAAGACAACCAGGTTTGTTCACACCTAAATGTTAACGTTCCACAGCTTGCAGCATCCCATTTTACCACAACATGCATATGCTTAAGTTATCTAAAGTTCACTCGTAACTTGCTCAGAACGTTGTATCACAACATGCTCACGACATTTTCTGGTGTTCACAGATCTATGTGCTTAAAAAGTCAGATTACAACGTTCTTAGTGTTGCCTTGGTTGGGGACATTTGCCGAACCAGGTAACACTTAGCACCAAAACATAATGTGCTTACAGCGTAGACGTAGAATTGTTAGCTGGGAAACAACAACCTAACCACAACTAAGTTAATATATTGTGTTAATACGTATTGTTTATTTGTTTATTAATTGGGATACCACCAATTACTCATTAGGAAAATACACCCTGGTTCAAGATGTGAAAATTCTCAATGTCGAGATTGTTTACAGAAATAGGGATGTTTTAAGATAGCAACAGAATACATGGATGTGCATGACTTCATCTGCCTAGAATTATTGTGGAAATAGTAATGCAAAATAAGGATTGTAAGTAATATGGCTCTGAGCAATACAGTTGGAAAGCATATCTAATATTAAAGAATATACGACGTGTACTTCCCCTTAAAGAAATCCAGCACATGTTGAACCTCTATTCGACCATCTTGATTTCTATTATGAGTAAACTCATCGAGTATATATCAACATATTACTTAGTGCATTCTCCCATCACTTCGTCAACAGTGTGACGAGCATGTACTGCCTAATCACGTCAATAATTGACGTACTGGGAGGCAACATTCGTCGCATGTGGACGAGTACACCAGAACAAATTAAACCGTCATCAATTAGCCTATATCAGGGAGTTCAGAACTGTTGTACACTACTATACATCTATACATGTAATATCAGCGCTGACAGCTTTTATACAGAGCCTACTGAGATATTGCTAACAGCTTAATATTCATGGTATTTCACACCTCTCTATGACACCTCAGTTACATGATTGTATATCATGGCCCATTCATCATTGTTCAGAAAAAAATACAGTTTACAGTAGCCTACTGCTAGGTGATTGTCGGGAAAATTAGAACCATAGGTCAAGTCTTATTAATTAAAGGACTAAAGAAAAAAAGTTCATTAAAAAACGTGACCAGACTTTACATGATATATAGCCTACTACGATGGGGGCCTACGTCAGCACATCTCATATGGACGTGCCTGCCCATTTGACCCTCGTCACTTTAGTGCCTCGTCACTATAGGACGTATGCATGGAGAATATGTTGTATTACTTCATTGTGAAACCTACACCCCACCAGACTTCTTTGCGGGCCACGGGACGTGGCGCAGTTGGTAAGAGCGCCAGCACCAGTTTCTCTGTGGTGATCCAAAGATGGAAGGTTCAATCCCCGACCATGCCGAGATTGAACTCATGATAGAATTTCCCACGTGACCTGAGGGCCGTGCCAAAAGGGTTAACCCATTGTCCTTGTAAATTTGTGATTTACCGGACGGGTTGTCATGTCAAGGACCTGCGGCATGACCATTCAGTGAGGCAGCATTATATCTATATATAGGTCGAAAATGATTGACCACCTGTATATATATATATATATATATATATATATATATATATATATATATATATATATATATATATATATATACAGGTGGTCAACCATTTTCGAATATTTATATATATATATATATATATTGGTTATTCTTGTTACAATTTTGCATATTTGAGAAACATCGATAAGACATGTTCACAAAAGTAACAGTCTCCTCCACAGTTTTGTTTTGTAACATTAGATTGTTAACTACTTAAATAACCTTTAAACGTCGCTTTATCTTCAAGTGATAATAATCAATTTTATTTCAAAACTTGAAAAGGGTTATGACAGTTTAGAGCTGTATTTACTTGAACACGTCATTGTGGCATAATGTATATTGAAATACTGAAGTCCAACATAATCAAACACTTTCTATTCAAGTTTGCGTTTCTTTTATACATGAAATGGACAGATTTTTTAATTGAATATGCCCTTGTGCTAAGTTGATTAAATAATACTTTTTCACTTCAGAGGGTCCCATATCAAATATTATGATAATGATAAAAGCGAAAATAAATCAAGCTGTTTGTTTAAAGCAAGCTTATTGAATGTGCAGGGTACAGGTGAAATGGCATACTAAACACTGCACTGTAAATATGTTTTACAGTAAATCATCTGCTAATTTACAGCAAAGGTTGCAGTTACCAGCAACGTTTGCTGAAGATTAACAGTAACTCCTATTTTCTACGTCTACAGTAACTTTTGCTGTAAATATTAGAGATCTCATTTTGCTTTAATCAGCATTAATGTACATTGACTATTGAGGTCATCCTATTGATATATGTTTGGCAAAATCACAGCAGTTCTCCATGGGCACCACATGAGATATCTCTTGAGACATCTCTTTTAATACTACCGAAAAAGAGGTTTGATCATTCCATGGCAGGACAAAAATATGTTGTTACAGTATCAAAATGGGTTGATTCAACTTTGTTTTTTGTTTTTTTCGAATACGAATTAACAGTTAAAGAATAACCAATGATTGAAAGTGATAGCTTTGGTTACAAAGGACAACATATTGGGAAAACATTGATTATGTTTTCTTCTAAACGTGTGCTTGTGCAACTTTAGATTAATATAACATCAACTAATGCTGTTATATGACAGTAATGCCTCAGTCACATTTGCGCTGATTTCAGTAAAGATGCCCGGCCGATGTGTATTTTTTACAAAATCGGCCGGCAGTTCAGATTGCCGTGCGGGCACCGGGAGATCATTGGCCACAATTGGTCATCTTTAAGACGTCGGCCGGGTCATCGAGAACTTTTAGCTGCAACATAAAAGTTGCCGGCGTTTCCCCGATGTCTTATCAGCAAATATCATCTTAAAGTGCACGGCAGGGTCCCGGCAGTGTCCCGCAGGCACATCGGCAGATTATCCTAGGGCTGCCGGTGGCATCGTGTGGTGAAAATAGGATTATTTTTTTAAGCTTACCCAGACGTCTTACAGACATCCTGCAGACGTCTGTATCATGAAACAGACGTTGTTAAGACATCCTGCAGTCTGCGCGATTTAATCTTGCACGTGCCCTGCGGTGCCCTTCAATAATGTGACCACAGCTACGGCATCTCTCAGATTGTTGCTTATAAACTCCCCGGCGCCCGGCAGACTGGGAAGTCGGCCAATGTTTACATCCCGGCCGGCGCCCGGTGCAAATGTGACTGAGGCATAATCTACACTGTACAGAAAACAGTACAGAAAACATTACAGTAAAAATACAGCAAAGGTTGCTGCTATTATACAATTACTTTTAACAGTATATGCTGGTCTTGGAGATTAGAAACCAATTCTGAGAAATTTATTATGTTATTTGCATCAACATGGAGTGCTACACATCATGAGACAGTTTGTTGCCAATAACTTACTGAAAATCTTAAGAAGTAATGTATGGGTGGATATCGTTGACGCCGTTACGTCGGCAGTGAGTCTTAATTTTCCAAACTCTCTCTTTCATCACAGCTGTATATTTAATAACATTTAATAATCACTTTTTCACCGATGACGTCTGGGACTGACACGAGAAAGAAGTCCTGCAATGGATGGTACTGATCCCAATGCAGTGTGACAAATACTTTTACAATATTGCAAGTTCACCATTCTTTCTTTTCAACCAAATGTCGCTATGGCAACACTATGTAATTCTGTAATGAAAGATGACATAGAAATAACATCACCATTGAACTTAGCCAGTTCCACTGGAAGAAATATATGCAGCGGATACGATTTCCGGTTGGAGTCAATATCAATGTCGGCGTGCCCAGAAATTGATAACTATCGACCATGTGAAATGAACATCTTGAACAAACATTGAGTTTGTGTTTTATGTTCATCTTATCGACTGTTTTGCTTAGGAACGACCAATGGATGAGAAACTAACAGCTTCACACCCAGTCCTTCAGTGAGTGCTGTAATAGAACAAGGGAAAGAAACACGTTCTAGGATTATGATAACAGCCATGTATACTATACCCATATATATCTCCTATATCAAAAGTAAATTATCTTTTCAATAATATTTGGACCATGAGATGGATTTACAACATATTAACTAGCATAACATAAAATCAGCAGAATGGAATCGGACATTGAGAGGGACTGGTTTTGTTTTACAAACTGCAGGCGTTATCCAATGACAAAGTCATCACCTCTGACAGCACCATTTGGCACTGGTATGAGGACACTACCCAGGCTGTCGAAAATTAGTGAGGGACAAATAATCGTCTCCACACAAGGAGGCTGTTCTAACCAGGTTAGCATTTTTACCTTTGGGATATGACACTTATCATTCGTTCTTGATGTTCCTCTGTCACTATGCTGGACTGTATATGTTCTTCTGTCACTATGCTGGTCTGTATATGTTCCTCTCTCACTATGGTGATCTGTATGTGTTCCTATGTCACTATGCAGGTCTGTATATGTTCCTCTGTCACTATGCTGGTCTGTATATGTTCCTCTGTCACTATGCTGGACTGTATGTGTTCCTCTGTCACTATGCTGGTCTGTATGTGTTCCTCTGTCACTATGGTGATCTGTATGTGTTCCTATGTCACTATGCAGGTCTGTATATGTTCCCCTGTCACTATGCTGGTCTGTATATGTTCCTCTGTCACTATGTTGGTCTGTATATGTTCTTCTGTCACTATGCAGGTCTGTATGTGTTCCTCTGTCACTATTTCGGTCTGTATATGTTCCTCTGTCACTATGCAGGTCTGTATATGTTCCTCTGTCACTATGCTGGTCTGTATATGTTCCTCTGTCACTATGTTGGTCAGTATATGTTCATTTGTCACTATGCTGGTCTGTATATGTTCCTCTGTCACTATGCTGGTCTGTATATGTTCCTCTGTCACTATGCTGGTCTGTATATGTTCTTCTGTCACTATGCTGGACTGTATATGTTCCTCTGTCACTATGTTGGTCAGTATATTTTTCTCTATCTTTGAACCGGTCTGTGTCTGTATCCCTCTATCTTTGCATTGTTCCGTGTCTATGACTCCATGTCTTTGCACTCGTCGGTGCCTGTGCTTCTGTTTCTGTGCTGGTCCATGTACATCTATATTTCTGTGTCCAATCTGGTTTGTGTGTCTGTCTCATCGTAGTGTTAGTCTTATGGTAGTCATGTATGTGTGTATGTTCATAAACATCAAACTTAATTTCAAGATTAAAGGAGGGAATTTTCCCATGAATTGGGACATACTTCCAAAGCTGTAATCTCCATGATATATTGATTTTAATATCTATTATCACCACACGCGCAGACCATAGTTTTCTGTAAACTAAAATGGAACACTTGTGCACCCCATGACATGTAGATTGTCATCTGAAATCGACTAAAATTACAATAGCCCAAGGAATGTGTTGCAAATTAGATATACTAGATACATTAAACCATGACAAATATTTCAGCGACTCAAAGGTGAAATAACAGTTATAGTTATGAAAAGAAATGTCAATATAATGTAAGTACTACATTAATATTGCCAACTCACGTATTAATGGAGCCTTCAAAAAGTTACATTCTTTTACAGTTTTTTTAGATATATTAGCTAGTGACTTGTAATATACAGGGGTTGTGGCTCTATGATTCCCAATTCCCAAGAAATTGGCTGTTTAATTTTGAAGATTCTTTTGAAAATTTCAATTGCTATGGTAACAAATGATTGGGATTTGTGGGTCACGTTCTAAACATAAATCGAAAATAAGAGCGAACAATTTTCAATAATTTATTCGCTGATTGTATAAAACACCCAAAAATCAAGTTTGACATTTCATGCAGTTCCTGTGCTACCACGGAACTATTGAGAAAGATGAAGAATCGATACACTTGCATCTCTTTCCAGAAGTGATTAAACAATTTGTTCACTCACATGAATCAGCGACTTTGAAAATGGAACACCAAGAACTTATTGCAGTGAAATGTTCTACTTTTTTTCACTGATTATAGGGATATTAATTACATTTTAGTGTGGCAGGCCCAGTCGCCCAAATGTTAGAAGATGATTTCTCTATGAATAAATTAATTATATTTCCAAATGTTATTTGGGCCCCGAGTTTTATCTAAATCCTACTTCGATACCATCATGATATACTACGCCATAAAGGTTTGTGATTAATTTTGTATTAGTTTAAGAACTGCAACTGGTTCATAACAACATGATTTTGGTGAACAATACCTATTTATTATAGCCCCTCTCCTCCTCGCCCAATATCAATATTTCTACATTGAGTTCCTTCAGCAACCATCACTAGCAAAACTATGTTTTAAATTCTACTTATGTTTCACGTTTGTAGAGAATAAAGCACTTGTCTCATATACGTTAATCACTTCACAGACATATTTAATCGATTAAATAAATAGTGAAACTAATAAACTGTGAACCTCTTAATTCAAGCAAAAAAAACAATGTAACAGAACACCGCCATATTGAGAGACCATGATTGAAGCATGAACCAAGATAATTCCACTTCACTATTGACATCACAAATAACATATGACTAGTCTGCGCATCTGGTGCTCTGTATGGCGAGCTAGAGTCATGTACTTCCCAGAATCGGCTTGGAAGAGCAGATATATATATATATATATATATATATATATATATATATATATATATATATATATATATATATATATATATATATATATATATATGACAGCCCCCAGGCGAAAAGGGTCCTAATGGACTAGATTTTCGAAAATGAGTTAACACCAGATTTAGACACTATGAGGCATCACTCGATAAAAATTGCCACTTTCGATATCAAATAACCTTCTTAAAGGGTCACACGGTGACCTTCAGACGACCTTGACCTTGACACAGGTCAGATCGACAAAGAGTAGCTTGCTTGCAAAGGTAAAGAGGAAAGAGAGGCAAAAAGGCACTGGAAATGAAGCCAAAATAACAAAATCGTAGCCCTTTGGCCAAGCATGGTTTGACCAGGAGGCAGATTCTAGAATACACCCTATATAAGGCCCTTATGGGGGTTGCTTGATGGGGAGGAGACCATACGAAGCGTGACAGCCCCCAGGCGAAAAGGGTCCTAATGGACTAGATTTTCGAAAATGAGTTAACACCAGATTTAGACACTATGAGGCATCACTCGATAAAAATTGCCACTTTCGATATCAAATAACCTTCTTAAAGGGTCACACGGTGACCTTCAGACGACCTTGACCTTGACACAGGTCAGATCGACAAAGAGTAGCTTGCTTGCAAAGGTAAAGAGGAAAGAGAGGCAAAAAGGCACTGGAAATGAAGCCAAAATAACAAAATCGTAGCCCTTTGGCCAAGCATGGTTTGACCAGGAGGCAGATTCTAGAATACACCCTATATAAGGCCCTTATGGGGGTTGCTTGATGGGGAGGAGACCATACGAAGCGTGACAGCCCCCAGGCGAAAAGGGTCCTAATGGACTAGATTTTCGAAAATGAGTTAACACCAGATTTAGACACTATGAGGCATCACTCGATAAAAATTGCCACTTTCGATATCAAATAACCTTCTTAAAGGGTCACACGGTGACCTTCAGACGACCTTGACCTTGACACAGGTCAGATCGACAAAGAGTAGCTTGCTTGCAAAGGTAAAGAGGAAAGAGAGGCAAAAAGGCACTGGAAATGAAGCCAAAATAACAAAATCGTAGCCCTTTGGCCAAGCATGGTTTGACCAGGAGGCAGATTCTAGAATACACCCTATATAAGGCCCTTATGGGGGTTGCTTGATGGGGAGGAGACCATACGAAGCGTGACAGCCCCCAGGCGAAAAGGGTCCTAATGGACTAGATTTTCGAAAATGAGTTAACACCAGATTTAGACACTATGAGGCATCACTCGATAAAAATTGCCACTTTCGATATCAAATAACCTTCTTAAAGGGTCACACGGTGACCTTCAGACGACCTTGACCTTGACACAGGTCAGATCGACAAAGAGTAGCTTGCTTGCAAAGGTAAAGAGGAAAGAGAGGCAAAAAGGCACTGGAAATGAAGCCAAAATAACAAAATCGTAGCCCTTTGGCCAAGCATGGTTTGACCAGGAGGCAGATTCTAGAATACACCCTATATAAGGCCCTTATGGGGGTTGCTTGATGGGGAGGAGACCATACGAAGCGTGACAGCCCCCAGGCGAAAAGGGTCCTAATGGACTAGATTTTCGAAAATGAGTTAACACCAGATTTAGACACTATGAGGCATCACTCGATAAAAATTGCCACTTTCGATATCAAATAACCTTCTTAAAGGGTCACACGGTGACCTTCAGACGACCTTGACCTTGACACAGGTCAGATCGACAAAGAGTAGCTTGCTTGCAAAGGTAAAGAGGAAAGAGAGGCAAAAAGGCACTGGAAATGAAGCCAAAATAACAAAATCGTAGCCCTTTGGCCAAGCATGGTTTGACCAGGAGGCAGATTCTAGAATACACCCTATATAAGGCCCTTATGGGGGTTGCTTGATGGGGAGGAGACCATACGAAGCGTGACAGCCCCCAGGCGAAAAGGGTCCTAATGGACTAGATTTTCGAAAATGAGTTAACACCAGATTTAGACACTATGAGGCATCACTCGATAAAAATTGCCACTTTCGATATCAAATAACCTTCTTAAAGGGTCACACGGTGACCTTCAGACGACCTTGACCTTGACACAGGTCAGATCGACAAAGAGTAGCTTGCTTGCAAAGGTAAAGAGGAAAGAGAGGCAAAAAGGCACTGGAAATGAAGCCAAAATAACAAAATCGTAGCCCTTTGGCCAAGCATGGTTTGACCAGGAGGCAGATTCTAGAATACACCCTATATAAGGCCCTTATGGGGGTTGCTTGATGGGGAGGAGACCATACGAAGCGTGACAGCCCCCAGGCGAAAAGGGTCCTAATGGACTAGATTTTCGAAAATGAGTTAACACCAGATTTAGACACTATGAGGCATCACTCGATAAAAATTGCCACTTTCGATATCAAATAACCTTCTTAAA
Organism: Amphiduros pacificus; assembly: GCA_949316495.1. Lineage (NCBI taxonomy): Eukaryota > Metazoa > Annelida > Polychaeta > Phyllodocida > Hesionidae > Amphiduros > Amphiduros pacificus. The sequence continues at coordinate 41,082,840 of OX439003.1, read as the reverse complement.
GGGTCACACGGTGACCTTCAGACGACCTTGACCTTGACACAGGTCAGATCGACAAAGAGTAGCTTGCTTGCAAAGGTAAAGAGGAAAGAGAGGCAAAAAGGCACTGGAAATGAAGCCAAAATAACAAAATCGTAGCCCTTTGGCCAAGCATGGTTTGACCAGGAGGCAGATTCTAGAATACACCCTATATAAGGCCCTTATGGGGGTTGCTTGATGGGGAGGAGACCATACGAAGCGTGACAGCCCCCAGGCGAAAAGGGTCCTAATGGACTAGATTTTCGAAAATGAGTTAACACCAGATTTAGACACTATGAGGCATCACTCGATAAAAATTGCCACTTTCGATATCAAATAACCTTCTTAAAGGGTCACACGGTGACCTTCAGACGACCTTGACCTTGACACAGGTCAGATCGACAAAGAGTAGCTTGCTTGCAAAGGTAAAGAGGAAAGAGAGGCAAAAAGGCACTGGAAATGAAGCCAAAATAACAAAATCGTAGCCCTTTGGCCAAGCATGGTTTGACCAGGAGGCAGATTCTAGAATACACCCTATATAAGGCCCTTATGGGGGTTGCTTGATGGGGAGGAGACCATACGAAGCGTGACAGCCCCCAGGCGAAAAGGGTCCTAATGGACTAGATTTTCGAAAATGAGTTAACACCAGATTTAGACACTATGAGGCATCACTCGATAAAAATTGCCACTTTCGATATCAAATAACCTTCTTAAAGGGTCACACGGTGACCTTCAGACGACCTTGACCTTGACACAGGTCAGATCGACAAAGAGTAGCTTGCTTGCAAAGGTAAAGAGGAAAGAGAGGCAAAAAGGCACTGGAAATGAAGCCAAAATAACAAAATCGTAGCCCTTTGGCCAAGCATGGTTTGACCAGGAGGCAGATTCTAGAATACACCCTATATAAGGCCCTTATGGGGGTTGCTTGATGGGGAGGAGACCATACGAAGCGTGACAGCCCCCAGGCGAAAAGGGTCCTAATGGACTAGATTTTCGAAAATGAGTTAACACCAGATTTAGACACTATGAGGCATCACTCGATAAAAATTGCCACTTTCGATATCAAATAACCTTCTTAAAGGGTCACACGGTGACCTTCAGACGACCTTGACCTTGACACAGGTCAGATCGACAAAGAGTAGCTTGCTTGCAAAGGTAAAGAGGAAAGAGAGGCAAAAAGGCACTGGAAATGAAGCCAAAATAACAAAATCGTAGCCCTTTGGCCAAGCATGGTTTGACCAGGAGGCAGATTCTAGAATACACCCTATATAAGGCCCTTATGGGGGTTGCTTGATGGGGAGGAGACCATACGAAGCGTGACAGCCCCCAGGCGAAAAGGGTCCTAATGGACTAGATTTTCGAAAATGAGTTAACACCAGATTTAGACACTAGCCAAACCCTCAGTTAATGTTAGGGGGGCCGTCTTATACACGAGGGCAACCTGAAAACCGGAAGACATGACTCAAAGACGAAATGCCTTTGAAATAATAAATATCGGACGTAGCAGATTGATTTTAATTGCGTTTTAAATGATTATTAAAGGTATTTACCCAATATTATCACCCATTACACTTTGCAGGCCAAGAACAGAACAAAATGATCCTTTCATTTCACATGCATTTGTTTTCAATGATTCCAATTCAGTGTTCACAGTTTTGCGTTTCGTCATTGTTTCCACTGCTTTGAGTCATGTCTTCCCTTTTTGACAGAAATGCTTTCACACTCGGATTGATTTTAATTGCATTTTTAATGATAAAAAAAGGTATTTACTTAATATTTTCACAATTACGCTTCTCAGGTCGAGAATAACAAAGCGGTTGTAAAACGTAAACAGGGATCCGTCATTGCGAAACATATTAATATTTCAATGCGAGTTGATAACACTCCCAATTGTTTTTGCGCCAAAAATAAGAGCTTGTTCCCATCACTCACGCTTTTTACAATGACGACCTCGTATTGTGTAATGCATGTTAAATGGATGGATTAACTTGTGATAATATTGGGTAAATACCTTTATTTATCATTTAAAACGCAATTAAAATTGATCCCCTGCTTCCGATATGCATTATTTTGAAAATACGAACATCGTATTTACGTTTTGCCATAAATACTTGTGTATAAGACCTTGTATAAGACCATTAAGGTCTTATACACAAGCAAGATTTTGTTATATCAGAATATTTACGTTTCACCGTTTAAATGGCCGCCAAACTTGAATGGTAGCAGTACCAATGTCTCAAGAAAAAAATGACTCATCTTATATTCGGAATTAGGTCTTTTCAAGCAAAATAACCTCAATTTTGGGGGGTTGTCTTATACACAAGTCGTCTTATATACGAGTAAATACGGTAATAAAATTCAACATAGCCGTTGCACAATTTGTTTTTTTTTAAAGTTCAATTTAGGGTCTGTAATTTAGAATTTCTTAATGTTGATCTTCATGTTCTTATAGCAAAATATTTTATAAATGAAGAAACAGCGCCCTAGGTATTCAGTTATTGGAGCTGGAGGGTTTGTCATTAAATTAATTCCAATCTTGAAACCCTGTATATACACAGTTCTTTGTGTACATACCCATTTATCCTTTCCTTGGCCTTTATGATGGCCTCAAGGACTCCAGTATGTTAGTTTGTAATTTATCAAAGAGAGAAGAGAAAATAAATTTGGATTTGGAACAATTCTTTTATTTCAAAGTTAAATTTTATTGATACAACATTTAGCAACTGCCATGCATGATGGACTGACATATTTGTTTATCAACATCTAATTCACACATTAATCCTGGTGACCAGAAGCCAGGAATATCATTTATTAATGGTGACCAGAAGCCAGGAATATCATTTATTAATGATTTAACAGACCTGTATGATTTAACAGACCAAAGCCTTGCGTATTGTAAGAAATACATTCTCTTAAAACGTATCTCATGTTGGTGTGATATGTGTCACAATAATAAGCAATTTGTCACTAACATTAATATGGGCCTAGTTTGATGGAAGAATGCACTTATATTTCATATTTGTCTCTGTACATCGTTCATATATGACAATTCATATATTATTTTTGACAGCACTGGTAAAAGTAAATGTTTTTCATCACTATTGCAATGTTTATTATTAAATGTTTATTATTGTTGATTTTCCACATTTTGCAACAAACTCCTCAGCCAGCCATCTTGGTCCTCCTCCAATCCACATCCTCACAAGAAGCTTCTGTCTCCATACCAGCAGCTTCAGGGTTACTTCCAATGGAATGTGTTCCTCATGCTACTTTACCTATAATCACAGATACATTAACACTCATGAATAAACAGTCAAAGAAAATGTATTGTTATTGCTGTATATTTACAGTTACATTAATGATTCAAGTTGGAAATTAGTACCCAACAAATCAAGTCATGCCTTATATCTTTGGGTATTTCAAATGGAGTTGTGGCTTTTTAGTTTGAAACAAAGGAAAATTTGTCTTTGATGTGATATGTGTGTTACCAACTTTAAAATCCACACAATCTCTGACAGGTAACCAAAACAAAAATTCGAATAAGATCAAGTTTAATGGACAGACAGACAACAAAGCTGTGCTGATGAATTATGATTTATAATTAAAATTTCTCAAAATCTCATACCTGTCGCGAACGTTTGCTGTTCCCCTCCTTTCAGAGTCCTCATGATGCAAAGAATCATATGTGAAGCCTTCCAATTTGTGCAATATCAGTATGTCAAGCTTGCCATGTTCCAGTTTCTGCCACAAAAAAATACCAAGATTATCCAAAAATATAATAATTTTTGAACACAGAATTCTAACAAGTAAACAGTCATGTGGTCAACTGTCCTGATATTATACATTGTGTGCAAAGATGATTGACATAATTGAAATCAAACACAGAATTCTAACACATAAACAGCCATGTGGTCAATGTCAAGCATGTCAGTTTTCTCAAATCTATAATACAATCCAAAATGAACATTAGCAAGACTCAGTGATAATTGCATATAATATTATTCACATTTGTTGGTTTTGTGAAAAACTGATAATATTGAAGATTTGGGACAGGAAACTGTGCATCTGAGATTTCTATGTAAAACAGTGAAAAGAAAATCTAAATGTGAATAATATTACTATCCGTTATCATTCATTGTTGATAATTATTATTTATGATTGCATTATCTTTGATAAAACTGACATTTTGGGTGCCCTGTAGATTTCATATATTGTCCTGTTTTATATTGAAATGTAAGATGAATAGATTCTTGCCCCAAATCATGAAAATTATAAAATATTTCTGACCGAAAGCAACAAATATGAATAATATTACATGCCGTTATCATTCATTCTTGCTAATTATTATTTATGATTGCATTATCTTTGAGAAAACTGACATTTTGGGTGCCCTGTAGATTTCTTATATTGTCACTGATTTGTATTAAGATATAGGATGAACAGTTTCCTGTCCCAAATCTTGATAATTTCTTAATATTTTTTCACAAAACCAACAAATATGAATAATATTACATGCTGTTATCATTCATTCTTGCTAATTATTATTCATGATTACATTATCTTTGATAAAACTGACATTTTGGGTGCTCTGTAGATTTCTTATGTTGTCACTGTTTTATATTGAAATGTAAGATGAACAGTTTCCTGTCCCAAATCATGACAATTTTTTAATATTTCTGACCGAAACCAACAAATATGAATAATATAACATGCCATTATCATTCATTGTTGATAATTATTATTTATGATTGCATTATCTTTGATAAAACTGACATTTTGGGTGCCCTGTAGATTTCATATATTGTCCTGTTTTATATTGAAATGTAAGATGAATAGATTCTTGCCCCAAATCATGATAATTTTTTAATATTTCTGACCGAAAGCAACAAATATGAATAATATTACATGCCGTTATCATTCATTCTTGCTAATTATTATTTATGATTGCATTATCTTTGAGAAAACTGACATTTTGGGTGCCCTGTAGATTTCTTATATTGTCACTGATTTGTATTAAGATATAGGATGAACAGTTTCCTGTCCCAAATCTTGATAATTTCTTAATATTTTTGCACAAAACCAACAAATATGAATAATATTACATGCCATTATCATTCATCGTTGATAATTATTATTTATGATTGCATTATCTTTGATAAAACTGACATTTTGGGTGCCCTGTAGATTTCTTATATTGTTACTGTTTTATATTGAAATGTAAGATGAACAGTTTCCTGCCCCAGATCATGATAATTTTTTAATATTTATGACCGAAACCAACAAATATGAATAATATAACATGCCATTATCATTCATCGTTGATAATTATTATTTATGATTGCATTATCTTTGCGAAAACTGACATTTTGTATGCCCGGTAGATTTCTTATATTGTCACTGTTTTGTAAAGAAATGTTAGATGAACAGTTTCCTGCCACATATCTTGATAATTTTTTAATATTTTCGCACAAAACCAACAAATGTGATTAATATTACGAGCCGTTATCATTCATACTTTCTAATTATCATTTATGATTACATTATCTTTAAGAAAACTGACATACTGGATGCCTATTAATTTCATATTGTCACTGTTTTGCATAGAAATCTGAGATGAACAGTTTCCTGTCCCAAATCATGAAAGTTATCAAATATTTTTGCACAAAACCAACAAATGTGAATAATATAAGATGACTTTATCATGTACTCTTGCTAATTATATATCTGAATGCATTATTTTTGAGAAAACTGACATTTTGGTGCCCTGTAGATTTCATATATTGTCACTGTTTTGTATTGAAATGTAAGATGAACAGTTTCCTGCAACATATCATGAAAATTAACAAATATTTCTTTCCAAAACCAACAAATGTGAACAATATAATAAGCCATTATCATTCATTTTTTAATGCACTATCTTTGAGAAAACTGACATTTTGAGTGCCCTGTAGATTTCAAACATATATTCTGTTTTGTATTGAAATGTTAATTTTCAAATATTTCTAACCAAAATCAACAAATGTGAATAATATAACATGCCCCAAGAAGAATGAATGATGACAGGATGTCAATCTCATTCTCACAACTGAAAGTTCACTCTCATAAATATTCACCAATTATGAATGGATTTTCAAAACTTAAAAAACCACATGACCTGTGGAAGAATTTATTTTTTCTTATATACTTCCAACTTGACATATCTCAGCCAATAATGGATGGATTTTCAAAATTTAAAAACCAAAAAACTCCCCATGGCCTGTGCACTGTAGAGCTCATTCCTCCATCGTATCAAATCGATCAATGGCGATGTGTATAAAACCAAACTGTGATACTTCTGGTTTGAACATCTAAAATTCAAGAAACCTTTGATAGTAGAATGACACTCACCAATATTGCCAAACCTGTGGTTTTGTACAGAAATATTTGATAATTATCATGATTTGTGGCAGGAAAGTATGCATGTCAAGAATGTGATCAACAGAGTCTGAATCATTGAGACCCTCTCAATTTCGAATTATAATCTTCACAGTTTTCACCAAATTTCTGAAAATGAATTACATATTACAAACTCACCTAACTCGGCCAATAATGGATGGATTTTCAAAATTTAAAAACCTACAGACTCCCCATGTACTGCAGAAGAGCACTGCATGCATGAATTACAACTCGTGGACATCGTAAGATGAAAACGATCGATACGTATCTAATCAACAGTAACTGGTTTTGATATCTCAATTTCATGTCACATTTGGATAAATGACATTCATAAATAATGTACATAGAACATATAAACACTGATACTTACCAATATTTCCAAACCTTTGGGCCATTTCCTCAACCGGCACAGGCAACCTTGGAGGTGCCTCCTCATCACTCAGCATATCTCTCTCTGTGACGCTCCCAGGTCCCTAGGGGCTGGCAGGTATTCGGCAAATACTTCTCCAAACTCCTCCCATCCATAACCACTCATTAACTGTTCTTTTAGAGCCATTTTCAAACGTTTTATCGCTATCAATGAAGTGTATGCTTTTGCAAAGTTGTAACCTTGCATGCTTGGTCATACTAGTTTCGGCGGGAAGAAAATTGCCCCCTCACTATCTCTTTCTAATTTAAAAAAAATACGGTTTTTTGACTCTTTATATTGTTTATTTTACTTTAAAATAGTTCTGGCCACTTCTTTTATAAATGTGATATTAAGTGTGTAACAGTATTTATTTCTTATTTAGCATTGTGTTAAACAATACAAGGGCCATACATTTCATCTTCACACAGTCGAGTGAAGTACAGCACAAAGATCTCTTCATAAAATACACAAAATGTAAATATTTGGAAAAGACATCTAAATTTTTAAGAGTGAGGAAGCAGTTTTGATATTTTGTCAGACATATGTACCACTGGCAGAGTTTGGAAATTGTTTTGAGGGCAAACTGAGTGGATAATTTACACTGACAAAATGTTTGCACTCAAGCAACTGGCGGGAAATTACGTATGAAAAAGTAGGTCAACTTTGAAGCTATTTTTAGAGCCTTAGTGTTTTGACGACGTCCGGTACCTTTTCCCCCGTGCCGCTTCATATATATATATATATATATATCTCAGTTATATTTGATGACAAATACAAATGAACGTCTAATGTTTAATTAATTAAAAAGTAATATTTATACATCGTGAACCTTATTAGCACTGGGGACTTTTTCATATCATATTCATGTGGAGATACAGCTTATACCAATGTATTAACTACTTATCAGTCAAATGCGAAAGCTCATTAAGGTTTCATGCAACAAACAATAGGATATATCTAAAGTGTTTATTAATATTACAACGTACGCTAGAATGTACCCTGCATATAACTGTAGATAACATTTGATATTTTATCTCGATACAATCTGCGTGAATGAGATTTTAGGTCACTTTCATTAGACAACACGCCACTGTGATTAGATATAGATCGCGTTAGCAACAAGGTGAATTTATGTGTCAGGTTTGGGTTGATTAACAAATTGTGAACATTAGGTATTGATGAGGCTTGGCGAGCAGAAATGACACCTAAGTTACACTGTGCTGTATCGATTTACTTTGCAGTCTTGGGAAAGACCATTAATCGGCCAGGGCATGGGGGAAATTGATAAAAGCAAAATGTTGCCGAAACCTAAATAGATTATTCAGAACGACATAACTACTAGGAAAGAATAATGCAGTTTTATTTTTAGGAGAATTTGACTCTTTAATGTTAATTTAAGGGCATATACATTGCTGGGAACAATACTGATATTCGTTCGGAATAAGATCTTGAGATTTTCTTTTACTCTGACTACCCTCCCACACCTCAGATTCGCAAATGGGCCGTCCCACATATACAATCCATTTCATTTGCAAACAAGAGATCCGGGTTAAACTCTATTGGAAACGTGTGGCTTATAAATATGTCCACAATCTTTGTCAAACATAGTTACAATAAACAATTGTCAGGCTCATTGTGTTCAGGCTGTTAATACATCATCAGAATACCTTAATGGGTCTAATCTGCAGTAATATGAGGGGAATGCGCCATTAAGGAAGTTTACCTATTTTGTACATAATTGCCAACAGGTGGACGCCGACCTTTTCTGATTGGCTGAACCAGATTTGTTCAAGATACACGCAATCTACATTTCTAAAATCCACTTCATCAAAATATATAAAGGCACATATTTTTTAGCCATATATTCCAGATTTGTTTTATTATATTTTGTGACACCTTTTAACAAAGGGAAGCTCTATCATGTATTATTCATATCTTAAATGCAAAAAGGAAGTATTAAACATTCTTAAGTTGTCATTCGATACGTCAGCAGTTGTAAGATAATTATGATAACAATTATTGTTATCAGGGATGGTCTGATGTAGTGACATACTAAATCAAAGTTGAATCATGTATCTCACTTTGAAGTTGAATGGATTATTGATTGCCTTAGAGATTGTTCAGAAATACAGTGGCAGTATTGTCAACAAGGGATTAGTGAGGTGTCAGATATGCGGAGATGTCTGAGAAAATTTATGTGGATATTTTTTTCTTAATGTACATCACAAGTATAGCACACACAGACAGCATTAGTGACATAAAATAACTCCCACTAACATCACCAGTGGCATAAAATAACTCCCGCAGGATGACTTACTACAGGCAACACAGGCTCAACTATAGAAAGGTAAACTTCACTTCATACTCTACAATTATGTCCTGATATTTTGAGACAATTCTTTACTTTACAGGGCCAAAATGTGTGGGCAAAGATGTTCAAATTATTTGTGCAAAGTTTTTAGCTGTGCAGTAGGCATCTTCGGTTTTTGGGGCCATCATCTGCTAGCCATTTGAAAAAGGGCAAGAAACAAAAAAATGGTTGCAATCAACGAGGGCATTATTTGGTATATGATACATGATATTTGTAGAAAGATTTATTTTAGACCAAGTATTCTTATTTTCGAATGCATCACGCAGATATAATCGAACCCTGTTGAGTGATTTTTATGTTGCAACTTGAGATTCACTTGGTTTATGACAATGTTATTGTTTAGTTTAAATATCGCTATGATCTATTGAATGCATTCATTGCTCAGGCCTTATCGTAAAATGTAGAATATGTGAGGCCTGCTGATGTTTACTGCTGATTTGTATTTTCTGTCTGATATCACTTCGTATTATTGTCTGCCTGATACTGATTGTCTACTTAATAGTGTCTACTTGACCTGATCGTGTCTACCTGGTCGTGTCTACCTGGTCGTGTCTACCTGGTTGTGTCTACCGTCATTATCTATCTGATATCATCTTATTATTGTCTGCCTGATATCGTATTCCCATCCTTGTCTGCCCGATATCATCTTCCCATCATTGTCTGGCAGATACAGTCTTTCGTTATTGTCTGCCTGATATCGTTTTTTCTTTATTGTCTGCCCGATATCATCTTCCCATCATTGTCTGCCCGATATCATCTTCCCATCATTGTCTGCCTGATATCGTCCCCCATCATTGTCTGCCTGATATCATCTTCCCATCATTGTCTGCCTGTTATCATCTTCCCATCATTGTCTGCCCGATATCATCTTCCCATCATTGTCTGCCTGATATTGTCCTCCCATCATTGTCTGCCTGATATCATATTCCCATCATTGTCTGCCCGATATCATCTTCCCATCATTGTCTGCCCGATATCATATTCCCATCATTGTCTGCCCGATATCATATTCCCATCATTGTCTGCCCGATATCATCTTCCCATCATTGTCTGGTAGATACAGTCTTTCGTTATTGTCTGCCTGATATCGTATTTTCTTTATTGTCTGCCTGTTATCATCTTCCCATCATTGTCTGCCTGATATTGTCCTCCCATCATTGTCTGCCTGTTATCATATTCCCATCATTGTCTGCCCGATATCATCTTCCCATCATTGTCTGGTAGATACAGTCTTTCGTTATTGTCTGCCTGATAGCGTATTTTCTTTATTGTCTGCCTGTTATCATCTTCCCATCATTGTCTGCCTGATATTGTCCCCCATCATTGTCTGCCCGATATCATATTCCCATCATTGTCTGCCCGATATCATATTCCCATATTTGTCTGCCTGATATTGTCCCCCATCATTGTCTGCCCTATATCATATTCCCATCATTGTCTGCCTGATATTGTCCCCCATCATTGTCTGCCTGATAGTGTCCTCCCATCATTGTCTGCCCGATATCATCTTCCCATCATTGTCTGCCTGATATCGTCCCCCCATCATTGTCTGCCTGATATTGTCCCCCATCATTGTCTGCCTGATATTGTCCCCCATCATTGTCTGCCCGATATCATATTCCCATCATTGTCTGCCTCATATTGTCCCCCATCATTGTCTGCCTGATAGTGTCCTCCCATCATTGTCTTCCCGATATCATCTTCCCATCATTGTCTGCCTGATATCATATTCCCATCATTGTCTGGCTGATACAGTCTTTCCGTTATTGTCTGCCTGATACAGTCTTTCCGTCATTGTCTGCCTGATAATGACTACCTTTTATCATATACCTGTTATCATTAGCCATGTGTACATCATGGTTAATCACTTGGTGCATCAGATAATCCTTTCATGACTTCAGAATGATTCAGTTTAAACAGGGCGTATCACATTTCTCATAATTTCTTATCCAAAAGCAAGACATATAGCCTATCTAAATTTATTATTAGGAGGCAAATACATATATTTTCCCAAGATTAAGATGAGTCTAATATAACAGCATACCTGATCTATAAACAAACTACGTTTGTTAGTACAATTTAAAAAGCTTAAGTAGTTTTTAAAGAAAGTCATTCCAATTTCAACTCTATCTTGACATTTTTTTAAGCAAACACTAATGGAGAACAAACCTAGGAGGAAATTCAATGTTCTTTTACTAAGCCAATTGTAAAGCAGGGCAATCTAGAATTTCAGAGGTCCATGGGTCATAGGTCATTCGGGAGGAATGAGTACAAAGGGTAGAGCGGAGACATGTCAGTAAGAACAGTATCTGACTCACTTGTCTTCTTCTGAAGATTATGTATACGAGATATGCATTGCCGGGGAAAATAAGTTCGCTTTTCACCAGAAAATGAGATTTTCTCTTTTTTCACCTCAGTAATAAGCAATCTCCCACAGTGCACCACTGTTTCAGTCAAGCTGCATGATTAAGAAAGATGGAAATTTACTAAGAAGTTTTTCATTTCTACAGTGCATCACAACGGATTTGCTAACACGTCTACCAGTCACTATTCGAAAGGAGTATGTCATTTAGTCATAGTGACAGGCATATCTGACCTCAGATAGCCAAAATTGTGCCGCACAATTCATGTAAACAAAATATCATCCCACAAGGTACGAGACAAAGTATCCTATCAAACCTACATGTCCAATATAACATGTCACTGATACATGGAGTTCTCGTCTAATAGATCTAAAGCACGAAGTACAAATACAAATCTTTGAAGAATGAAACATCTACACATTCCATGGAGTGGTTCCGCTTGAACGCATCTTTTCAAAATATAGTCCGCTGTCTTGCTTTTCTTGACAATTGCTCTCGACTATTTAAGTTCTTTTCTTACAGCTTTGTGCAATAATATTTTGTTAATCATTGTACGCGCCGAGTGCGTATTTTGCTTCTTTTTGCAGGTCCCATGCAGTTTGAATCCTCAAATTGATTTAGGACGCAGCCAAGATTTACATAGGGGGTCCTTGATCAGTTTATGCTGAAAGATGTTTTTTTTTATTGATGTGGGGTAATAAAACGTAACAATACATCATTTCCAGTCTGCAATCGTTTTTAACAAGCATGAATATTTCTCTCCTTATATATGGTTTGAATCCCGGCCATTATGAATAGAAGTTCAAAAAAAAAGAAAATTATTTTTAATTTATAAACATTATGTTTTATTAATTAGGCATTGAGAGAACATGATTCTGTCTCGCGTTCCAAACTTTTCAATATTATTCATATTGCTTATTGATTTCTGATCATGCCTGTATGATGAAGATCTAATTATAGTATAATATGTGAAAAGATTAGTGAGTTAACTCTTGGCCCCAGAGAATCATAACTCAAGTGTTATTGACAGTTGTAAAATACAATGCAATATATGCCGCCTATTATAACAGTTGTATCACCTCTTATTTGTAAAGAGTCAAGGGTACATTTACAGAGCACTAAAGGAAAGTAATTGGATTCAATTTTGTTTTGCTCTATGCCTTGACAACAGACTTTGCTGTTGTTCATTCTGGATTGGATATGTCTCCTCAATCTCAGAAATTTGATTGAATACATATTTCCCCCCAAGTACAAACCAGCGTCATGGTGTAGACATTCAGGTCTGGATGAGATTTTATAAAGCGGTATACAAATGTGCAACCCCCAAAAGTAAATACTTAAGTCAACACCAAGCAAAGTTGTCCTCAAGCTTACAAACACTCAATATCATTTTCAATATACATTTGGCTTATGATTTAAGGATACATTTTAAAACACTCCTAAGCAGATTTTAAATATTTCTGCCCGAAGATTGACACATTAATGATTTAGATGGTGGGTCTAAACCGGCACATACATAAATTAATTGCAAATCGTGTTTTTAAAACTTTATTTATATTCTATCTGTATAAATCTATGTGTTATTTTGTTGCTGCAGGCTGGCGATGGGAGAAGCAAGATTATAGGGATGGTTCAAACCGGAAGTGAGAAAAATATGGCGGCGAAAATCAGACCGCCTACACTGCATAACAGCTATGAAACTGTGAGTAATGATGTCCAATATATATATATATATATATATATATATATATATATATATATATATATATATATATATAAAATCCTCATGATATGTACAATAGCTTGTAATACTGAAGCCTACTGCCTTTCTTTTTTTTCATATTACAAGACGATATTGTGTCATTACCACTTCTGTAAATGAACTTCATGTAGCACTGAATATAATTCATGTGAACCTTATGTGCTCAAAAATTATCGTACTTTCTTGAGATAATGTCGATGGTACTAGTATATATTAGATGGGTTGACTTATATTTTGCAGATGAATCTTGGGGCATTGAATTCCCGTAGGATTAGTGAAGATGTCGATAGGAAGGTTGTAATTCATCTCAGGGTAAATATTCAAAGAATATATGTTACATAGTAAGCAACTAAATCAATGAGCATTTCCTCAATAAAAAGGGACCTATTTCTTTGGTTTTATCTTATCTTCTCAATTAAAACCTGACCATTGATTCAATGTATGGAGTGATATACACCTTAGATAAAATCAAACATATTCAGTCGGGTTCTTCAATCGGGAATATCAATGATTGATGAATATTTATACAGTATCAAGTGTTTTAAAGATATGCTATGACTTTTTATCCGCATTTAAAATGTTTCAGAAACGCCTGTCCCAACGACGTCGTGAGAGTCTGATAAATCTTGATGACGATGACGATGAAATAATATCAGAGGAGAAAAAAAGCAGGAATGTGAGAAAAATCGGACCAGATAAACAATTAGATGTGAGGACATTTCACTTTTGTCCTGAATGATTTTTAATCACATTGAATAGAATTACAGCTGAGATAATTTCATTGCATATGTTTCAAAATATGTCATGGGGAATGTACCCTCATGAAGCGCTAGGGTTCACAACAGTCAATTTGAAAGACAATTATCACTCTTAGACAATAATGCAAGCAATAATCATACTGTTCGCCCATTGTTCAGCACCTAGCAATGTGGTTATCAATATGTGCATACTCACATTTCATAAAATATCAGTTCATCACAGAGGGCATCGATAAAGAAATTGCGTGACAATAGATCATTTGATAGTATAGTGTTAATAGATTTTATATTGACTGTAATAATATGTGTATATGATGTTCATGTGAGAATATTAATTACTGTGATTGCAGATCCCTCCTGTTTCATCTGATATCTACAGCAAGTATACAGAATATGGGGACAAAGTTAAAAGTGGAAAGAGTGTATATCGTCAGATACTTCCCAAGAAACCCAATTTACAACCACTACATGAGTCACCAAGACCCAATAAAGATATCCCAAAACCAAATGTACAAAACAACACTAGTTCACAGTCATCTTTATCATCATCAGTATACCGTTCAACACCAGTCTCGCAAGGGCCTCATCATGATTCCAACTCCTTCAATGACAGCCTGGAAGGTGAATTGAACAGATACACACCTTTACCAAATATAAGTACCACACATCAACAACAAGAGCCCGGTGATCATAGAGAGGATAAGAATGCATTGAACTCTGGACGTATTTTTTATACAGACTCATCCACTGAGAAAACCGATGTGGAGTCCTCACTCTTGACATTGACTAATGATGGGAAAGGAAAGCCCCCAGGTGAAAATAAAGTTCATGAGGAAGTAGAAGAGGAGGACATAAGTTTTCTGAACACAGTGGTTAGTCCTGTGCCAACACCGCTGTTATTTCGCCCTGAAACTAGGGAACAAGGAAGAATTTCTCTTGAGGATAAGGTCCTCAAGATCGTACAAGGCCGGATGAATATCAAAATGGCACCAGACACAAAATCAGTCAGGGTTTTTATCAACTCTGCTTTCACAGGCATGTTCTTAATGTACAAGATAAAAATATTTTTCAAATATGTACTCATTATGTTATGATTAAATTTGAGACAAAAGATAAATGGACTTAATGCACATTAAAAGGTGTAAATAATCTATTTATCCCATGTTTTGTAGATACTGAGATAGAGAGAACAGCCCTGATAGAAAGGGTATACCCCAATCTCAAGTTTCACTTTCTTGAGCGAGGTTATAACTTAGAGATTATTGACCTACATTGGGGATCACGTGACATGACATTAGACGACCATTCCCAGATCGCCCTCTGCTTAAATTGTATTGAGAAATGCCAAGAAAATAACAGATGTTTAAACTTTGTGGTATGTATGATGCATAATTTATAAAAACATTTGTTCTGACCAAACATTTTATTTCTTGTGTGCATATTCAATATATATCCAGTCAAATCAGATCATATCTATTTCATGTGTGTACAATAGTCCTATGCATTTTCTTTTACCTTAAGCATCTATCAGTAGTCCTATGCATTTTACCTAAAGAACCTATCAGTAGTCCAATGCACTTTCTAGTACCCTATGCGTTTTCTATCATCTAAAGCATCGATGTTTAATTTGCAGACATTTCTTGGTCACAAGTACGGGGCTGCAGTCCTTCCATCTACAATCTCAGTTGAAGAGTTTGAAGCAATCAATACAGCAGTGCTTGAGGACCACCGGCGACAGGTGGCAGCAGCTGAGGCGGAAGCGGAAGAGGCTGCTGCTATTCAATCTAATAGTATCTCAGATTCAACAGATGATCATCCAGAAAAGATGAATTCCATGGACAAGAATGTTGCAAAGACAAGCATGAAAAAGAGTTCTATTGTGGAACAAAAAACTCTGGTTACAAGTGGTCACAATGAAGCAAGATTCAAGGACAAATTTAAATCAGCTGCGTCAGTAATGAAAAAGGAAAATGGGAGGGAGGGATCATTTATTGAGAAAACAGAAAATGGAGAGTCTGGTTTCCTCTGTACCTGGTATAAACTAGACAAAAACACCATCCCACCTGTCTATCGGTTACAACCTATAAGGTTGGTGTTTTCAACGTTTAATCCTCTGAATAATTCAATTTCGATTTGTTAACTTGGGGTAAGTTTGATGTTGTAACCTGCATCTTGATAATCATTCTAGTTCTCAATACAAGGATTTCATCCGGAACGATCCAAATAAACGTTCCCAGGCCAGACAGAAATGGCTGTTGACAGCAAAGCGGATACAGAAATTGTTATATGAGTATTCTGTCAAAACACTGGATCCAGATGCAGCCAACAAATACACTACCTCGTGTAAGTTATGACATTATGGTTCAACAGAAATACCAGATCAAGGTATCTTATGTCTGCAGCGTTGCTGCCAATATTTGAGAAATTATTTAGATTTTGTATGGAGAGATTATTATACCAAAATGAAATTCTTTGATCAAGGAACTGGAGATAAAAATAAGTCATAATGTTAAGGTTTATTCTGGCGCAAATTATCAAAATTGAAAAAAACACCCATACTGCATGGTGTACAAATTTCATGTTTACCTGCATAACATTACAATAACATGGCCGGCCCTCAATTGTGCACTTTAAGCAAACAGGAACATTAGCATCTCCACCTTTGTGGAGCCCTTTGATGGGGCTAGCATCTCCTGATATTCGCTTTTGAGCAAATATTTGGACATTTTCACTCTGTCCCCTTCCATCTATCTGACGAGCTAAAATAATAGCGAAATCTATGTTGGTTTTGGCCAGTGACTGTAGGTCGTTGCTATAATATATTTTTGCAGATCCTTAACTTTCTTCAGTTTGTTGTTGTTGAATATGTGCAACTGTTTACACTTCTTGCAGTGGCAGAGATAGAGCTGGAGCACGGCATGCTGAGCACCGTACAGGACCCCAATCAGGTATGCTTCTGGTTCCAAAGAGATGTAGAAGACATCAGGCACCACGTCCATGATCAGAAGATTAGGGATTACGTGGATCTGGTTGACCTCAATCCTAATTTGGATACCAAACTGACACATGCTCTTGATGAATTAAGAGAAAAAAGACTTCCCGATGCCGTGAGTTGCTACCGTTTTAAAAGATCTAATATGTCCTCATCCTTTCCGGTTGTTTTGCTTTAAGCCACTGTAACTTTTATAGGGTTTAATAAGCACCCCTTCTATTTTTGATATCCGATTTCAAATGTCAAATTTATAATAAAACACATTATTCTTCCAGAATGTGAGATAATGTAAAATCATAACTTGACACTGTCTGATATCAGCGTTATATCAGTGTTATCATATATGTGTGATATTATTATATAGTTATCATCTGAGAACATCTGGAGGTTTTCTGTTCCTTGGCACTCCAATGGCATCACAGCGAGCAGTTCGAGACTACACGGCCAGTACATAGACCGCATGTGTAAAGAGTTTCAGAACGTTCTGACAAGGCGCCTTGAGACGTGCCTTGAGCAGGACGCAGACCGCATAGACCACAACTGGCCTGTCTTCAAGGAAGTAGTGCAGCACGTGCATTACTCTCATCAGAGGTGAGTGCTAAAAGATCTAAATTAGGCAACGATGTTCTAAATCACACTATTAGAGTCCCATGGATGTTAAGGTGACTTTATATATGCATTGTGTAACAACTTTTAGCTGATAGTTATCTAGCACATTTCTTCAATATATCCAATCCCCAAACTCCCTTATCATGTGCCAAAGGTACTTTGATCCATTTTAGGAGTATGGTACGTTATCTGAGAAACTTGAATAAAATGTCAGGTTATCGGGATATTTGCTTAAATCCTAATCAAAGAATCCTTAAATCAGGGGCATAAAGAGATTGACTTATATCGATAATTTCTATCTGTGTAGAAGGAGAAGATGTGATTTCTAATTACACATATATATTACCATTGTTACCATTGAAGATCAAAAACATTTTATGGGCGTAAAGATCTGCTTGAATGCGTGAAGAAGTATATCAGGTCGAAGTGTGCTGTGCCTCTCCTCATCCACGGGCAGTCGGGGTGTGGCAAGACCTCTCTCCTGGCGAAGGCGGCAAAGGAATCTCACCACTGGCTCAAAGGGTAAATAAAAACCTTTGGAACAATCTGCTGTTATCACCTTGCAAATGTGTAGCAATGTTTTAGTTTAAGAGGAACTTTGACTAAAGCGTTCGTATGAGGATATCTGAATGAAAATGGTATTTATAAGAATCATCTCGCATTTCATTTTTTATACATGACCTTCAATGATGAGGGTGATTTCATATTGTTTTAGCTTTCTCAAATTAAACAGAATAATTATAGTAAATAATATCTTGTAAAGAAAATGTGTTCTCCTTGGGAAATATATCCAAGGTTGATTAAAAATGTTTGTGTCCTTGTAATATATGGTAGGATATGAACTATATCTGTTATGGTTAAATCTGAACTATTTCTGTTAGTTCTCTTTCATATATATGGTTAAATCTGGACTGTTTCTGTTAGTTCCCTTTCATTTATGTGGGTAAATCTGAACTGTTTCTGTTAGTTCCCTTTCATTTATATGGTACGATCTGAACTATTTCTGTTTGTACACTTTCATTTATATGGTACGATCTGAACTATTTCTGTTAGTACACTTTCATTTATATGGTACGATCTGAACTATTTCTGTTAGTTCCCTTTCATTTATATGATTGGATCTGAACGATTTCTGTTAGTATCCTTTCATATTATATTATATTCTAGTGACATTCTAGGTTGTATATTATTCCAGGAAGTGTTCTGTGGTTCTCCGGATGGTGGGAGTGACGTCAGATTCACACAACATTCGCTTATTGCTGCGGACGATATGCCATCAGCTGTGCGAAATCTACGGACAAGACCCAGCCTGCATTCCACACGTAAATATATTTTTAAAAAACATCTTATGGTTTCAAATCATGCAGTTCAAATAGTGTTCCAAGTTAAAAATAAAAACAAGCACACTAAAAGTGAGGATGGGTTCCGTTACCAAATTGGCCAGGTCCGGACAATGGGTAAAATCTGTTATCGTAAATATAACTAGAAACTGAACATAAAATCAATAGTGAAAATAAGCATGCTTTCACGGTCGACGTTTGTAGTATAATGAATTTCTACTTACTAACTGAAATAAAACCGAAAAATATAACACATTTTTTATAGATTAAGTATTTTTTGTTGGTTTCAGGAATTCAAAGGTCTTCAAAATGATTTCAACCAGAGGTTATTATCCGCGACAGAAGAGAAGCCCCTGCTGATAATCATAGATGCCCTGAACAGACTATCTGGTCAGTAACTCTTATAGATATATGTGACTATCTGGTCAGTAACTCTTATAGATATCTGTGACTATCTGGTCAGTAACTCTTATAGATATATGTGACTATCTGGTCAGTAACTCTTATAGATATATGTGACTATCTGGTCAGTAACTCTTATAGATATCTGTGACTATCTGGTCAGTAACTCTTATAGATATATGTGACTATCTGGTCAGTAACTCTTATAGATATATGTGACTATCTGGTCAGTAACTCTTATAGATATATGTGACTATCTGGTCAGTAACTCTTATATATATATGTGACTATCTGGTCAGTAACTATCTGGTCAGTAACTCTTATAGATATATGTGACTATCTGGGCAGTAACTCTTATAGATAAATGTGACTATCTGGTCAGTAACTCTTATAGATATATGTGACTATCTGGTCAGTAACTCTTATAGATATATGTGACTATCTGGTCAGTAACTCTTATAGATATCTGTGACTATCTGGTCAGTAACTCTTATAGATATATGTGACTATCTGGTCAGTAACTCTTATAGATATATGTGACTATCTGGTCAGTAACTCTTATAGATATATGTGACTATCTGGTCAGTAACTCTTATATATATATGTGACTATCTGGTCAGTAACTATCTGGTCAGTAACTCTTATAGATATATGTGACTATCTGGGCAGTAACTCTTATAGATAAATGTGACTATCTGGTCAGTAACTCTTATAGATAAATGTGACTATCTGGTCAGTAACTCTTATAGATATATGTGACTATCTGGTCAGTAACTCTTATAGATATATGTGACTATCTGGGCAGTAACTCTTATAGATATATGTGACTATCTGGTCAGTAACTCTTATAGATATATGTGACTATCTGGTCAGTAACTCATATATATATATATGTGCCTATCTGGTCAGTAACTCTTATAGATATATGTGACTCTCTGGTCAGTGACTCTTATAGATATATGTGACTATCTGGTCAGTAACTCTTATAGATATATGTGACTATCTGGTCAGTAACCCTTATAGATATATGTGACTATCTGGTCAGTAACTCGTATAGATATCTGTGACTATCTGGTCAGTAACTCTTATAGATATATGTGACTATCTGGTCAGTAACTCGTATAGATATCTGCGACTATCTGGTCAGTAACTCTCATAGATATATGTGACTATGTGGTCAGTAACTCTTATAGATATCTGCGACTATCTGGTCAGTAACTCTTATAGATATCTGTGACTATCTGGTCGGTGACTCTTATAGATATCTGTGACTATCCGGTCGGTGACTCTTATAGATATATGTGACTATCCGGTCGGTGACTCTTATAGATATCTGTGACTATCCGGTCGGTGACTCTTATAGATATATGTGACTATCCGGTCGGTGACTCTTATAGATATATGTGACTAGTCGGTCAGTGACTCTTATATCTGTGACTATCTGGTCTATAAAACTTTAAGATTTCTGTGACACTTTAAGAGTTCTGTAACAATCTGGTCAGTAACTCCTTTAGATATCTGTGACTAATTTATTTGTCAGTAACTCTTACAGATACATGTAACTATATTGTCCGTAACTTAAATATCTGTGAGTATGTGTACAGTAATTCATATATCTCTGGTGACTGATGAATGGTTCTATCATCGACCATCTGATCAGTAACTCGTGTATCCATGACTGTCTGGTCAGCTTCTCTCACAATCTGTAGATTATTTACCTAATAACACAAGGACTCCTGGTTCGAAATTTTCTAGTCACCTTACCTCATCTATCTGTTAGTGTTTGTTAGTATCTCAATTATCTCTGACTAAATTGTAACTGTATCATAATTAATTAAAGAATAAGCTTTCCTGTTGTCGTTATTATACATCTTTATGGAAAGTTTTATATATTTTAGAAGTTATAGATATTTTCCGTGACACACTGACTTTTATTTCCAGATGAGAATGACGCACACAAGCTGACCTGGTTACCCAAACAATTGCCTCCAAATGTTCACATGTTGGTGTCAACATTACCAGGCGATGAATGCATGAAGCACCTCAGAAAAGCTTTTGTGCAGTCTCCAGAGGCATTCCTGGAGATTCCAGAGCTACCACTGAGTGATGCCACAGCCATATTGGATCATTGGTTTAATTATGAAAACAGGACCTTAACTCCTGAGCAATATGATGTAGTTATAGAAGGCTTTAAGCATTGCCCTTTGCCCTTATATCTGAGACTGGCCTTTAGCGAAGCCTTGAAATGGCCCTCATATATCCCTGATGATGAACTCAAATTAGCCGAGAGCATCAAGAAGCTGGTGAGTGTGATATTTGTAAAGTTGGAGAGAAATCTTGGAGAACCTCTAGTCAGGAGAGCGTTAGGATATTTGACCGCTTCAAGGAATGGAGTGACCGTTAATGAGATGGAGGACCTATTGTCCCTGGATGATGCTGTGATGGATGATGCCTGTGCTCACACTGCTCTGGGTGCCAGGAGGCTGCCCCCACTGCACTCGAGGAGGCTGCTCAACCATCTGGAAGAGTTCCTGGAGGAAACCATTGCAGATGGCGCTGTTGTGCTAAGGTGGGCTCACATGCAGTTTGCAGAAGCTGCCGAAGACAGATATCTGAAGCAGAAAGACAAAGCGCCTTCTTACCACAAAGCAATTGCAGAGTATTTCCTAGAGAAGTGGCTGCATGCTCCGAAATTACATCCGGGGGTTGGAAAAGGGTCTCTCCGGCATATTCTACCCCAACCCCTCTTTACAGTCTTGAAGAGTAAAAATCAAGAAGAACCTGAGAGGCGGGTGTATAATTTGAGAAGATTGAATGAACTGCCTTACCATTTACTCGCAGCTCAGCAATTTGATACACTCAAACGGGAATGTCTGTGTAACTTTGATTTCATTCTTGCTAAGATTTGTGGAACATCGTTAAGGGCGGCCTTTGAAGACATCCAAATGGGACAGGAGTTGGAACCAGGTGACAGTGATCTCAAACTGTTATCAGATGCACTACATCTGTCCACGTCGGCTTTGATAAAAGATCCCAGACAGCTGGCCTCCCAGATGGTGGGCAGACTTCATAGTATCATCACCAAGGATGTTCCTGTAGCTCCCAACGATCCTGTCAAGTATCCATTCATGAAGATGTTTTTCAGACAAGCGATGAATACATCTTCTCCGGTCTTGTTGCCTTCAACTACATGCCTTACACCACCAGGTGGCGTGTTGTTTGACCTTTTATCAGGTCACAATGAACCAATCACAGCCGTGATAACAACCTCAGATGGACAGAGAGCTGTCACAACTTCCTTGGATGATACAATGAAAGTTTGGGAGCTCCGGACCGGAAGAGTGAGTAAAACATTGAGCGGGGTAGGAGCGGATGTCATATCTGTAAGATTATGCGCTGGAAATACTTGTGCCATCACTTCCGAGCTGAATTGTATCCGTATATGGAATCTAAACACAGGAAAATTGCTCAAAACAATTAACGGCCTCGATGACCCTGCTTGTATAACAACAGCCAAGGATGGTCAACTTATAGTTGCATTCTTTGATGGATCTGGCCAAATGAAGACATGGAATATGGAACACCCAGATATACCGTTGATAAAGGAAATAAAGCTTGATGATACTGCAGACGCCATTCATAAAGATAATTCCATATTAGTTGCTATCAATTCAGCTGGTGTCAATGTTCTTCACGCACACAGAGGCGCTCATACTGCCAAGGTGAGAAATGCTAAAACCGGAATTGTGGTTAAGGAACTGAAACAGGATAATGGTTCCATCACAGCATTAGCCGTTTCTAGAGAATACTTTATTCTGGCTGTTCGAATGCAGTACATGAAATTGCATGAGATATATGCATTGGAACTCTTTGATTCCCGTAATGGGCATTTCATACGGAGCGTTCGTGGCTGTATTAATGATCGAATCACTGAGCTCTATGTGAATCAGCTGGGCTCTCATGTTCTGGCTATATGCACCTCTGAGGCCAGCGACACCTCCGATATAGCCTTATGGAATGTGGAAACAGAGGACCATAAACATTTGGCCAGACACTCCAAAGCTTCCAAGTTTGGAGCTTGTGTTGACATGAGATATTTTCTGACCGCATCGCAGGGAGATAACACTATGCGGATCTGGAACCTCAGCGCCAAAGTCAATCAACAAGTGCCAAAAGAAAAGGTCAAAGACGGACTTGAAAGTATCATTCCGATGAATGAACACTCCAAGTATGTTATTTGTAAGTCTCTTCACACTGGTCCGATTACGGTGTGGAATATGACTTCCACTAAGCCGGGAGTGAATCCTGTCCGGCTGGAAAGGGGACTCGTGGACACCTCTGACACCCTGCTTCTTCACAACACCAAAGCTGTCATACTCACCGAGAAAGGATTTTCAACAACAAGTGAAGGAGCGCCCCCTATGTTCCGTAAAGTTCACATATATGATCTAGTGCAAAAACGGTATGTGCATAAACTTGGAAACTGTTATATAGTGCCTTCCCAGCCTCATGAGTATGTCTTCCTCAGTGACGATCTCTTGATGGGGCTATCTGAAAACCGCACTCACTTTGTTGTCTGGACACTGCAAACTGGATTGGTTGTTCACAGGATTAAAGCCAATCTCAGAGAACTTGACAAGAACAAGGGAGTGATATTTGAGGATGCAAATGGCTTTCCAAAGAAGAGAAGAAATCCAACTGCTGAAATGCTGCCTTGGGAGAGAAGAACAGAAACTAAAACAGCACGCAAGAGAAGACACCAGGCTGAGATTGACGAAGAAAGAGAAAAGATGGACAGCCTGAGAAAGGAGAGAGAGAATTCTATTGAGCAGTTTATCGTTAGCAAAGATCTGAGCACAATAGTGGCCTCTTATTACGCCCACCACATGTGTGTATTTGATGTAACTTCTCAGACCCATATTCAGACCCTGGAGAATCCTAACTCCATGTTGTTCCTCCACGTGGCAGCACTGACTGGCAGCGGGAGCCACCTGGTGCACGCCAACTATGACGACGACTGCAAAGTGAGTTACGTCACAATGTGGGATTGCCAAGAGGGAGTCATCAAAAAGAGGCTGAAGAATGAGAAAAATGTTTGCACCATAGCCATCAGTGACACAGCAGATAAGGTGGTGTTTGGAAAGACAAACAATGAACTCAGAATCTGGACCCCAAACAGAGCTAATTCTCTCAAAAGGATAAAGGGATACGCTGGGCTACAGTTTGGAGTTGGTAGCAAGATATTCATCATAGATGGCGGTCATAAGGTGGTTGTCTATGCAGGCGATATATCAGTGTGGGATTTAGATAATTTCACTGTCCTAGCCATCTTCACTCCTGACATGAAGATTCAGTGTTTCAACATCGCCATGGATAACAGCCTGATGGTCTTTGGACTGCGTGACACCAGTGAGGTCATCACCATGAGACTGACCTCTCAGGACACGCCCCCTACCGGAAACATGGAGGCTAACCTGTTTGGTGAGGCACATGAATCTAGCGATGAGGAAGATGAACACATTGAAGACGATGAATAACTTCTTAATTATGGAAGGAATATAAAATACATGTTTACTCTTTGGTTTCTCTTAAGTCCATATTGATTGGGAATAGTTTAACAAGATAATCCGCCGTGTGTAGGGCTGACATATATTAATACTCTTTAGTTATCTGTGATAAATGGACAGTAAAATTGAATAATATGAAGGGAGAGTACAGTATGAAAGCACAGATGACGAGGGAATGTGTCATCTGAATGATCCATGGTAGGGTAGATTAACCTTGTGTACTAAGTGTGCTTGCTTTATGTGTTTTATTTTAAAGATTACAGCTTGTTTATGTTAAACATGTAGGTGACCAATGCTAGGGATATCTCGTTGGCTCAATCAAGGTGATCTCTCATTGATTTGGTCCATCACAAGACTCGCAAATTCATTAAATAATGTGATATTGTCAATAACGTTTTTTTCATGACACTGAGTGAGAAACAATGTGAATGCTGGGGGTAAAGCAGTTTATTATACACTACACAAGCGACAGCAGAGCATTATTGTAAAGTTGTTTATTAAACATTAGTGTCACAAACCAATTTTTAATAGGTCACATGCATGTGGTTTCTCACAAAGAGAGCCCAAATGTGTATTTCTGAAATAACCTTACCTTTGTTGAAACCTTTATCTTTTTGTATTCTTTTAAAGCTTAACGTGTATCTAAATTAAAGATAATGTCTTTGTTTC
The DNA here is from genome assembly GCA_949316495.1 of Amphiduros pacificus. Classification (NCBI taxonomy): domain Eukaryota; kingdom Metazoa; phylum Annelida; class Polychaeta; order Phyllodocida; family Hesionidae; genus Amphiduros; species Amphiduros pacificus. The sequence goes on along the minus strand of OX439003.1, from coordinate 41,057,148 downwards.
TGCTGAGAGTGATAGATATCATTGTATAGCTTGCACCGAAGTATTTGCTCTTATAGGCTGAAGTATAATCAGTGATGTCATTTGGTATCCATCCGGCTGACCTCTCATTGATTAATAGGCTTACATCTACTGCAGGGTTTGGAACTATAAAACAAATGGAATAAAATCATTAAAATTGCCAGTTTCTCTTTCATAGTAGATTTGAATGTTATTAACACAATGTTATAATTCAATACTTTGTAAATCTCACTTTCAATGTCATAGACATATAATATCTATGTTCATTGCATACTCATCAAACACGCAACAATGTATACACATATATATATATATATATATATATATATATATATTTTCAAAAATGTTTACCTATTTGCAATGGTCTCCTCCGTCATGCTGATATTAGGTGGTAATCCTGTCATCCCATGTTCTAGCATTGGGGTCATCCCGCCACAGGAGACAATTAGCATTGACCATTTGGCAGCTGTAACACCAATGGTGAAAAAGTCACTCAAACATCTCTCAAAACATCTTATATTTGAATGTCACAAATCATAAAAATGGGGACAAACTGTATATCTCCTGCATAAATGTGTTTTAGTCTAGATTTGATGTAATTAGCCGATTTGCTCCTTATGTGATTAAGAAGATCATTCCGAAGCTTCCTGGCAAAAAGTGAGAATGCTCTTTCCTCAGCTGTCTTCATATGTGTGCTTGAGACTACTAGGCTAAGCCTGTCGTAGCATCTGTAGTGATGGGGGAATATTTTCTGTCATTCTGACCATCAACTTTGATCTTCTGCTTTGATGTTGGTGTTGATAATTCTAAGAGATCAATTCTTTCTATTTTCCATTATACTCAGAATTGTTTGTATTTCTTTATCATATTTAAAAAAATATCACTGCATTATCAGGTAAGCAGCCATTTTGAATGACATGACAAATATTTGTCATTTTGTTTATTTTGAATCGATATTACAATTTATGATCAAATCCAATATGTAACATGCATTTTGCTTGATCAAAATTATCCGCTCAAGTCGACCCAGTGAAAGGATTTAACATGATTAATTATGAAGCAATTTGCAGAAAATGTTCACAAACATAACAAATATGCAATGATTACCATATCTCTAAGGTCATTGGTCTATGTTTTAGCATCATCTACCATAACCAAGGCGAGAAGGGACAAAGGCATGTATCAGGTTTTTAGCCGTTTTGTCCTCTAGATATTTTCTGTGTGGCACTGTGGTATATAATTTAAATCAAGCCATTGCGTTTTGGACGGACTGTTGGATGAAATGCAAAAGACATTCAATCTGGGACATGAAGTGGTAGTCTTCGAGGTGATGTGGCATACCTGTTGAGGAAGGTCTGCGTCTCATAGGTGGCGCCAACACCATCTGGTCCAGTCTGCCTCCTAGCGGTGATCTGCTTGATGAAGGAAGCGCTGCAGGGATAGGTCACGCAATCACATTCCCTGTTCTTGTTACAGAAAAAGTACTGGGGACACTTTGAATTCTCGCAGTTGCCTGAAATATATTAACAAATCCCTCCATTAGACATGAAATTAAATAAATTATTTTGAAGCCAACTTATATCGAATGATGTTTATCCAGGTAAAGGGACACCATTAGACAATAATTGCATGACGTGTGAAAAAGGACATTTTTTCATAAGACTATGGGGATGAAACACTGGAGCAAAGAGTAGTTATTGGGGTTTAAGAAATTGAAAAGCTAAATAGCGGCTATGACATTCACACATATTGTGTTAGCACCAAATTCATTTCTGATAGCTGTAGCCAAGCACTGAAAACATGGCGGCTGCAAGTATGGTCGAATATTAAATGTGCCGGCAGTGAATTCTGGGCGGGTTGTCATGTCATGTTGAATGTGATGTAAAACAAAACAAAAAACATTTCATGTTGTACTTTTTTTTCTAAAAATGGTATTTTTATGCAAACCAAAAGAGACTGCCTCATCACTTAAAAACGGAAATAATAATAGCCAAAAATAAATAAAAAATAAAGAAATATATGTGTTGTCTTTACGAAAACTGTGCTGAATCATTTGTTTCTCGAGATGACATTTTTGGTTTTTTGTCTCCATATGTGTGAGTGCGGAGTGGGGTAATAGCGGCGGCGTGTATACTGACTGGAGCAGATGCCCTTGGTCTTGTCATTCATGGTCTCCAGCTGGCTGGGGGCGCCACAGTGAGTCCCGATCTCACACTGCTCATCTCGCTCACACTCATCACCCTCAGGCTTAAAAAGCAAACCAAAATGGCGTTTATTAAATAGATTCTATATATCATTAATGTACAACTTATAAATGTATAAAAAATGCTTTATCAACGTCAAATTCGTGTTTCAAACTAAAATAAATGCAAACAAGGTAAACAAATTCATATATATCTGACAATTGGGTCCTGAGAGAAATAAATATTAAGAAAACAGGACCATGAATTTATCTTTGAGAACAATTTTGGAAAATCCAAAAGAAGCTAGGGGATAATCGTATTTAAACAACATTGTACGTGGAATCAATTGGAAATGTGATCAAATCTACTAACTATTCCGCAAACGCACATGCAGAGAGTAGCGGATGTGGTTTCGTTTTTGACTTGTTTGGTTATTCCAGCATCCTTCTCATTGGCTTCAGGGCAGGCTTCGCAAAGTGCGGGGTCAATATCCATACAGTCCTGAAATGTGAAGGTAGCGCTGGTCGCGGCGATCAGCGCCAAACCTGCAATAGTCATATACCGATCATGGCAACTATAATAATGCCTTTAAGGCAACACCATGCTACCCCCACAAGCTCCATTTATACCACAAATAATAATGACAATTTAAATATATTTTTCATGTAACGGTTACAGTTTTATCAGAAAGTATAATGCTTCAGATGTTTTTTCTTCAAATTTTAAGTTAGTTTGTAAAAATAGACATAGATTAGATTACCTATGAGGAATGATTTCATGGTGGTAGCCGTATAATATCGCCCAGGCGCTGCTCCAATGTTCTCTCCTCGGGATATGTTACTAGTAACAGAAAAGGAACTGTATCCTGTGAAAGGTCCAGTACCAAATCCGGGTGTATAAACTCCTCCTACAACAGATGGTAGAGCCACGAGGCAAGGTCAATAAATTGTCAGGTGCTGTTATGTCGTCATCTATTGACTTTCATCAAAATACACATTGTTTCCCATCGATCTACACCGGACACAGTATTTTTCGACATGTGATCGATGTCTTTGGGTTCTTAAAACTTGAATATGGTAAAATGTCCACGTAACTATTTCAGCATTTACATTTATGGAACACTCTTTAAATAGATGCTCAGGACAAGATCACTTGTTTTGCTTTTTAAAGTTATTTCATGTTATTTTACTAAAATAGCTGACGAAGATGGCAAGATATCTTCCAAGTGGCCTTTTAATGTTTGCAATGGGTACACATATCGCTCTAAAAATACGTATTTAGTTATTTTTTAACAAATGATATTTCTTCCTTCAAAGCAAAAGAGTTGAAAATAAGAAGTACCCTCCCCCTTTCAATACATCGTGTGTGGCATTGAAACATTGCAGGATAAATGATGCAATTCTCCGTTATTGCTTGCTTGTTATTCTATAAATTAGAATCAATTACCCATATGTCTTTTATATTTTGTGAGAGAAATATGATTTACTCCTGGATAGGAACAACCCAATCTTAATAAAAAGGAAATATTTCTGGCAATCAACATTTATGAATGCAAATATTGCCCAATTATACCTGGAGTAATGTGTGATACCACTTTAATAAATGATAAAAGACCTACTTAAGGTGATGAGGTGGGAGGAGCTTACTCAGATGAGAGACTCCACAACTGTTTTGACACCATCATCCAATCACGAGACTTCAGTGCCTAAAATGACATCACAATGAGACACAGAATGCATGTGCTTTTCTCCTGGGCATGCCGACAATAGGAATTATTATGACATCACAGTGAATTTGTTTACTTTAAACAGAAAACGTGATTTTGAGCTCAAACTGTGTTAGCTATAATAAGGAGATAACATCTCTAATGAATAAACATGCTCCCCTTAAAAAAGGCGAATGTATCGCAACGCAAGTCAGTGCCTTGGATGAATGACCAAAGAAAGCATGAACGGTCTCTCAAGAGCAGGCTTGAAGGAAAAATGAAAAAGAAAACTAACCTTCACATTGATAAAAAATTATATAACACTCAAAGAAATAAATATAATCTTTACTCAAATAATCTCAATCCAAATATTTTTTTCAAATTAAGTTGAAGAATATAAGCATGACCCAAAAAAATCCTCTTCAGAGTCATTGATTTGGTCTTGCACAGGATTAAGGTATTTGGATACTCTGGCATTTCATAGTTTAATTTTTCTAGTTTTTTGCATATTGAAACAGAAGACATATCCTGAGTCAAAAACAATTTTTATTTGTACATTTACCATCTGTATATTTTTTTTACAGCTGTCACTAATAATGCGAAAAATCAATATTTTACAATAAATTTAGTGAATAACATAATTCAGTTAAAATGCATCCCATGTAACATTAAGGAAAAGAAATATAACTTTTATACTTAAGTTTACATTGTTTATCAATAACAAGCATGTTTTGCATGAAATTAGTACTTTTTCTATTTATAGATTGCTTGATAACACAACAGTGGCGCCATGTAGTGGCATAATCTTACTGCAATATTCCACATCTAATGCATTTATTTAATTTTGGCTTGTTTAATTTCTTAGTTACTTTGCTAAAAATGAAGGTAAATATGTATTCTATCATATAATGGAAAAACATATGGATGTCACCACATTATTTCCTTCTGAAAAATTAATTATTTGAAATAGAATATGCGCAAATATGGGTGAAATTATAGAAAAGTGACATTTTTTGTCCATTATTGAGGCTGAAAGATGTAATTACAACATATGTCATTTAAATGATATAATTTGAATCTGGGAAGCTTCTTTAATGCCTTTATTCACATATTTTGACCATGCTTTCGGGTATAATGATTCACGACAGCCCTTTTCATTGATTTTCATTTTAATGTCTCAGAATGAGCAAGCTGATTTGATTTTTGGTGGGAAAAGTTTTACAAGTGGAAGTACATTTATTTAAGATTTCATTTACTAGACAACTCCAATTTGCCATTTTTTCCACCAGGTGGAGATGGTGCTACTGTGGCTCCACCTACAACCAGGGTATCCAAATACCTAAAGGATTCGCCAATGTCTCAGTCAGAAAATGAGGCATCTCAAACTGAGTACTTCAAATCTTTTTTTCTGGAAAAAAATGAAAAAAATCATGAAAATATGGATAATATACCAATTACTACAATGTCTCCACTAGATGGCATGACAAACAATGACGGTTGTCCTCACCCTGACACTGTGCCACTGGACAGGTTCATACTTTAAACAACCGAGGATGTTCGCAAACTCATCAGCGAGAATGAGTGACATAGCGTATGTAACGGGTTTATAGCAGTGGGAGGAGCGGACGTCCAGAAAGCACCCTGCAGAGCACTTTCAGTGACATTTAATATTGGCCGTGTTCAACTTCACTAACTTCCTCATATTGTTGAGAAAAATCAAATACATGATTTTTTTAGAAATACATCAGCTAATAAATGTTATAACCCAATTAACTCTACATTCAATATATTTTTTATTATATCTTTTTTTTTTAAATTTGACTAGTTTTCTCATATTTTTCAGGGAATATCTCTTTTTTTTCTTTTTTAGGTATTATTATGATAAGAGCAACTTATTGCTGATTATTTTCTGAAATTAGATTAATATTCAATTTATCTAATACCTCAAAAATAACTGTGAGGTCAAATTAAAGTCCGTCAAATTGTCACTTTTGTAACCCTACCGATTTAAGCTATTTTTAATCATTTTATCTTCATAATAAATCTTGAAATTGACGGACTTTTTTTTCAATTTCTTTTTAGTATTAATGTGTTTTTCTGTGCAGTATTCTATATATTTTCATAAACTAACCCCCAATAAGCTGGCATTTTTATATTATTTCAAAAAAACTTTGTATTATAGTATTTTCCTCTGTTTTCCCTTATGGATTGACCACAAAACTATAAATTGCTCTCAAATTATTAATTATGAACATATTTTGATGAATAAGGACTCTATGAGCTCGTATTTGAAAGATGTAGATGATAGGATAATAAAACATGTAGATAATGTCGTGGAAATAGGCTTTTTATTTCCAAGGTCATTGAAAGGTCACTTCAAGGTCACTGGCAATATTTGATCAAAATAGCCTAAGAAGGTTGACATTCGATCACATATCATTTATAGATGTATTCTGAGTAGTAAAAAAGTTATATCCCTATGTCTGCTATTTCTAGTGATGCTGGTAAGAAATTCAGAAATCATGTGAGTTAGACCAACAAGGAGAGATTTGTTGAAAAAGCCTGTAAAGAAAGGAATTGTATGCTTGTAATAAGAACAAGAAGGAGTTTGTGGGCTTTTTGGCCAGTGCTAACTGTAGATATGATGACTTGGAGCCATCATGTACAGTCAGCGCAGAAATGCCGGAGAGTATTGTAAGATGTAAACATTGTTTTGTCAACCTAGGCCAGTTTCTTACACAGCTGATCTGAGAAAGATGCCATTAATCACATCAGGCAATATGTTTGTGTATCTCATTGCCCACTGTAAATGGTCCCCTGAGAGATTGTAACATTTAGTAATGTTTATTTTGTCATTGTGCCGCTGTTCAACCCACGTAACATATATACCATCCAAGAATAGATGTGTAATTTCCTCGGTTTTGCAGTGTGCGAGCTACATTCTGCTACCTCACAGAAGAAAATCATTTTGTATGGTCAAAGAAAACAATCATATAAATAAACGTCAATGGAATACACAATGAAACGGTCCTTGCCGGAAGTAGCAGCGTCTACAGAACTATCCCAGGATACATTATACATGACTACAGTGCCACCTGGTGCATTATAAATCTTGAATCTCGAGCAGCCAGAATTGCAATTTCAATTAAGAATCTAGCACTGGTATATCAAGTGTATTTTGCTCTTAGCCATTTTCTTAGAAAATAATAGCCGAGGTCCAAGGGAACTGCATCTGTGGACCAAAATCTGGGATTAACACGAATTTCCATGTCTCAAAGAAATATTGTAAGACAGCAAAACGTAACGTTCACAGGTTTACCTTAATATTGTATGAATTAAATTCCTTAGACTTGAGGATATATCTATTATTAATTTGATATGAACTTTAGACTGACAAAAATGTAGTAGAAGAGTTATAATCTCCTTAGTTATCAAAAGTGACCTTAACCCAAGGTCATAAAGCATTTATCATTACAAATAATGTTCCAAATATTCAAAATCACAGGAAATAGCTATATAGTGTGAAATATTGTAATGCTTAATGTTGATCATTTTAATGGAGGCAAGAGAAATTTATGCATAAATATAATATAACTTTCTTATTTTATCTTGGAGTATAATGAATGGAGTTGTGACGTTGTAGATTGTGCACATGACGCCATAGCAACCCATTGTTTGAAACAACGGGATAGTTTCCCTTTGAAGCAATGTGTGTTTCCACCAATAAAGGGAGCTATTTTGAAATGTTTAGAACATAAAAAAAATATCATAACATAGGTTTTTGACTATCGTATGGTGTACTTTTGGATAATTTGAATTCCATAGTTTCCTCCTTGCAATCCATTGAAGTTGATATGTACAAAGAAGAGTTCCAGTCACGACAAAGTCTGTATGAAAATTATCTATAGATATAGAAGGGTGAGATTTTCACAGTACATATAATATATTTTAGAAAATAACCTTGCTTGTTTATCAATATTTTCTTAACCTGACACAGCATTTTTGTAATAAAAAAGAATTTGTTAGAATATCAAAATTCTTTGGGTAAAAATGCTTGATCAATGTGAAATCACCTTTCTGGGCAAATGGTAATGTGAATGGAATGCACGCATATATTGGCAGATTTGAAAATAATATCAAAGAAAGATGTTTTCCCAATTAAAAAAATGATAGGCCTGCCAAATGAGTCATAATTGTCACAAAGTTGAATAACGTCAGATTCTTTAAGCTTTCGGCTCATATGGCGTCATAAGACACAATGGTTTGGCAGTAACGCACAGTGCACCTTTGATCTCATGGCGTCACAACTCCATTCATTATACTCCAAGCTTTTACAAATTGTTTTTGACTTCTTGACCTTGAACATGACATTTTACTTTGGATGGAAAGGCAGACGATGTATAATGACATGGATAGTATCCATGACAAATTGAAAAATGACTTTTCTGTGTGTAGCACATTTTATCTGAAGTTTTGAAGCCATTTTCCTCATTTCTAAAGTTTCAATTCAATGACTTTTACCATTTGAAGGTGGCCTTTCATCAATTATTTAGTATAACATTATGCCTAATCATTTAGCTGAGATCAGTCTCTAAATGTATAACTTTCAATCTAAAATTATCTATTTTGCAGACTGGATTGAAAGTCATATACCTCCATTTCACAAGAAATTTTGTCAAATGACCTTGATCTTTTGACTTTTTGGACGACCTTTCACCAAGGACAAAATGGGAGTTTGCACAAAATCTTATAACTGGTAAAAATTGATGGTGTTACTCTTCTCGCTTTGAGAGGTGAAACTAAGGATTTTGTCTTCATTTTGGCTCTTTTTCTATTAAATGACCTTGATCTGTCAACCGTTAGAAGAATTGTAAAATCCTAAGTTATCTATTAAAGAAGGACATGTGGACAGTTTTTCAGAAAAGAAATTGATGATTCATGTCATTCATTAAAAGATGAAATATTGTCTGACTTTTGAGTGAAAATTTAATTTTGGCCAAAAAGACCAATGTCATATCCTCAAACTACAGGTCAAAAAAGGTCATCTTGCAAAAATTCTGCTGCAGTTTTAAAAGTGGTCTCCATTGAGTATAACACCACTCTTTGAAATACTTCTGCAAATTAGAAACAAGAGAAATGTGACAAAAAGTAGTTTTTCAAGGTCAAGGTCATTTGAAGTAAATTGTTCATTTGAAGGTAACACAATATTTGGTAACAAATTGGATCACCATGGCAACCAAGCCTATTTTTTAGGCATATCTTGATACGCTGATTGCATTTACATTTAGTCCATTTGGGACATTCCCATAACTACCTTCATAAATGATCAATATTTTTGTCTAAAATGGTGTCTAAAACATTTATAATCCGACAAAGATCTATTTTTTTCAACCATTCATATCCATAAATATAGAAGGACTAGTGCATAGTTATTTCTTTTTAAATCAATCATGGTTGTCCCGGAATTTCATTGTATTTACTTTAAATTAGTAAAAAATATCCATCTGTGTTTAAATTACTCAGCGCACTTTATTCCCAACTCTAAATAAAGAATGCAAAAATATCTGTCCTCATTGTTAAAGAAATTATGTACTAATTTTGAAAAGTAAACTACAAAAAATGACAAATAAGTCATTAGTTATTTGCCATTAACGACGAACTACTTTTTGGAGTGATCCTTCCCGATAGGTGTAATGAAAACCGATTTGAACAAGGCCCAAATTTATCGCCTTGGTTTGATAGCATACTCCTTGGCGTCGACATTTTACATTTAACAAATTTTAAAGGTACTATTTTCTCGCCTTATAATACTTAATTCACACTTTAGATATGCACACGGGACAACTATTAGATGTTTGGATAAAACCATTTATTATATATAAATCCACTCCCAAAATCACCAGGGATACAAAAGAAAACTATTTTAGTTTTAGACGTATACAAATACAAAATATACGTGACATTCATATTACATTTAATACTGGCAATATTATTGTTTACCTTGGGCGTTCAAATTGTCTTTGATATATCCATGACTATAAGTTATACCCCCGTCATATTTGCGCCACGGACCCGGGACGCTGGGAAGCAAGCCGATTCTAACTTCCCGGCCGGTTTCCCAGCGTGCCGGGTGCCAGGGAGTTTTATTTTTTTCCTAATTTGCCGTGAGTGTGGTCACCTTAAATACGAGCCCCGCACAGCCCAGACATTGGTTTCTGTGATTTAGTGTCAGAAATATATATGGGCAGGGATCGGGAACATTTATGGCGATCAAAATTGGTTTATAGTGGCCGATAATTCCCCAGTTCTCGCTCGGTATTATGTGGTCTGGTTCTAGGACATTCCCCACCCGCACATTCCCCACCCGCACATTCCCCACCTAGGACATTCCCCACCCGCACATTCCCCACCCGCACATTTCGCACGCACTTAGTGTATGACTCTATTTCCCTAGATGCAATCACTAGGTATCTGTTTACCCTTACATCTCATAATTGTGAACATTTAGAACTACTGTACTTCTGCAAACTTTTTTAACTAGACAAGTTAGTATACAAGTTTATTGTAAACATAATATGTACTCTAAATCCATCATTTGTATTGTAAATAAAATATGTATAAAACATGTATAATGTCACTGAGGAAATAGATAGCCGTGTAAGGCCTGTAAGAATACAGTTGATAAAACCTAAACTGTATGCGACACTCACATTATTAAATTCCAAGGCAAATAACAACTATAGGGCAATCAACAGCTTTTAGCAAGAATAACTACCCACAAGAATAATAGCAACAAACAACAACTAGCTGCATGGCCAGCACCATCACCAAGGAGGTGATGGTGGTGGTGCTGAGGGTTGGGAATGATGGTGGGTGGGAAATGTCCGGGTGGGGAATGTCCGGGTGGGGAATGTCCTAGGTGGGGAATGTCCGGGTGGGGAATGTCCGGGTGGGGAAAGTCCGGGTGGGGAATGTCCTTATACCATTATGTGGATATCAGGCAGTTTCAGTGGGAAATGTATAAATTGATTGGATCAATAATTACATCCTGAAATAAATGGGAGGGAAGGCTGGTGGGATGATTCAGGAAGTTTTGATGACACATACCTCAATGACATTTAAATAGATCAGACATTATTAATATTTGCAAGCTCTTTCCCCTTGATTTGTAAGCTCCCCCTTGATCTGCATGCTTGGCCCTTTCAGTGGTAATAAAAGGAATTTATTTTTTTCTTTCAGAAAGGAGGTACCTACATGAACAAAGGGAACCAACATGTGTTGAATTAGTCTTACCTATTAAGCCCTTTAGAGATTTTGAAGCAATTTTGAACCAGCTTTAAGCCATCTTAACATTGTAATTCCCACACTATATTTCACTTCCAGCGTGACCTCTATCAAGTTAGGGAAAATACGTCATGGTATCCATGGTTACTAAATGAGATCTCATTGTCTCACATGTATCCATTACGAGTTAGCCCTTTAAGGGATACTGATGCAATATCGGACCTTGGAATAATTATAAATAGAGTGTGGTGTCACAAGTTCAAGAGGGACATCATATTTTCCACTTTGGGCATTATGATGATGTGTTTTTTCAAACTATTTAAACCTGAATTTAGAGCTGTATTCATATCGTGAATGGAACTTTTTTGTATTGATTATTGCTTAGAGCAATAATAAATATAGTTATATTATATATTGCTCTAAGGTTATGGGGATATGAATTTTATTTCTCTGCTATAAGTTTAGACAATTTTATGAAAAGATTTGTACCTATATTGTCTTATAAAATTTTATATCATTAACAATCAATGAAAAAAATGATCAATAAAAAACTGCAACAGAAATGTTATAAATGCTATATCATAAACAATTACTGTATACAGACAAATTTTCGCGACCTTTTTATTTTCGCGTTAATTCGCGCCAGGACGTCATTCGCGAAAATTAAATGGACGCAAAATTAACACAAAATAATTTTTGCAGGTCGAGAACAGAACAAAACCATTCATCCATTTAACATGCATTACGCAATACGAGGTCGTCATGTTAAAAAGCGGGAGTGACGGGGACAAGCTCTTATTTTTGGCGCAAAAACAATTGGAGTCTATCAACACGCATTGAAATATTAATATATTGCGCAATGATGGATCCCTGGCTTCTCCTCGTGTTGCGGACTTGAATTACCGCGACGTCACGTACATGATATTTACGTTTTACTTCATGGATAATTTGTGATAATTTGTGATAATATTGGGTAAATACCTTTATTTATCATTTAAAACGCAATTAAAATCGATCCACGTGTGAAGGCATTTCTGTCAAAAAGGGAAGACACAACTCAACACAACACGTGGTCGCAATTTTGAAAGGCGGAAGTGACAAAATTGTTTTTAGCGCGAAAATGATTGTTATTAACTCGCATTGAAATATTAATATATTGCGCAATAATGGATGGTTTTGTTCTGTTCTCGAATTTGTGATAATATTATGTACTAGAAATCCAAAATTCATGAAAATAAAATGGCGCAAACCTGTCGAAAACCGCGATGGCGTGAAAATAACTAGGCGTGAATTTTTCTCTGTATACAGTATCTGTTTTATTTTGTTTTAAGTAATCTGAATAAACATGTATAAAAAAATAAAAGGTTTGGAATATTGGATATTCTTTTTTGAAAAGCATTTCTTATTAAAGCAATCATAACAGAAAGTAACAGATCTATTTGGAGTAATATCGACTATTCTCTTCTAATTTATTCTAATCTGTTCTAATCCCATCTATTCTGATATATTCTAATCTACACTGATCTGTTTTATTCTATCTGTCTTAGCCTATTCTAATTTTTTCTGGTCCATTCTAATTTATTCTAATTCTATTCCAATAGAATTTATGTTAATTTATTCTGTTCTAATTTATGCTGTTCTTAGTTATTTTAATCTATTCGTATCTGATATATTCTCATGTAATCTCTTCTATCCTAATCTATTCTATACTGATCTATGTCGGCCATTTCGTCACAAGTTCAGATCTATTTAAGTTATTTCACTTAGTGTATTTCTTGCTGAGATATGAGCAAAACATATTTAAGCTATTCTAATGTAAAGCCATATTTAAACTTTTCTAATATAAACATATATGTAAGCTATTCTAATCTAAAAACATACTTAAACTATTCTAATCTAAAAACATATTTAAGCTATTCTAATCTAAAAACATATTTAAGCTAGTCTAATCTAAAAACATATTTAAGCTATACTAATCTAAAAATATATTTAAGCTATTCTAATCTAAAAATCTAGTTAAGCTATTCTTATCTAATCCTATTCGATATATCTTAATCCAATCTTTCAGTGTATTCGTTGGTGGTATATGGGCAAAAATATATAGAAAACGTTCTTCAGATTGGAGATACTGTGTGTTGGTTCTCCCCTGAAGCTGTGCAGCCATGCTGCTCACGCTCTGAGTGCCCAGGAAACATGAGTGATGTGGCCAACTTCATAAATCAAATTGAGTGATGTGGCCAACTTTATAAATCAAGTCAAATTGATGAAAACTGGCTTGTAGGGCTACTGTTCATCACATTATGGAAGGTGTCCCAGGTAGGAATTGTTTGTTTATGTAGCCAAAGTTGTCTTTATTATTCAATTACAGTAGGTCCATCATATGGAATGAGAGAATAGATGTATACTTTCAACACTTGTAATCCACTAGATTTCCCTTGTGCCAAGTACAATGCATGCTGGGAAAGGTTTGTAGATATGACAGCTGATATAATGACTACTATTCTGTATGTTATGAAGGGAATACATTAATGTATTCAGTTTTGGAAGCTTGAAGAAGTATTTACATACATTTTTGGGTGTATAAGAAAATGTCAATCAGATTTTGTTATTACTTGCATGCCTGCACTGCTCGGTTTACATGCTCGGTGACAGAAGGACCCTCTCAACTATTTGGAATTAAATGATTTTTTGCCTGCATTATTTTACAATAACTCAAAGTAAACTTCAAGAACAATGCTACAGACAGTATAATCCCTCATACACCTAATTTAGGGGTACGAGTATATCAATGCTATATAGAATATAACCTCTGAAAACGTTATTTGATATTTTCCTTGCGAAGGCGTTCAATTTCTTTTTGCTGTTTTTGGATGGTTTCGTTTTGCTGAAAATATATTAATATATACCACACATTATCACACAAGAAATCACTCCTCATATTAGGCTTAGGTGTACATATTATTATAGCATAAGGCATAACTGCACATATTAGCACAAAGTAATTATTAGGTATATTATCAAACAAGCATCACAATGCATTTCATTACATAGAGCATCAGGAGGCATAAAATCGCATAATGCATCAGTAGACATATTACCACATACATTGCAATCCATATATTCACATAAAACTGTAAGTATATCCTCACATAAAGCATCTCTATAGACATATATTCACATATAACTGTAAGTATATCCTCACATAAAGCATCTCTATAAACATATATTCACATATAACTGTAAGTATATCCTCACATAAAGCATCTCTATAAACATATATTCACATAAAACTGTAAGTATATCCTCACATAAAGCATCTCTATAAACATATATTCACATAAAATATCACTATAAGTATATCATCATATTATGAAGCATCACTATAAACATATCATCACATTCATCACATAAATATCACTCTAAACATATTCTTACATTAAGTATCACTGTTTGCATATCACATAAAGCATCACTATTAGAATGTCACATAAAGCATCACATTAGAATGTCACATAAAGCATCGCTATTAGAATGTCACATAAAGCATCGCTATTAGAATGTCACATAAAACATCACTATTAGAATATCACATAAAGCATCACTATTAGAATATCACATAAAGCATCACTATTAGAATGTCACATAAAGCATCGCTATTAGAATGTCACATAAAGCATCGCTATTAGAATGTCACATAAAACATCACTATTAGAATATCACATAAAGCATCACTATTAGAATATCACATAATGCATCACTATTAGAATGTCACATAAAACATCACTATTAGAATGTCACATAAAGCATCACTATTAGAATGTCACATGAAACATCACTATTAGAATATCACATAAAGCATCACTATTAGAATATCACATAAAGCATCACTATTAGAATATCACATAAAACATCACTATTAGAATATCACATAAAACATCACTATTAGAATGTCACATAATGCATCACTATTAGAATGTCACATAAAACATCACTATTAGAATGTCACATGAAACATCACTATTAGAATATCACATAAAGCATCACTATTAGAATATCACATAAAGCATCACTATTAGAATATCACATAAAACATCACTATTAGAATATCACATAAAACATCACTATTAGAATGTCACATAAAACATCACTATTAGAATGTCACATGAAACATCACTATTAGAATATCACATAAAGCATCACTATTAGAATATCACATAAAACATCACTATTAGAATATCACATAATGCATCACTATTAGAATGTCACATAAAACATCACTATTAGAATGTCACATGAAACATCACTATTAGAATGTCACATGAAACATCACTATTAGAATGTCACATGAAACATCACTATTAGAATATCACATAAAACATCACTATTAGAAGTATCACTATGTACATATCACATAAGCATCACTGAAAAATATCACTAATGGCATCACTATTAGCCTATTTTCACATAAAATATCACTTCGCATATTATCACATAAGGTATCACTATAAGCACATTATTACATAAAATATTATTACATTACACATCATATATTAGCATATTATCACAAAAGACATCAATTACATATATCACATAATACTCCAAATACAATATACATGTAGCCACATGAAGGAACCAATCAAAATATTTTCAAATAAAATTAGTGTGAACAATATATCCAAAATATATCACCAGTTATAATTATTTAGATTCAAGACACTTCAATAAGAAATGTAAGTTCGAATTCTTCTGATTTTAGTGCTGCTGAGGGCATTCATTTATATCGTATTTGTACAAATTGTTTAGTTAATTTGACTTGGTTCAGCCAGGTACAGCCAATAACGATCAGCACCACTCAAATGAGATGATCCATGCAACAGCGACATCTGTAGGAATAGTCATGCATTAGTTTGCATACTATGCCGTTAGGTGCGCCTCACCTTTCTTATGGCGCTGTTTTGTCTGCGATTGGCCTCGGAGGAGAGACCTTGAGACACGATTGACAAAGAACCGACAATGCCAGTCATCGCATTGATGTTCACATTGCCATCAGGGTTTTTCTTCAGGATTGCTATCTGAAACCAACAAAATAATATAACAAGTGTATTTCATTATCTTTCCTGTTATACTACCCTATTTGAAATCTGGTTCACAGAGGTTATCTTTCCTTTCTTTTTTTCTACATGTTTTGTGAAAAGTACCAATTTGATAATGTTTTGATTTTTTTTTTTTTACTTTTACTTCTTGGCAACTTAATAGCTTTACATTGATATTCCTTTACAGTTTGATGAACCAGACCAACCCCTTTTTTTCCAATCATATTTGCAGTTAAGTAACTCAGATATTCAGTAAATGATGTTACCATAGTTTATAATATAACACAAGAAGTAGACCTAGTTTTACAGACCTTTGGAACGAAGACTAGGCCAATAGTGACAGAGACTGCGAAGATGATGAAGATACCGGTGATAAGATAGACACTCTGGAATCTTTCCATGCCGACGACGAAGCCGACTGGAGCACACACCCCGCACATCAGACACACGTTATACACGCTCAGACCTATATACCTGACTCAAACAATGGGGAAAATTACATCATGTAAACTGCTTTACGTTACAGAGGTAATAATCTCACTAACTCTTCCGACGTTGCCTTATTTGTGGGCTAGTCCAAATATCTATATTATGTCTATTTGTGGGCGGAAGTGGCCACAAATATGACCTCCAAACAATGTCTGGCAAAGGAGCATGTGCTAAAGACGTCTGAAATTTGATGCAGTTTTCTAGGTAATTATAGAATGGGACATAAGAGAGTCGACTATATTTTATGCTAGTGTACATGCGACGACAACAGAGCTGCGGACGACAACAGAGCTGCGGACGACAACAGAGCTGTGGACGACAACAGAGCTGCGGACGACAACAGAGCTGCGGACGACAACAGAGCTGCGGACGACAACAGAGCTGAGGTTACATTTTCAAAGCATTTTAAGCGCGTCTGCACTTACGCCTCTGCACTTACGCCTCTGCACTTACTGCGGACGACAACAGAGCTGCGGACGACAACAGAGCTGCGGACGACAACAGAGCTGCGAACGACAACAGAGCTGCGGACGACAACAGAGCTGCGGACGAAAACAGAGCTACGGACGACAACAGAGCTGCGGTTCCATTTTCAAAGCATTTTAAGCGCGTCTGCACTTACGCCTCTGCACTTACTGCGGACGACAGCAGAGCTGCGGACGACAACAGAGCTGCGGACGACAACAGAGCTGCGGACGACAACAGAGCTGCGGACGACAACAGAGCTGCGGACGACAACAGAGCTGCGGACGACAACAGAGCTGCGGTTCCATTTTCAAAGCATTTTAAGCGTGTCTGCACTTACAAAAATATATTTGTCTTGTTGTCTGATACACGCATGTGCCAACAAGGTCGAGTATTGGAATGAATACTTGGAAACGATTGCTGAACCACAGGGAATCTGTAAAGCTAAGACAGTGCCAAAATTGTGTGATCAATGCAATGTCAATTCTCCCTTCTGTCAAATACAACTAAAGGGCTGAAATCACAACCTTAGATGAGATCATTTTTAATCCATGTATAAAGTTATTGATTTTACTTTCATGACCTTGAAGCTTGGATGTTTCTGTTCTGTGCCATCTAATCCTTAGGTTCAGAGTTTCACAAATAATCCCTACCTTGCAGAAAAGCCTGTGATCCAATTGAGGGAATTATATAAATGAAAAGTGTCCCACAGAATACTATTTTAATCCTGTGCTCATATTATTTGCAATGCCTTGTAGTTCATTGCAAAAAATATGAGCATATAAACACCAGGGGGTGCCAAATTTGTAAATTTCCTGGAGAATAATATTATTTACAGGGTGTTCCACCACCCAACCACCGGTCTTTTCTCATTTCTCTTGGAACACAAATTTCAACTCCATGAAATAAATATTTCAAGCAAGAATAAGGTAAGGGTTATAGTTTCTAAAAATGCTTTGCTATCCTAGCATTGTATGGATAATATCCTTTAAATTTTAGAATGTACCTAACTATTTTAAATCTAGTTTGATACATCAGATTGACAGAAATGAGGTGCAATAGCTGTCATGCCCTTAGATTATATATATAGTAATACTATATTTAGACACATGGCTGAGATAAAATCTATTCTAATCATTTGGTTTACAGACAGCTCATGTGCTGAACTACATCGCAGCTTTGTTGTCACCCGCAGTTGTGTTGTCGTCGCCTGTAATCAAGATAATCGCGCGTAAATCAACAATGAAATCAAAATCATATGGACACTATATAATTCAATAACTGCTAATATCGATATATCTTTATCTTTTCAATATTTTCTAGATCACATTTGTTTATTTGCATTATCTAAACGGTAAAGGTAATCAATACAAGGGATTTATGAGTATGTATATATTGTGTACGCATGTCACTTACTTGCTGTCATTTAGAGCGGCTATTCTCACTTTTCTCGTCTCCCATGCCAAAAACAGTCCAAACAACAATACTATCCCTTTGAAAATGTACAATCCTCCATACCAGTATGCTACAAAATACCCCATATAATGATTTTGTTTGTTTGTTTGGGATTTTACATCACTTTCAACATTATTTCAGTTATTTCATGATGAGACCTACTTGTAGTAGCAGATATAGTGCTGCATCAGTGAATTGTCATGTCACAGGTCCTTGACATGACAACCCACCCGGTCACAGATTTACAAGGACAACGGGTTAGACCTTTTGGCACGGGCCTCAGCTCATATGGAAAATTGTATGATGAGTTCAACCTCAGCACGGCCGGGGTTTGAACCCACGACCTTTGGATCATCACAGAGGAACTGGTGCTAATAAGCTGGCGCTCTAACCAACTGGGCCACGGCCCGTGGCCTCCCATATAATGATAAGCCTATAATGCTGATATTAACAAATAGAAACATTTATTTTGGTATTTGTAAACAGCATTTGAAATGCTCAAACTGACCCATTCAGTTGTCATGGAAACCACATGACGACAATACATTTCTTTGTACAGGTTTTACCACAAATGTAAATTTAAGGTGTCGTTTGTTTGCTACTTTGTTTGCTTGGGGTTTAACATCACTTTGTGTCGCTTCAAAGTGAATGAACTGATGGTGCGTGTATATAAAATATTGATTTATAAACATTCCCAGCAGAAGAAACTTCATGTCTTAAAAATCATGTTTCACCCATGTCATAAACTGGACAAAAATATCAAGTCTTGAAAATCATGTCAGTGAGACGGATGTTCACGAGTTTCTGAGATTTCAACCCGGAAAGGTTTTCACATGGTGTGTCTTATTGGTTGGACCTGAGAGCAATTATAAAAGGCTGTACACGATTGGCACCCGCCGTCTAGCCGGCGGCGAGAGCGGCAGGTCGCCGGATCCTCCATTTTGTTTCGCTGAGGGTATTCAGAGGGCGGAGGTCGGCGTCCGCCGCCTTCCGCCGCCGGAACCCGCCAGTTCAATCGCGGAGAAACAGGATAACCCGGGCTAACTTGCCGGACCCAATCTTGTACAGCCAATGTTATATTGCCCTCTAGTGTTCTCCAATCACCCATCGGCAAAGCCCAGATAGGTGATCTGGAGGGGTTTGTCGAACGTCCATGGTCTCTACCAACTCCAACCAAAGAAAAGTTTGGTGGAGTTGATTGAGCTCTAGTGAAGTAAAAACTCGCCAGCTGCAAAAACTTTGGTAAACCCGTTTAAACGTCAAAATTGAACCCGTTTCAACTGCAGTTAAAACGGGTTTGATTCAATTTTTGCAGTTGGCGATTATTATCAAGTATTTATATTTTCTTTATTTAATGTTATCCAAAAAATAATCAAGCTTTTTTGTGAGATTTTAGACATAATCATACATAAAATATGAATTATCACTTAAACAGTTGGGTATTTAAAAAATCACATCTGAACGAGATTATGACCAAAAAGCAAAAATCTCAGACCTCTCCAGATCACCTATCTGGGCTTTGCCGATGGGTTATTGGAGAACACTAATTGCCCTCAGGTTAGACATAGAAGTGAAACAATTTGAGCAATCTCATAAAATCTGCTCTCATACGCAGAACTTTACAAATTGCTCTATAGTATACTTAATGGCAATGCGCCTTTGTCTGACGTTTAAAATGTCAAGACCACATCGCATGTTGCCATGACCTTTTGAAACAATTCGATACAATTGACGCTTGCATTTGATCTCCACCAGGGGTCGGTGACGTGGTGTACCAATCACATCTCGCGTGTGCTACTGAACAGCGTGACTTTTATACCTTATATCAAATATCACAAAATTCATAAAAAGCAGGCGTCTTTGTCATAAAAAAACATTAGCTGTTCATAATTCTTTATTGTCATGTTTAATAACACAAACAGTTAGTAGTGTGGGTCTAACATTGAAGTCTCATAGGCTTGTATCATAAAATACATCCCGGTGTCGTGAAATATGTTCCAAGATAATTAATTTTCAAAACTCATTGAGCTTTATAAGATATTAAACCAATGACGCCCTAATTTGATGAATTTGATGCGAACTTTTTGAAACTTTCATAATTCTAAATGCAATTCAGTTCTAGATCTTTACAAAATTGGTAATAAGCAGTCTAGATTTTAAAAATAAACAGGAAGAGTGAACATAGCAAGCTAAAATACTTTGAGCTCTTAAATACTGATGCAAATGATCTGGAGCTAAAGGGAAGAAGATAAATTACAATAATACCTTTATTTTTGCTATGACAAACACTATGTTGTGGAACCTCAATGTAATTTTCGTCAACAGGATCTGTCTGCAAAAATATAACATCAATGTTTCGTAATATATGGGGTGTTTGATAGATTTCAACTATAATTATACAAAATCGTTTTTTTTTAATCTTTACATTTCAAGATATACATAATAAAAAAATTATACATTGTGATTCTCTCTTAACAGTTACAAGCTTCTCTTAAGCTTATCAAGATGTTTAAACTGATACTGTACTTTGACATTAATTATGACACTCAATACAGAAAAAAATATTTAACAGCAAAAGGTCATATTATCAAACATATAGCAAGTCTTAGTGGAATTTTGCCTGACCTCTCTTGGCTTCTGTAATTATGGGTCAACGTGGGTTGCATACCTGCTCTGGGAATGTCATGGTGAGTACCTGGAGTCGGTCTCTGATTGTCCACGTCATCAGGATCAGAACATCTACTGTCATTAGGAACACCACCATAGTGTACAGGTGAATATCCTTAATGCTCTGAAATGAACAATTTCAAGGCTTCGTTTGACATGATAAATGAGATTCTGGAAGGAAATAATTTGGTAGTGTAATAGTGTAATTCTAATAACTTTGATCCTTTTGAACATTTGATCAGCTCAAGTTCTGAATATGTAATTTTGCAGGCAGCCGGCTTGGATAATTGGAGCTTGGCATCAGGTTATATTTATAATGGCAGTGATTGTAATATCAGATGCAATAGGGCTTCCAGTAATTATATAGGGGGCACACACAAAAATAATCTGCCATTTATCATTCAGGGTGGATGGAAATTTGATAAATCAAATACATCTTGTTTTAACTCTTGTTTTAAAGTATTTTCAAGCAAATTTTGTCCTGCATTTTAATCGTTCTTATGTAATTTTCAATCATGTGAGGCCAGTATCAATATTATATTTTCCGACCAACACATGTCACCATTCTTTACCCCCAAAGTATTCCGATTACCAATTTATTTATATTTGCTTGCCTGTACCCCTACGAAAAATTCTTTTTCCATAAATGTTATTTTTTTCATTTTCCAAGTCTCTCTCTTACTTGTATACTTTTTTTCTCATAATCTCTTGGAAATCAGTATTTCTATCAAAATGTCTAGTATAAGGATTATTTAAAAGGTGTGGGAGAAAAGCAATATACAAAATCTGGGGGTGTCAAGGGGCCTATGCAGATATATGAAACTTACTTTTTTAGTCATACTTTTGCTGGACATGATGACGTGGACCCTCCAGGTTTTTGAAAACATTGATCCAAAGGCTAAGGTGAAACCAATCGACAATGTCCACACTCGTAACTGATAAAAAAAACAATTAATTTCAATTTGTGCTGTCTTTTAGTAAACCAGAGATGCAACAATAATGTATTGTTCTTTGCACAATACAACCAACATCAAATCTTAGACCCGAACCTTGTACCATTAAACAGTCTTTCAGGTGAACGTGTTTGCACCTTTTTCATCCATCTGTCTTTGTTCCCCTCCATTGTCCTTTCGTTATTATGCTAATATCAGAAAATTGCCCTAATTATAAGATGCATAATTGTATTGAATAAATATGATAGGACAAAAGATATTAAATCATGTTTTCTCATAGGTCTGAGTATTAAACCTTGGAGTATATTATACTCCAAGGTTGAACTGTAGTTCATTCTCTACCATTTCTGTATAATACACACATTGTAAAAGTATACAAATAGTAATAAATTGATTAAAATTAGAACTATCATTATAGTGAATATTATTGCGGGTGAATCGGCAAGTATATGAAATACAGGATTTGCATATTTATATTTTCAAACAATCTTGAAATGTTAATATCATTTCAATATTGGAATTTTTTTTAATGATACATTGAAACTAGAATTACATGGAATACAGCTATGAAGTTTAGTTTCTTCTAAATGTGCTGTTTCTTTTTAATTATGGCTGTGTTCTGACTCAAAAGTGTGCTTTGACATGACTTATTAATACCAAATGCTTACAATATTCAGCCGTTCATAAATTGACTGTAATGGTTTCACCGAAACTTCAAATGGGACATGTATTACACGAAATAGTGGCCAAAAAGGTGAACCAAAATGAACATAATAGAAGAAGGCAGTGACCACCTCTTTGTGTTCAGAAAAGGATCAAATCACCTGAAAGGATTTTACACACATATACATTTCTCAAGGAACTGCTGATTTGGTTTCAGATGACAAAACATGCATATAGGGCAGTGGCTGATTAACTTTATAAACCTGCCCTTATGGTGTGCTTGATTTAACCTTTTTGGATAATTAACATGGTAAAATAATGAAAGTAATGTTTGAATTGTTCAGGTGAATAGTACAAGTCTTAACTGCAAGGTGAATGCAAGGTGAATGCAAGGTAAATGCAAGGTGACTTGCAAACAAATATACAAAATAATAAATAAATGAGGAAAATGTGACCTACATTACAGAAAACCCCAAGAGTTTCAGTTGAAATAATTCTATCATCAATGCCTCCAAGGATAACAGAAACATATGCCAATATTCCACCAATAAGAATCATGTTATTCAGACTTGGAGAAGACAGTTTGATACATCTACAAATCAATAACAAAATATAACTGAGCTAGCTTGAAAAGATGTATACATATATGTAGCATTAGAAATATGAGCCACTATTTAATGTGCAAGGAAATGAAAATTGTAGTAATTTGAATTCACTCCGGAAATGTTTAAAGGTATAATACAAATGCATTATAATGTAAACAAAGAAGCCAAATGTTAAGCATTCTCACTTAAGTTTCCTGTTCACTATGTTGAACCTGAGAAGAACAATAGATGTAAATATGCCAGCAGATGCTAATGTAATCATGATGCACACGACTGGTACAGACAGGTAGAGCTGCAACATGTGTCTCTCAGTCCCGTCAGCAGGAATACTTCCACCTGAAATATATGATATTAAATATACAGCATTTATCTCACCGTCCCACCATACTTCCACCTGAAATATATGATATTAAATATACGGCATTTATCTCACTGTCCCATCATACTTCCACCTGAAATATATGATATTAAATATACAGCATTTATCTCACTGTCCCACCATACTTCCACCTGAAATATATGATATTAAATATACAGCATTTATCTCACTGTCCCATCATACTTCCACCTGAAATATATGATATTAAATATACAGCATTTATCTCACTGTCCCATCATACTTCCACCTGAAATATATGATATTAAATATACAGCATTTATCTCACTGTCCCATCATACTTCCACCTGAAATATATGATATTAAATATACAGCATTTATCTCACTGTCCCATCATACTTCCACCTGAAATATATGATATTAAATATACAGCATTTATCTCACTGTCCCACCATACTTCCACCTGAAATATATGATATTAAATATACAGCATTTATCTCACTGTCCCATCATACTTCCACCTGAAATATATGATATTAAATATACAGCATTTATCTCACTGTCCCATCATACTTCCACCTGAAATATATGATATTAAATATACAGCATTTATCTCACTGTCCCATCATACTTCCACCTGAAATATATGATATTAAATATACAGCATTTATCTCACTGTCCCATCATACTTCCACCTGAAATATATGATATTAAATATACAGCATTTATCTCACTGTCCCATCATACTTCCACCTGAAATATACGATATTAAATATACGGCATTTATCTCACTGTCCCATCATACTTCCACCTGAAATATATGATATTAAATATACAGCATTTATCTCACTGTCCCATCATACTTCCACCTGAAATATATGATATTAAATATACAGCATTTATCTCAATGTCCCATCATACTTCCACCTGAAATATATGATATTAAATATACAGCATTTATCTCACTGTCCCATCATACTTCCACCTGAAATATATGATATTAAATTTACAACATTTATCTCACTGTCCCATCATACTTCCACCTGAAATATATGATATTTAATATACAGCATTTATCTCACTGTCCCATCATACTTCCACCTGAAATATATGATATTAAATATACAGCATTTATCTCACTGTCCCATCATACTTCCACCTGAAATATATGATATTAAATATATGGCATTTATCTCACCGTCCCATCATACTTCCACCTGAAATATATGATATTAAATATACAGCATTTATCTCACTGTCCCATCATACTTCCACCTGAAATATATGATATTAAATATACGGCATTTATCTCACCGTCCCACCATACTTCCACCTGAAATATATGATATTAAATATACAGCATTTATCTCACTGTCCCATCATACTTCCACCTGAAATATATGATATTAAATATACGGCATTTATCTCACCGTCCCACCATACTTCCACCTGAAATATATGATATTTAATATACAGCATTTATCTCACTGTCCCATCATACTTCCACCTGAAATATACAATATTAAATATACAGCATTTATCTCACTGTCCCATCATACTTCCACCTGAAATATATGATATTAAATATACAGCATTTATCTCACTGTCCCATCATACTTCCACCTGAAATATATGATATTAAATATACGGCATTTATCTCACTGTCCCATCATACTTCCACCTGAAATATATGATATTAAATATATGGCATTTATCTAACCGTCCCACCATACTTCCACCTGAAATATATGATATTAAATATACAGCATTTATCTCACTGTCCCATCATACTTCCACCTGAAATATATGATATTAAATATATGGCATTTATCTAACCGTCCCACCATACTTCCACCTGAAATATATGATATTAAATATACAGCATTTATCTCACTGTCCCATCATACTTCCACCTGAAATATATGATATTAAATATACGGCATTTATCTCACTGTCCCATCATACTTCCACCTGAAATATATGATATTAAATATACGGCATTTATCTCACCGTCCCACCATACTTCCACCTGAAATATATGATATTAAATATACAGCATTTATCTCACTGTCCCATCATACTTCCACCTGCAATATATGATATTAAATATACAGCATTTATCTCACTGTCCCATCATACTTCCACCTGAAATATACAATATTAAATATACAGCATTTATCTCACTGTCCCATCATACTTCCACCTGAAATATATGATATTAAATATATGGCATTTATCTAACCGTCCCACCATACTTCCACCTGAAATATCTGATATTAAATATACAGCATTTATCTCACTGTCCCATCAATATTTGCTAGGGTATGGTAAGAAGAAAACGTTCAGCAAAGAAGGAACAATATTAATTCATATTTCCTTTGTTTAAGATTGGATGAGAAATTACAGGACAGAATTGTTTATATAGATACTTGTATGTTACACTTTATAACAGTATTGTCAGTGACATTAAGGGGAATAAAAATACTTAATAAAAGGAAATAAAATAAATAGGTCAGACTTTAATACTTGCCTTGCCAAACAATAGTGGTGGTGTTCGTGAAGGATATCTCATCATCAAATGGATCGTAAGTGCCAACCTTGATTCGTTCACCATCTACATACATATTGTAAAATGATTATGGTATTTATTTTACCAAAACCAATATACTTATAAATATTTACACCTAGTAAAACACATCTCTCAATTTCTCTACCCCGTCTCCCTCCACGTTTTCTCTCTCGCTCTACCTCTTTCTTAACATCTCCTTATATCTTTCTCCCTTTTTTCCTCTCTCCCTCCCTCTCTCTCTACCTGTCTTTCTCCCTCCCTCCCTCTCTCACTGTCTCCCTGCATCCCCTCTCTCCCTCCCTCTCTCCCTCCCTCCCTCCCTCTCTCTGCCTGTCTCCCTCCCTCTGTCCCTCTGTCCCTCTCTCTCTCCCTCCCTCCCTTTCTCCCTCCCTCTCTCTCTACCTGTCTCTCTCCCTCCCTATCTACCTGTCTCCCTCCATCCCCCTCTCTTTATCTCACCCTCCCTCCCTCTCTCCCTCCCTCTTTCCCTCTTCCCTCCCTCTCGCCCTCTCTCCATCCCTCCCTCTCTCTCGCCCTCTCTTTTCCTCTGTCTCTCTTTCCGTGAGAATAATACATATTCAGTATCTTACCTTGTGCCTGAAGCATAACAGACTTCCCAATTCTATCGCCCTTATCATCATATCCAACAGGGCCCTGAAAGACATTCGCTTATAATTCTTTGCATTGAAACTTTCATGTTATCAGATTTTCAAGTTGACTAAACATCAGCACGATTCAAGTATGGATCCTCACAGCATACAAGGAATGGTATAAGGAATGGTAACAGTCACATTTTTCAAGTTTTTTTAATGACATAATATAAATGTTTACACCATACACTTTGTGTCCATCAAATTACCCCTACATAAATGTATGTGCTATTTGTAGATGAGTCTTCTGCCAAAGTCTGAATCATAGAATATTTTATCAAGAAACTGACCCGCGATTGGGACACTGGAGTTATTTGCCTGACACAGGTTTGTTTGTCCATTGGTTTGTATCAATTGATTTTTTTGCCTGCTTTAGATTAATTATGTGGAGCACTACCCAAAATATGCCTTTTGTAATTTGAATCTTAACATTTATTTTTGATTCGTTTTTAAAGATGTTGCACTTCGTCTGCCATTTATATTTTATAGCTATTGAAGGTTATAAATGTCTCAGTTGAACTGGTATATAAGTGTCGTTAACTTTACAAGCTAATGAAATATATTTAAAGGAATATCACTTATAATGTGAGACTATGTTCAGCTGAGCTTTGAAATAGATTTGACAACGCTTTTGTGGAATTCATATGGTATTTTCATATTCTTCTGGTTCATGATCTACCTTAGACCTTAAATTGCGATTCATAAATCACTTTGATTCAATCAGTCCCTGAGTAAGTACAATTTATCTAATTCAATCAGCCAGGAGGTACTTATGTCCGCATACTTTTTAACCGAGATTTATAAACAGGCTCTTGAGATCTAGAAATGTCTTTTTTGTGTGTGCGTTTTTTTAATGGTTTTTTTGGTTAATTATTAATTATTAATTATTATTATTATTATTATTATTATTATTATTATTATTATTATTATTATTATTATTATTATTATTATTATTATTATTATTATTATTATTATTATTATTATGCTATTTATTTATTTATTATTATTTTATTTATTTACTTTTTTCTCTCTCTTTTTTGGTTTCCTATCATATTAATTTGATAATCCTGTGCGAGCTTTTTTTTTCAAGTAATCACTACTTGTTTACCATACCACCTATAGATATATTTGGTATCTGCAGCAAATTATTTCAATTTTTTCCCCCATATTGCTTTTCATTTCACTGAAATTGATATTAATACCTCAGTAAGGTTAATTGCATACATATTGTATACCTATGCCTGTGATGCGAAGATGCGCTAGTAATTAAGACAAATATTTTTGACACCACCTAGTCTTAGTGGGGGAATGATAATATTTGATATACCGTCATTCCATGGAAGACTTGGTCCTTAAGGACCTGTTGGAATACAGCCGTCATGTCTTTGCGCTGATAGGTGAAGTCCTCGAGCCGGGTGCCGTTCGATAGCAGCGCCCGGGACGCGTTCAATGTCAAGGCCGCACTCAGAACCGCGTCAAAGGCAAACAGGACGTATTCTTTGGCCCAGGACATTGGCTTGTCGGTCTTAGCATCTAGCATTGACCAATACTCGGACTGGGTCTATTAATAAATACACCAATCAATTATTTTGTTAGGTAGAACAAATAGCACTTACATTAAAAGCTGCTTCTATTTGTGTTTATTCTACTTGTGTTGTGATTACTTTCATTTGATGTATAAATATTCATTTGCCTTTACACCGAAAAACGATTGCAAGTTGCATTATCTATGAATACATACCACTCCAAAGAAACTTCCTTCGTGCTCTTGTTCTGTCATGAAACTGATCAGCATACTTCCTTCCCACGCACCCTAAAAGAGTAGAATCCCACAAATATCTCAAATGTTAATTTTTGGAGAGGCTTAATATAATTTTGGAGAGGCTTAATATAATTTTCTGCCAAACAAAGGTAGACCATTCTCAATCCACTGTTTTGGCAGAGTACATGTTTGTTTGTTTGTTTGTTTGTTTGTTTGGGGTTTTACATCACTTTCAACATTATTTCAGTTATTTCGTGATGAGACCTACTTGTAGCAGATATAGTGCTGCCTCACTGAATTGTCATGTCGCAGGTCCTTGACATGACAACCCACCCCGTCACAGATTTACGAGGACAACGGGTTAACCCTTTTGGCACGGGCCTCAGCTCATGTGGGAAATTGAATCATGAGTTCAATCTCGGCATGGCCGGGGATCGAACCCACAACCTTTGGATCACCACAGAGGAACTGGTGCTAGTAAGCTGGCGCTCTAACCAACTGCGCCACGGCCCGTGGCCAGAGTACATGCTTACAAAAACAACTTAAAAGGATTCTTTGCTGATGTTGACGAAGTTCTAATTTTGAGAAACATTTAGACCTGCAGTATCGATAATATCATGGAAATAATTTGATTATGATCGTCATTTGCATTCGATGAAAAAGCATCATTCATGTGCGGATGTAGAGAAAGTCAAATTACGGGAAGTAAAATTGCACATCTTTATATTTGTGATTCAAGAAAATACTTGAAATAAGTGTGTGGAATGTCATAATGCATAAATAAAACTTGATGCAATATACGTGCTCAAGTTTAAAATTCATTATCAAATCTGGAAATCGTCAGCTTTGTAGCCTCCATGTTATAGTTTCTTTGCAAACGTGACTGAGCTGAGAAAATCGGAAATCCCTCAAGTAAAGGCCCAATGTGGAGATTTCATATTTGTGAAAAGTCATTATTTTTTATAGTTTCTATGTTTGCAAAAAAATATTTAATTAGTTTTTTTTCTATTTTTGGCCTTCGCAGCAAGTTCTTGTATATTGAACTTCGATGAATTAATATAAAGCTAAATTTTGCGTCTTCAAGGTACATCTGGAAAATTAAATGAATTATTCGTTCGCGTATTTAGGACTTGTCAACTGAGGGGAGCAACTACTTGATCCGCCCTTGGAGTATAATGAATCATTATACTCCAAGATCCGCCTATACCGCATATGGTTTTATCGGTTGCTGAAATGCGATACTCAGATTCAATACGTTGTACTATATCCTCAAATAAATCAGAATACACCAAGAAAACATTGCTACTAATTTTATCCCATCAAGAAATGTTAAATACTTGCTGATACATGTGAGTTCTTTTTAACATGACATTAAAATTTCACCTTTTTGTGTAACATTAAACTTTCACCTTTTTGTGTAATATTTAACTACTCTCTTTTTGTGTAACATTTATGTTTCGAAAAAAAATGGTAAAATTTTAATTAAATTCTATTTAAAATTTCTATTGATTTATAAATACAATAGTTGAGTATATCTATATCATGTATTAGCGATCTCATTTGATTCAAACAACGGATCCAGGGAGTATGAAACCTTCACTATAATTCAATGATTCGCACAAAGAAAACAAAATCAGATGCATTCGTAATTGGCCATCCGTAATTAGCCAGGTAATGTTTTACTCTTTCACTCGGGGCAATACTTGGGGTGGGTCTTTGTTAAGAAATTATAAATTCGCGGGAAACTGGGACATGCTCCCGGGCCGTGCATGCTGCAAGAAGAAGCTGTCACAAAACGCCGAGGCAACGTTAATAATCTAGCTTGACACTCGCGTTAACCCGAAACTTACTCAGCGCCGTCTACCGTACACTGCTCCACACCTCAGCAAGCACCATTCAACAAGTGGGACACATATCTTAGGTAAAATACCATGTTTATTTATCTACTTTTCAGTCATGCATTGAAATGTTGCTGATCGATGTTTTTGTAGAATCGTTGCGTGATATGTTATGTACACGAAAACATTCATTTTGATCCAAATCAATGATCTGATTCGATATTAAATAAGCATTAAAAAGTTGCGGAATAAAGTTCCAAGAAAGTTTGGAAACTTTACGGCCGCACACGTGTGCCCCGCCCCGGTGGATAACTGCATCTGGTTTGCGAACAAAGATGTCATTGTGTTTTATTCAATAGACAAATTAAGTGAATCGGACTCCAAAGAAAAGCAAAACAAACAACCGGCTGTGAATTGCAAGCGAGTTTGAATGGATGCGGGCGAATGTTTTGTGATCCAAAATGGAGGATGAAGCGAGACGTGAAGAAGCCACCTGTTAACCTAAAACGGAATGTTATCATCCTGAATCTAAAACTATTTTATGATAATAATGCACTCACATACTCAAAAATCATACATTTGATAAAAGAACTTATGTAGTTTATAAGAACAATAGTTTAGTTTAGTGAATATATTTCATGATTTAATAGTCTGATTGATATGGCGGGTGTTATATCAGTGTAAATGAGCCCTGTTCACGCAGTCCAGATACCAAGTGTGCCATAATAGCGCGGTGAACACTGCACTGAGCGCCATCGTGGCTGGGGGGCACACATGCTATCTAGGTCATGTGGTGACAAACAGCCTGACAGGACATGAATAGTGCTCGGTTATAGGCTGCTCTTATTCAGGATATCTTAGCTGAGTATTGGTAGTAAGTTGAACTCAACTATTTTCAACTTTAATGAGTAAATTAATAATACTGAGTGAACTACAGTTTGAGAACAACTTTTTTTTGTCACATGGGAAAGAATTAGGTTATGTTTCTTCATGTTGTGTCACTGTGTGTCAAATATTTTATGGGAAAAGTAATGTAAAGTTTCTGCAAAGTGTTGTATATATACATATATAAATGGAGTTTACTTCAATTACATTTGCCAATGATGACTGAAATTACTACATTGAGAAATTTTAAAATTAAATTGTCATCTAAATATCTAATACATATTTCAAAATGACATATATTGTAAATCTTTTGATCAGCATTAGGAAATGCAGGATGGCATATTGAATTTAGCGTTTAATAATCCAAATTATTATTTTATATATATATATATATATATATATATATATATATATATATATATATATATATATATATATATATATATATATATATATATATATATATATATATATATATATATATATCTCAAGTTCAACCATAATACTAAACCATATTACCCAATTTTAATCTCATCAGCAAAACGTACAATTTTTTACAATCAGGATATAAGAATAACAAAGAAAATGTCACAAATAATTATTTCTATGCATAAGCATATTATGTCATAAAAATATTACAACATATTATGTCATAAAGCTAAGGAACATGCATCTAAATTTACAGTTGAGATGACTGGAACTGTTTTGAATTAATAGGTTTTTCAGTTTAACTTATTGCTCCAAATAACTATCAAAAGTGTGAAAGAATGAACCTAAAAAGTTTCATCCATGGAGAAGGTGGATATGTGCTGGTACGGAATAATTTAATCTGCATTTGGGCAGACTGCCTTAGTAAAAAGATTGACAAAAAAGAGAGGAAATTTATATCATTTCTTTTCTGTTCACAGTAACTATGTCAGACTCCGATGAGATGTCAGAGACAGGTCTGGAAGTTGAGGCTTCATCCCCGGAGGCAGAGGAGATGTCAAAGGATCAGGCAAAAAAGGAGGAAGACAAGGATTCGGAGGACGCACTAGACACGTCTGTTCAGGATGTGGAAATGATCGGTCTTGGCAAGCGAAATGCGTCAGCGTCCTCTTCAGATCCCCAGCCTTCCACTTCTAAGAGTGAAGGCAAAATATCTAGAAGAGGTCGTGCTAAAGCCGAGGCTCGTGCCAAAGCCCGCGCCCGGACACACGTTAAGACTGAATTAGACCCTCGTAATCTGGCAGAGGAGTTCATCATTAAGGGATATGCTCCAAAAGGAGGTAAATAGAATATTTCAAATCACTAGCTATATATTTTAGTTTTTATGAGCTAGTCCACATGACTATTTATAAAGGCAGTTAAGTTAATATATACATTTGTATGTATAGAGTAAAGAAACAGAGTTACAGATGTTTATCATATTTCAGAACAACTGAGACCTTTGGGTAAGTCTTTGGTGTGGTTTGTGAATTGGATTGATCACTGTGTTTTTGATATATAACAATGATTTACTTTTGAGAATTGTAGTGGGTTCTCATTTTGATAACCTTTTTGACATCAGTGTGTGTTTAATATTGATTTGTCATTTCTGTGTCCTTCATGCTTACAACTACCCCTCTAACCTGGTTTGTATATATGCATCCAAGTTCTATAAGGCCTTTTACTCTATCGTCAAAATATTCAGTTCTGTAACTGTGGGCAGAATGTCTTTACTATCAGAATATAAGTGGATTCCACTACTACTTAGCCTATCCTCATTGGGCTGATAACAACATTCGATATATTGCAATGAAGTAAATGATCACCCAGTAACTTTTTACCAATTTTTCTCAAATTTGATATTTATTTTTTTACTTATAGTGGTAATTAACAATCCTACCATACAAGTAATACTGAGAAAATTGTAGGGCCATTGTAATTTGCATGATATAAATTTTTTCTATTTTATGTGATTTCGTACTTGCCCATTTTCCATGATTTTGAACATGCCCAATTTGCATGTTACCCAATCAAACTTTTTTGTGTGATTTTCATCTTACCCATTTTGTATGATAAATATCTTTTTTTTTTTAATATTAAAAAATTCGCCAACTCCACATTGATAAGAATGTAATCTTTATTGATTTTATTATTCTAGACACAATATTGGTCAGATATTAAATTTTTATTTTCACCACAGACTCATCATGTCATTACAAATTTGATCACATGACTTTTCAATTTCAGTACACCTTCCATCACATTATAATTCCTTTTAAAGTGCCCTAACCTTGGTCAAAGGGCACCGATTCCTTTGTTAATAATTAAATGGACTGTAATATTTACAACTAAACATTGTAAAATTTTCAATGAAATGGAGTAGATGGAGTCAAAATTTTCAATGAAATGCATTGGCTTGAGTTCAATGCAACGTTTATCCTTGGTTACCCTAATAGCCATTTTTGCAATTTTCATTTAATTAATAAAAATAATATTTTCATTTGTCTCCCATTCACAAGTCTTTTGTCCTTTTCTTTCTTAAGTTGGATTTAAGCATCAATTTGGAGTCATTTCTAAGACATGGTCATTCAAGGCTCTTAGCCACTCAGGTGAATCGTTGTGTTGGCCAAACACTTTTTGGACTAGTTAGTCAGGCAAGTTAGTGGAAATTGGCACAAGCCCGAATCAAAGTGTGCTTGCTTGAATCATTTTAGTGGTGGAGGATAGAAGTATATACAGACTGTACTTTGTTAGGGCAATTCATATTTAGTAGGATTAATCAAATGACAATTTTAAGGATATTTTTGGCAATACTTAAAAATCATGATTAGCTACTCACTAGCCAGGCTAGCATCAGGGGAAGGTGTACAAGACAGTGTTTTTACTTGTCTGGGAATCCAGGGTAGTGCTAAAATCCCAGGCTGGAATCAGGAAATTATGTCTTTAAAAAATTGTGAGATGTTGCACAATTTGTAGATAGGTAGCCCAGTCAAGGACATGTTTTAATTTCACAATGAAATTTGTCATGATAAATTTGGACAATATGATTTTTGCAAATTGTCAAAAACCCTTCAATTGCAGGGCAACATTGGCTCAGTCTCATTGTTTGCTCTATTTGGCCATGGATACCTCAGAGGACCAGTTTAGGTTATGCTTATGTATGTAAGCATCAAGATGTATGGCTCAAACTTGTCAATTTAGACAAACCGTTTGAGAAATAGGTGTCACACCATTAATCTCATCTCCAACCCAAATCATCATCTATTCCTGTTTGACTGAGAAGGAACCCACTGTTTAATACATTGAGGTATTTCATTGCAGTTTCTATTGGCATTCATTATATAGAGTGGTAGATTTTGACTTTGAGAAGGAGTCCAGGCCTACACATTATGGATTCTGGACCCAGGTCTGAATGATACCCTCACCTCAAATTCACTGGCCAATTTAAGAAACTTAAACAAAAGAGTTAAAAGTAAGAATAAGAATTAGGGTCAGTGTTAATGTAAATGTCTATCTCGGTATTTTATAAATTTGTTTTATATCTTGCTTAATATTTCTGGAAAGTAATTATTGTGTGTCATTAGTATAGTACATTGACCTAATGTTTATAGAAAAAAATTCTAGTGATTATAATCTAATGCACTTTTTTTGGTTGGCATATCCAGAAATATAGACCTATGTGGTCTTTGAGGGAGGTTGGTGAAAGGTGATACTCTACCAGTTGACATGCAGTGTTTCCCACCCCACTCTGTCCTATCACATGGGGTGGGACTAGACAGAGTAATGCACTGACATAACATGGCTGTTTGTTTTGGCCTCTGTGTTGATTGGAAAAGCAACATTTAGGGTAAATTTTACACGAAACATGAGATTAAGACTCCATTGCAGAACATACGCCTTAAATAGATCAGCTTAGATGATATATTTAGGTTATAGATATATGATATTTATCTGACGAATGAGGTAATAAACTTTTTGATAAAGAAAAAAAATCTTGTTACTCATGGCCTACCCTACTTAATGAGAGGAAAAATAAGTTCCTTGCTTCACTACCAAGAAAAAATACTTGCTGGAATTACTCATCAATGCATGACATTCATGTATCATTTTAACCGGCAGATTTGTTGGACAGATACCCATACTATATAAATGACCCAAAGTCAGGCAATGTCATTATCTGATCCTATATTTGGTACAAATTGAACTTTTCATTGCCATTTTATGCCTATAAATTTTAAGTCTTCAATAAAAAAAACTTCATATTTTATTATCTCACTTATCATAGGCCAAAAAAGTTGCACTTGCATTTTTTCATCGTGACAGAATCAGTTTAAAGGGGGGGGGATATGCAATCCTCAGGCTGTTTCAACATTTATTTTGCAAGAGTTATTGTATTATGATCAGAATGAACCATCGAAATATTGTTTTATGATCAGAATGAATGAGGGGGAAAATCATAAAATATTTAGGGTCAGGGTTTATTTGGGTGGTGGGGGGGGGGGGGTTTCTGATGGAAAAGTGCATACACGTCTTTGTTTCATTGGTGTAGTACAATATAACTAGGTCAGTATAACTAGGTCATTGTCACCAGCTGAGAGCCAAAACAGACATTTTTTATCAGAGGGTTGGGTATTGCATGACATCAACATGCATCAAACAAAATGCTGTGCTGACTGTGAGTCTTGTGCCACACCCAAATTATCTCATAAATTTGGAAGTGACGTGGGAGGGATTGTAGATGAAATATAAAATTCCACAACATGCTACATGTATTCCTCATTTTTAAGCCAAATATATTCCTTACTAAGTCATGTCTACAAAAGTAAAATTGAAATATCCTTGTTAATGTGTTAATGACATACAATTGCTTTTACCTGTTATAACTTGATTAGCTTTCTAAATTTGATATGGATGTCTCAGTTGCTAAAAAAACACATTACTTGTGAATGTCAATTCAATCTCCATCATACTCACTCTCATATTCTTGACTATTTGTCCAAGTTTCTTGTTCAAGATCTCATTTCATAACATGTCATGACTTGAACCATTTGTATAAAGCTTAAATTGTATCAATTTCACGGTGATCTATTAAACAAAAGATATTTGACAGCCCTTTTTTTCTCCTTTTGCAGACAAAATGGAAAAAATCCCCGTAGCAGAGCGAGATCTCCGCACGATCCGAATGCAGAAAGCCAAAGGTTGCGGCTGCATCAAGAAATGCTTCAAGAGATTTACTGCCGAGGAGATACACGCCTGTCGCTTTGGAATGTTCGAGTTCACCAAGGAGGAGCGTGATCTGCTCATCTTGACCAAGCTAGAGAAGATGCAATACAGAGGAGATATTAGACCTGACAAGGAAGAACCCAAGAATTATCGCTATAATTACACGTTCCTGGGTCAAGACATCTGCGAGTTCACATTCCGGTTCCTGCACAATCGCGGACCAAAGTCATTCAAGAATTTGAAGGTGCATTACAAAACACATGGGGTGTCTCCGAGGGTGCATGGGAACAATGGCAAGAAACCACCAAATGCTTACTCCTTTGAAATTATAGAGAGCGTCGTCAAGTTTGTTAAGGCTCTCGCTGAGAAAGAAGGGGAGGCAGACGAAGAGAACAGAGTGGCGAAAAATGGGCACAAGTTCACTCTCTTCTCACCGCTTGAATCGAAAAAGTCAATCTTTGCCAAGTATTTGGAACAGTGCGAAGAGCAAAAGATTAAACCGGTCGGAGTGACTCTGTTCAAGTCAATCTGGGATCATTGTCTTCCGCATATTCGCGTTTCAAATCGCCGCAACTCAGTCAGTCAGATGGTGGATGTCAATAACAACTGAATGGATTGCTTCAAACACCGCCGATCATTCCTCAGCATCCGCTTCATTATAATCTTAATATTGTAATATTCATAACATCCGCACAAGCCAGTATGGGGGCCATTATGTATTGAATGATGAAAAGTAGAACTATTGCAGACTGCAGTCAAAATGCCAAATCTTGAGAATATATTGCCAGAGTGAATGTTTCATTAGTTAGTCATCCACCTATTTTGTAAAGTAGGAGTCAAACATCTGTTTGGTCAAGCTCGAATGTGACCAAATAAGGTCACACATGGCTGTTGCATAACTTCATTTGGTTGCACCCAGCTGTGGCATTTTTTGATCAGGCATATCTTGTGTGTGACCCCATTTTGTCATTTTGATGTCAGATCAAATAGATGTTTATCTCCCAACTATTTGAATGTTAACATGTTCTATTAATCATGAATATTTCACAGCTTAGATTCATGCTATAGAAATGAATAGTAACTGTAGCTTGTAGTGTTTTATAGAAGAAAGATTGTCACCTCTATAACTTTTATACATTGAAAGATTATCATAAGATTTGAGATTTGTTATCATATTCATGAGATGCACAAAGCCAGTATGTTATTGTATGTTTTCAAATGTATTTCAAAGATGAATGCTTATAAATGTTTTATATCATGATTAGCTGGAAACTTAATCAAATAGATACACAAGTATATGATGTATTATGAGAAAAGTAGGAATGGTAAACCAAGATCAGTTGGAGCCAGACTTTTTTTTAGGTCATGCATAAATGTGATAGCACAGAGTTACGTATATCTGTTGCTCAGTATTATTTGGACACATACATCTTGCATGGTACAATATGACCATGCATGGCTTCATTTGGTCCAGTTCATGTGTGACCAAATTTCTGTTTGGCTCCAATTGATCTTGAGAAGCATATGTAAATTATGACATTCTCTGACCCTTTGAGACATGAAAAAATATGGCAACAGCACATAAAATAATGAACTTGAGTCAGAAAAAGAGGCATTGCCAATTGTACACAGCAGGAAGATTAAATCAGATATCTGCCAGGCTAAAAAGTAAGTTTAAATATCACATTTATTGCCTTTTATTTGGCGGGCAGCGCTCAATTCTGAAGAAATGAATTTATTTTAGTTTAAACATAATAGTAATTTAAAAGAATTTTTACACTTCAGAATTAGATACAAAGTTTTAGAAACACATAAAAGAATTTATGTGTGCTTAAAAATGGAATAGAGTTTGAAATAATATGGACTCGCTGATGAGTTGCCAACTGGGAGCAATATTGCTGTGCCTGGACAAGGAGATATATCAAGGACTGCTTAATGGCATATCAAAAACATAGCCACATCTTTTTTTTAATCGGAGTGCATCTGAATATGTCTTATAAAATGTGCATGTAGTTGTTCTTTCACATATAAAGATGTGTACGTACAAGTGTTTAATCACGCTTATGGCTAAATGCTGTCTGTGACAATTGACATGTACCCAGCCTCATATGAACATAAACAATAGGAAGCTAAAACAAATACTTCCTAATTTCTATAGCTTCATTAGCCCTTGCCAAATCAACGTATGAAATATTATGTGCTTCTTGTTGTCAATTGTCAATGTGTTTTACATATGAAAATTGGGTGTTCTAATTTTGGAAAAGTTCCAACAAACTTTTGGGATAATGTCTACAGAATTGAGTCAGGAACATGTATTAGCAAGTAGAATGAAATAATACACATTTTCTGAGAAATGTGGGTATTTTTATAACAAACATGATATTTTATAATCATTTAGAGCATCAGGAAAGTGTTTGAGACGCATGAATTAACAATTATTATCTTCTATATTGGGAAAGTAATTCTTCCAGTTATAACATCAGGGAAGTATGATATGTGTGATACAGGTGAAATTAGATTTCAATAAGATAACTTTGCACATCCAAATTTTGATTCTTTAGCATTTGTTCTTAATTTTTGGAGAAAAGAAATGATATGAAGCATTATACCTTAATACATCTCACTTGATCCTGGCACAAGAATACTCAATATATCATCTTTTATACTTTGAAAATGAGTTGCGAAGAGAAAGAACGTTGATTTAGATAATTTGAGGCTAATTTTTGTACAAGGTTTTGTTCTATTACGTGTCTCATAATATATGCAAAGAAAGTCCAGTGATAATTATTAAATGCAAGGATCATTCCGCTTATGATGAACTTGTTTTTGCCATAGAGAAAAGTGCCAGTTTTGTGGGTGCTATGTTGCACATGTAATATTTGTTGAATTCAGACACCTCAGGGTATTCACATAACTAATGATCCAGTAGATGATCTGGTGTGGTCATAACCTATATGATCCAGTAGATGATCTGGTGTGGTCATAACCTATATGATCCAGTAGGTGATCTGGTGTGGTCATAACCTATATGATCCAGTAGGTGATCTGGTGTGGTCATAACCATTATGATCCAGTAGATGATCTGGTGTGGTCATAACCTATATGATCTAGTAGATGATCTGGTGTGGTCATAACCTATATGATCCAGTAGGTGATCTGGTGTGGTCATAACCTATATGATCCAGTAGATGATCTGGTGTGGTCATAACCTATATGATCCAGTGGGTGATCTGGTGTGGTCATAACCTATATGATCCAGTAGGTGATCTGGTGTGGTCATAACCTATATGATCCAGTAGATGATCTGGTGTGGTCATAACCTATATGATCTAGTAGATGATCTGGTGTGGTCATAACCTATATGATCCAGTAGGTGATCTGGTGTGGTCATAACCTATATGATCCAGTAGATGATCTGGTGTGGTCATAACCTATATGATCCAGTAGATGATCTGGTGTGGTCATAACCTTGGTGATCCAGTAGATGATCTGGTGTGGTCATAACCTATATGATCCAGTAGATGATCTGGTGTGGTCATAACCTTGGTGATCCAGTAGATGATCTGGTGTGGTCATAACCTATATGATCCAGTAGATGATCTGGTGTGGTCATAACCTATATGATCTAGTAGATGATCTGGTGTGGTCATAACCTATATGATCCAGTAGGTGATCTGGTGTGGTCATAACCTATATGATCCAGTAGATGATCTGGTGTGGTCATAACCTATATGATCCAGTAGATGATCTGGTGTGGTCATAACCTTGGTGATCCAGTAGATGATCTGGTGTGGTCATAACCTATATGATCCAGTAGATGATCTGGTGTGGTCATAACCTTGGTGATCCAGTAGATGATCTGGTGTGGTCATAACCTATATGATCCAGTAGATGATCTGGTGTGGTCATAACCTATATGATCCAGTAGATGATCTGGTGTGGTCATAACCTATATGATCCAGTAGATGATCTGGTGTGGTCATAATCTATATGATCCAGTAGATGATCTGGTGTGGTCGTAACCTTGGTGATCCAGTAGATGATCTGGTGTGGTCATAACCTATATGATCCAGTAGATGATCTGGTGTGGTCATAACCTATATGATCCAGTAGATGATCTGGTTTGGTCATAACCTATATGATCCAGTAGATGATCTGGTGTGGTAATAACCTTGCTGATCCAGTAGATGATCTGTCAAGACTTGAAAAATGTGACCTTAAATGATTAAGTGCCTCCTTTGAGATGTTCAATTTTGTCTTGTGCCAACTAATGTTATTGCTTAAAACACTTGAATTGCTGATATAATGACTTGAAATTAGATTTGTTGAATGTTGAATGCACTTGTTCAAAAGCTTTGTTCTGCATAACAAGAATGATTTTTTTTATATATTCTTGAACAGAGAGGTTTTACAGAAAATATCTTATCATTAATTACTGAGTAATGAATAAGCAACATGTGTAGTTTTAAAATAGGATAGAGTAGATTTTGTTTTACGGTTAGAACCAAACACACACACACATTTTTGTTTTGTCAAACAGAAATATGTCTTAGCAAGGCCATGGTATGAATGTATTGGTTACAGACTGTTGCCATGGGATCATTGGCTTACCATACTACGGTCATTCTAAGACCCATATCTGTCCATGTTGATGCATGCCCATGTTAGTGTTTGGCTCAGACCACAAGGTTAGTATAGTATAGAGTTGTCATGCACTTTTTGATAGTTGCACATTTTAATGTACTTCTGTGCATATGAAGAAGTTATATGTATGTAGATAGCAATGATTAAATGCAGAATAATTTCATATATATATATATATATATATATATATATATATGAAAAATATTTTTGAGAGTTTGATACTCACTGATATAAATTTGAAGTTGCATTCCCAATGTATGGGAGAAGCAAAAGTCTTCCAGTAAAACTTGAATTATTAGATCAATTCCAAAAAGTTAATTATGAAGCTTTGATCAAATTCAGGGCAAAATGATTCAAATTTAAGAAATTTCTCAGGTCTAACGTCTATGGTATAAGAAGGTTAAAAGGAAAAAAATGTTATAGGTTTACTCATATCGCAAATATTTATGTCCCGCCGGAAAGTGAGACATTTTTGTTCCTGCCTGCTATTGCAGGTTTAAAGCTTATTTTGTTCTCACCATACAAAATATAACATTATTCACACACCCAACCAGCCCCCTCCAATGCAGTCCATAGATGTATTTTATTAATGTACAGTATTAAACAACAAAAATAATCCACCTGGAAAAAAAACATTCATTCGACAATACATTACCATTTTGAAATTCATGCACATTTCATTCTCAACCACTTCTGGTTTCCATAACTTCAAATTTCCGTAATGGAAGCAATATCTGATGCATCTAACTAGTTTGGTCTTGGTATATGCTAATTTTTCAGAATTATGAGCAATTTATAAAAAATGGTTGGCTATTATTGACACATGGGAGAATATCTCAGAACTCTTTACACTACAGTAACAAAACATTTATGGACCCAAGTTCTATGCAGGAAGTGACATCTGGTAATATCTGAATGCCATATATTTTTTGTATTTTACATAAGTTCGACAAATAGAATCTTATCTTTTGAGGCTTCAGAATGAAATAAAATATGTAAATCATGACAAAATTATTCTCAATGTGATTTTTTAAAATTTTGGCTTGTGTTGCGTGATTAAATATGACACAATTGTTCTAATTACAGCTGTAGCTCTCAAAATAATTTTATCAAGGTGAGAACATGTGTGTTAGAAAATGTTAACAAAATATGATTTGAGTAAATTCTTTGGAACATGAAATATTTTGCTTAGAGAAATGGTATTTTTTTCATTTTTCTAAAAGTGTTACTTTTTGATAAACATTTGACTGGTTTACAAGCAAATATTGGGAATGAAATATGTTTTAATGCTATTTTAAGCTAATTATTGAGGCTTTATTTCCAAGATGAGTGCATTATAAGAGAAATTTATTTTAAATGGTTTCTATTTTCTATATACAAAGTACTGCTATGTTATATACTCCCAATATAATGTGTATCATATATTTAACCTGATATTTTGTAAGAGAAATATACAAACTTGTAAGTTTTGAAAAACATTCCAGTGTGGTTTTGATACCCATCTGGTCTTGAGACAATTTTTGTGCAATTAGAAAAGTACCTGAAATCCTGCTGAGCTAATTGCATGACTGATTGGTCACTTTGATATGTTGCATGATGAGCAGTTAACCAATAGTTGAGATATGAAATATGGCATAGTATACCTCACCAAAAGATGTTGGTGGGTCAACTTCT
Organism: Amphiduros pacificus; assembly: GCA_949316495.1. Classification (NCBI taxonomy): domain Eukaryota; kingdom Metazoa; phylum Annelida; class Polychaeta; order Phyllodocida; family Hesionidae; genus Amphiduros; species Amphiduros pacificus. The sequence continues at coordinate 41,014,019 of OX439003.1, read as the reverse complement.
TACTGATAACATGTGAATGTCAGAAAGTTTATTTTTAAAATGGCCCAAATTGTTAGTTAAGTTCAGACATCTATTTTGCCATATACAAGTGTCTGATTATAGGATTGACTCAAATGATTATAGAATTACTTTACCAGAACATTGTATGACAATAATTGTTATATCAATAGATAATAAAATGTATTCTATGTATATAAGTGTGGATTTTCTGTAACTTTTTTATGTTCAGCAATATTTAAATAAGTATTATAATAACAAATGGTGGGAAAATGAAAACCTAATGAGCAGTTAGAAACTGCTTTGCTCATCAGTTATCTCTCAAAAACAGACAGGGAAATGTCATATGCATCATTATTTTTTGGACTGATTTCAGTAGGCCCTACAATAATTTTTCTTTGATTCTAATCCATGACAATTATGTTATATTTTATTTTTATTTTCGCCAAATGTTTCTCTTCTGTTCTTCAAACAAGTTTGTATTTTGCAACTCAGCTTGTTGTGAGTGCTATATTGACATGACTTGGTATATAGTATGTACATAAAAGGGACTTATGACAAGTTTGATATTGGGTGACCTTGAGCTACCTTCAAGGTCACATTGTCCAATTATCAAAATGTTCTATTTGATATATTTTGCAAAACACCACAAACAGCATTTATTCCCACCATATCTTTATTGCACAATTTGTTTGTTCATAATTTTTATGTCACAGTTATTAAAAGCATAATTAAAGGACATATAAATCACAACTTCCAAAATATTAAGAATCTGGTCCATTACAAATTAAAGAAAATTGGATCTTGATATGTAAATATTAGTAAATCTCAATGGTATTTTTTAAGCTTAACATTTTGTGACCTTGGCACTGGAGCAAATGTGTGAATGTTCCATTTCTGGATTCCAGCAATATGGATATCTAGCTATGAGGGACTTGGGCAAGTTCGTTATTAGGTGACCTTGAAATATTTTCAAGGTCACAGGAGCCAATTTATAAATCATCTAATTGTACTTTTTGGCAAAACACTGCAATTGATATTTATTGCAACCACATTTATTATATGCAATATGTTTGTTCACAATTTAAAGATGACTTATGTAACTCAGTCACATTGACCTATTTAAATAGATTACAACATTTGGGCAAGCTGATCCAGAACTTGATATTATGGATATGTGAAGTGCATTCAAAATTATTTGTTAGGATGATTTTCTGTTGAATTTGTCAACACAAAATGGAGTAATCAATGGATTTTGACATTTGGTGATATTTACAAGGTAACAGGAGCAAATTGCAAATCAGATGAAAACTTATCACATAACACCATATGCGACTAATTGCCACCAAATATCACTTATTCAAAATATTGCCACTCCAAATATCCTAATTGATAGCACTTGGTGACCGGCCCCACTAGCACAGTTGGTAGAGTGTAGGATCTGTGCCTTTAATGGTTATATAAGTGGAGGGCGGGAGGTGGTGGGTTCGATTCCCACTGCCGGCAGTGTAACTTTCACACTGGTTAAAAGTCTCGAAAGTCGACCTGATATGGCCATAGTTGCTGAAAGGGTCGTTAAAACACCATTTCACAATTTCACAGCACTTGGTTACTTTGACCTTATCACATGAAAGGGATAGGCATATGTGAGTCAGAAAGTGCATTACCTTGTATTTTAACACATATTATAGAGATAATGTAGAGTAAGGCACATTACCTTGAGTTGTTGGGAGGTACAGGATGTATACTGACTTCTCTCCTGCCACCAGGTGTCATCATTCGTCCACCCTGCTGTAATCCATTGGTACTTTGGCCCAAATAAACCATATTTATATGCCTAAAATTCACAGTAATATTTTACATTAGGCAAGGACAATAATAATAAGATCCTCATTTCTCATCTACTTTTTGGGTTTGGTATCGGATTCTGTCCATAAGTGTGCCTGTCAACAAAATTTTGATGTTTTGCTTTATCTGACCAGCTATTTCAGATACAGGCTCTAAATTTTACCGCAGTGCATCCCATGAAGGCTAAATAAAATAATCTCAATTTTGACCTTGTCTTGTTTTTCAAGGTCTCTTATTTCAAAATGTTTCCAGAAACGTTATCACCTATTTTAATTACATGTCTAGCACACACCGCTCAGGTCAACAATTGATATTTTCAAGCTAGACTTTGACCTATATGTCACAAGCTACTTTTAGTATAATTAAACCCATGTTTTAATGGTAGGATATACTGTATCCTGCCAAATAACAGATGACTGGCATACAGACCTACTTATGAATCTTGAGTGCTAAAATTAGCCACTGATCGTGTGATCAGCTGGGATTGGATTGATCAGAATGCAACTCAGTAGATATTAAAAGTTTGGGAAATGTCAAATTTACTTGAAAGCACAGCAAGAAAATGTCATTGCTCACCAGACAGAATACTTTTTCAAAATAGTAGCCACCAAAGAAGATAATGCGGATATCTTTTTCCTGAAAAAAAAGTGATTAATGGAGGTAAATAATTAAGTATTAAAAACATAGTCATATTTAACAGAAAATGAAATAAACATATTAAAATTTTATATATCTTTTATCCAAGACGTTTTGATATTCAAGTTTAATAGTTCTTGTCATTGACATACAGATCAGATCAGCAAGATAGATATGTAAATGACATACTTTAAAAATATAAATGTACAACACAACGTACATTAAAAATGTACAACACAACATACAAAGCTATAATTATCAAAGGATAAAAAAATGTGGTTGCCAATGGAGGTTTTCAGTGGGTTTTTTGTCAAACAAAATACGGCAGTCAAAAAGTTACCATTTTCTTCTCATTATAATTATATAATTGTGGTATTAACCTTAATATTTTTCATGGCTGGTTCTGGATCTGACACATATCCATCAAATGTATCAACAGTGTAATCATCAGTTTCCAACAGTGCACGAAGATCCCTCATTGCCTGTCAGGATAGAATAAATACATGTGATGTGAGTCACAGAAAAGATAGCGCATTGATAGAAGAGAAGATATATGGCAATGATCATTGATAAGATAGGGAATTAATGGAAGGGAGGAAAAAGCATTAATAGACCAAGAGAAGATAAGGCAATGATTAAAGAGATGATAAGGCATTAAAGGTATTAAGCATCAATTCCACAATTCGGTGAAATTGAAAGCTTAGCCACATATGAACATCATGACAAATTACAATTATAATAGAATAATAATATAAGTTACTATAAGACACAAGAGATGCACTCCCAGCACAGGTCTGTCTGAGCCATAAGCTGCATGTGACGGGTAAACACGGGTAGCGTGAACTTTGTTTGACCTCAATTGAGGCTCAAAGCAGGGTAGCACTTTTTGACGTCATTTTGGCACTATTCAAAGGCAATAACTTTGATGACGTCATAAGCATATTGCCATACTCTTATGACGTCATTTTACCTTTCAGTGCCTCTATGGTCACACTCCACATAAAAATGACGCCAAGAAAGAAGTGTGCTTTCATAAAGGGGCAATAGATTAGGGTCTTGTTAAAATAGAATTAACAGGCAAACATGGGGATGCATCAATAAAATAAAAAATAGACAACAAAATAGACATCATTTATCACCAATATGTGAATTTTAAACGATTTTTTCAAAATCGGTGCTTAATCCCTTTAATGGAAGGGGAGAAGAGGTATTAATGGACAAAGAAAAGATAGAGCAGTGATCAAAGAGATGATATAACATTAATGGAAGGGAAGAAAAAGCATTAATAGACAAATAAAAGATAAAGCAATGATTAAAAACATGATAAGGCATTAATGGAAGGGAAGAAGAGGCATTAATAGACAAAGAAAAGATAAAGCAATGATCAAAGAGATATGACATTAATAAAAAGTAAGATAAGGCATTTATGGATACAGAAGATATGGCATCCATGGACAGATTCAGATTTGTCATGGGTAAGAGAATAGATTCCTCATAGACAGAAAAAGAGACTCATCATGGGTATTACAACATATTCATCATGAGTTGGCAAACAGTCAATCATTCATCATGGGTAGTCAATCATTCATCATGGGTAGGCAAACAGTCTCATCATGGGTAGACAAAAACACTATCATGGGTGAACAAACAGACTCATCATGGGTAGGCAAACATTCATTATGGGTAAAAGAATAGATTCATCATGGGTAGGCAAACATTCATTATGGGTAAGAGAATAGATTCATCATGGGTAGGCAAACATTCATTATGGGTAAAAGAATAGATTCATCATGGGTAGGCAAACATTCATTATGGGTAAGAGAATAGATTCATCATGGGTAGGCAAACATTCATTATGGGTAAAAGAATAGATTCATCATGGGTAGGCAAACATTCATTATGGGTAAAAGAATAGATTCATCATGGGTAGGCAAACATTCATTATGGGTAAGAGAATAGATTCATCATGGGTAGGCAAACATTCATAAATCTGTCATGGGTAGACAAACAGACTCATCATGGGTAGTCAAACATTCATCATGGGTAGGCAAACATTCATAAATCTGTCATGGGTAGGCAAACAGGTTTAATATCGTGCTGACAATAGATATTGCATGGGTCAGAGAAATCTGATACTCGTTATAAGTTTTAGGTTTTAGGTTACAAAGTAACTATTCTGTTCAGTATTGTTAGGGGATATATATGTAGATAAAGATGATTAGAGGCAGGGAGGGATGGATGAGGTTGTTAAAAGAAAATCTTAAGATATGTCCAAAAGAATCATTTGATAATGTCAATGGATATTTATTTTACTACTATTCAATTATGTTTACATGATGACGATGGACATTAAATGTTATTGTTCTATACCAAATTTGATTCTGGTAGAGAAGCACAGCCAGTGCAGTTCTCTGAAATGAAAACAGATTTCGTGAACTTTGTGAACTTCCCAATGACAGTTTGTTTGCCAAGCTGAGGGATGTCCAGCAAGTATTTAAATATAAATGGGTATATTTATTTAGCTTTTCATTTTTAGTATCACACAGATACAAAGTAAATATACACAGGTGAGATAGAGGGCACTGTTTACAAACTTCCTGTTATAGCGGAAAGAAAAATCATGATTTTTTCCTCATTGGCAAGATAGATGCCGAGCTTCCAGTTTGCAAAGTAATTAAATCAAGGAGACGATTATTCCAGTCAGTCATAGTTCTTAGGAATAGCTGTATTTACAAGAATCACAGCTTGTCGCTATTTCCAAATAGCGATTTCTATGATTTTTCTGTGTAATTGCTGGTTTCAATTTGACATACTTTGGTAGTTTCAAATCTATTTCATCATTTATAGCCTTATACTATGAAACTAGCCACTGAGTCATTTGTCTTCCTGCTAGTGACTCCCATTGGTGGGCTTCCGATTTTTTCTAATAATTGCCACTCATAAATCTAGTTGCTCCTCTTTGCAATGATTATATTAAATATCTTTCAATAGGTAAGGACGCCACACACTGTATGCGTATTCTAAGTGAGAGCGCACCCCCGGGGGGGGGGGGGGAGGGTACTTTCATAGTCATTGCTACCGGGGAAGCTGGGCTAAATTTGCTTTTCAAATGTTTTGCCTAAAACAGGGATCAAATCTCCTAATGCAGCGCATGTTTTGTCACCTTTTTCATGCTGTGAGGGTCCATACAGGGACTGTAATGGTGTTCAGAATTGTACCATTTTTACACACATCTCAATCCTAAAGTTATTTTTACATACATCTCAATCCTAAAGTTATTTTTTGAAGTCCCACCCACTGACTATCTTTGTCAGTTTTGCATGTTTCTTGATCAAAGGAACATAAGTGTCACCTGTTGGGACAGTAGGCCAGTGCTTATTTTTCTCAGCAAAGGTGTGGTAATTAAGCTGTCTGCTGCCTCACCATGCTCATGTGTACACACGACACTTGACAAGGGCACAGTATCTGTTTATACAATTATAATAATTAAATTGTACATCCCTAAATCAGGATATCAAAATCAGGGTACAAAAGTCAGTCCTAAATCAGGGTACCAATGAATATTTCCCTAAATTAGGGTCTGGGTTTTTCAATTCCAGCTCAGCCTCCGCAGGTTAAAATGATAAAAGTACCCCATATAAAGTACCCCATATAAATTGTATGTGCTTCAAAAATATTTGTAATTATTTCCAACGAGGTTGTAGATATTCTGATCAAATGATTTGTAAGATATTTTTTTACCTTATAATTGTTTATTTTAATACAAAAAGTCTTCTTTTTATGTGTGTCCCAGCTTGGACCTGGGATTAAACCTGTCTGGGTGTAGTCCTGGACCAGAGATTTGATATATGGAAAAATACTTGGTCCAACTATCCTGATATTTTAACCTTTGTAATTAGAACATAATTGTCCAACTAGTTGGCCTATATGAATTTCTTGTCCAAATAGTTTGATTTGCCGAGGTTAAGCTATTCCCTGTTCAGTGTGAGATGACAGCTCCAATTGTCTGGACTTCTATGGCTTGTTTTCTGAGAAAAACAATGGCCGACTTTGTATTCTGGCTCAAGCCAATCTGAAATCTGTAGCAGTTTCCAAGAAAAGAGATTTCTCGCAAAGTCATTCACCGCGTGGATCAAGCGGTGATATTAGCCCAGGTAAGTGATCTAATTATTCTTTCCAATTAAACTAATTTAAGACAGATTTAGATGCATTTGTCAGATAGAATATAGTTTTGAGGACTACCGCTAATTTCTTTTTAATTTTCTTGGGAGTTCTTAAAGGGATTAAGCACCGATTTTGAAAAAAAACGTTTAAAATTCAAATATGGGTGATAAATGTATTTGTCTTTTATGTCCATCATTGTCTGATCCAATCTGGGTGGTTCTCTTATATAACAACTTTTTATGTCTCGCAAAAGGCATTAAAATCATATCAAAATCATATCAAAATTTAACAAATTTCGTTACAGTTGAGTGTGTAACAGTGTCTAGATCTTGTGTAGTGTCTTACGGTAATATTTGTGCCCCCTGTAAAACAATCCTTCAACAGGATCACAAAGTGTCGTTTTTATTTTATTTCATTTAATTTTTTTCAAGTGCTCTTAGATTTGGGGAGGGGGGAGGAATATGAAAGTAAGATTTATAAATGGATTAAAATGTTCTCACCCAAGATTATGATCTCAGAATCTAAAGCATTTTGAATATATGAAAGACAAAACTCAGAAAAGAAATATATTGATGGGAAATGCATTGAGGTGTACCTTTTCAAAGGACGTTTTCATGCTCTAGTGTAGTATATGTAAACAATGTATCCAGTCCATAAAATGATTGACATCCACCTTTGTGTCAACTTACTTGATTTCCTTCTTTTGGAAGATTGAGTAATTTTTTCCATGTTATTTGTAGACAAATGAGCCAAATCTAGAGTCCACAATATCACGAAGGTCGTTATTATGAGGTCAACAGATCAGACCAGAACGCAAAGTTTCTTTTTAATGAACTGGATCCTGTTTGTTTTCTCTTCATAAACATCAAGCCTTACCAATGAGCACATGTATGTCATATCATGTGTGTCTGATGTTTCTGTTTGCAACTGGTATATAATGGACTTAAATGTTTGCAGGTATGTGTTACGGGTTAATGAATTGTCATGGCATCTAGAATATGTACAATGCTACCCTGCATTGCATATGCAGTAGTCACTTATTACCTCTGTTCTGTATTTGATACCATTCGAAGTTTCCCAAGTTATAAGTATTTGCCTTGCTCACTAAAATATCATTATACCTGAATTGTCCAATATCAGGTTATTAACTGTAATCAAGTGTCTGGCCCAGAAAATGGCAAATCCAGACCAAAACAAATCTATCTAAATTTTAATTCATCTTTATTTAAAGTCTAATTCATCTTTATTAAATATATGAAGGCAGACTTACCGTGGGGAATATATGGCCATAATCCTCTTCATAGATGATACCCACCCTGGACCAGCCGTACTGCTTTAAGATGGCCAGCCGCAGGAAGTTCAGAGACGACTCCGGAGTCACAGTGCGATAGAAGTAGGGGAACCGCCTCGTGTTGGACAGATCAGGCGACCGGGCAACAAATGCAAACTGCGGAAAACGGTCCACAAGAACATGGTGCGTTAGTTCATTAAGATAAATGAGTCAAATGTACACATTCATTTGGGTATGGGGGAAACCATTAGAATATTTTGATATAAATCCCCAAACTTGAAAAGATCTCTCCCATTCCGATAGTTTTTCTTATGTATAAAAGAAGTTATGATATTAATAATACCTGGACCACGTTCTGGACCACGTTCAAAGGATATACCTTGTGTATTGTTAATATCTTATTGTACATTTTTGCAGGTGTATTTATCTAATTCACTTTCATAAACAGCGATAAAACCGATCTCTTTTTAAGGACCAACGTTCATATATAAGAAATACTCATTTGTTTTCCAATAAAAGTGAGAGGTTCTTCTATTAATTTTACATTACTTATTCATTAAACAGAGAGGAAATTGAAATGGGGTGTTCACATGAAAAAGTCTGTTCCCAGGGAGGAATATGGATGAGAGGAACCAGGATGCCAAACACCATATTCGACATATATAGTTATGAAAGTAATAAACACACATGTAAAATGTTGTCCTCAATATCACACTGCCCTAAGCGATAAAATGTTCAATAAAAATTGATATATGTTATGAGTCTCAGAGTCAAATTGATGGCATGCGCATGCAGGCAGGGTTAGGTTATTATGAGCATTGTGTCTGCATTACATGGGAAGTATTGTAATGCAAGCTATTGAATCTTCCCACTACCTCTGACGTCATTGCCTTGTATTTGATATCATTCGAAAATTGGAATTCCCTATGTCAAATATATTCGTCTTTCACACCAAAATATCATCCAATCCGATTTGACCCCCCAAAAATGACTAATCCATACAGCTGCCAACACAAAGCAAAATATGTATGAATGATCATTTATTTCACCAAATAGTTCATAGCCAGATCTTTATGAAGAGTCATGGCTTGTGGATGTGTGCAGCTTTCTATCTTTGGAGCGTGGGATTGATCTGATGGAGATGTCCTGTCATAGATGGTATAAACAGGAAGTTACCGGTATATATCAAACGCATTCAATGCATGCAATAACATAGTCACATTAACCTGAATTAACAAAGGAGTGTCTTGTTTCAAATATACATGACATGTGTAAAAGCGCAGATTGAGCTGAAGTAGGTGTTAAATACAAACCCATTCCAAATCGAAACAGGCCAGCTGGTCCTCAACTACCCTGTCCGCTGGCTATAATGGAATGTCCTTTTACTTATGCACTTAATTTTGTTGCTAAAAAGGATATTGAAAGAGAATGATGATCTTCACCTGTTTGACATATATTTGGATTATTTCAAATATTTCTTTGTATTCTATCGGAAATATTTTTTCAATTCAAAATGGTTTCGGATTGACTGTTAACATCCCTTATGAACCTTTTTTATGCTGTGAGGGGTCATTGAGGGCGGAGGCTGTAACTCAGTTTTATACCATATTTTGACACTTTTATAGTCCATAGAAAAACACGTTGCTCTTCTTTTTATATTCTAATATTTGGAAATCATAAATTCAAACCAAATTTTGTGTTGTTTGTAACTTCCTAGTGATATTTTGGATTTTTAATTTGTTTATTGGTACAGCAAATCTGTCAAAAAAATATAAAGTTGTCATGACATTTCCATAGCCTAGTCACTTTTAATTCGATTAAGGAATTTTATATTAGCAGTTAAGTTTGACAGGTGACAAGCTGGTGTTCCCATCTGCGGGAGGGTATTGTTTCCCATAGCAACCACGGCACCACGCTACCTGTTCCTGGATTCCCATTCACTTCCCAATATGTATGGTTTAAGAGGCATGCCATGTTCTGCCTAGATAATCATCATTCTTCTATTAATTGTGTATCATGCTCAATGTTGGCTCGTAGCTACGTAGAGATCCATGATTATCTTTGTATCTTTATGGCTACCACATCATAGCTTCTTTCTTTAAAGAAATATTGCTTGTTTTCTTCAGTTTCAACATTTAAGGGCTGACCATTAATCATTCGGTTGGGGAAGTGGGAAAATATTAGTGAGATCACTTCGTGGGGAAAATAACTGAGAATACCAACATTGAGAGGAAAAGGGGGAAATCATTCATCTGTTGTAATAAAAATATAAAGATTTTGTTTTTTAATTCATTTTAGAGGGCAAAAGCAAATGTGAAAAGAAATTGACCTTGGTTCGTTTTGCACATCTACCCAATGCATTATGGGGGCCAGTCCTTCATACAAGCAACTAGTGCAGTTAATAACAAACCCTTAAAGCCAATACAACTTCTTTCCAATAAGTTAAAAAATAGTCTTACCTTAATATAAATTTTGGGAAAGTTGTTATCTTAGTAATATATATGATATTTTCTAAACAAGAGGGGTCTAAAAATGTCTTAAATGATGTGTGAAACCTGTCTAAATTGGCAGGTTGTCTTATTGTTTTCATCCTTATTAAACCTGATAGTGGGGAGTGAAGCTCATTCAAGGCAGTTTTAACAGTTTCTAATTTCTAATGACAGAAAAGCCAAGGGGCAGAGGAAACACCTTCGTAATTCATGAACAATCTTATTTTTTTATGATTTTTAATTCATGTTGTATAACTTCAACATTATCTTTCTTGGTTACAATCAACCTAAAGTATACCATTTATGTAATTTGAAACATTTGGTTCCAAAGGTCATTTCTAAAATGGACTATGGTGTGTTATATGATGTAAATGACTGCTGGAAACAGTTATTGTAATTGTGAATTAATTTAATTAAGGTTAAAGGTCGATAAGATATTGTCGTAATGGTTCATTGATAGTGTTGACAGCTTCACTTCCTTTTTTTACTTTCGTTTGTTTTGAATGTTTGAGGTTTCAACTTGTTAGCCTAGCTGTAAATCTATGGAGTATACATGTATTTTCGCCCCATGTCGGCCATGTTTGATGTGCCCAGCTTCTTTTACATTGCACCTTTGCAATAGAACTTAGTCAAGTCTAAGTAAAGTATACTTGAGTATTCGTTTTTAAATGTTTTCAAACTAGAACTTGTTTCAAGTGGAAGAAACGATTAAAATAATGGTTTTATTCCTACAATGTTTTACACTAACTAGAATACATACTGCGAGAAATAATTGTTTTGTTTGATATTTATTTTATAATTATAGAATTGTTTTGTTTAATATTCATGATATTTGTACCATGTAGCTAGTGCCATGGCTTGATACACACGTAATCAGTACAGATCCTGCATGTATATTATGAAGCTGGCAGATGCATAAGGCTAATAATTCAGATGTGTACCTTTTGTGTTTGTCTTCCTTTCTAAGTCAACTTACTGTCTAATTACACTGCAGTAGCTAAAACTAGTCCCGAATACATGGCTGTATACGATTGGCCTATTATCTTAAGTAGGATCTTCTTTGCCATAGGTTTTCTAATTGGTCAAATAAGAGTATGTGTCAAATAAATTGTGAAATGGTGTTCTTATGTCTCTTTCAGCAATTACGTTCTCTCATTTGTTTGGATCAGAGCGCTACCTAATTTCTGTTTTAAATATCGTCGTAAAATATAGTGTGACTAAAATCAACATGGAGCATGACGTATATTTCCCAACAGAGAAATACACACTTGGAAGGGATTTCGTTTGGTTGAATTACTATATTAAGTTTGTGAAACTGACAATACATCCCTTCTAGCAAGTGAGGGTTTCCAGAATGATGTCAGCTCAGAATTCTCCCATGCTGGTTTCTCACCAAAGATTTTCCTCTCAAAGTTGTACATGCACTGCCAGTCATGTCCCACCCTATCCGCTTCTAATTGCTAATGTACTTAAAGCATTAAAGTGCTCAGCATGTCTTGTGCTATCAAGCCATGATATCTCGATTTACCTTTTCATAATTCTATGTTATATGTATGGTTAATGGGACTTTACCCACAATAAAGTAATTCTGCGAAACATCATTGATTGTTGCATCACTCTTAATAACAGAATACCAATAATCATGAAGAATTGTTTCACGTATTTACTCAATAACATGGTTTGACGTCATCTCACTTGGCAAAGGTGCGATTACATTCAAAACTGCCACCCGTGAGCATGGAATCGCTATTATCAGTTTAAGGAAAAAACCGGTAAATCTTGTTCCGAACAAAAGAAATGCAATATCAGTGTATATTAGTAGAAAATTGTCTTTTCTCACCTGAACCAGGTTCCAATAGCTTGCTGTTTCGGCCACAAGGTTACAGGTGCTGGAGAATACTGGGCCGAGAAGCATAATCTTCGGCGGAGGATAGTAGATGTGGTCATACAAAGCCTTAGACGCCACAGGGGCAGAACCCTGAAACAGGAAATATGTAGAGCAGAATGCTGAGTTATCAATAGCCTACAGTAATATAACTACTACAGAACTGCATGTATACAATGCGGTCATCTATACTTTGCTATATACGAGAAATGATTATGCACGGTACAATTAAGGCACTCTTTTGCCTTGGTTGAGTTGATTAACATGGTGGAAGTCTTATTGTGAATACATCCCGTAATAGATAGAAAGCTCAGGGCAGCAATCAACTGATAATGTGTGACATCTGATATTTACTAATATATTAATATTTATCTGTTTTGGCCCTGGGTTATGGCACAGTTGGTCGATGGAGAAGCTTATTAGCACCAGTTCCTTTGTGCTGACCCAAAGGTCCTTGATTTCATTTCCGGCCATGCCGAGATTGAATTTATGTGTCAATTTCTCATATATGAGAGTCGCTCTCTGGCTTAAAACTGTGTGATATTCTCAGTAGCTCCACACGCTAGCCTTCATATGTCTTCGATTTAATATTGCAGGTGTTGTGCGCTTCCCGTATGTTATGTGACCAAGGCATATCTCAATTAGCACTAATGAACTCCCCAGCACCCAGGACACCGGGAAGTCAGACGATCCCTGCTTTCCTGAGACATTAGTTTTTTAATGCACATCATCAAAGTGGTGACATTGTATTAAATACATGTATAGTTCATTAAAATGTTGACCTGGGTAAACTTTATAAATCCAGGTTAAATTGAGAAAGAAAAATATCTCATTAAGTTCTTTTTTCAACTCTTTATGGTCTGACCAAAAGGGGCATAAGACAAGAAGAGCAACTGCAATTAGTGGGAACTGTTCAAACAAGATAAACTGATAATGTGAACATTCAATATTCATTATTCGGCCAGCACTGGACGCATCTAGAGCATTGGAAGCAGAGATGGAGGCACTAAAAGGCAGCAAGCATAGGCACATTAAAATCAGTCATAGTTAAAGAAATTTCAGGAATCGTACAATCTGATTTTAAATAATTTTACCACATTGTTTTAATCTATTATGGTAAATATCTTAATTGTGCTGAATATATTTTGTCTTATGTCAGAGCCTCTTTGTAAATCAGTCCTTAACTGTAAAAACTCTCAAGATGAATAATTTAAAAATGTTTAACTTTGACTTTGATCGACTACCTATGTTAAGCAAACACCGACATGCTTGATACATGGCCGAGGATACATGCATTATCCATTGTAGAGACATAACATTTGATAAATTTCATTGATTTTGTTGCTCTTACCTTTGTATCATTGTAAACAACAATAAGTTGGTGGTCTGGCAAAATATCTGAGCTGTTGTTGATGATATCCACAGTGAGCTGTATTGCCACCTGGAAGTCGGAGCCCACTGCAAGAGGGTGGGTGGTGTAGGGCAAGAAGGCCCCAATGTATAGTGGAGACCTCCCTGCAAAAGCCTCCAAACCGCAACATATCAGTAGAAATACAAACCGCAGATAGTAGGCATGAGCACGCGCCATAGTAGGCAGAAAGTCTAAAGAAGACTGAGTCCCCCTCCTCCCTCCCCCGGCACAAAGCCAACCGCACACGAGCACGCGCCACGCCCATGTGTCTATATGTATGTATATATGTATGTATATATATATATTTATATATATATATATATATATATATATATATATATATATATATATATATATATATATATATATATATATATATATATATATATATATATTTATATTTATGTATATGTATATGTATATACATATATATTAATGTGCCATCACCATTTATCATCTAAGGAATTACTATAGAACTTATAATCATTGCTTTGGGGAGCATTATCGGGAATTTCTTGATGAATTCATTCTTCTCCTTTCTCCTACAAAATCTTCATCTATTTTTACAAATATCAGCTGTTAGATACGACAGATTATTTATTGATAAGGCGTGCGTTGTTGCAAAAATATTGACTCTACCTTGCTCAATTTGCAGAGTAAAATATTGGAGAAAAGTGACATTTATCATTTAGAAATGAGCCTAAAATTTATTTATTTTTCTCAAAAGTGGGACCCTTCTGTTTCCAGCATAGAGTATACATATGTATTATTCAACTGCCTCAAAAGCCTCATACATGGCCCAACCATTAGATATTTTATTGCATTCAGTTAGAGCAGTAATAAATATATGTTATAATTTAGACTATATATTATGACATACATGTATACCATATTGTTCAGAGACGACGAGGGCTAATGTGTACACGTCAGTTATTTGTGTAGATGCATTCGATTCGTACTCTCGTGATCTTAATTTCCGAGCGGACTTACAAAATGCTGAAAGAAGGAAATGTGCACGGTTCACTTGTCGCTCACCGTACGTGCGCATCAGTGACGTCTATGATTTACTTCAAAATGATGAGAAAATATAAATATCATTTTCAAAAAGGAAATTGTACACAATTCTTTTTTTAAAAAGACTTTCTTGTTAAAATTGACATAGCATATTCCCGTATTAGATTGTTGCATGAGGAGGGTGATCCTCAGGGAACAAATAGCAAATGCACAGCTTACATGACTATTATAAATATCCAGGAATAAAAATATAGCGACCATTTGATATGGCATTCAAAGAAGGGCGTGGCTTTTTTTGGTGTATCTTATATTATACAATAACGGAATTCTGATAACAATTATCACATTTCCCAACTGTGCTCCTGAGTTTAAATGGCTTTTAACCTTGGTCATTTCCATTGGCCAAGAGTATAGTCATCGCCGGAAGGCTGTCTGTCTGTCTGTTTGATTAGTTTTAGTCAAACCTTAGTGAAATTTTCACAGGTTATGAAAACATTCTAATTATCAGGGATGGTTGTCATCGGCCACGATTGTACTCACAGAGCAGGGATTGTTGTCACAGACAAGGTATGGTTGTCACAGACAAGGAATGGTTGTCACAGATAAGGGATAGTTGTCACAGATAAGGGATGGTTGTCACATATAAGGGATGGTTGTCACAGACTAGAGTAGAGGAAGCTTCTAGACTAAATTTAGATTAGGGATTGGGTTCAAGCTGTCGTTCAGAAGAAGTCCAGAATATTTGGCCGGAATGATTTCCTTAAAACTACATTCACCTCAGATGTTTCCACATAATGTCTTACATTATCCAAAATAATTTATTCCATAATTCATTTATTCAATGGAATTATACATTCAAAATTATTCATTCTATTTTATAATATAATTTAATTTATTCTGATCTATTAAAGTTTTCATCAATTATATTATAATCTAATATTTTATAATTGAATCTATTATATTCTGTTAAACTGACACACTCTTAACTAATTATTCTTATCTAATGTGTTCTAATCTATTCTAATTGATTATATTATATTCTAATCTGATCTATTTTATTTCTATATTTTCTTTTCTGCTCTAATCAATTCCGTTTTAATCTATTCTATTCTAATATAACTGTCTATCTATCTTAATCTATCTATCTTAAAGCAAAATCAATTGGCATCCTGCCATGAGTGCAAGATTGCACTGGGGGTATGGCCGGGTCATACAAGCTGCTTGACACCAGCCTTAACACTTTGACAAGGGATTTCCTGAAAGATGCCGAGCATCCAGTTTCCAATGTCGTTAAATCAGGGGATATTTCAAGTCAGTCACAGTCCATGGAAAATAGCTGTATTTATACGGGTCAACGCTGATCACCATTTCTATATAGTGATTTACATGATTCAAACATGTACAATAAAACCAACTTCCTGATGAATCCCATTTTAGGTCTTCCAAATTTTTGTTATAGTGCCAGCTTGTCTCTTCCAATTGCCAGAAATAAATCTAAGTTAGGGCATACAATGGTATTGTTAGCAACCTCTTTGATGTTTCCTGGGCACATGTTGAAATTCCTCCTCAAAAATTCCAGTTCTTGATTTGCTTTGCAGAGAATATTTTTGATATGTTGATCCCATTTCAATCTCGGCATGGCCGGGGTTCGAACCCACGACCTTTGGATCACCACAGAGGAACTGGTGCAAGTAAGCTGGCGCATGCAAGATGTGCAAGATATGCAAGATGTGCAAGCTATGCAAGATGTGGCTACTTAATATATAATTTCTTGAATCAAGAGCTTGGCTTTTTTTCTTGGTGTTCAGAATGTAGCACTTCTGAGCATTGAAGTACATTTGCAATTCAATTGACCATTCCTCTTACAGTTTTACTGCATCATCATCACTTTCAACTATTCTATATAGGAAGCTGTCATTTGCAAAGAGCCTCATGTTTAATGTTTAATATCTGTCCAATGTAACAAATATAGAGTAGAAAATGCATTAGCCCCAGTGCTGTTCATTGTGGCACTTCTGATTTCACATTTGTTCACAGTTTAGAGGCTAGTTTTTTATCCATGAAATTCCGAAATACTCAAGTTTATGATTTATTAATTTGTACATGACAGACTGAATGTTTGCTCCACATCATGCCTTTGCTTTGGTACTTCTCTAACACCCGGAGCTATTTCCTGATGCTTCTTTTAAGACTTTTGTAGAAATTGATCTGGGCCATTCTTTTTCAGTTGTTTTGCAGTTAAGTTTTAAGAGGAGTTTTTCCGAACCAGCATGGTAATTGACTCTCTTAATGGAGTAATAGCTTCACCTTTGTCAGGAATGTTTTCCATGTTTTCAATAGAAAATACAGATTTGCATCGACATGGTAAAATGTTTGCCTTACCTTTACTGCCTTTCACTTTGATACCATTTTCTGTCAACGTCAATACACAAGTACTATCTTTGCGTCTTGATCTAATATAGTTCCAGAACTTTTTTCCCATTGATGGTCTACTAATCCAAGAACATAATAATCATAGGATTCTCTCAACTTATGATTTATGTGATTCATAAGATTTCTGAATTTACTACGGTCTTTGGTTTTTTTCTGATTCCTATTATATTCTTTGTTCTTTTCTAATATGTATGGTAGGAATGTGTTTTTGCTGTGAACTCATGTTCAGTGTTTCAACTGGGACAGTAGAATCTTTAACTTCATTTTTTAAAAAGCATTGGTTAACTGCATTCATATCTCCTTTGTTGTACATTAGTACATTTCTGGGTTTATTCATAGCTAGTGTGGCTTCAGCACCACATCATGGGCACTCAAGCATGGATGGACAGAGACTTAATTTACTCGGCTAGGGTTTTTTGTACTGACCAACTCTAACCTCAATTTTGACACTTTCATCACATAGTGTTTCAAACAATCTATTCTAATCTATATCATTCCATTCTAATTTATTCTGATGTCTTTTCTATTTTATTCTAATCAAATATTTTCAAATCTATTTTGATTTATTCTTATCTATTCTCATCTATTTATATCTAATGTATTCTTATCTAATCTATTTATTGGGATGGCTTGTGTTTAGCATATAACTATTCATCTCAGCACGGAACGTGCCCCAGGGAATTCTGTTTTATGATCTTTTGAACTCTTTCTCACTTTTACGAATAATACACATACAGATCACATGTGACTTATTGATTTCTATCATGGCCGACATGTGTATAATTATAAAAAGGTTATAATCTGATGGAGTCTATATCAGAATCAATGTTGTTTGGTGGTGTTTGGTGTTAAGGAAAAATAAAATGTCATAACTTCTAGGATAGGTGTCGTCCATGTTTGTATTGAAATGTGGATCCAGGCGATTTGCTGAGTAAGCAATCTTGCCATGGGTAAAGGTAAATACATATAATGAGACCTGTAAGACATAGGTTTTGTGATAACACATTCGGAACTATTGCAATGTACAAGATATATTCATCATCATCTTAGATCATATTCTATAGAGCTGAAACTTTGAATTAAAAGCTCCTCTTTTTAGGCATAAAATGGGATGAAATCAACAATGCCATGCCATAAACCACATATCCATTTTAATTTCCCCACACGAGAGTCTATTTAGCTTGTGATCATAGTTTACAGTCAAAAGATTCATTTTGGACCCCGGATTGGGATATGACATGCTTTATATCACTTAGCTCAATATTTTCAATGTCACTTACACAAACATTAAACCTGTTGACATTTCTTGGCCTTTTTCTGATTTTAGGCTGAAACACTTTACAATGAAGCTTTTTTATATCATTATGGAACTCCTTAAAACTTGCAGCATATATAAATGGATTAATGCAACAGTTAATGTAAACAGCTAACACAGTAATATGGTAAAGGGTGGATGTGAAATCTACATTATAACCTGTAAGGTACATGCAAAAATATACCTGATTGCTGATCCAGCATATTGTAAAGCAGAGAGACACAATGATCAATGTTTTGATAGTATTATCTCTGCCCTGCGTCCAAATGGTGTTCATTTCATTCATATTTTTAGGTGTACCGATGAATGGATTAAACCGTAATTTTTTGTGTAAAGCCCTGGCAATTGACAGGTAACAGAACACAAACAAAATCAAGGGCAGTGCCATTTGAACAATAATGATGATCACTCCAACTGCATGCTCTGATGTGTCACTTGGCCAGTGGCTGAACAGTGAACAATTGCCTTGGACAACCGTTGAGGTGGGAATCATATAGCTTCCATTTACAAGCAGACCAAATAGCCACACAAATACCAGGCTGATATTCCTCATGCTGGTGCTCCAGTGATGCCTGTGCCACAAAGGAAACACAAGTTGGAGGTACCGCTCCAGTGTTAATGCCATTAAGTTGTAGGTGGAGGACACCAATAGGCTCCACAAAAACACTTTGGTCTGCCACAGTTTACAGTACAGGTCTCCTTCTATGCCTTGCCAGGGAACATTGCTGTCAACCTTGGCACTGGCTATCAACAAAATAGAGCAGAGAAAGTCCAAGCAACTCTGATTCACAAGATAGATTTTTATATGGTTTCCTTTCTTTTTAGATGCATTTATTGAGAATATTACTATTACAACAAGATTGCCTATTATTCCCACAATTCCAATCACGATATAAGCAGTAATTATGGCAGGTGGGGTCTCAATAGAAACACATCTTTGACAGGTTTCTTTGTTCATCTCTGGTAGAAATACTTTGAAACGCAGTCACTGTTGTTGCCTTTGTATTTAATGCAGTGAGACGGGCCTTTGAAGATTGAACCTCTTTCGGCGACAAGTGGCAATATGTGTGTTTTCATCACCATTGTAGATCCTGAAATCAAAGTACACACAAAACGACTCTCAGACTTTTCCCCAAAATCTTGTATACGGCGCAGAGAAAATTTACTTCAGCGGACGTTTTGTTTATATCTGAAACTATGTTATGTAAAAGGTCAGAAACCTTCAGACTGATAAAACATGTCATTACTTTTCAATCTATTAATAGTGATAATAATATCTCAGAAGCTGCAGTTGCGAATAATATAATTATAATTTGTTGTCAGTATAGAATTACATTACAATTACGCTGCGGTTATTCAGCAAGGAAATTTGCCACCTACCTGTTATAAGAACAAAGCCATTCATCACTAAGTCAGAACTACACCTTTGAGGTTATCGGCTTCGTCACAAAGTCTAAAGGTGCAATCAATATTTGGTTTGAAGATAACACTTCCTTTCAGTCAGAATGGGATTTGTGACTTGTTTCTATATGTGTCTGGCTTAACTGACGTCCAGATGTGCATATTGAATGTGGGCTTCTTATCTGAGCATCTGTGAAATTATTCATCATAATAATTCATTCATCTTCATTGAGGATTGGGTATAATGTTTTATGTTTCACATCGCGTATTATCAAATTAGTAAGATGTAATTTATTGATTGGTCATTTCATTTCTGGGCATCAATTGAGATCTTGTTTTCTGATTGAGCAGAACCTGTTAATTGATGAGTTGGTCCAAGATATTTATTAGATCAATCTAGTTCATTGATTGAACTGATCTAGCTCATTGATTGAACTTACCTAGCTCATTGATTGGACTGACCTCGCTCATTGATTGAACTTATCTCGCTCATTGATTGGACTTACCTCGCTCATTGATTGAACTTATCTAGCTCATCGATTGAACTTACCTAGCTCATTGATTGGACTGATCTAGCCCATTAATTGGACTGATCTCGCTCATTGATTGGACTGATCTGGCTCATTGATTGGACTTTTCTAGCTCATTGATTGGACTGACCTCGCTCATTGATTGAACTTATCTAGCTCATCGATTGAACTTATCTAGCTCATCGATTGAACTTTTCTAGCTCATTGTCACATTGATTGAACTTATCTAGCTCACTGATTGAACTGATCTAGATCATTGATTGAACTGATCTAGATCATTGATTGGACAAGAGAGTGTTCTGCATATTTTTGTAGATTACTTGAATACCCATATCATATGGACGATATGGACCAAACTATTGATAAATAAAAAGGCGAATATGGCATTACGCATCACTATTGACAATCAAGATGGACGGGAAACAAAGATATAAATAAATACATAAAAAGAATGATTATAAATTTGGGATATTTTACATGTCATGGCCATCGCTGCAGACCATCGGTCATGTACCAGCAGACTGGGAACAACATTAAAACAAACATGAAATCCTGATATGTGGGGCAATATAATAAGTCAGAGCCATTAAGAATTGCTATCGACCACCAAGATGGACCGACAGACTGGTGGACTGAAATAATTTCAGCACTATCTCAGCTTTTTGGATATCGTATGATGTTTATGTAAGAATTAATTGTTCTAAGCGAATGTTGCCTATATAATATATAAAATATCAAACCATTGTGATCTCCATTAACATATTTTGTCCAATAACAAGGTCTTATTCATGTTCATTAGAGATATATGTATATACGTTGTCATGGAATATAATTATTTACCCAATAAAGACAAAGCACGTTGCTTATCAACACAACCTTCAATTGCTTGCTGATTATTATCACCCCAACCAATGCTGCCCGTGAATGCTGATGAAATGTCTTAGTTATATAATTATCATGCCTGTGTGGAAATGGAAAAAAAACTTTCTTCGAAATAGGTAGGATAATGCGTCATTCACATAGACATATAATTATCGTATCCTAGGTTAACGTCTTTGTTAGCTATTTCTAATTAAAGCTTGTACATGTACTCATGCAAACCTAACAAATGTTATTGCCACTCATATTACCCCTACATAATTTTCTGTGCAATTCAAAAGCAGATGAGTCTTCTCCTAAATGTGATCACAGTATAAAGTACTTTTTTTTGGGGGGGGGGTTATTTGTTTTGTTTTTTGTTTCTTTCATGGGTGTAGTTTGTTTTCGAATTACACCCATCAATTGCCTGTGACCTCCGTGATTTCATGAAAGTTTATAGACAGAGAGCAAAGATTACAACCAACAATCGCATTATGTGCCTTGTTCTGCCTCATGAGTTGGTTTAATACATTGACAACACTAATATGTTAAGTTTTACCATAGACAAAGTACATAAGTAAATATAACACATTGATAACGTAAATCTTGTACTCAGTCTAAATGTAATGTTTTAATTAATAAATTTATCTCCTTCATTTTGATAGGAAAATAGGAATATCTATCACATACATTGGACAGACTGATCAATATTGATAAACATTATTAACACAAAACAAATATTTAACATAATCTCTCCAAGATCATTGCACGTGATACTCTGGGGTTTCATTAGATCGTTGAGGCCATACATCCTTCCTTGTTTGATATCCATATCATAAGGAAAACCTATAAGAACCTATCCGAAATAACATTGCGATCTTTCTGTATTTGTCTGAGGTCTAACTAAGAGCTCACCTGAGCTAAGCCACATATGGCTGACCTTTAGCTCACCTGAGCTGAGCCATGTAAAACTGACTCTGAGCTCACCTGAGCTGAGCACATATGACTGACTCTGAGCTCACCTGAGCTGAGCCACATATGACTGACTCTGAGCTCACCTGAGCTGAGCCACATATGACTGACTCTGAGCTCACCTGAGCTGAGCCACATATGACTGACTCTGAGCTCACCTGAGCTGAGCCACATATGGCTGACTCTGAGCTCACCTGAGCTGAGCCACATATGGCTGACTCTGAGCTCACCTGAGCTGAGCCACATATGACTGACTCTGAGCTCACCTGAGCTGAGCCACATATGGCTGACTATGGGCTCAAAAGAGCTGAGCCACATATGGGTGACTCTGATCTCACCTGAGCTGAGCCACATATGGCTGACTCTGAGCTCACCTGAGCTGAGCCACATATGGCTGACTTTGGGCTCAAAAGAGTTGAGCCACATATGGCTGACTTTGGGCTCAAAAGAGCTGAGCCACATATGGCTGACTTTGAGCTCACCTGAGCTGAGCCATATATGGCTGGCTCTGATCTCAGCTGATTTGAGCCACATATGACACAAGACGTAGAGGTAACGCCTTTCCATCATAATTTATCCTGTATAATTTGGTTAATGCCTCAGTCACATTTGCACCGGGCGCCGGCCGAGATGTAATCATCGGCCGACTTCCCAGTCTGCCGGGCGCCGGGGAGTTTATCAGCAATAATCTGAGAGATGCAGTAGCTGTGGTCACATTATACATGGGTGCCGCACGGCACTTGCTAGATGAGATACCACGGACGTCTGCCAGATATCCTAAAGACGTCTGTCTCATTGACAGACGTCTGAAAGACATCCTAAAGACGTCTGTCTCATTTGACAGACGTCTGTAGGATATCCTAAAGACGTCTATGATATATCGCAGGGAGCCCGTGGGATCATCTGACGATGGCCTGTGAACACAGGAAATAAAAATAATCCTATTTTCACCGCACGATGCCACCGGCAGCCCTAAGATGATCTGCCGATGTTCCTGCGGGACACTGCCGGGGCCCTGCCGAGTACTTTAAGATGATATTTGCTGATAAGACATCGGGGAAACGCCGGCAACTTTTAGGTAGCAGCTAAAAGTTCCCGATGACCCGCCCGACGTCTTAAAGATGCCCAATTGTGGCCGATGATCTCCCGGTGCCCGCACGGCAATCTGAACCTCCGGCCGATTTTGTAAAAAATACTCATCGGCCGGGCATCTTTACTGAAATCGGCGCAAATGTGACTGAGGTATTATGCATAGATTAAAGCAAATCAAAGCTATTCCATTTCTTCGAAATAAGTAGAGGTCAAACGCCAGGCACAAGGTAATGATGGTTGCTGACATCAGGTTATTTCAGTGTATCGGTGTATGATATTGTGCATTAATTTTTATATACCGGTGAATAGGTATGTGATTAACTCAGTTTGTGATCCATTGGTACATATACTTTAATACTGTACCATATCGATAAGATAGATCATAAGATATAACCAATTAGATAGAGGTATTTGGCCTGTGTGGAGAGTGAGCTGAGAGGTCAGACTGGGTCCTGCATAGAGGTATTTGGCCTGTGTGGAGAGCGAGCTGAGAGATCAGGCTGGGTCCTGCATAGAGGTATTTGGCCTGTGTGGAGAGTGAGCTGAGATGTCAGGCTGGGTCATGCATAGAGGTATTTGGCCTGTGTGGAGAGCGAGCTGAGAGGTCAGGCTGGGTCCTGCATAGAGGTATTTGGCCTGTGGAGAGAGTGAGCTCAGAGGTCAGGCTGGGTCCTGTATAGAGGTATTTGGCCTGTGTGAAGAGTGAGCTGAGAGGTCAGGCTGGGTCCTGCATAGAGGTATTTGGCCTGTGGAGAGAGTGAGCTCAGAGGTCAGGCTGGGTCCTGTATAGAGGTATTTGGCCTGTGGAGAGAGTGAGCTGAGAGGTCAGGCTGGGTACCACAGAAAATCGGCCGGAATGCCAGGGTTCCATGAGGGAGATCATCGCCGACAATTGGGCAGTTTTAAGATGTTGTATGTAGTTGACCGGCATTTCCATGATGTTTTTTCATCAAAGATTAACTTAAAGTACACGGCAGTCTTCCGTCAGTGATGCCTGTGTTAGGCAGAAATTTGAAAAGCAGTATCCTATTTTAGGGAAAATGATAAAATATCTTAACCCGTCTTAGGGAAAATATCAGCCAAAAGGGCCCTATTTATCCCAGTAACGCTGACTATGAAAGTAGCCCCCCCTCCCCCCTCCCCTCGGGCCTACAGGAATATATTAAGACTTTCTCAGAAAGAGATTGGGAAGAGCAGGTCTGCCACTTCCATTCTTGATGTCATTGATGTATAATTAACATAGATATGTTTCTGAGATCTTTGTCATTTTCGGCTGGCATCATACTTCCATAATCTTATACAAAGATAGAAATTAGCCAGGTGATCATTTTTAAATTAGCAGAAAATAAACTTTTTTATTTGTAAAGCCATATTTGTCAGGAGAATATCATACTAGATGTGTGGTTTGGAATCTCTTCATGTGTGAATGAGGTGACACTGAAACGGTCATATTGCTCCGACCTGCCAAGCCAGAAAAAAACAAGTAGGACCAAATGCCGTTTCTCTTAAACTATGTGTTATAGGTCTACATGTAGTATGGCTTCGGACCACTTTTACGATGTCCCATTGAAAACCATAGCAAATGCCTCACCTTTAAAAATTCATAAAAAATATATGTATCGACCTAGGGTATTTTGAACAATACTTATCAGATGGCAAAAATATTCATCTTTCTAAAAGCAGAGTATTAGGTGAGGTTGACCATTGACATTTTTGCTAGGATCCACCTACCTTGAAAACAAAGAACAGAACATGGAAGTATAAGAATGAGCCCCTGACAGCAAATATCAATATATATAGTCCCTTCAATTATTCTCATTTTATTTCTTATTACTTCAACAAAACGTTAACAAGCCATTATTGTACTATTGAATAAAACTATTCATTTTATGTCTAATGTGATCTGCATCTTGTTATTATCATGTATAATAGGGGGGAGAAGGAAATGAACTACCTTCATATGCCCTGGTCCCATATATCAAAGAGTAGACTCCGGTCGAATATTTACTGTGGCGATGGTGGTGCCACCATAAGATCGGTTCGCCTGAGCGAAAATGCAGAACTTCAGCGTGTTGCAAATCTCTGTGTTAAATGTCTTTGATTATCTTGAGACTGCCGGTGACATCATGCAGTGTAATAAATAGGTTTTGTACCCAGACCTTCTATAGACGTCTGTTTCATATTCCAGACATCTTGAGGATATTCCAAGGGTATTTATGGGTCTTTTCTATGAGTGTCCCCTAGTGGCAGAGGGGAAAATAACCAATATACTGTACTTGATGGAAATTGGTACATTTGCAGTGTTAAAATACATTCCCTCTTAAAAAGCATGAATGACATTAATCAATATTTAAACACTACAATATTTGAAATATAAGGTATGGTTATAAGTATATTTCTTTCAAAGTGGTATTTTGTCCAATTTTCGTTGATGATAGTTTTGATGAGAAATGAAGAAGACAAGCAAATTAGTTCTGCAGATTACGCAACAGGAGTAGGCTTGTTATTTAGCTGTGTATATTTCATTTCATTGGGGGGGGGGATAATTCGCCTAGTGAAACAGATTTTCTCATTTTCATTTGTATAATTTGGAAATAAAAAGGAAGTTTGGCAATGAGATATGTGAAAAGAGGTGAGAAAATTCATATTTTGAACTTGTCAAGTGTGTACTTTACCTCTATCTTTCTCTTTATGTTTTTGATAAAAGGAAAATCTGTTTCACAAGGATCACAGTAAATATTGTTAAGATCACTTCTAGTTAAAAAGATATAAAGCTTTCAATATATCAAAGAAATTTCCATTGTGGTTTTCAAATAGTACATCAATAGTTATATTACAAAAATAAATATCATAAAATGTTATTTCATGACTAGAAAGTTTCAATGAAAAGGGAACTCTTTTTGACAGTTGAGCAGTTTTCCCAAAAACGTTCTATTTTGGCATAAAAAGAAAGTAGTTCCCTCACAAAATCTGCCAGCAGAGGACAATCACTACCATCACCCAAAAATAAATCTTGTACATGTTTGAAAACACATAAACACCACCCATAAATAAATCTTGTACGTGTTTGAAAATCTCATTTCATGAATGCTTTAAAAGTGATGTTAGTACTTTTCTGGAGAATGATCATGATTCGGAACTTAGCCTGGATGAAACTGTCAATACTTATGAAAATATTATCACATGATTGGATTAAGATGTACCTGTTATTTGTAAAAATATTAGAGTTCAAGAGTCTTCCCTTTGGTATGATGACAATTTAATTGCTAAAAAAAGGTAAAAAACAACCTAAAAGGAATATGAAAAAACTACAAATTGATAACGAAATTCATAAGGCCCAGAGAAATACATATAATAGAATGATAATTGAAGCAAGCAGCAAATTCTTTGGAAAAATCATTCAGGTGAATTATAATAATACAAAAAATATTGTAAAACATTATTAAATGAGATGCTTCTACCTATTAATCGGGATATTTTTATCAAATCATTAGAAGTTACATTTCATTAAAAGTCATTGATACTATTAATCACTGTATTCTATTGGATAGAATGGAAAATAAGTGTGGGATTGATGGTAAAGTTCTTCAATGGTTTGAATCATACATGGCATGAGGCAATTATTAATGATATATTTTATTCATCTGTTATTAAAATATGGAGTTCCTCAGGGATCTGTTGTAGGTCCAAAATTGTTCACCATCTATATGTCTCCCTTATCAGATATTATGAAAAGCTATGGTCTGAGATATCATGCATATGCTGATGATACACAGTTATATATTTCTTTCAACCATATTGACGGCAATGCAATAGAATTTGAATTTAACAAAATTTGTGTACATGAATACATTTGTGATCGTATGGTATGGGCTACAGGAATGAATATCCTAAATTGCATAAATAGTACATTTTAATTTCACTACGACAAAGGAATAAACGCATAACATGACAATCATTTTCAATAAATGAACTACAATGTATTTTCTTTGCCTGGTTACCATAAAGGTTTAGTTTGTTAAAGTATGGCCAACATTCAATGCTAATTAGAGAAATCTCACTGAACATCTTGCAAAGATAAATAATAAAACAAAACAAATATTTGGAATATATATGTTTTCCCAATAATAAATATTCAGTAGCCGAGCTGAACGTCTTGCAAATATAAATTTGAAAATCCGACTTGGAATGTTGGCCTTAAAGTTATATCGTAAAATGTATTTGCCTTTCGCCCCTTAATTTGATTTCTACAAACTGAAACTCATTTTCCTCCTCAAAACTCTCCAGCCCCCTGATTGATAAACGGTCCGTCACTTGTAGTTCAGACTTAAAAACTTTCCAGGCAAGATTATCCGAGCTTATTTATGGCTTCAGTTTTCATCAATGCCAGATTTGTAGTTCTCAAGTAAGGTTTAACTGCATTTGTCCAAGATGTAACTCTATATGGTAGTTTGAGATACACGTGTCGGAAAAGGTATACATTTTAAATGAAATTGAGGCAAAAAGCTTTTAACTTAATCGAATAAATAAGATATTTTTACACAGAAATGATGTTGTGTAAATCGTTTACATATCTGGTGCCATATATCTCATATGAGTGCAAATCTTCAATAAGTACATGTTGAATACCGTAGATTTAGATATTAAATTACACTATGATAGGAGATTGAAAATGGCGACAGGCCACATACGCTGCGCTTAATATTCCCGTCTGAAGTGTTTTAAACTTGTAGCGAAAGCTGGCACCTTAAGCACAAGTACTTTCATAATTGTGGCACAAGCAATTGCTATATTTATGTAAATTATCCAAATCAGTGCATATTGTTTTTACCAATGAATGGTCGCATAATTTCTAATAAAAGTCGAGTGATATGCACGTCAGAAAATATAGAATTGAGTTGTTTTTTGTTGTTGTTTTTTTGTTGTTTTTTTTTTGTTTTTTTGGGGGGGGTTTTGGGGGTTTTTTTTGGAAAATGTAGAAAGTATACAAAATAATGAATTTATCCAGAAAATAAATATGAAATCTTTATTGGGTGTTATTTGTAATGAGTATTTTTTCAAGGCTGATTTAATAATTGATTTTAAACTTTGCGTGGGTTCGCCACGAGGCCAACCTTGAGCATATATGTAAATGAGCTAGAAAACAATATGTCAATCAACTCACATCTTCTTACATTTATCTGAATCTGGTGAAATAGAACTAAGGAGGTTGTTAATCACTCAAAACTGAAAAGCGATTTGCATTTATTAGATGGTTTCCTCAGTCAATTTGTCTTTTTGCATTTTCTTTTCTGTCATGACAGGATGATGTATATGATTAATTACGAAAGTACCTAATAAGTGTAATGAATCTTATATTGGTATATTTATTACTATTCATCTGGTGTGATTCAATGAAATACTACAGTCAACAGCATATACATGCTCACTTCAAGAGATCTTGGTTTCATCACAAACATCCAAGGAAGTGGTATGTCTATATTGATCTTGACATCAAAACGGCCATAACAGGATCAGCTCATAAAGAAATGCTAAATTTGCTTAAGGTTGTGTACCACAATATCAAACAAGGTTTTTATTTGAGGATGAAAACCAAAAAATACGGAAAATTTTCGCCTATTGGGACAAAGTGTTTGACAAAAACGGAAAGGAAAGGGCTTTGCAAATATGAGAAAGGTACTCATTTATATGTTAACAAGAATTTTGGTATTAATATAACTGTCCAAAAGTTGGCATCATCCTACACTGCACAAAGTCTCATGTTTAATGTTTATGCATATAACGTACAAAGCCATCTGGACATATATGCACATCCAAATAGTTCACCTGACAAAAAAATCAATATTGGAAGATACACTGGAAAATACGTGCACAGCTGGTCTTTGTATGTACAATACAATCATGTAAGCTTTCACCTTTGCTTATCATTAAAGAGATTCTTAACTGACGTGCATTATATAGTGGCTGATATACAATATCAAGTCCTAGACCTCAACATTTTTCAAAATATTACTTATAATTTCTACCCCCCGTTGAGAATGCAGCATGTCTATCAGTTAAATGATGTTTTCATTTATCATTGGTTGATCCAAGAAAACACACTCTCAATGGTAGAATTACAGGTTAATCTAACAAAACGTGACTGGAAACATTTAACCATGTTTGTCCACGATGGCCCCGGAAGTTTATCACCAGTCATTTATACTAATAACCAATCTACAAGCGCAGATGTCATACGCTGTGCCAGTTTTCAATGTTATATATTGTTAGAGACCTCAATCCAAGAAAATGGGGTTTTGTTGTCTTTGATTTCTCACAATTCCGTGCCACCTGAAAATACTGAAGAATTATTTGTTGGTGAAAAGGAAATCAGAGTGACATACAGCATTCCATACAACATAACAAACCAACACATTATGATATTTCATTCTCCATATGGTCAATACATCCATGTAATTGTTCATGAAAATAGAAAGGATAGGTTATCCGATGTGCTACGGTGTGTGTATGGTGGATTCATATTACTAGAGCAGCACACAGATGGCACTCAAGAAACACAAGCGATACTCTGTACAAAAGAGTTCTATTTCGGAAGTAGGTTTGAAATGACTAGCAGCACAAGCGTATTGTATGGAAATTTCTATGGTTATGCTGGGTATGGCCATTCTCGATTAGATCTTTCTGTTAGCGTTGATAAATGTACAGGAATATTCCTCAAGCTAAATCAAAACCCACCAATATATAGCAATGCCCTGGTTGAGCATAAGCTTAAATATTACTTAACAACGTATTTTACTGAGATCATATTTGAGATAACATTCCCACCAAATATTTGTCTGCGCTTGCAGTGCACTTTCAATGATGAGAAATATTTGGACCGAGGATGGCAATATGCCAAAGGGGGACAATACTTCAGATTATATGTTAGGTTCTCCAAATATTATGGAATACACGCATATGCCAA
The DNA here is from genome assembly GCA_949316495.1 of Amphiduros pacificus. NCBI lineage: Eukaryota > Metazoa > Annelida > Polychaeta > Phyllodocida > Hesionidae > Amphiduros > Amphiduros pacificus. Next base: position 40,983,719 of record OX439003.1, on the reverse strand, counting down.
TAATATAAGTATTTCATATTATAGATATATTTACGACTCCATGGGCGACTCTATTTTTCGTTCTCATTCCGAATTTGTCACTACCAAGAAATACCAATTTTCTCCAACATTTGTAAAAGAGAGCGGGTTAGGTGGTAATATAGCGATTTTTTTGCCAAGCAAAACACCAATGAGCACAGGAGTGTTGAGCGGAACGATTGAACACACTCTGTGTTTCGTATCATGTCAAAAAATAGATAAACATTTGAATAAAGGACAGTGTAATATATGTGACCACATCAAACGGGAAATCCACGGGCAAGAGTTTTCAAATAAATATGCATACTTACCTAATAGTTCTTTGACTTTATACCACAACACAAATCCAGATTGCTTGGTGAATTTCACAATTGTAAATATAACGGAAAATAGACTCGGTCACATGTTTTTTAGCATGTGGAATCTTACTTATGGTGACGTTATACATTTATCTTTCTTTTCTGCCACAGAATTAAAAATCGATTTCGATAGATCACAGCCTTGTCTGTTAGCAGGTTTGCTTCAGAAGGCAATAAATGAAACCGAACATTATCAATTTTATGGTAATAAATGCATGATACAAATGAATTGTTTTAAAGAGTCAGTACCAATTCGAACATCCCTACAAACAAACCACGCTAATTATACATACCACTCAACCATAGCATTCGGACTTTACACTGTCAACCCTGAAATATCGTGGGATGAGGCGGAGGCCAGATGTGCATTACAGGGAGGACATCTTGTCAGTTTCCTCACACAATGGGAACAAGACCAGATGGTTAACAGTTACCCAGCCGGATCCTGCATCAATAATTTAATCTGCTATTTGTCACCACCGTCAGCTTTCTATATTGGATTAAAAAATAAGGTAATTAAACTTAAAATCATTTTGCAAACCTTCAGTCAGAAATCCCCACCCTCATGAATAGCATAGGGAATCTGAAAAGCTAAGATAGTGTCGAAATTGTGTGATGTGATCAATTCAATGTCAATTCTCCTTTTACTCATATACAACTAAAGGGATGAAAGCATAAATCACAACCATGGATGAGATCATTTTTATTCTTTGTATAAAGATATCAATTTTACTTTTACGAATTTGAGGTGGGGATATATCTAATCTGTGCCATCCAATCCTTAAATTCAGTGTTTCAAAATTAAACCTAGCCTTACCTTAATTAATATTTCTGCCCAAATCTGAGATCACTTGTACAAAAATCCAAAAAGCCTGTGATCCAATTGAGGGAATGATGGAACTCAATAGTATTTTTAAAAGGCATAAGGAAAATTTTTCACTTTTAAAAAATGCTTTGTCATCTTATCCTTGAATGAATCATATCCTTTAAATCTTAGGATGTACATAAGTATTTTTAATCTGATTTTAAACATCAGATTGACATAAATGTGGTGCAAGAGCTTTCATGCCCTCAGTTTATGTATATGGTAATGCTATATATAGACAAATGGCTGAGGTCAAACCTATTTTTATCATTTGGTTTGTAGGTAGCTCATGATGAATAGCGCTTCACAGTTTTATTGATGTATTAGTGTACCTGATAATATTTATATTGACCTCCAGTTCTAGATATTTTTGTCTTTGTATATGTTGTTTGGATGTTGTGAATTTCAGTTTTTTATTGCTATCTTGACATATCTTAATGTCTGTCGATCTGTGTCAGTAGGTCATGTAATTTTGATATTTTCATTGTATACAGAATTATTTGTTGGAAACAATTAGCAATATTTGACAGAAATAAAAGGGGCTTGTCTGGTATTATTCTCACCTTTCAAAAGAATATGAATATTTTTTTAGTGTAGTTTCTATGAAATCCAAGTCTTAGATATAATTAATAATATAATTAGAATTTATAAGTTGTAGTCTTATATTTAACCAGGGACCATAACACACAAAAGCTGTATACCACACAAGTCTAGTTTTGGCATGCTGTATTAAACCGACAATATATTACTTTAATCAAATTAAATATTTGCAATTCATTGAAAATGGTATGGATAAAGGTAAAATCAAATGGAATGCTACATATGATACATTTATGTGAGCGAGTGTAATGCTTGTATGAAATATATTCAAATGAATGACAAATTTCAGTTAACAGTGGTTTTTGACAACTAATGTATACGTTGTATTTATATGATGTATTTTTATAATATATACTATATTCATATCACATTTTGCTTGCAGGGACTAAACTCAAAGTGGGCCGATGGAAAACCTGTTTCTTTTACAATGTGGAACAAAAATGTATTTGGACGTGTGGCGCCAAAATTTAGTATTGTTAACCCTTACGCTTTACTCATGCTTAGGGGGCATTTACCTCATAATTTCTTGTTCGGTTCTCCTTCTAAATCCTACTCTCAGTATTGGAAAAAGGCCTCTGAAGCGCTGCTTCCTTCTCATGAATATTCCCACTCTTGCACAGCTATCATCATATGGAGCCAGAATCTCCCGTTCTGGATACAAGTCCCATGCGATGAGAAATTATTAAGTGATTGGATGTGTAAATATTCCCAGGAAGAGGTCTCAACATCATGGGGACAGAGTACTACTCAATGTGAAGAGGGGTGGTACGATGTAGACGGGAACTGCTATGCAATTAAAGAAACTCAATGCATTAATGATAATGCTCATATGGTCCATTGCCATGATGTAGCCTATAGAAATATTTATAAGACTATATTTATGCAAGGAAATTTAAAATGCCTTGATGAAACAGACAATATTACTTGTGAATCTTGTGATTTCATGCTATGTCAAAAGATGGGTACTTTTTTGATCAATTGCTCAGCTGGTCAATTTCAATGTTATGATGGCAGTTGCATTTCCCATTATCACGTATGTGATGGGCGGTCTAACTGTGGGCAGGGTGAAGATGAAATGAATTGCACTTGCTGGAAAGACTCTATTCCTCTTAATAATTCATCATTTTGTTTTAAGAGTTGTTTAGCTCCCACTTGTCAATGTCATGAAATGTACAAGCAGGGATCTATTGGAGGGTGTCAGCCCTACATGCATGAACAAAATGAGAGTATATTACCGGAAAGAACATTTGTATGTGATGATGGACATATTATTGATCACGTATACTTCAATGACCTTGTTCCAGATTGTACTGGAAACGAAGATGAAGAGGAATATAGGCTTGTTTTGGCTCAACAATCTAGAATTAATATAATTGTAAAGGAGAATCTTATAACATGTCCAAAGGGATCATTTCCTTGTGTCAATGGACATAGCCTTTGCTTTACTATCAAGCAACTATGTTTGTATGATAAAGATGGAAATGACAGGTTATTATTCTGTAGCAATGGAGCACATCTGCAGCATTGTTCAGATATGCCCTGTAGTAACACATTCAAGTGTGCTAAATCCTACTGTATTCCTCACAGACGGGTATGTGATGGTAACATTGACTGCGGCTCAGGTGAGGATGAAGTCAACTGCGGCCAGTACACATGTCCTGGTATGCTGAAATGCAGTGGTGCCACCTACTGTGTACATCCTGTGGAGATATGTGATGGCATTAAGCATTGTCCACACGCAGATGATGAGCTGCTCTGCGGGTTGGATGCATGCCCATCCCAATGCGCATGTCATGCATTGGCAATCAGCTGTCTCTTTCAGAATATGACACAGCTTCCAACATATACAAACCAGATTCAGTACTTAAATTTTGCTGGAAATTTCCTGGAATTACATGATGCCATATTCTTTTCTTTAACTGCAATTGAAACATTGATTTTATCTCACAACAATATTTTAGAATTGTGTTCCACTCACCGTCCATTTAATAATCTTCAACGTTTAAAATACTTAGACCTAAGTCACAACATGCTAACTGAAGTGACAGGGTCTTGTTTAACAGGTTTATATTCCCTTAAGGTATTCTTTATTCAGTACAATCAAATCAAAGCCATTTTGTGTGGAACATTTGTAAGTATGACAGGTTTGCATACATTGAATGTATCAAATAACCCACTTCATAAGATAGAAAATGGGGCATTCAGAGGGATACATGAATTGTTTACTCTCGATATAAGGATAGATAAGGTAACAGACATTGACAGCAGTAACGTACATTCAATATCTTTTATATCCGAAGTATATGCAAATGATTTTCAGTTCTGCTGCCTTGCAAAAGTGAAAAGATGCGTATTACCAAATGTAACGATTAAATCATGTTTCTATCTGATTGAGAAATCTGTACACAATTGGACATTGTGGATAATGATGATATTATCTATCTTATTCAATGCAATAGTAATCATATTTCACACATTATGTCAGAAATGTAATGCATATACTATACAGGTCAAATTCTTAGCTTTTTCTGACCTAATGACTGGCATTTATCTGTCAATAATATCTATGGCAAACACTCTATATAAAGGCAACTATGCGCTCCAGGATTGGCAATGGAGGGGAAGTCCAATTTGTCACTCCGCTTCTGGCCTATCCACTATGTCCTTCTTCACTTCATGTATTTCTGTGTCCTTAATTGCAGTAGTTAGGGCAAATCTTATTACCAGAACATATAAAAACAGCTTGCTCACCCAAACAAATTTCTTATATAAATTAAATATCTATATACTAATTTTAGTCTGCGTGTATATGTCTGTCATGATTATGTTTAGTTTGACTTATTTAAATAATGGATTTAGCCAGGAAACTGGTTTTTGCTTTATGCTTATATCAATATCTGATGACTTAAATCTATCAGCAATTAATTGTCTTGTCACAACTATTCTGATCATTGCCACAGTATTCATTACTGTAAAGGAACACATCAAAATCTATAGGTATTCTAAGTCAGTACAAAAACAACTACATAATATTGACAGCAATGACAGTACTCGCATGAAACATGAAATGCCAATTTATGCACTAGTTATTCAAACATCTAACATACTTTGCTGGATTCCATTAGTGATCATTAATGTTTTATCATATACTGGACTTGAAATATCACCATCGGTTATTCCGCTCCTAATTACTGTCATTTATCCGGCAAATTCTGTACTAAATCCCATGCTCTACACATTCTCATCTAAGACATTCCGAGAGATTATCAAAAAGGAACAATCACAAGTTCAAATTAAAATGAAAGGAACGATCGCACTAATTCAAATGAGATTGAAAGGAGCAACCAATAATTCATATTGAAAGAACTTGACACCTGTGTATATATCTGTATTCTCGTCCATGATTTCAGACCTCTTCATAGTAAAACATGGTGGCAATTTAATAATATTAAAGAATAATAAATCATTAAAGAAAAATAAAATTGAATCACCTACACAAGAATGATGTATAAGACTGACACAGGTGATGACACTTTATGTAACCAATAGGGGTCATAAAGGTTGTTAATTAGCAAAACCCTTCAATCTTGCAGTATAATGACGTGTTTTTTTCCCACAAGCTAATATACCTGACTACGGAATTATTACTTCAATTTGTACTTTTTGGAAAAGTTTTAATTTATTCATGGCTGATTTTTCTCATATAGGTTCATTTGTGAAATGTAAGCTATTTGAAATATATTCTTACAACTTGTGTAGTGCTTCGCTGTGGTCGTTGTCCAGTAAGGCTTTGTCAGATGTTTCCATTGCATGGCGTAAAGCATCAAGGGTTATCTGCAAAGTTCCCTATATGACTCAAAGATATATAATACCATTGTTGTCAATTGTCTGCCTCTCGGGATAAGTTTAGAAATACGATTTCTCAAATTCTATGGAAGTTAGATAAATAACAGTTCATCTCCTGCAAGAAATGTGACAAAGATGTCTGTTGTAGTCCAATGTCAATAATGGGAATTAATTCTATTCAGATAAGACACAGGTATAAATTCAGTAATGATATTGATGTAAGTATTGTAAGTAAAAGATGGTATATGAAAGTATTAGTGCACGATGATAATTTATGCAATGCTGTCACTATGAAAGAATTAATTGATGTACGCGACGGAGCTTCTCTCTGTGACATTTTATCAGATGATGATGTAAATGAAATGATTGAAGTAACTCTGACCTAACTTAATACACTTTTTTTCCTCAAATCTCTTTACCTGTCTGTAAGTATGTATATTATCATACACATCTTGATGGCTCTGATTTCAAGATGAGCAATCCTCACTTTGTTTCCATAACATAGGTGTTTATAGTAGCTTATTGGTCTGTGAAATAAAATTAATAAATTACTAAACAAAAATCAATGTTTTTGAATCTTTTCATTTTGGAGAATATAATAGAATACATATACAAATATGTTTATTGTCACTGTAATACAGATGATACAATCAGTAATTTACAACAAACTAATTGATTAGAAAACATAAAGGTCAAATATCAACTATCAAACTATCAACTCTGGTGAATCAGTACCAATACAACTACAACAAATGTGTTCAGTACACTAAGTATAAAATGTACCAAATAAAACCATAATCTATTTTGAGTTTAACCAATGTAATCTACACCAATTGATATTCATACTGAGATGAATAATTAAAATAAAATGGGCCATTTATAATATAAAACCACTATTTTGTCGTATTTAAATTAAAAATTACTGAAATGAATGCATCTTTAAGGAATGTCCTAAATAAATCAAATGTTGAATACACAACTTTACAACGATGGATAAATATGATAAGATATTATATGGGTACCATGATAAATATGATAAGATATTATATGGGTACCATGATAAATATGATAAGATATTATATGGGTACCATGATAAATATGATAAGATATTATATGGGTACCATGATAAATATGATAAGATATTATATGGGTACCATGATAAATATGATAAGATATTATATGGGTACCGAATTTGTTAACCTTGAACAAAAATAAATGTTTTATGTTACGTGATTATGTAGATTTTAATTTGTCACAAAGACAACAATTGACCTTTGGTTTCCAGAAGAAATTTTTTTATATTCCCGCTATAAATAACTTTTGTAATGTGTTTTGTATTTTCATATGCTTCATTTAATTTTTCATCTTTAGCAAAATAATGTCTTGTCTTGATCATGATCCATTCCAAAAATGCACACTTAATTTTCTGCACAGATATGTGATATCTCTAAAACTGTCAAGTTTTTTGCCTCAATTTTCAACAGAAAGTAATTTTTCACTTCTTGCCGTTATTCATATGTAAATAATAAAGTATAATATTGTATTATTATCTATTAACAATTTATGCCCATAAGGGCCAAGAAAATGTCATTATCAGAGAAGTAAGTGAAATCAGATCTGAATTTTGTATAATGAACACGAGGTGTCGCCTCTGTGAGAGCATCCCATCTGAGCTCAGCTTTAATGGTCGGACCGCATCGAGCAGGTGAAACTATTAATGGCTCGTTAAATCCCTGTCTGAAAGCATGTCGCGGAGTACATGTCGCATATGTTTATTTGAGGAGGCTTCATTAGACACCAAGACCGCCATTCAACTATGAGCACTATTTAAACAGGTTGTGATATGTTTGTCATGCTCAAGTGATTTTCCAGCATTGGACTTGCTTCCATTCTCTCAAGCGTGACCAGGTGGCTATGTCCATGATGTCTATTTCAATGCAGATCGAGGTCGCGTTGACCCAGTTTTCCAGGCAGTGACTAGAAACCTTGCTACACCCAATACACACTGTACAAGTCATGACTAAAACCTAGCTTGTTTGCGAGGCTCACACATGACGGATTTTTGCACCTATCCACGGGAGTGGCTTTCCTCTGTCTATTTCGCTTGGATCGTATTTTTGTAGCTTTGTAAACGACGAAGAGGACGGCACCAGAAATTGATCAGGGCGGTGAGATCAAGAGGGAAAGATGTCTGAAGTAGACTTGGTCGGGGATGCAAGGTCCCCGGCTGGTCATGCGGCTTTTTCAATGAGAGGAACTGATGACCGCTGGGTCATGATTCAACTTAACACTTTCTCCAATTGGGTAAATGAACAACTGAGGCCCGTTGGTCACACTGTGGAAGATATGCAGACGGATTTCTGTGATGGAATTAAGCTGGCCGCCCTCATGGAAGTTCTTCAAAACCGAAGAATTGGTAGAATTGTGAAAAAACCGATCAATCAACATCAATACCTGGAAAATGTCACCCTTGCCCTTAGAGCCATGGTCAGCGACAACATTAAACTAGTAAATATTGGTGAGTGTGTTTATTTGGTTTTCATGGCAACCAATTTGCTGCATGTATAAATAAAGTGTGAATTACTCATGCCCCAAATTTGAGGTTACATGCATTATTATACATTCACGTTTTTATCTCCCCGAGGCGATCATCCTCAAGCAAAATAGTACAAACTGTAATTAAATTCCGTTTTATAAAAGGAAATGTTCAAACATAAAGGAAACGAGTTTGTTATTATCACACTCCAGGTTCATTTTATGAGTAATTTTCAGTCTGAAACCTACTCTGCAATGAACATGGTGAATACCTTTCATTCTGTATTTAGTAACTAGTTGGCTAATAGGATCATGACCTGAATGTAATGGAATGAAAACAAACACCACGTGACTGGGTTAAATGGGGGAGTGGTGTTGTGCTACCCCCTATTTAGATCTGATTGATCCTTTGTTAACTTGCTGGACAAAATCAGATGATCAAAAGTAGTATCAAATTATTTAGGTACATGTACACCATTGGTAGTTTCGAATCATTCAGAAAACTCAGTCATGTCATTGTCTTTTCTGATTGAGTATTGATTTTCTCCTTCAGTTCTCATCCCCTGATCATGTACTGAGAACCCTAAAAAGGAAAGATTAAAAGAAATATATATATATAATAGATTCTGTGCTGTTAAAATAATGTTATGTACACATTCATGTAGTAGACTTTTCATAAAAAAAACATCAAAATATTTTTCACATCAAAATTATTAAAACCATATACATGTATGAATATGCATATTTTCAATCATCATAGATATTTATAATTTAGAATTAATTTCCCTTCTGTAGTCCTGTGTTTATCAATTTGGAATTTTTTTCATTATTAACTTAAAAAATGATATCCAAATGAGCATTCAAATGACTCATTTATGAAAGATTAAGAGCAAAGTATATATATATATATTAAAGATCCAGATAGTGCAAAATAAAAAGGCATAATTAATAAGACCTTTGAACCAAAATATAATCATGCATTTTGCAAGTAGACTACAAAAATAATTATTGAATAGAATTCTACAAATAAAGATTAACCAAAAGCATTGAGAAATGCTAAACCAAAGATATTAGAATATATACATGAATATTATTTTGATAATTTTCTTGTGAAGAATAAATTTGATACTCGTTATGAAATAATATACTTTGCATTTGTGTAAATGGTCCTTTTTACAGCACATTCCGATTTATTTTTGAAAGAAAATTTTCTTGTTTTGGCTGCTAACACTTAAATGTGAAAATGTGAAATGTGAGTGCTCCATGCCTCAGTGATGTTCAGTGTACACCCACACTTTTTAAACTTATTATGTTTATGAGGATCTCCAAAATAAAAAAAAAGAAATTCTCACTTGGAGCCAGAAATCTATATGGCTGTCTGAAAATATGAGGTCATGGTTGGTCATCAGTGACTCTGGTAGGTCACCTGCTGCTATTCTGTGACTCTATTTGTTTACATATGCCAAGGGTATGACATAATAGTGAAATGGCCCTGTGACTTGCTCTGCATTACTTCAGTTGTTTTGTAAGTCATTCAATCTTCTAACTCCCTCTGCTGTCATTGCCCTACATACTATATGATTATAAAGTTGGAATTCCCTGGGTCATAAAAACTCATCAAACCCACCAAAATATCATCCAATCCGAATTGACGCATGGCCTAAGAAAGAAAAGTAAATTTAAATCATATTTATAAGAGTTAGAATACATACATGTGTAATTCATATATCTATATTTTTATCATTTTGTGAATGACCATTTTGAACAACATTCTTTTTCAAAGGTATATTTCTTGTGACGCATGTATATATTTGATTTTTGCTATCATTTTAATATCTTGTGTATGAAATCTCATTGAATAGTCACTATTGAGGTTATTGAGGTTATGAATTCATCTCCTTTCCTGACTAGACCCTATTTTATGGATTTATCCTAATTTAATGCTTTCCAAGTCATCAATCAGGTTGCCATGGTTACTGATTCTTACCCAGGTGGGGGAAGCAATGATACTGAGTGAGTTTAAATGCTACCCATATCTCAAGAGCATTACATTTAACCAACAGGTCACATGATAGCATTTTATAATCTCATTGAGTCACATATTAGCATAAATTTGTATGTGATCAACAAAGGCTACACTTTTTAAAAAAACAGAAAGTGAAATTTTTTTATTTAAATTATTTCACTGGAAGTCCACTGTAAATATTTAAATCAACAATACTTAATCAAGATTATTGATCAGTTATCTACATCAGAGCAAATTTGTTTGTGGTGATCAACATTATGATAATTATTTTGATGAAAATGATTAATTCCCACACATGTGTGAATAACAATTTATGAATGCAAGAGTTTGATCAAAGCATTCGTTGCTAGCATATGGGCCAACACGTGCTGCAGCTGACTCCATGGTCTGGCATTACTACCCAGAAGAATCAATATTTAATAAGGTCATGCTTGGATTGCCATTAAAAGAGGTCAATACTCCTGTTAGTAGATTATCATTTAGTATGTAGGTCAGCTTGGGATAGATACCAAAGAGATTATTAAGAAGATTGAGCTAAAAATTATAAGCAAAATGTCTGACTTGAGCCAGGATATATTTCAAATGAAAACTATTTATGAATCTATTGATCTGTTATGACTTAAATATTAATGATTGTGATCGATAAATTTCACCTCTCTAATCAGACTGATTGTCTGTTAACAATTTCATCTTCTACATTATACAGGGCTTGTACCTAATTGCAAATTACAAAAATTGTGATAGTGTAATCAACATTCTAAAACAGGTGACAACATTTGAAATTGTTTTAAAAGCAAATTGTAACCATGAAATGATGATGAATAAATAGCATCCAAAAGGTAACAGTTGATTATCAAATTACCATATTATGGTGAAGCTCTGATATCAGTCAAAGCCAAACCTCTATCAGTTCATGCATAAACATGACCAAATGAGGTCATGCAGGGATAACATGTGACCACACAAGGTGTACATGGGCAAATAGTGCCTGTTTAGTGCCACCCAAAAGCTGTCAGATGAGGTCACGCGATAGCAAATGTGTAAAGAGAATAGTGACCAAATTGAAGTTTGGTTCCGACTGCTCAGAAGTCAGTTAAACAGCCTGATCCATCGGGGCCAATTATCTATTTCTTCATTTAGAAATGTGACCAATTGAGGACATGTTGGACCATTGTGTGATAATATTTTCTCACATTCAGGACACCAGATAAGACAATGCATCAGCTGTGTGTGACCGCTATAGATATGTGTGACTGTATTTAGTCATGTTTATCCGTGGATGATGTTTGGTTCATGTATATACCGGTTTATATACACAATGGCAAGTCTACTCTTCACAACTTGAGAATATAAAATTTGTTATTATGTTAAAATCAGTAGATTGGAATCTGTTTAGTGGTATGATTATGTCCAATTTACCATCATCATGTGAGAAATTTTATTTAAATTCATATAAATGTCACCTTTGCATGTGTATATATGTGACATAGCAGCCGTAATGTTGGGTTTATGGGTGTTGTAGGTTAGATAAATCACATGTTCTTGACAATATTAGTATATGCGCAAGGTTTAAACATTGACCAATCGTCATACATATTGTGGTCTGAAATAGATAATATTACCGTATATTCAATAACTTCAGGGGAAATTAAGCTTGATTTGTATATATTATAGAAATGCTTTTCCCATTGGATATATATGGGATTTTAATGAGTTTGTATAAATATACAGAAGATATTAATGAGATGCACATTTATAATAGTTTGGAAATGAAAAATTTTGTGATTTTTCCAGAGACATTTTAGCAGATTATTTGATCCAAGGTCAGATATGTGTATACTTACAAGACACTTACAATTTTTACTGTGCCTTTGAAATGTTTCAAAATGAGCTCGGCATTTTTCTTTTAGTTGCAACAAGCAATCTTTGTTTCCCCTCAGATGTATCAAAATTATCAGCTGTCCAGAGCCAAACATTTACTGGGTACATGGTCATAGAGGACCATTGTGTGAGCTTATTGTATCACACACAAGGGATGTGTGTGACCTTATTTGGCCATAGTTATGCATGATCATATAGAAGTTTGTCTCCAACTTGTGTTAGAAAATATTTTACATCTCAATATATAGAGACAGCAAAAAGTCCACTGAAAATCTGAGAAATGCCAATTTGGGTACTTTAAAATATGACAGAATGAAAAAAAAAGACATGACTAAATGAGGTCATTCTGGCTTTTGCCATATTTTATGACTGTGTTGTACCATGGGTGTGACAAGATCAAGTGATAGCCACATATAACCTTATTATAGCAATCATCTCCTTCTAAAACATGAATACTCTTCCATCATTGGAACTTGTACCATAGCAAACTGCACTTTGACACTGTACACTTAGATAGATCTATTCTAAAATATTTATCAGGAAGACAGTAAGAGGTTCTTAGGAGAGGGTCAAGAATCTCTTTTATACATTATGATAATACAGACTCCACAACAAAACCACAGCCATTGGAAACCAGTCCTGGGGCATGGTTTTAGAATCGGGAACATACCATTAGCATTAATTAGGAGTTTCACTGACACAATTTTTCCAGTGTTTATCAAAGCTATTTATGTACATAAGCCAAATGACTGCTGCTACACTAAATTTAACTCAAAAAAGGAAAATCTTTCAACAGATGTTTACATTCTTATAGCAATACTGTCCTGTGTACTGCCTTTTTTAGCAGACATTGTTTTCCAATTATACCCTACCACCATGCATTATAAATGTGACCAAATCTGATTAAAATTGAGCCAAACACCTTTTAAATGGGCCTAATTAGGACACATAGTGCCATGGACTACATGTACATTTGGTCATGCAGAACTCCTCTGTGACTAAATTGGGTCATGCATGTAAGCACAATATGATAATAGAACGGCCCATCATGACCCCCTTTGAACAGTCATGGTCATTCAGATTGTTGTGATCGCAAGCACTCCCACCTGCATTTAGCCAATGTTACAGGTTGGGTAGTGGTGTGAACATATTCATCATGTTTATGTCTTTATTATCCTTGTCTTTTTGACAAGAAAAAAATATTATTTTACACTGAGGCTTTACCAGGAAAGCTTGAAACCCTCCGCCCTCTGTCCATGTCATCATGCAAGCCACCATTACTGTATAGGCCCTTGTCTATTTGTTACAGATGTCCACTGAAGTGAACAAAATCGTCAGATGTAACAAACTTGGAAACAAAATTGAGTGCGAAGTGACTCATTCGATAAAGCTCAGATTTCAATAGAAATTTCAGAATGGTGGTAAAGTGTTAATATCAAATTTGACAAGTTCTTCTTAATGTGGTGATTTCTTTGCACAATCAGGGAGATATTTATTCTTTGATTGATTATTGACAAATTAATCATTTTTGGATATGAGAAGTACATGTACATTAATTTCATTCAGAAAACATTAATGGGTAGGATGTGTTGCCTCTTAATTTGTGGTACTGTACGGTACAGCCCTTAATTAATTCCTGCCAGATTTTGTTTTTGTATCACAACTCTGCCATACCCAGTACCAGCCTGCTTCCTCATCCTTAATGCTGTCCTGCCATGTCCATCCTCTCATCTCTGGTACCAGCCTATCACCTCATCCTTAATGCTGTCCTGCCATGTCCATCCTCTCATCTCTGGTACCAGCCTGCTTCCTCATCCTTAATGCTGTCCTGCCATGTCCATCCTCTCATCTCTGGTACCAGCCTGTCTCCTCATTCCTGATGCTGTCCTGTCACATTTATCCTTTCATTTCTGGTACCAGCCTGCCTTCCTCATCCCTGATGCTGCCCTGCTGTGTCCATCCTCTCACCCCAGATGCTGTCCTGCCATGTGCATCTTCTCTTCTCTAATGCCAGTCTGTCTCCTCATCCCTGATGCTGTCCTACCATGTCCATTTTCTCATCTCTGGTGCTAGCCTATCTCATCATCGTAGATTCCGTCTTGCAATGTCCATTTCTCCAAATACTTTAAAAATTATTTTTAAATAAGCAAGTCTGGAGGGTTATAGGATTTGATACAGTCAATGTGTCCCATTGTAAACATTGTAATATGGTGTATAATGAATAGTATGTTTAAACTTTAAAAAATAAAGTTGAAGGCAGTGTTATAGAACCAATGAATGCTTAGAACTAAAAACATTTTATCATTCAAATGAGATTATCTGAATGGAATCACCATGGATACAGATAAATCCTGTCACATGGAGACAACTTAATCCAAGGGGATATTTGTGCTGTGATTATTCATGATTTAGTCAAAATTATGTACAGGAAAAGTAAGCAGTAATTCTCTTGTTTGCATATCCCCAGTGTACGTTTTGCCAAGGTTTGTTCGATATGAACATAGCTGTCACACTTTCAATATATTGCTAACCTTGTACCCTAATTTTAGATAAACCAATAATAATCAGATTTACAGTTCCAGCCACAATCATAGATTCATCTAAGTCTACCTTGGAAATGACGATGAATGAACAATGAATCTATAAATGATCCAGTTTGAATTAAATATTTTGAGCTGAAATCTTTTATTATCAAAATGATATGTATTTAAATATTTTTTATCAAATTCACAAAATATAACGATAATCCATCAACACAGGAATTAGATTATTGCTATCATGAATAAACATCAGTGTAATGAGTCAATGTCTAGTCATTATTTATAATTATTTGTTATCATTTTCTTTCAGGGAGTGAAGATATAGTGAACGGCAATCTCAAGTTGATTCTTGGTATGTTCTGGCACTTAATTCTGCGCTATCAGATCGGCAAAGCCAGCAAAGTGCCACCCAAGAAACTCATGATCTCGTGGCTGAACGCCGTCATGCCCGACTGTCACATAGGCAACTTCAACACCGACTGGAACGATGGAATCACCCTGCAGTATGTCCTGCATCTTATTATCTCTAATTTCCCTGTCTGCAAAATTCTTATGCCAATATTTGATTTCTTTAATTATGACATTATAAAATTATTATGTAATTATGACAATACAATACAATGAAATCTCAGTGACTACAATTTTTTCTATTGTGTTATGTGATAATTTCCCACAGGAATTTGGTCATCTATATATTGCAACTGAATGATAACTAATATTTTATATCCATGCCTTTGGTCTATTATAAATAATTATATTAAAGACTAAATGATGGCATGTTGGATACTACAAGCATCAATCTTGACCATTCACAGTGTATATACTTTGTCTATTTCTGCTGATTGACAGGAGTTAAATTCATGATAGTGCAAAAACTTTTTTTTCCTCAAAAAAATAATTTTTTTATTTTTTTTTCACAGTGTCTTGAATATATTGGTCATAATGGAAATCTGATGCAAATTCATTTTTTAATAAAAGGTTTTCTTGTTTATTACAGTGCCCTCATTGAATACTGTAAGCCAGGAGTCTGCCCGGACTGGAGGAATCTCAGCAAATCAGATGGGTGAGTTTGAACATTTTTCACCAAAATCTAAGAGAGCAATCATAATATTTCAAGATCTTTTATAATACAATGATGGTTTAAGTTTCAAGAACCACAAATTTGAATGGACACATGAGCTGGGTTTTCCACATAAATATTTGTGTGACCACACAATTGAGTCACAAGCTCACCACATGTTCACAGTGGTCCAGCAGCATGTGACACTCACAGACCAGCCAAGTCTGGACAACAATGTAGGCATGTTCATGGATGATCTTGATGCTTTGTGTATTCTTAATCAAGGGACAGAGACTTTTGTGGAGAATGTTTTGGAGGGGTTGATGATTTCAAACATCGATTTAGTCATGCATAATCATGATCAAATGAGGTCATACATGGGAGTCACATTGTGGTGTGATGACTTCAAGTTATGATCTCACAACGTGGTACCTGTCAGCACCCACCAGAGGGCCCTCCAGTTAACCAGGGCCCTCGCTGCAGACCTCTATCATCATCGCCTTACAACGTGGTACCTGTCAGCACCCACCAGAGGGCCCTCCAGTTAACCAGGGCCCTCGATGCAGACCTCTATCATCATCGCCTTACAACGTGGTACTTGTCAGCACCCACCAGAGGGCCCTCCAGTCAATCAGGGCCCTCGATGCAGACCTCCATCATCATCACCTTATTGTGTCATGTTTATATATAAACATATATAAAATAAATGTCTCATTTTTCAGTTTATCAAAACACCAAATGCAAAAACCTCACACCTATAACTCTTATTTGCTAGTTTTACACAATTGTGCAGGTGTCAGAGTACATTTTGTATAAAATTATCACGATTATTCTAAAGGCATTCTGCATGTTGTATGCAATTACTGGACAGAAATCGATCATATTTACTGGTTTTCTCCGTGTGACACACTCCAATTTCTGGGTCACATATTGATTTCTATCAACAACATTTGAGTGCAGGATTCATGCATCTCTGCTTGCAGGATGAATGTGTCTTTTTATAGTTTATTCATGAGAGTCATAATAATCAAGATGATGAAAAGCCAAATTTACATCTCACAATGGTTTTTAATATTTTGCAATAAGAATCACTGAAAAATAGACTTTATCTCCAGTGAAGTTGCTGTCATTTATAAAATTTCAATGATTTTCAAATATCAGAGCTCATTGTGATTGTTTTGAAAGGGAATATTTGGAACTAATGGATGCTGTATTAGTTATCAAATTGTGGAAGGCTGTGTGTATCATCTTAAGAGGATTTACTCATTATTATATAGTTCACAGGCATCACCAGATGAATGGTTATCAATGAAAAAGTAGGAATCACCTAATATAGTTGGGCAAATATTGTGGCATGGGAAGTCTCTGTAGAATATGAAATTGGGAAAAGAGTGGATATTAAAAAAAAAGTGGAAAAATGTTAAAAGTTTTTAAAGAATGAATTAATTGATCCAAATTGCCATTGTTTAAAAAATTGTTTGATCAGGAGGGTATTTTGATTTTTTTCTTAATTGTTTTTAATGAACAAGATCAGCTTCCCATTCCAATCAAAGATCATGATATAGATGGTGCAGTATATAGCATTGGACCTTCTCATCTTGCCACACACGTCCCATTAATTATCATTAGTTTGGTTACACAAGGCAATGTGATTTTCAAATTGGCACCAAATTTGAAAATGAAAAATGATTTTCTATCATATTAATCTCCAAATGCTAGATACATAGATACTCAGCAGTATGATTTAATAATTAGTTTGTGACAAAATAAATTTACCGGTATATGTTTTCCAAAACAAGAACTGTATGAATGGGTAAATTACAACAGCACAGTATTACTTCTTTCTGAGGGAACTGAATCTTTCAAGTAGACAGTATGTTGAGTTTTGACCCCACTGACTGACTGTCCAGTTGCTTGGGCCTTTTATCTTCTGAAAATGTGATAACATTAGCACAAATATATTTAGGATTTGAAAATTAAACCATGGATGCATCATGAAAATCTTGAAATGATTTGCAGGTTGGTGACCTTGACTTCCATTTCAAGGTCATTATACTGAAGGTTTGGTTCCTGGTTGATATTTTATATGTCAAATTGCTCATTTTCAGACTTTTAGATAAGTTTTTAATTATGTTAAATTAGCCAAGGAATAGATATAAAGGTGAATCAACCATTTCTACTTTTTAAAGATATGTTCAAGTTAGAAACACTCCAATGATAATTTAAAAAATCTTCTCAGAATTAATTGATTTAAAAAAACATTTTTTTTATAACATTTCAATGTTCAATTTTAGACTGAAGAACTGCCGTGCGGCAATGGATCTGGCTAAGGAACACTTTGGAATTCCGCTCGTTCTGAGCCCAGAGAATCTGTCCAGTCCTGATCTGGATGAGCTCTCCGGAATGACCTATTTATCATACTTCATGAAGGTGGATTCTCCAGGATATAATGCCACACTCAAATGGGTCCGAGAGCAGATCCCAGCCAGAAACATTAAAAATTTCCAGGTGGGTGGAACATTTAACATTTTATAGATTTCGACCAAAAAGTTTATTTTTTCATGATTATCCGGGACATATGTGGGACTTTATTTATAAAATAATGTTTGCTGATTTTAGCTTTATTAGTTTATTCTGTTAACAGTGGTACAAAAAACAAGTATGAAGGATTAGTGTACATGTATGTTGATATTTTACAAAAAAATCACATGAATGCAATCTACTATTGGTATTTTTAAAATTAAGAATCTAAACCTTGAAAATCAACTCTTTCATTATTAGCGTAGTTATTATTGTCTTTCTCATCAAAAATAGAATTCTTATGGAAAGGAAATGAAAGGAGTCATACCATGTCATTGATGCTGAAATATTATGTATTATGTACGTGTGTGTAGGCATGTAGTAGGATACACTTTGGGCTGAATGTCACATTCCTTGCTCATGACCTGCAGGGCAGGAAAAGGTGGCAAATAACATAAGAGGTATATACCAATCATAAAATTTAGAGCCAAATATAAAAAACAAGGTGTCAATGTGACATACCACGAAAAATGATTGAACTTAATAAGCAGTTTATTTAAATCTTCTGCATTCTTACAATATGGTTACACATTCAGAGATTGTCCACTGTTAGAACTATATATTTATTATTTGTAAATTCTTTAAAAGGAAGAAAAAGGATTTATGTATTGTGTTTGTCACTGCTTGAATTTTGGTAATTGCTAGATGAAAGAAATTGTACCTAAATAAAGAGGGCTCTGTTCCTGGTTGATATTTGATATGTCAGACTGCTTGTTTTTGTGGACAGTCACAACCAAATAAATGTAATAAATATGGAGTGTAAAGGCATGAACTTAAGGAAAAAAACAATCAAGTTTTGGTTTTCCAGGACAAATGTTGGTCTTGAACCTTTCTATCAGAATGGGAACATGCATGACCAAGCTGATAGACAATTTAGTCAGGCAGAAACATGACCCAGTAATGCCACCCTCCGCATGACCCTGTGTGGTCACTCTGAGCAGTGGATCAAGTGTTCAGAAATGACCAATCTCGTATTGCTCCTGTTAATTAGATATTTGATGCCAACCAGCAAATGTATGGTCACATAATGCCTATTTTTGCAGTCGCAAAGTTTTAAAACATTTCTTGAACTTTGTTTAAAAGTATATGTAATCTTATTGCAATTTACCTTTCAGAAAAAAGGGTTGTAATATATGTTTCTGTCCCATTTAAGTTAATTGCAGACCAGGATCTTACCCTTTGCCGGTTTAGTCATGAAATATAAATTGATTATAGAGATTAATATAAAATGTGTACTGCCATATACATGTATACTAGGGAAATGAAGAAATGGTTAAATCTTTATTCTGACCAGTTTGCTATTTTGGTTTAAACGATCAAGATATCAGTTGAAAGGTGTGGCATCCTTAAGCTGCATGGATAGAATTCAAAGTGCATATATTCTGGTGTGCATTGTGTTCAAGCAGGACAGAACTTGGCAAGAAAAACTATTGACAAAATAGTTTTTGACATATAAAAGCAAATTTATATCTACTTTCAATAAAACTTCAATTTTAATTTTCATTCTACTGTGAACAAAAATATTTCATTTGAGGTGAAATTAAAGAAGTCATTTTGAAATAAGTTATTTAGAAATGAGAGGTAGTTCTTTGTTCACTCAAGGGTGTTGTGTGACTCTATATGGTCACATTATATATGTGCGTGAAGATATTTGGTCACCATAAACATGTTTAAGTTAGTAAAGCTTGTTTGGTATAATTCTTCGAAACTAGTGTCAGACTATTTCTGGAATTCATTATGTTCATCTGTGACTAGTTTTTTCGAGTGTCATGATTTTTATTCAGTTAACCAGGGTATTTTCACAATTTGATATAAACTTTTTGTAGGATGTGTTAACACAATGACTTAACCTCAGTCTAGAACAAACGCAAAGAAATAGAAAAATATTTTTACCTTGTCAAAACAATTGAGTCTTAATTTTTCAAAGATACTGTGCATGTTGGGTCAATTTTTAATTTGGGACTGATCCCTTCTGGCAAAGAATCTTGACACAATTGCAATACCATTTCTAATATTTATATAGAGTTGGATGAAAGGGCTAGGGTGTGGACAAATTGGGCAATACCCCATGATTATGTTAACACTCCATACAGTGCATATATATGGACTGTGTGTGAGTGTATGGTGTACATGAAGGTAGGTGTATCTAATGGGCGTCTGGAAAACATGGTCACTGTGTAGGAGGCATTGCTATTTGCCAAAAAGAGAGGGTTGAAACAAGGAAGACAAACACATAACATGACACATTGAGCATAAATATAGTTATGTGATTCTGTAACTGAGCCCCAGTTTTCAAACTTCCCTCCCTGATCCTCCCTGATCCTCCCTGATCCTCCCTGATCCTCCCTGATCCTTCCTGATCCTCCCTGATGCTGTCACATTCTGTACATGTGCACTTGATTTTATCCAAATAGTTAGGAACAAATATGTTTTCATCATAAATATGTTTTCAGATAAATAAATTAAACTTTTCAGATTGATATATTTCCAGATGGATATGTCTTCAGGTAGATATGTTTCTAGATAGATATGTTTAGGATAGACATGTCTTCAGATAGATATGTATTCACACGTGTGCACATGTACAGAGCTGACTTTGATTCTGTGTTTACCAAAAACACAGAACAGTAAACAAAGTTTGCTCTCAAAATGTAAATGGAATATGTTTTTTATGTATTCTGTAGTTTTTAATGTCTATGATATTTCCCATATATATATATACAATGCAGTGTTTGTGGGTCTGATGGTTTCACTGCTTTACAATACAATGAAGTACCGGTAGGTCGAAATGGTAATTTGTTCCCGGATATAAATAAATATGTGAAAGAGACCTGAACATTTTCAACAGATTATGATATTGGATTTTAGATTTCAATTTTTTGTGCTTTTGTAACATAATTTAAGACTTAGGAACTTTTTTTTAAGTTATAGATTTTGCTGAAGCTTTAGATATTGGTATTGGAAAATATATAACATATACAGAACATCTCTTCTACACTTGTAGATAACATACAAAGGTGTGAAGAAAATACAGAAACAAAAAATACTGTTAAATGGCCAATAATATTTCTAAATTATAGAAATGAGTCTGACACTTGTCCACCAACAAGGAAATCGTGTTTTAACAGAACACCAAAAAGTCAAAATTAGTTTGGTTCTTTACAATATTATTACACTGCAGAAGAGCTCATCTGAGGGTTGAATTCTTTGCATACAACATGGTTTGGTGGTGATTTATATATTCAATGCAAAGTGTGCTTCAGTTGGAAAATATTCTAGAAAGATTTTCAGAGTGCAAGTACATTCTAGAAAGATTTTCAGAGTGCAAGTACATTTTAAGATTGGGGAGGGAACAAAAAATGGTCAAAAAGCTCTTAAATCTAATTGTCTCTTAGTTTAATGAAAAAAATATATAAAAACATATTTTGATACTATCTTGTAAATGGTTGCAGACAATTATACTCATAGGTTGAATATTGTAGCCCAAAATTGTAACCCAAAGGATTTGTAGAAAATTGCTGAAAATATCTTTTAAATATTAATATGTTGGTGTAATCAGGAGATGAGTGCTTTCAATTTGTATCTCTATGTTAGAATATATATATATATAATTTGAATGTGTGTTTTAAATACTTTACAGAAAGAATGGAATGATGGACAGGCATTGGCAGACCTGGTACGCGGGCTTGGGGGCACCGTCAATGTTACCAACCCCAGCGATCACGAGAAAACACTGCAAGAAGGTAGGTCATATAAAAGGCTCCCAATGACATAAAATATTTTTTTATGTTTTAGAAAAACTCAACTTAATGTAACTGACCCTCATTGTCATTTCCCCTCTACAGAAGGGAGCGATTGTTACAGTTTCCATCATTTATGAACCTTTTTTGGATTGGGGTCCATACATAAATACCATGTACTCCAATAAGAATTATATTCATGACCAAACACCAAATGGACAGATGGGTTATTCGAACTGGATCTGCTTGCACAAATTATCTCTTTTCAAATGATTATCGATTAACATGTTTTTGAAGTCCATGTCTTAAGAAAAGTTTTACGAACAGTTTTAAAAACAGCCTTTCTCATCCTTGATGCTGGTCTGCCATGTCCATCTTCTCATCTCTGGTGCAAGCATTTCCCTCTTCCCTGATGCTGACCTGCCTAGTCCATCCTTTCATCTCTGGTGCCAACCTGTCTCCTCATCCCTGATACTGTCCTGCCATGTCCATCCTTTCATCTCTGGTGCCAACCTGTCTCCTCATCTCTGATACTGTCCTGCTATGTCCATCCTTTCATCTCTGGTGCCAACCTGTCTCCTCATCCCTAATGCTGTCCTGCCATGTCCATCCTTTCATCTCTGGTGCCAACATGTCTCCTCATCTCTGATACTGTCCTGCTATGTCCATCCTTTCATCTCTGGTGCCAACCTGTCTCCTCATCTCTGATACTGTCCTGCCATGTCCATCCTTTCATCTCTGGTACCAGCCTGTCTCCTCATCCCTGATACTGTCCTGCCATGCCCATCCTTTCATCTCTGATGCCAACCTGTCTCCTCATCCCTGATGCTGTCCTGTTATGTCCATCCTTTCTTCTTTGGTATCAGCCTGTCCCCTCATCTCTGATACTGTCCTGCCATGTCCATCCTTTCATCTCTGGTACCAGCCTGTCCCCTCATCTCTGATACTGTCCTGCCATGTCCATCCTTTCATCTCTGGTGCCAACCTGTCTCCTCATCTCTGATACTGTCCTGCCATGTCCATCCTTTCATCTCTGGTACCAGCCTGTCTCCTCATCCCTGATACTGTCCTGCCATGTCCATCCTCTCATCTCTGGTACCAGTCTGCCTTCTCATCCCTAATGCTGTCCTGCCATGTCCATCCTCTCATCTCTGGTACCAGCCTGTCTCCTTGTCCCTAATGCTGTCCTGCCATGTCCATCCTCTCATCTCTGGTACAAGCCTGCTTCCTCATCCTGATTGCTGTCCTGCCATGTCCATCATCTCATCTCTGATACAAGCCTGTCTCCTTGTCCCTAATGCTGTCCTGCCATGTCCATCCTCTCATCTCTGGTACCAGCCTGTCTCCTTGTCCCTAATGCTGTCCTGCCATGTCCATCCTCTCATCTCTGTTACCAGTCTGTCTCATATCCCTGATGCTGTCCTGCCACGTCCATCCTCTCATCTCTGGTACCAGTCTGTCTCCTCATCCCTAATGCTGTCCTGCCATGTCCATCCTCTCATCTCTCGTCTCTTCATCTCTAGTGCCAGCCTGCCTCCTTATTTCTGATGTTGTCTTGCCTTGTCTATCTTCTCCCAGGAGTTAATAAGAGTGTGTTTGTTGCTGTTTTTGCAGGTATGGATGGAGCTCGGGGTATCAGCGTGGAGCCGGTGATATCAGCTAAGGAGATGGCGGACCCTGAGGTGGACCACCTGGGGGTGATGGCGTACACCGCATGGTTCCAGCGCCACTCTCCAAACAGAGTCGCACCTCCCGCTGCCGCCCCAGAACCCCATGTCTATGTACCCCCTGCTCCGGTGGCGCCACCCCCGAGGATAGCCATAGCCCCAGCCAAAGCAGTCACCCTCACCCAGTTTATGAGAGAAACACAGCCGGCTAATATTGTAAGTGTAATCCTCATTGTTGAGGGCCACATATATATTTGTAAATACTTGAAATGATATTATGAGAGGACAACTGCCTATTTTTGGCTTATCATTGGCAGTGCAAGCAGGTTTATGCATAATCAAATTGATAATTTGGTAACTAATATCCAGTGGCTTAATGCTTTATATGAAATATAACAAGTACTGAGTATCATTGTTTGACTTTGAATTAGATGTCAACTTTTTACTAACCATCAAAGTTTTATTTTTCATGCAGAGGAAAAGGGTGAAGTGTAATTTTTAATTGCTTGCATTTTTTACTTGTATCGTTTGTTTTGCATGAATACTTGGTACTTAATGAACCATGATGTGAAATTTTGTTTCACATCATGATGCAAGTCTTAGAGCAAATTGTCAGTATTTGCTTTGGATGTCAGTATTTTGTTAAGCATCCTATTCTTCTTTCTCCAGATCATCATTAGGCTAAGGTCACAAAAGATTCTTTCATTCTTAGAATATGAGTGAAGCTTAGGAAAAATTTATATCTTTTTTTTTTTTTTTACAAAATTTGGTTAAAGAAAATATCTGAACTTGAGGGACAACTTTGGTTTGAATTGAATCTTACGACCTATCCATGATGGAGAAATATTTTAAGTGATTGTTGTGAAAGGAATGCACTTCGTCAACTGAGAATTGAAAAAAAAAACACCAGGTGTCACTCCAAAAAGGTAACCAGGTGGCAGCACTTTCCTAGTTCCAAATGACATGCATGGTTTCCCAACCACCTTGTCCTTAGTTGTGTTGACACTGCCCCACCCAAATGTGGTCATACTGAACTGAAGTAAAACAAAATTAGTTTTCCTCTGTGACCTGTTCTTAGAAAACATTTATAGATAAATTTCACATTAATGTGGAGTTTTCACTTTTTATATTATTTATTACATATTTGCTAGCAAAATTGATAAAATAAACAAATGACATAATTCTTTAGGCAAATAGAATCCAAAATGTAGTAAATTGATGTTATATGGTGTTTGTGTTTACAAATTAGCAAAAATAAAGTCTTTTTCTAAATATTTATTTTAATTTGAATTTAATTTAGTTCAGCTTGCTTATTTCATTGTGGGTCAATTACTGATATGTGTTGTCATTTTGCAATATTACATATCTTGGAGTGTATTGAAATTCAGTTGTGTTCCAGTTCCATGTGGTATTGACAATATGAGACATACAAAAAAATTGATGTTGAACAGATTTTCTTGATTACATGACTTTACTGAAGTATTCAATATGTATATATTAAAATATGTAGAAAGCCCCCAAAAATCTCTGCCTGGACCAAAAATATAATAACATTGGTTCCAATATCATGCCCTGAAACAATAGGATAAGGGTAGATTTTAAAAAAAATTGCTCAATGTGATCAAATATTTTGAGAATTTGAGATATATACAAGAAATTATTACTGAAACTACATGTTTGTCATTTCATCTAGAAAATCCAAAAATTGCTGGTTTGGATTAGAGAATCGGTGGGAAAAGCTGAAACAAGCTTAGTTTTACACCCTACATAAAATGGATAAATGATAAAACTGGTATCTATGGTGATTAGATGATTATACTGTAATTGATATTCATTTGGTGACTTTGATATCTATCAGACGACGTTCACTGTGGAGATGCTGGATGATTCGGTTCACAAGACGGACGTGAAGGTGGAGGTGATAGGACCATCCACCAAGCCCCCGGTCACGCTCAGCTGGCACGGCTCCACCGGACACGGACACTTCACACCGGTGGAAGGCGGAAACCACCAGGTAGGAAAACATAAACAACATTCAAAGGTTCCCACAATTATGGGGTTTTTTTTAAACCAGGAAACAGTACAGCTTATGAAATAATGCCCCCTTACTGTTTGAAAAATCAATCAATCAACTAATCAATCAATCAATCAATCAATCAATCAATCAATCAATCTATCTATCTATCTATCTATCTATCTATCTATCTATCTATCTATCTATCTATCTATCTATCTATCTATCTATCTATCAACTAATCAATCTATCTATCTATCTATCTATCTATCTATCTATCTATCTATCTATCTATCTATCTATCTATCTATCTATCTGTCTGTCTGTCTGTCTGTCTGTCTGTCTGTCTATCTATATATCAACTAATCAATCAATCAATCAACTAAAAAACCAGTCATCCAATCAACCAATCAATCAATCAATCAATCAATAGACAAACAAATTAATGAAACAATCAATTTTTGTTACCTTTTCAGATCATGGTGTACAATGCAGGAGAGGTGGTTGATGGATGTCCTAAGGATGTGTTTGTCAAGGGAGACACAAAGTCAGTGACTCTTCTTACTCCTCTACAGCCTCGATACGCCATCAACGTCTCCCACGAGATCAAGGTAATTACCTCTAGAGACATAGAATATATATACAGAAACCATTTAATACCAAGAAAGTGAATTATGCTATTTTTCACACATCAACTTTTCTTATTTGTTAACAAGTTTGAAGCACATGTATTTGGTTAATGTTTTGGAAACTTTTTATGTTCTGCAAGCCCCGAAAGAATAATTCACTTTCTGCATATGTGAAAGGGAATTTCAGCAAGAGTATTAGATTTGCTATTGACATTAATGTTGCAAGTACAGCTTTTAGTTATTATTACTATAAATTTTAAACATTAACAGGTTAGTTTTATTATGTTTTATGTACCTGCTATCCAAATAAACTCTTCCATTTACCAGAGCTCATAGAACATTTTTATCTTCTGAAGTGATGTTGACAGGAGAGGGTGGGGGAAGTTTTCTGTCATTCTGTCCATCAATTTTGATCTCCATGTACTCCTCTGAAACTAGTGGTAAAAGTTCCTAGCAATTAGCTAGAAAGATGTATTTTCAGGGGACCAGTTCTGAGTTCTATCTACCATATTTTGGATAAGGCTCAGATTTTTATGATTTTTTTTCAAAAATCTAGTTACTGATTATCACTGAGTTGTCAAGGAGGCTGCCATTTTGAATAACATTATATCTATTAGCCAATGAGAAACAAGATAACACGTTATTGCCAAATTCAATATGCAACATGCATTTTGATTGGTCAAAACCATCATCTGCTCAGGTCTGCTCTGGAACAGATTTGAATAATCAGTTTTAACCCCTAAAGGACTAGGCTATCTAAATTTTGTTGATTGGCTGGACTAACCAATTTTTGTCTGGACTAGTGTATCCACATACTAAATTTATAAAATTTATAACCATGGTTACTAAATTTGCTTAATGAAGTGCTGAGGTCAAAAGTTCATGATCCAGTCAGTCTGACGTCATTATCATGATTACATTGTGACAAGTTGCAGCCCCTCAGAATGTTACAAATGACGTCATCAAGCCTGAACAATGGGGACGTCAACGTCCCTCCCGTCCGTTACCGGTAGTGGACGTTGCCGTCCTTCCCGTCCGTTAGGGGTTAAAGTAATTTCCAGAAAAAGGTTATGATCAGCATAGCTCCATGTTTTCCAAGTCCATGTTTTCCAAGTCCATGTTTTTCAATATGAGATGGAAGAATAAGTCTTGTATTCACTTTACAAAATTTGTGTGATGAAAAGTTTCTATCTTTTATAGCTGATTGAAGTTATCAATTGAAAAGTTATAAATTTGGGGAAATATCTTTACAAGAAGATTAGGATGCAGCATTTTTGCTGAGAGTCAGATCTGTCATTGTTGCCATTTAATGCCAGATTAACCCTGAAAATTGGCTCAGTGTGAACTTGATGACAGCAAATGTTCTGGAATCCAGACAAGATATTTAGTGTTTTATATATTTTGGGAAGATTTTGTCTATATTTATACATTCAAACATTCGTGTTTCCAGATGTAACACGAAACTGAATTATTGTCCTAGTTGTAATGCCTCAGTCACATTTGCACCGGGTGCCGGCCGGGAAGTTACAATCGGCCGACTCCACTATCTGCTGGGTGCCGGAGAGTTTATCAGCAACAATCTGAGATATGCCGTAGCTGTGGTCACATTATTAAAGGGCACCGCACGGCATGTGCAAGATTGAATGGCGCAGACGTCTGTAGGATGTCTTTACAATGTCTGTTTCATGATACAGACGTCTGCAGGATGTCTTTAAGACGTCTGGGTAGGCTTAAAAAATATTTAATCCTATTTTCACCACACGATGCCACCGGCAGCCCTAAGATAATCTGCTGATGTGCTTGTGGGACACTGCCGGGACCCTGCCGTGCACTTTAAGATGATATTTGCTGATAAGACATCGGGGGAAACGCAGGCAACTTGTATGTTGGAGCTCAAATTTCCCGATGACCCGGCCGACATCTTAAAGATGCCCAATTGTGGCCGATGATCTAACGGTGCCCGTACGGCAATCTGAACTGCCAGCCGATTTTGTAAAAAATACACATCGGCCGGGCATCTTTACTGAAATCGGCGCAAATATGACTGAGGCATTACACAGATAGTTGACATTGTTATTTGAATCAGTTGACCCTGTTATGTAAAGAGATTATCATGCTGTGGCGAAATCAACAGGGATAGGTTGTTCATGTTCATAGCAATGTTGATTTCAACCCATTTTATGCCTCCACAGAAGATCTTTTACTTCAAAGTTTCAACTCCATTAAATATTTATCGGCCACACAGGCCATGGTACAGTTGGTAAGAGTGCCAGCTTATTCGCACCATTCCTCTGTGGTGATCGAAAGTTTGTGGGTTCGATTCCCGACCATGCCGAGATTGAATTCATGATATAATTTCACACATGAGGTGAGGCCTTATACAGTACAATTAATTTGAAATAAATAACTGTACATTATCCTAGATCTTGGATATAGTCTATCAGATCAGCATGTTATTCCAAAAGCAAATTATATAGATAAATCAAAGGAACTTCATGGTTTCAGCAAACATAGCAACCATGATTAATGATAAATGATTTTTTTTTAAATTAATAAAGAAATGAATTAAGCAAAAATATTCAAGATTGTTTACCCATTTATTCCTATTTAAAAATGAAAACTAAGATTAATAGTAATGATCTAATCCTTGAATAAAACTGGCTATTTTCCATCCCAATATTTTCCACTGGTTTTTCACATCCACTTAATCAACCACATTCTAATGGGTTTTGTAGGCCAATTAACACATGGTAATTAATCTTTTAAACATTAGGCTATATAATTGAGATGCAAAGTGAAGACGCTAATTCATTTTATGGGAGATATGTAGTACTAGATAGTTGTCATACATGCGTCCAGTGTGCATTATTAAACATACTAAACTTATTAGATTTACATATTGACCCCTCATATTCTCAATATGTAAACACCATAGAATGGAGAAGGCAATTTATTTGTTATCACTAACTAATTTATAACCACTTGACATGTTAAGATTTCTGTTGAATTATATTAAAATCAGCGGAAATTTGTATCACAAGTATTTGATTTCAATATGATCTATCTTGAAATGATATATCTGAAATAACAATGTTAAATTTATATAAGATAACGACACAAAAAGCAATTTCATTTGCCACAGATATTCAAATTTAGATAAATAAAAATATAAAGATTTGTAAATTAAATTGGAGGATTCAAGAGATATATATATACCAAGGTATTGAAAAGGCTGCTGTCATTTATTCCAGATTGGTTTCATCTGAAAAAAAGAGAAGAACTTGAGCATGATCAGGAAGACATGATATGAAAGTATCTCAAGATGAATGATCTTCTCTGAGAGTACAATAACCATGACAATGAAATCAGCATGATGCAATAATTACAATATATAGACTCAGTTGTTTAAGATTTCATCTTTTGTTATAATTTGACTTTAATATGTGTGTGTGTGATAGATTATAAAAACACAATTAACCATGGATGGATGAGCCTGTTTAAATTTTGTTGGATAGAAAGAATATCCAGTTTTTCTTGAGTTAGTGCATATTAAATTGATGAAATTAAAACCATGATTATTCAAGATGGTCAACAAAGTGTTGGGTTCAAAGTTCATGATTCAAGCTGATCATCATGATTGCATTGTAACAAGTTGCAGCCCAAGGGAATGTTACAAATGACGTCATTAAGCCAGAACTATAGGGACATTAACATCCTTCCCATCCGTTGCTATTGGTGGACGTTGACATATTTTCCGTCTGTTAGGGTTTAATATATGAAATGTTCAATGTGGTCATCAGAATGTGAGGTTAAAATTTCTAACTGTGTCAGAAACACAATAGCCAAATATATAAACAAAATAATCACATGAAACCCATCATTTGAAACAGTACATATTGTTTCAAGTTTATGGTATGTAAATATCACATTGAATTTGCCACTTTCGTAATAAGATTTGGTCACTTAAAGTTGAAATGAATAATTGAATATATCATAAGAAATAGATTGAGGTCAAGTATTTTGTAAATAAGATTTATTTCAAACTTACATCTGAATACTTTTTTGAGACAATTATGAGAAACACAATAACCTGTTTTGATGAATATAAATCATTAATCATTGATTGATTATTAAATAAATTCTGTTTTGCTTCAAAATTATAAAGTTCACTTTGTAAGATCCTTATCTTTGCCCAGTTCTTGTGCCATACTTCCACTTCAGATTCACCTTTGTCTCCCAGACCACCCCTTTCATATAAATAACAAAGCAGCCCCATTAAGGAACACACTGAAACCACCCCATTAAGGAACACATTGAGAACATCTGTGGAGGCATAAATCCCATGCTAACTCATTCAGTTTTATAACATCTTGAATTATATTTGGCACAATAAATCCAGAGAGTTTGTGTATAAAGTATACAGTTAGATTATTGTGTTCCCATATGATGAAAGATACAAAGCTGTCTTTCTCATGATATCAAAGGACAAGTACACCAGGTGTGTGAAAGAATATCTCAGATTCACCCCTATGATGAGGTTAAAGAAAATTGTGACACCATTTTGCATGACTTTTCTGTTGAAAACAAAAAAAATATTGCTCTCACGATTCCTAATGGTGCGTTTCTATTCAATTATATGCCAGACATTTTATCAGGATTTTTCACCAAAAAAAAGACATGCTTTTACATAAGAAGTAAGATGAGGCTTAAACTTCAGTCAATTTGAACAATAAGGACTTTTCATAGATATAAGAAAAGCCTGTGACATGCAAAGGAAGAAAAAAGGAACCCAGCCATTCTTATAGTAAGAAAGACACAACAGATGTAACACTTTTGCCCCAATTTTGTCATGCACCAGTCTGAAATGCAAGACGTTTTATTATCGCCATAAACAAAAGGGCAACTGTCTACCAATGTGTAACCTCTTAGCCAGGTTGTTATGGAGGGAATTAGATATAAGGGTGGAACTCAGTGATATACCAACCATACTCACACCAACCAACTTGGAGTAAACCTGCTGATTATACCTGCAGTTCCAACTTCAGAAATCTGGTAGTCAACATCGAAACAATTTGATAAGTGGGGATTATATATATATATATATAAAAAACAAGCAGATTAAGTCAGTGATCAGTTTACTTCTGAATAAAAAATAACGAAAAATTTGTTGCTGTGAAGGATATACTGTGATAATGCCGACGATAAGATTGGGCAGAAAACACAAATCACGATGGATCACTCCACATAAACGCAACAATGTTGCCTTGTATAATATCAACCTACCCGTGGGAATTGACACCGATGTAAGTTATCTAAAGATTATCATAGAATTAAAAAGTAGAAAATGTTTGCTTCTTAATTTTTTCATTGAAAAAAATTTAAAATCTCAAGAATAATTCTGTTTTGAACTGAAACAAATTCAGTGGATATTTATGATGTCCAACAAGGAACTAATCAGTGTGCATTCATCGATTACCTAATTGAACCATTCCAAATGAATTCATAGAAATACTGCATGTGGTTGGCAGTCAGGTTTAAGAGTCTACAGTTGACACATGCAGTATCCTTGCCAACGGCATAATAAGACTAAGCATCCAGAGAGAGCTCACCTAATTGCTTATTTGATGTCATGCTATCAAAAACATACCTTATATGATTAGAATGATATTTCAAATAACTTTTTGTGAATTAATTATTAAAAAAATATATACAAGAAGAATGTGACTTTGAGTGTCAAAGGTGGTACAATTGTGTGATGTTAATAGTACTGGGCCTTGCCAAGTTTATGTCAGTTTAATAAATTCTTACCTGCTGTTTTCGTCACTAAGGGCCCACAACAGAATAGCTTAAATATCTTTATCTTTATTTAGTCTAATGTATGAATGAAAAACATGCTATCAAGTCACTGCATGAGCTACAGACATTATTTTGAATCAATGCAAAATGCAGTTAATTTTCACGAATAAGATGTTATTTTGGGGATTTGGATATGGTGCATTTTTTAGATGAGATGTTATTTTGGGGATTTGGATATGGTGCATTTTTGATATGGTCCCTGGCTATGGAGAGGAGATGGCACATTATATATTCATGTATTGTCTTTGTGAGTCGAAATGAGCCTGACACCTTTAATGTTTCACCTCTGATGAATATATGATCACAATGCGAAACAACATAGCATCCCATGATGCATTTGGCCGGTTTCCTGTCTGAATAAGCACACTTCTGACAGATGGTGTGGAATTTTAGGATTTTTGTGGTTAAAACAGAGAAAGGAATTATTTTTTTTTCATTTCAATCATAATTCTTGAATAATTTAGAACATGTGATGGAATATTGAGATTTTAATGTTCACATTTTGAACATAGCAGCATATGGAGTACAAAAATAACTTCCATCAGCAAGTGCCATTTGAACATGGAAAAAAGATTTATGATTATGGAACTTTTCTTAGTATCATATTTATCACAATGAAAGTTTTGCAAGTATAAAAATTCTGTTGTTGATATTAAGCAAGAGTTTGACAATGTTGCAAAATATCACAAGCATCAATATGTCTTACTGCTCATAGTTGATTTGCCAAACTTCATGATTGGATCAAGAATCTTTACCTTTGAAAACATTCTGTAAAGGAGGATACAAAGCACTTATGATACAAAGAATTAAAATTAACAGTACAACAAGAAAGCAAACAAGAGAAAATGAGTACACCTAATCTGATGCCTTTAGGTGGTGGAAATAAACCATTTTATTCAACACCATATGCCAGTTTTCCACGAGGAAGTGAGGTGGCTTACTATGGCAAAGATCTGCCCTTCACCATACATCAGGCCCAGAATCATGTAAGTCTGCTTGAGCTTTCTGGATCACAGAGATTGATAAAATTGGTAGATTTTAGAGATGATTTTTAAACCTTCTTAAACCTTTTAAAACAACTACAGAAGTGATCTAAACAACCAAAGTATGTTATTACTTTTAATGTGTTAAAACTGGGACTAATATCCTCATCTAAGGTTCAAACGTAATCCATGGATACCTCTTATCAATGTTTCAAAATGATGACCTTGTTGGCGACCATGACCTAAATTTGATTGTCTCTGATGATGAGAATCTGAGAATCCAAACATAAAACCTAGAGGCATCTTATCCTTATTTTAAAGTGGCGAGCTTTAAGGTGAGGCTTATTTCAAATTTATATAATCCAATCTCCGAAAATTGAATGCATTGACTTACATCAAGAAAAATAGCATTACCAAAGATCAATCTTATCACTCTTCCAATAACCTTCATTTAAAGATCATCAGAACCAATCTTTAGAAGTTTTTGGAATGCAGTAAATTTACAACAAATGAAAATAACATTACCAAACTTAAATCATGGGTATATGTTATCAATGTCACAAAATAATGCCTTTGTTGATGACCTTGACCTTCACTATAAGGGCAAGTGACCTGATCTCTGAAAATATCAGAACACAATAAATTGTCAACTTATTCAGATAGCATTACCAAACTTAAACCATTGATACATAACAGCCTTAAATTTCTATTGTTGTTTCTGAAAGGGTCTGTGGTCTCTGACTGTTATAATAGATGCACCAAAATCAGTAGAAAATGGCTATTCTATGATAATAGAAAGCTCAGATTTGGTGGTAATTAAGATGAATCATTGAAAATATGACAAATGAAATTGGTATGTTTGGGTTGGGATTGATAGGAGGGAAACATGGAAGTGGTGGAAGTTGCTGCTCTGTCCTCGGCATCATACATGTAGTAGAGTGATATATCACAGGGCCCAGAATCACCCTGGCACTCCGCCAGATACATCCCCAGAACGACCTGCCATTAATCACTCTCAACATGCCTCCAGATGACTCCACCAAATACTCCATCCACTCTTGAACTGCTCAAATAATTGATGTGGTGGGATATTGAAATTTTAAGCTTATTTTATCAAATGCATAAATGATTTTTATAATATTCTTTTTTCAGATTGTAGTTTTTTCTCAGTGGTTAATAAAAATCAGTGATTAATAAGAATATATATATATTTTATTATCAGAATTACCATCAGTCAGTTTTTATACAGTGTAAATTAATGTGGCATGGACAGCATAGGTTTGTCTGAAGTGAAGCCAATGCTGAAACTAGCTTGCCTCAAGCCTTGTTTTCATAGGGCCTAAGTTTAAGAACTGTTGCTGTTTTTGATGTGTGCCAAGAAAATATCTGTAAATATGTTTAATATTTATGAATAGATATTGAAGAAATTGTGACATGTTTGAAGTTTATTATCTGATTATGAGAAAAAATAGTGGATTTCCAATTCCAAAAAGGCTTTGCCCCGTAAAAAATATAACTTTGAGCCTAATGGGTTCTGAAATGTAGGAAATGACTGTGGCATCTGGCATAAGTCCAGTGATGTGTACAGTGCATGACACATCTATGCTCAGCCTCCGCAACCTGATACTGAATCTACATCATCTGTACACAGGAATGCTACAGGTACATCACATTAGCCCTCTGGCATTACCACATCCAAGGCCCCAGCCAAGTCCACACAACAAAATACCTCAATGTGTAGATTTATGGATGTGTATGCAAGAAGAACTTATAATTGATAGTATTTGTACTACCTTGCTTGTAAGGAGGAGATGCCTTTAGTGACATAATTATAGTTGATTTATGTAGTTTCTTTCATGGAAAATTTGAATAATATTAATTATTTGGGTGGTAGATTAAAAGAAAAAAGGGGTCAATTGTGATTTAAAATTGATTTTAAAAATGGTAAAAAAAGAGTTGCAGAAAATGTCAGGTAATGATACTTTCGCTAAACTGTTATGAAGTTATTTTTGAGGACAACACCAGATGGAGCTGACAGTCAAACAATTTTGTGAATTGCAAAGTAGGAAGTGTGTAGTCTAACTTTATCATTCAAGACACATATATTGTACATCCATACAATTCAAGTTTTCTTTATATTTTTTATATTGCCTTTAACTTTAATGAGATACTGTAAAAAACGAACAAAGATTTAACTGAACTTGAAAGAAGTCTATTGCACTCAGAAACAAGATGATTGTGTGTTTTTTTTGTGTTTTATTTTTAAAGATATGGTGCTTTGCTGATAAACACCTTGTGCATTGTTAAAACATAAAGGGCTGAAATCTCACATTATGGTTCATGATTTCTTTCCAAAACAGCAAATCCTGAATTTGCTTCTACTATGTTTCCATTTATACATATAATATACATGTAAGTACTTGTGACAGGTAAACAGTTCTCATTGTGAGGAATATTATAACACTGTGAAGAAAAGTTTTACATATTAAAGCCAAATAAATAATATGTTTTTAAAATGATATATATACAGTTCAAATGATGCTATTTTTGACAAAAATCATTGTTACCGCGGTAGTTATCTTGAAAATGGTGAAAACTATTGCATTTGAACAAAGGGTTTATTTTGTGCTTTGTTTTGAGAAGCCTGTGGAAACTGCTTTTGCCCGTAGCAACATACAGCACCTGAACAAAGTCGTTTCTGTCTCGCAAATCTTCCTGTGGCGTTGCATCTTAAGAAGGTGCACAGATAGTTTGACCCAGGGCTGTGCATGCTTTAGAAAAGCCCAGCTCCTTTAAACCATCGGTACATAATGCTAACCATGGTGTTTGTCGTAGGTCGGAATTCGGATCAAACTTGCCGGGAAGAAAATACAGGCAATAAACTCCGAACTCTTTTGTCCTTGTATGTGTCTTGGTGTAGCTTTTCAGGTGATTTCCTAAAGCTAGGGGGAAACACACTTGGAGTTAGTCAGAGGAAATACTCTGGATAAATACTTTAAAATCTTCATGACCTAATCTCTCTTTAGCTGTATATATCCTGATGTTTAAAATATTCCATACATAATTGTGCTAGAGATATTAATGAGACAGAACAGTATTTCTGTTTATTTGGTATTCAGAAGTTTTAGCATGTGGAATGTTTTGCTTTCAACAATTATGAAGGACAAAGTAGGTCTTATATGTAATACATATATTAATTCAATGTCATGATGACAAATATATTTAATTAGTATCTGATGAGAAATAGGTTTTTGAGGCAAGATAAATTTTATTGAGAAGACACACTTTTTGTTTATTTGCAGAGATAAGTATTTCTATCGTACTAAGGGAATATTAATATATTCATCCCACACAGTTCATGAATA
Source organism: Amphiduros pacificus (assembly GCA_949316495.1). Lineage (NCBI taxonomy): Eukaryota > Metazoa > Annelida > Polychaeta > Phyllodocida > Hesionidae > Amphiduros > Amphiduros pacificus. Next base: position 40,947,155 of record OX439003.1, on the reverse strand, counting down.
GCCCAACCCATAATTTGTGAAAGTACAATTAGACATGAAAACTACATCGAGAAAATGACCAAAATATATCAAATTCATTTTTCTGGGTGTATTTATTTCTTTAATCCTGATGAATAATGTTTCAGCTTTCATCTGATAGTACTCTCTGATTGTTTAAATGGGATGGCTGATATATTTATTTTTAAGATATATGAGTAAGCCAATGCCCCATGGGAGTGGAGATCTATGAGTCCTATAAATATTTGCTAATTGGATTCATAATGGCCAATGGTAGGCCAAATGTACTGCGTATTTCTTCTCATCAACAATCCTAGGAATAATTACCAGTATACATCATGACCCTATCATGTAGATGTACATATTCTGCATTAAATATGTCATGCACATGTGCGTGCTGCTATTGAACATGGTAGGTTTTTCTATTTTGCTATTGAACTTAGTAAATGTTTTTCCATTTGTTATTGTCCCCTGCCTCGATGAAGTTGATGAGGGGGACTTGAATTTAGGTGCAGTCAATCTGCTTATTAGTTCGTGAATTGTTAGTTCGTTAGTTTGTCTGCATATAGTGTTAGCACGATAAAATTCAAAGGATTGCTCAGATTATTTTCATATTGCACTGGTACATTGTATATATCAATATCTTGGACAAGATTGACATTTATTTTGCCTGGACGATTTATTTTGCCTGGATGATTTCTGTTAACATGGTAGCCACTTTAGTAAAAGTCTTGTTCGCACTATAAAGCTAGGGATTACTTGGATCCTTTTCATATTGCACATGCACATTAATGTGTGTCTGACATTGTATTCTTTATTCTGCAATTCTAAGACAACTAATATTTCAACACTTTCTTAAGCCATCTTAAGCCACATTCAATGGCTTAGGACTCAGATTCAATGCTCTCGTTGAAGATAGTATGTTATTTTTTGTCTCTTAACACAGTAGGCTTTTCTATTTTACTATTGAACATTAGATTTTTCCATTTTGTTATGAACATAACTGGACACATTATAGATCATTTCAAACATTAAAACATGTGACATATCATTTTACTTGGATGGCAGATTCTGGTCATTTGTTCCATGTTTTTAAAAGTGTTTGGGAGTTAAATATATCAAATATATTACAAATCTTAAAGTCAGTCACAGCATTGTAGTTTTTTCATATTCTTCACTATACGTACCTCTTGTACATTTTATTTACCACGCTATTCTGTTTTTATTGAGAGATTGTCAGTCAACTATTAAGAAAAAGTCTCACTTTGGGAACAATTATGCAATCAGAAACATTTTATCTTTTTAATGTAAGCTGAGATTAAGTCCATTTAATCAGTGTGGTAGATTATGCCAATTTATTTAATTGGCAAACCACATTCCTCAGGCATATACTCATAGTATTTATCTTAATGTGATACATCGCATCTCAATATCAGATGGTGCATATTCGCAAACAATGATGGAATTTCTTTATCATATTTCATATGCAGAAGATGTCCCGACAAGACATTTTTGAGGGAACTTTAACCCCCAGGGTGTGCAGGGACTTCATTATCACTTGTCTGTGGGCAAAAAGAAATACTCACAATGAGGGTTAACCCCTTGTCTGTCAGGGCTACAGTTCTGATAACATTGGATAACTTAGGTATTTAATGAATTTACAATGCCTTATCCTGCTTGTAGCATGTTGAATCATCTAAAAGGTATAATGCTGGAAAAATGCTCCTTGTTAAAAAATAGAAACGATCAAATATTTTTACTTTGAGAGAATCATGTCATAAGATATTTTGCCAGGCTGTATTGACAAACATTGCCTGCAACAGGATAGGTCTGTGTTTGAAGTGCGGTATATTTGTCGAGGGGGACTTCAATGCATGAATGAGAGGAATATGTCCGTCTGCCCACCTCCAATCCATGGCTTTCCATACTTCCTAATTGACTCATTCTCTCTCAAAAACCATCATCAAGGCTTCGGCCACTAGCGGTCATAAAAAAACTCCACGCCAAGGAGAAAGAATTATAAAAAAAGAGTCAATTAAATTTGCAGCCACAGGCAATAGTAATGATTCAGTTGTAAAATGTCCAGACACATTTTTTTTTGTATGGGAGAGAGCCCTGTTTTTAAGATCAACACGGCTCTGGTAGTGTGTTAACAATAAACTTGGCAGAATAAGACGGTGAACTCGACAGGGGGACGCACCTCGTCATCTCAGTAATCATTTCGGCCAGTGGGGGACGCCATTTAAAGACGGGGGTTAATTACAACAGGTCATTGTTTCGTTTACTGAAATACTTGCACTTTGGAACATATTATATTGCACAATGGAATTTAAACTGGGAGCATTAAGTTTGAAATTTGACGATCCACGGACAGGATATAAAAAGGTAGAAAATACTTCTCTTTTTTTCAGTGATGAGTTGTGCTTAATATAAATACTTTGAGTTGTCATGGGTTTACATAATAATATTCTTCATTGAGATAGATCCAATATAAAAATGATTTTAATCCTTATCAGACAAATCTAAATTTTGATTCAGTATCTCTGACATTTATTGCAAGAGAATGTATTGTATTCCAAACTGGGAAAGCAACCAAGAAGTTTTCAGGGCAAGGACATAAACAAAATACATATAGACTGATAAGACACAACAGTGAGATCCCTGGGAGGAATTCACTATGAAACAAGTTTTATTTAGATTTTAATGAAATGTGTCCAAAATATCAGCTGTCACAGTTGTAGGATTATTTTCGGTAAATGTACTTGAGTAACAAAGTGGTCATTGTCATTAGATTGGTCATGGTACGCGTTTTACTTCATGTTCTATGCATGAAGCATTTATTATGTCAAACTGACAAATTGATTTTTTTTTTATGACTCAAAAAAGTAGTACAGACACTTGGTATTGCTTTCAGTGCCCAGACAGGATTATTTTTGCACTATTCCCAAAGCCATCAGTAATGTAGACTTGAAATCAGATGTTTTCAGAAAACCTATGCACTACTTATCATATTTAAGTCATGACCCAAGCAGAACTCATTCTCCAGCAACAGGTTTTCAAAAAGCCATATTTCTTTCTTTGCAACATCAAATACAAGGTGCTTTTTCCTATCTCTGCATTTTGTCACTATTATTTATGTGTTTGAACAATAAGGTGGAAATTGGGTCAGCCAATACATAGGAATGTCAGCAACAATCTGAAGCTCCACAATACAGTGGTGCTTCTGACGTCATGTAAAGTTTCCCTCATTGTTTAGCCATGACGTCAGTACTTGGACTATTTTAAATGCCATCTTGAGTAGTCAAGGTTAATGGTGACCGAATTTCAGCGCAAGTATCTGTATACACTAAGAACATCATGATTTTGGAGTCCAGTAGGTGGATGGCGTTTGAACTACTGGGGTATTATTGTCACACAAATCCCAGGCTGCATGCTGAAACATAGACTGTAGACTCTTGAAACTTTGGAGGGGACATTTACAACATTTAAGGGCCTTTTTAAACCCACAAGATTTTTCTTTTTCTTTAAAAATGAAAATAATTTAAAAAAGGTAACCAGTACCTTTAATTTCACAAATGATTTATGGAGTTGCCAAGTCTTAAATTATACTCCTAATTTCTCCCAATGAAGCAATGTCAAATCCCAAGAATCGTAATAACTCAAGAACAAATGATAGCAGCTTTATGAGACTTCACACACATAGGCATCTGGTAAAGACCCAAAAAGAATTTGACGAATGGTGACCTTCACCTACTTTTCAAGGTCACATGGACAATTATGTCAAATTCACGTCATTGCAATAACTCAAGAACAAATGATGGCAGCTTCATGAGAATTGACACACATAAGCATCTGGTGAAGACCCCAGATGAGACAGTGACCTTCACCTGCTTTTCAAGGTCAGAGGCCCATCATCTCAAAAATTTTAGAGTAAATGATGACAGTTTCATGTTACTTGACACACATAAGCTATCAAAGGAAGTAGATATGCACTATTATGGTTTTTTTACTCTGCATCAATTTGCCTTGGTGCAGTGACATTTTGTTCACAAATATTGTGTGGAGCGAATGTTGTGCAGCAATTTACCAGGGCTGAGGGTTGATGCATCTTTGATGCCTATGTTTTTTATATGGGCTAGTGTATCTGCATATTAAACTACTATGATTTGTAACCATGGATGTTCAATATGCTCAACAAAGTACTTTGATCTAAAGTTCATGATCAATATGGCCTGAAGTTATATAAGTTGCAGCCATAGACAATGTCACAAAATGATACCATAGAGGGATGTTTTAGTCTTTTCCTTCTGTTAGAAGTTAAAGTAGATAATGTCCACATTATTTTTGTGGACGACCATTAACAACTTATTCCCATTCTTATTTTGAACAAATATTACAGCAGAATTTTGTCCATTCCTCTGACAAAGTTTCACTCGGAGAAATGCTCATCTAGAACAATATGTGTGTGTGTGTGCTTGTGTGTGTGTATATGCTAGATTCTTAGCCTGTGCTGTTCTAATTGGCTTCTCATATGTCTCTGGGGTAATTTGAAGCACTAAGAAAAATCAATATCTTTAAATGTGAGGAAAACTTTCTTTGGACCATTTTGTGTCTCTGCTTGCCGCGTTTGTAAAGCAACATAACAGCATAATGCAATGCCCCAAGCACTCTCATTCCAGTACCAGAGAATGCTGCAAAGAGGATTATGGACTTGTGAAAACAGTGATTTATCTAGTTAGAAATAATTTGATTTCTATATTCCCATCTTAAAATGGTAAACAGAAAGATTTTGAAAAAGGGAACTACCGTTTACAATGCTACACACTCTCATACAATGAAATTTTAATACAATTAATGTCAATGTAAATTTTGATCTTTAATAACATGGAGAAGGGACAATATGAAAATTATTGTTAAATATTAAACAGCCTCAAGTTTTTAACAAGGTGGGAATCAATCAAAATTTTTAATTATGCTCTTCACCACCAGTTGGACCAAAGCAACGTCAAATTTATTACCACCAGAGGTCAGTGATGTATTGCTGGATTCCCCAAAGGCATTTGATATCGTTGGCATAATTTCCTCCCACACAAGCACCAGTAGTGTTGTGCTTGATATCTTGTTTTGGTGGAAATGTTCTGTACACTCAACTGTATCTGTTTATGACTCACTTGGCTGAATATTAGGGCCTTTGTATCTTATACTCTAATACATCACACCAGCCACTTTTTTTGCCGAGTATGAATAAATAATTTAAAATATATATATATATATATATATATATATATATATATATACACACATATGAATTGAAGATTTACAGATTGTGACTGTGACATAAAAAGTGTGTACATGTTTTTTGTAACATCTGTATGATTCATGATTTCTTCTTATTTGAATTAATCAGGGCCTTCTATTTGGTCATGGAAAACTGCCCAAAGTTTCTTACCATTGAATGTCAATAGCAGAGGACTGTTATATATTTTAAGGTGGTGTGCCTATGCTGTAGGTAAAAAATATTGCTACAAAAAGACAGAAATCTGATTAATCATTGCTACTCACAATATCATCTATCAGCTATTTTGTAATAATATCTTTTCATTAAAAGATTTATTATTCAAGGTCGTAGGAAAGATTTACTTATTAAGATTTTGCCCATTTTAAGTTCATAAAAGTCGACACAATAGACATTAGACAATTAGCTGAATTTTCACAAATGCTTCAATAAGAGTGTTTTATGTAATAGCTATTCTACTATGTTTAAGAACCATCCAGATGGAGTAGATAGCCTCTGAAATATGTCTAAGTTGATTGTATCAAATGAAAGCGCCTCTTATTCAGTTATAGGTCAATTGTAGTTGAATCTTTTCATATTTTGTGAATAGGTGTCAGCTTAAGAAAATACACTCATTTCTTGTTAAAGATTTTAAAATAGGAAATATGCAAATATTATAGAAACAAGTGAAACAAGGAAATTATCAAAGTTTTTAAACTTTTCTAGGCAGAATTCAGTTTTTTTATTAGTATTAGATTATTAGCATTATTCATGGCAAGTAATGTCAATAAAATAATTATATTAATTTGTACTAGAACAAAGCAAATGAGATAAATGTTGTATTTGCTGTTCTGTTTTGTCAGTTAATGTTCATAACAAGTTTGGATATATATTCTGGCAAATAAATATAATGCAGCCAGCCAGTGTGCAATGGTTGGTGCATGGATCAGACTTTAACCATTTTTGTTAACTCTAGTGCACCCTGGGCTGGTTTGGCCAACAAGAATGTTTGGCTCTTCACAATAGCATTGTGTGACTTGTCCCACCGAAACTGTGATGTGTTGATTTCAATACAGGGGTGTGTTAATACTAAATTTAGCTGAATATAATTTGTTTAGTCAGACACTGAAAGAATATATAGAAACAGTTTACATGTGTTAGAAATTAGCACAGATTATATTCTAATTATATTGATCACCATTGCTTTCATCTGGGATTTGTATTGAAATTGGTTTCCCTCTGGATCAATTGCAAATATTTTTTTCCAATTCCCCCGGTTTGACTGAATTCATATCATGCTGTTGATAATGTTAAGTTGGGACTATAACTTCTGATGTCCAGGATTATTTTTAAAGAAATAAACAATTTGGAAGAATGGGGGATCCATATTACCATTTAGAAATGATTGGAAAACCACTTTAACTCTGCAATATTTATATATTTAAAACAAAGCAATTCTTTTAATTTCCTTGATATATTATTATCACAAAGATGATGTAAAGCATCTTGTCATCAATTATCAATTAATTCCTCCATGTTCCTTTAATCAATCTTTTTCAAAGTTTAGTATTGGTTGAACTATAGCACAGTTCAAAGTCATAGCATAATTGAGTTATGCATAGAGTATATCTGGATGCACCCCTGATGGTTGCATTGAGCGTGGAGATCTGCTCGTCGACTTTGCTATGATCCTCCCATCCTCAGTCATGGCAATGAACGACTGGCTCACTCACTCATACTGTGGGGTCAACCAGGTGTGACGCCACTGGGCAGGGCCTTCCTTACCTGACCCAGATTTGCTGAAGTGTGATCCGAGAGTCCTTGTTGAGGGAACTTGCTGCCAGCTCCGAGGCAGAGGGGGTGGATGATTGAGGAATTAGGCTTGCGTGACGTTTAGAGCCAAGTCGAGGAACATAGCATTAGAACTGCAAACTAGTTTTTGCGAGGTGCAGACAGAAACTAGGCTAAGGTGACCATGCTGGTTACGCTTGGATGACTTGGGCTGTACCTCCCAAAACATGGCAGACATCTTCTGAGGGGCCAGTCATTCTGCTTGTGGGGCTAGGAGTTTATTTTTGAAAATTTGGCTGAATTTACCCGCAGAACCTGCCCCTAACTTTGGATATATACTGATGAGAGCTTATTGAAGAAGTCTTCTTGAAAAACGTGACCAAAACTGTTTAAGGAGTGTCACATAATCCTGACAGCAAGATGTCGAACATGATGTGGTCAACGGGTCATAGATATGGCCAGAACTCTTTAGCTCATCAGTTTCCATCGTTTCAGATCAATTCGAGTCAAGTGGCAACTGGAAATGTACGTGTGGAAGCGCGATCGCCGAGTGGGAGAGTTATGGACATGGGAGTTGTGGACAACGCGGGGGCATACACCGCCAACTTCACACCCTCTGAAGTCGGTATGTATCAGATTATATTATCAAACAAAAATTCTTACTCTTATCTTCAGATGCCCTTTTACTGTTTGTTCAAATAAAGTTACCTTTTGCTCTGATTCTATGAGAAAGGAAAGGGCATAGTCTTGATTCTAGTCAAGAAAATAATATTTTAGTTCATGAATGATCGTTAGTAATTGTAGTCTGTGAAGGCGTACAAATAAATTGGCCTCATATATTTGTGCTATTTATAAATGTGTATGATAAAGTGTATAGATTCTACCCTCTGGCTACTACAAACACTAAATATAGTGCTAAGCGATGTTGGTTGTGTCATTGTCAAAGGCTTTTGAACAATCTCTAAACTTGCTGGTATTTAGTAACAAGAAATCTGAAATCTATGACACATACAACACTGTATAGCTATGTGACCTTTACAAGTATGTCACAACATGTATTTAAGGGCTGGGCCAAGAGTGTGAGAGAGAAAAGTGAAGGTCGTAAAATAAGGTCAATATAAGTGTGAAAAAGACTGATCTCTATCACAAGCAAGACTACCACAATACTCAAAAGACCAACTGTCACTTACAAAATAAGATCGCTTTATCTCGCTTGTCCCTTGTCTCATAATATTGACTTTCCATGTTTTGGTATACATGGTTAAAGGCAGAGACAACCTGATTGCTGAACTGTGCTGGTCATGTTCATATTTGTGTACCCAAAATAAATTGGCCTCTATAATAATAGATAGAGGTAACATTTAGATCATGTATTCTGATCGCTGCAGTATTTAATGAGTGATTTGAATACATGAAACTATTCATTGATCACATTGCACATAAAACCTGCTCATCTAATATCACAATACCCTGGTCTCTATACCAGACCCTAACAAAGAGTTTGATCCTGTTGGCCATTTTTAAATTGCTCGCTATTCAGTCATTCACATGTTTCATACATGATTTGTTTTTTTGGCACTTACAGCCTCAAAATATTATCTGAGCCATTTTTTGATACATACACCATTTATCTTTTTCTCAATTGCCTGATCTTTTTTCTCCATTTATAATTTTCAATAAATATAATTTATTTAATACATAAAGTAATTGAAGTTTATGTGAATATTTTGCACATAGTGCATTATTAAAAAGTGGTAGTTTAAACCAAGTTTAATAAATTTAATAAATTTGTTCCATGAAATATTTTTTAAACATAGCATAAATTGCCCTTTATTCTATAAAAATAAGTTCTGTTGATCTTTTGTTGAAATTACTTCCATTTTGTTAATAAGAGAGAGATGTTTGTAAAACAAGTGGTGATTTCAAAATGTCAAGGATTTGTATATTGAAATGATGATAAATCAAAGCAATATCAAAATCAAAGTGTTGGCCCATTACATGCTCAAAAACAAACTACAATTTGCTTTTCACCCCTTCCAATCGTAATGTGAAATAGCCATCTCATGAAAACTCGAAACATGGCAGAAATAAATAAGTTGGATGGGGCAATGATACAGTTACACCCCATACACTTCAGGCCTAATCACTTCAAACACCCAGCCCTGAAGGCAAACAAGCATGAGTGGAGAGGGATTTTCACAGTGATATCATAATGCAGTATAAATCCCTAATGCTATGACCACATGCAGGTTTCTATGAATCCCTCCCATTAAATGAGTGGGGGGAGCAAGGAAATACTTACTAGAACAATTACATATATGCTAATGTCATATAGGCTAATGTACATATACGCTGATGTCTTGATGCTTTTTAGTCCCAATCCATGAAAAAGTATTTTAAGAAATAAAAATATAAAAAATAAAAAAATTAAAGAAAGTTTCTAATGAAAAGTTACAATTAATAGTTAATAATTTCATATATCTGATCTATGATATTCCTAGCTTCACGAGATCACAGTTATTTAAGAAAAATCTTTGATAAGATATGTTCATAACAAGTTTGGAGATAAGATATATTTTCTGACTAATTCTGAAAATCTTGAATAAGAAATTAGCATGTTTGGAAGGGGTCAAGTTCTTTTACTGTTCACACCTCAGACGTATTACCAACAAATATCAGTGTAGATGAATAAATGGAGTGAATGATATTGTGGATGACTATATCAAGTCCTTATATCAAGATATATGAATGATTACATCCTACTATCAAGATATATGAATAATTGCATCATTTCCCTACTATCAAGATATATGAATAATTGCATCATGTCCCCACTATCAAGATATATGAATGATTGCATCATGTCCCCACTATCAAGATATATGAATAATTGCATCATGTCCCTACTATCAAGATATACGAATGATGGCATCATGTCCCTACTATCAAGATATACGAATGATTTCATCATGTTCCTGCTATCAAGATATACAAATGATTGTATCATGTCCCTACTATCAAGATATGAATGATGGCATCATGTCCCAACTATCAAGATATGTGAATGATAGCTTCATGTCCCCACTATCAAGATATATGAATGATGGAATTGATAAAAGATAAATAGAATATCGTACCCTGAATAAGAATGAGTCCATTATTACATCTGGGCCTTGTATAAAATTTTATAATGTCACCACGTAAGGTCACTACACAATGTCACCACATAAGGTCACCACATAATGTTACCACATAAGGTCACCACATAATGTTACCACATAAGGTCACCACATAATATCACCACATATTTCTGCCACCAGGAAGTAGTAATAAACTCTAAGAAGTTCATTTGAACACCAGATATTCAGTACATGTGTCAAAGACCACAAAAACATTTGATATAATATTGACAATTATTTAGATTACAAATCCAGGAGAATCACAGGATTTTTTTTATTTTGAGTTTGTAATAAGTAAACTAATATAAACAAATTGAGTTGTTTCGCATATCTTGAGGGCTTCTTCAAAATTACATAAAAATGTTCACTTTTTTTAGACTAATTTATCTTTCCTCAAATTATCAACAGGTGCTGTTCCGGACATAATGAACGAAAACAATACTAAAACAGCCTCAGTGCATCTCCATTTCAATGTACACATTTGTTTGTAAATGTATATGTTGTCTTGTACAGTTCACGGTCTTTGATATAAAATAAAAGTTGGAAAAAGGAAGCTTAAACTGTCTCAATGATTTTGGATCATAATAAATAATATATGAAGATATATATACAGACACACATGCACACACTATTTAATATCAGTGAACTCCAATATTTAAATATTTATACTCACCTGGTCAGATTGTAGCATTTCAACACTGTTAAGAAGACTTTTCAGCTGTTCTGTGTAAAAACCTGTGAGGTGATGTTGTGAAATGCTCTTGACATTTTGAACTTGTCTAATATTTCTAAGACACAACTTGGCTTGACAAAAGCAATAGCTTTTGTTAGCGGTGGTGTGGGATTTCACACAGATTCAAATATGCTACAATCCTCCTCAAATTCCAACAAAATGTAATCTTTCTTTTCATCACAAGGTCACTTCTTGCTAAACTCTATTTCAGTGTCACATTAACATTTTTGTTAGAAAGTGATTGGTTATTGGTAATCACATGACCTTTTGTTATTGCAGGTGATTGGATGATTTCTATCCTGTATGAAGGTCAACACATTCAGGGAAGCCCCTTCAATGTCAGAGTATATGATGCCGCTCAGGTCAAAGTTTTCGGATTGGAAGGAGGCTCCGTTGGAAAAACTTTCAGCTTCTCAGGTATATCTTATATCTTTTAAATGCAAATATCCAGCCTAGAAAATAGAAGGAATTTGAAACTTGCCTTGACAACCCAAAAAAAAAGTAGGTGACCCATTTTTGGCCGGCATCATTTGATTCTTAGAAGAGTCTAGAGAAAGATTCAGAGCAATATGGTGAAAATATCTCGGAGAAAACATGGACCAAAAAGACATTTGAATTATGAACTTTATGCTAATAATGTCATAAACTTTTATGTCAAAGGTAAGTGCCAAAGAAATTAACACTTTTTGCTTGAATTTTAAATGCCTATCACATACTTATACTTGCATGGCTTGTTGTGTTTTCTATATATTTTTACCTTTTTTGCTGCTTGTAAAAAAAGTGGAAAGCAACCATTTTCCAGAATATGTTTTCAGTGTTTGTATAAATCATCCGCTCCAAATAACAGAGTCAGTGGATTGTGACCCGCATTTTGATAAAAAAGATTAAATTAAAAAAGGGCATTTATTTTGAATATTTCATATGGTGAGCTGGAGAACTTGCCAGTCAAAGTCTAACAATCTCCACATAAGATTAATTCTTATAACTTATTTTACTCTTTTTCACATGCAGATATTTGATTCTGTTGATATCTTTGGAGAAAATTGGAGAAAATGACCTTCACAGATTTATAATGGACTCTAAAGATGTTATGCATCTTTTGAAATGCTCTACAATATGAAGAAATATGATTGTTAAAAGTCATATTTTGTTGTTTTCAGCGGACTGTTCAGCAGCAGGAGATGGTGATTTAACAGTAGATATCAACCACAATGGCCGCACAGTTCCTGCGCAGATACACGAAGATGCCATGCGTCGGGGAGTATATCGGGTCTCATTCACACCAGAGGGCTCTGGCATCTACACCATACGAGTCTACTTTGCAGGCATGGAGGTCACCGGTAAGTCAGACAGAATATGATTTGAAAGTCTCCCAATTTTATTTCCAACCTTATTCATGACATTTATATTTAAACATTATTTAGAGCAATAGGTCTTTAAATGGACAGATGATTACTGATCAGCAACAATATAATGATATGATATTGGCATCCTAGTACTGTAAATAGTACGATAGGTGGGGGTTACTTGTCCCAATCAAAATTTACAAGTCCATTGATTGTGGTATGAGACAAATATCTATCAAAGATAAAAATAAAATCAAAATACATGTACTCTGGGCCACTAAAAGACCAAAAATATGGATGCCCATCTGGGTCACAACAATAGAGCATTTGCTGGCCCAGACAGAGGATCTAGTGGCCCCGGGCCACTGGGCCAGTGTGTATGTCAAGGCCTGAAGTAGCTGATTTCTCCTTTTGCCACGGGAATCTTATCACCATGGGAACCATAACTTGCTTATGTTTTGGAGACATGAAATTTAGATAAAGTTAAGGGAGATGTTTTGTTTGTCTACAGAGGAACAGTAATCTGTGGCCTTGGGCAGAAAATTCTTATCTCAATGTCCAAACATTTTCTATCTGCCTGAAGTAAATATGCAAAATTAATGACTGCCACTGTTCTTTTTTACTTTTGGGCAAACATTCTCAAAATAAAATCATTTGGCAGAGTTGTTGAATGAGGGAAGTAACTGTTACAATTTTTTTATATTATAGTCAAGAACTTGGGTGAGGAAAAAGTCACTAAAAAGTCAGGGGAGTTTACAATCTGATTCATGTGGTAACCCAGCTATTATTAAAATATTATCAATTATTTCAGTGCCTGGGAGACAATAAACAGTAATCAAAGTGAAATAAGAGAATATACACATGTAGTGTCTTTGCTATTCTAGATGAACTTGAAACAAAACTGTAACAAATGCCTGGATCACAGCCAAATAAAAGTTTTTTTGCAGAATGTAGCATGGCCTTGGGCATTTTCACATCATTTCAATGTAAATATGATTAAGTCCATTTGGTAGCACCACTGACAAATCATTCTTTTATTGTGTTTTATCCTCAGGGCAATTTTTACCTCTTTTTTTCTATTTTTTGTCTTTCTTTTAAATGAACAATGCACGGTTTCTTGTAAGGTCTGATAGGTCATATTCAGTAGCATTGTCATACAAACAGTAGTACCTGTAAGACACGCATTTCTGGAACAAACTATGTCGGGTGTCATAAAATTAGAATTGTGAGGTATCATGTGGAAAGGTATTTTGTATTCTGATGGTGTTTTTGTATAGGATGCCCAAGGGAAAACACTTCACATGGGATGTGTGTTTTGGGTGTGCTTTCACAATTATTTAGACATCCATCATTGTAGGAGAGGCAACAATGAAAGAAGCTTAACAAATGAGCAATCATGCAAACATTGCCGGGGCAGTAAAATATTGGATGATATATACGTTTATTAGATTTATTTTTTTGTCTGTTGGTTTTGTATCAAAATCATACAGCTCACATGTGTATGTAAATGAATGGTTGTGAGTTGCAATGTTTTTTTTTATTGAAATACAATGCATGCCATTGTTGTTTCTGAAATGTAAATAACATTTTGAAATGTTTCATTAGATAAACTGAAGCAGCCATTCAGAACAAAACTGGGTGGTGAGGCAGGGGAAATGCTATATAAGGGATAGAAACACATGTTATCTAATTTTATAAATGTCCCAGTCTAAGGTCAATACCCTGAGGTTAAGAGATTCCATACAAAGATATATATGCATATGTGAACATGTACACTTGGTTTTTACTCTGAAAAATATTTTTACAATATCAAGGAAGTACAAAAATATATTGAGCTAATGTGGGACTTTATATATGAAAAAAGATATACTGTTACAACTACTGATATTTAATAAGATGAAAAAAAATAAAACCTTCCATTGTGAGATATGTAGAAGGAAACATGAGATATGTAAGAAATATCATGAGATATTTTTTGCTTGGAAAAAAGGGACAGATGAGACCTATAATGAGTGCATATAAATACAATCAAAATATAATATGATAAAAGCTGAAACAATCTTTGAGGAGACTTATTTGAAATGTTGACTTCAGGCTCACCATACACGCTGGAGATTGTGGATTCGAGCATGGTGACCGCCACCGGAGAGGGTCTCACCAACGTGGAAGCCAACCGGCGAGCAACCTTCATCGTCAACACTCATGGCGCCACCGGTGGAGACATACGAGTTAACGTCACATGTAAGTACGCTCATCATTTATTTATGCTTTAAAAAAATTGTTTTTTAGACACAAGGATTTATTGCAAGGTGTACTACATTTTGAAAAAAATATAAAAATTGTCATGTAACTGGCCAAGCATGCTATGATGGTTAAAATCCTTTAAGAATAGTTTTTTAATAAGCATAAAATGAGGGTAAACGGGTGTAGTTTTTAGCCTGTTATTTTGAGATAATCATTTTGAGAAAGCCGTGATGCAGATCTTATCATGGTTACTAGTGTTGGTCTGTTGCTTGTAGCTTATAAAGAGGAAACCAAGTGTTACTGGCCAAGTATGTTGTATTTGCCTCAGTTTATATGACATATAATAATTTGGATATCACATTAGTGAGATCTTTGGTGCCAGAAGCTATAAACGTCATCTCTCTGTCTATGAAATAATCAGTCTTTACAACTTTTGATGAGTTTCATTGATATATAATCTATTTGATACATACTTGGTTTTATGCTTGTTATTTTGTTGTGAACATTCTCTGTTACTTGAGGAAATAGATTATTTTAGTAATTTTCCACAGTTGGTTTAAGTTCTTGTGTTTTTCAAATAAACTTAATTCTGGTTTTTGGCACACGTTGCAATTGGTGATGCTTTCATAATCAATTGACAACTACAAGGGAGGCAGTTATGTTCTGTATAGAATTATTACCCAAGGCCCAAACTTGGCTGAGGTGTATTGTTGTCTTGGCTTCTGTCAGTCAGTCTGTCCATGCAACAAGGTGAATTCTGGGTCTTGTGAAATATTGGGTTTATAAATCCCAAATGTAGAGGGCTTTTAAAATATGTTAATGAGAAAAATGCTTTTTGAAAAATTGAAGGATTCATGTTCCAGGCATATGCAATTGAATCACCTATCTTCATCATTTCCTCTAGTATCTAATATATACTTGCATCTATATCTCTGAATTTCTGATCTTTATCTTTCAAAATGATGCAATTCTAATTGCAATTTTTTTCTTGTATAGCTCCCCGAGGTCAACAGGTCCCCTCTCAGATCTACAATCAGGGAGATGGAACATTCAGGGTGGAGTACCAGTCCGCAGATGTTGGTATGTATGTTTTTATTCTAAATGATGATAAAGTGATAAATGACGGTGAACTCTGATGTTTGATATAGGTGTGGTCTTTTTCACACAGAATCAAAAGTTTAATAAGTATTAAACAAGGAATTCGGGCATTTTATATTTAACAAATGAACATTTAACATAATGAAACATAAATAAACACAATACATAAAAATTAGATACACATTAAACATACATAAAAGGAAAAATCTAAATAAATATATTTGGACGTGGTTCATGTTTTATATATGAGATGATAAGATGAGGCTTTGTTCTGGGAACAGGGGAACACCTGGTGGACGTGCAGTACTTCGGCAGAGAGATAAAGGGCAGTCCGTTCCGTGTCCAGGTGATAGACGGATCCCGTATCAGCATCCATAACCTCCGTAACAATGCAATGGTCGGCAGACAGGTGGAGTTTGACAGTATGTTGATATGTTCTATTACTCTATAGACAAGCCCTGAGTGGGAACTATTTATGGTCACGTGAAACGTAATTCTTTTTAATCAATCAGTTTAAAATGTAATGGATATATGATTGTTTGTTTCTTTTTGGTTTGTTTTTTGTGAGCCCAGTCAAGGCATTAAGAAGTCGGTTTCTACTCTTTCAAGATATCATATTCATTTCAGTATAATCCATTTGATGTGTGTGGGGTTTTTAATGATAAAAGGCTTATATGTATACATGTAGATGAGCCAACTTTTATTATTCAACTTTTATTATTTCAATTGTTAGAATATATACAGATTGAATGTTGAAAAGAGAATTTGCATAGATATATAGCTGGAGTTTTCATGATATAAGGGCAAGGTTAAATATTGATTAGATGACTAAGACTGAGAGAGGAATGTTTGTTTTTTAGTTGATGCAGCACAGGCTGGGTCAGGCAACCTGGAAATCATGGTGAATGATGGAACCATTCCCTGCAGTGTCCAGAACCGTGGCAACCGCCAGTTCCACGCCACCTTCATGCCAAAGGATCCCATACCACACTACATACAGATGAAATTCAATGGAAAAGAAGTGCCAGGTAGGTTCACATTGGTGTAAAATGTCATTATTTTTAATAGTAATTTAGATATTTATTTAAACCTTTTATAAGGATGATATTTAAAAGTAATAGAAATTGGTTGATAGTGTGCTAAGAAAAAAAACAAATGATTTTTAATTTTGGACAAACTTAACTAAATATTATGATGAGCATCAATCAGCTTGGTTTATGTTGTAGGGAGCCCCTGGAAGGTGGATGTCCGAGGTGCAGTACAGGCCACGGCGTCAGGGAACGGACTGCAGCTTGTAACGGTCCGACAGCAGGCCGCCATCGATGTGCGTGTCAGCGGAGGCTATCCCGAAACCAGAGTCATCGCCAATATCACATGTAAATATGCAGGAAATTTACTCTGAAATTATTAAATGGCAGACCACAGAAATGTAAATGGAATTGATTGATAATTTCTATCAAATTTTTCTGTTGAGTTCTTCATTCAAATTCATCTTTCAAATTAATCTTTCAAATTCTTCTTTCAAATTCTTCTTTCAAATTCTTCTGTCAAATTCTTCTTTCAAATTCTTCTTTCAAATTCTTCTTTCAAATTCTTCTTTCAAATTCTTCTTTCAAATTCTTTTTTCAAATTCTTCTATCAAAATAAAAATTTCTGAAGCTGCAATATTGCAATTTGTAATTTCATTGTTGATGGTTGTTTGTATAATTTGTAAAACACTAAGATATTTGACATTAAGAATGTGAATTATGTTTCCAGCACCAACCCAGAGAATAGTCCCGACACAAGTGAACGACAACCACAACGGAACCTTCACCGTCTATTACACTCCCGCGGAAGTCGGTAAGTGACAACTATCTGTATCACAAGGGCAAATTTTAAACCTCGAGAGACCTTCGCCTTACTTCAAAGTCTAAAATCCAAAGTTATGTGAGTTGTCAAAAAACTTTCAAAGAAATATTTATTTTAAAACCTCTGATATTCATTTGATCCAAAATCTGCCTGGTCCTGTATAGTAATGTATGAGGTCATGGAAAAAGATATAACCAATATTACACTTAAGACAATATACATAAAAGTGCTGCATATTTTGAGCTGTTTTAAGCTTTATCATTCTGTGACTGTGTTTTGTACTTATGCAATATGAAGAGAGCTTTGAGGAACATTTGATTTGACCTTGCAGGAAACTATCAGATTGACCTTCAGGCTGACGGTAACCCGGTAACAGGAAGTCCATTCACGAGCAAGGCATATGACCCCAGCGCCATTGTTGTCAGCAACGTTCCCAATGGCATTGTGGGAAAAAGTGTTGAATTTACCAGTATGTACAATGTATATCTCCTGTATCATGTCATTGATTCTAGTAAACTTAGGAAGGTTAAGAAATCAGTCAGAATCTGAACGTGTAACATGGATGGAAACAAAATTATACAGTTCAGTGTGCATGTAAATATTAATTGTCATTGGTGCCATTTAAATCTGTTGTTGTCCTGAGACCAAACAAAATGCAAGTCCCAAATACAAAGAAGCATGATTCTGATTTCCAATTCTGATGAAAAGACAAAGTATTCTGAATAATTACAATTATATATTTCATTTTTACATGTATTAGATCAAATTGATTATAAAAAAAAATAAAAAAATAAATATCTGCGATTAACATATTTTTGGGGGGCATGTTATCATAAAACAAGGTAATTATATTATGTGGCCTAAGCATGTATGTGGCTTGGTTACAGTTGACGTGACTCAGGCTGGGGAGGGTCAGCTGGAGATCATGGTGAATCGTGGAGCTGTTCCCAACACCGTGCGCATGCTGAGGAAGGGTGTATTCCTCGTCAGCTTTGTACCCCGTGATGCCAGAGCTCACCTCATTGAAGTCAAGTTTAACGGAGAAGCTCTTCCTCGTAAGTCAAGTTTCAACATGAATTTTCACTTTCCTGTGCTGGGAAGAAAATTTCTATTTCTGTGTACTGTAATTTTGTGATGTTTCCATGGTAACAATACATATTCTTGTACATATTACTGGTAGCTATATTGCTTTTTTTTGTAAGATTCGTGATTTTCTTTCCTGTTTTTTCCTCAGATTTATATATAAGTTCAGACATACATATATATGTCTACATATTTTTTTCATGGTGTAAAGAAAACATTGATCATTATAATGTACATTTAAAAATCTTTGCTCTTCATTGAAATAGAATGGGTCAACTGGAATTATATTAAAATTATGATAGAGTGGTTAACACATTGAAATAAGGGCACCACTGAATTTTGCAAGGAACTCCTTTGGAATGCAAAATGCGTTCTTAACTCAATTTTGCAAGAAACTCCTTTGTAATGCAAAATGCCATGAATTACGTTCTCAACTTGATCTCCTCTCCGTGTCCTGTTCCAGGCTGTCCCATCTCCGTGCCGATCCTGGACGCCAGCCGCGTTACCGTGCAGGGAGAGGGTATCCGCCAGGTGGCGGTAAACAAGTTCTCCTCCTTCCACGTCAATACCCAGTCTGCTGGCGACGCCGACCTCACCGTCAGGGTCACCTGTAAGTTAACACAGAAACTTCTTTCGCTTTTTCGGGGGATTATTTCGCTATTTTCTGTTTTCATGGGATATCTTGATTTTGACGTCATTTTGATATTGATCAAGTTTCCTTATATAATTTTTTTAATTGGTAACTGTCAAGGAAGGAAATCTTGTGATGCATGTTAATGGTTTATTTTCACTTTTTTGCGGTATCTTGAAAATATATGAAATGACTGTTTGGTTTTATAATGTTAAATGTGCAGTGAATATGATATATCAAAATTGAGCTTAATTCATAAAAAATATAAGTAGTCCCAATTATATATCTTAATGAAAACCATTCCAGTAATCCCATTAATCCACCTATAAGATTAGAATGAAACAGGCCCTGACCTTGTGTGGTTAATTCTTAGAGTGTGATAATGTAGAAATATTTATTACCATTTAATTAATTCACCACATAGGAATAGAGAACATTTAACTAAACTTTAATAAACCATTTGAAATTCCTGCATGTATGAAGTATTGAGCTTGTCCCACCAAAAATACTCGGTTCAGTTTTAATACAGTATTGTACTGAACTTGAGTTTTCTGCACATTAGCTGTTTAGCATATTTTTGTTAAGTTGCCATTGTTTTATATGTAAGCTGTCTTTTCTTCTTTTCTTATAATGGTCCTCTTTGGTGTCTACCCATAATTTTACCATTGATAAAAAACAACTAAATTCCATGTAGTTTGGAGATTTCACACTGAATTAAGCATGTTGCCGGAGAAACATATTATATGAATAATATCAAATATATTGTTCGAACAGCCCAGGTGATGAAATATTAATACAATACTTGCCTGCATATGATTGCAAATTTATAGACTTATTTAATCAAGCCTTTTGCCTAACTTATTAACACATATCTTTTGCTACTAGTCTTAACACATTTAACTGGAAAATATATTTCCATCCATTTAGTGAAATAACATGTGAAATAACCATGTCGATGCTAAATAAATTTGGAAAATGAAAAAACTATGATAATAGAAAGTTTTATATACATTTGGCATACATGTTTCGGCTGTAAAAAAAGAAACTTTCATTTCTCATTTTTCTTACCTTTAGTTGGGTTTATTCTTTTGTATATTTTTCTTGTCATTTCATACATAGATACTTCTTGCTATTTGGATGTCTGTAACATCTGTGAGCTATAATAAAATGTAGCAGAAAGATGTCTAAAATTCTTGTTGATATTCTGGAAATTTTACTTTCTACATAAATTCTTCATCAAGCATATGCAAACAATTTTGATAGAGTTAGAAAAAAATAACTGATTGTTCTTAAATTAAGAATTTACCAAAGCTAACAATTAATCTTAGAATTAATACTAATTTATTTTTAAAAAATAAATGGAATTTGATGCAATATATTTTTATATTTTTGATTAATGCTTGTTATTGCTTGTTTATTTTTGCTTTATGTCATTAACTAATTTGTGTATTTTTTTAATATTCTTAGTTTAATTTGCAAGATTTCTTTGAAAATGTTAACTGTATAACGTGTATGAATGTGACAAAACATGAGTGGAGATAATCACTACTGTTTTATGAGAGTGAATGTCTATAATCCAAACAGTCATCCAGAAAAAAGATACAAGGTCTATGATTGGACAAATGTGTCACGT
Organism: Amphiduros pacificus; assembly: GCA_949316495.1. Classification (NCBI taxonomy): domain Eukaryota; kingdom Metazoa; phylum Annelida; class Polychaeta; order Phyllodocida; family Hesionidae; genus Amphiduros; species Amphiduros pacificus. The sequence continues at coordinate 40,926,294 of OX439003.1, read as the reverse complement.
TGACACTCATTTTGGAAATTTCTAAAAATTATTAGTTCTAGAAATATTTTTTTATTCCTACTTAGTTTTGGGGGAAAATACTGAGTTTATACATTCATTAATTATCACATTGATTTTGTCAATGGTCGCAAGGTTTCTTTTTTATGGCTGTCATTTGGATTTTGATTAAATGTGGATTATATGTTATTATAAGTGTTGGAATGTGTGGTGTACCCTGGCATGTTAACACACAATGAATGTCTGTGGGTTGAGTTCCAAGTTACTTATCACATCCCGTCCTGATCCCAGCTGGGTCCACAGAGTTTTTTTTTGCGTTTCCTTTTAATTTGGGGTCGAGAGATGTTTAATATATATTATATATCTTTCTTTAATGGCATGGAGTTTTTTTACCTGTGCTGCTTCTGTCAGCATAGCTGGTGCAGTGAGAGGGAGACATTTCTGTCATTCTGTCTGTCCGTCAATCCATTTCTTTTCCTCTGAAACTACCAGGTGGATTTCATTTTTGGTAAGCTGCAGTGTTATCATTAAGATGAATCCAATCTATTTTACGTGACGATCAAATTCTTTTAAATTTTTTATACTTTTTTTCTCACATGCAAGAGATCTGGAACTTATAATGACTAGTTCTGCTGAATAGAAATGTGTTGAGGTGGATTCAGCCTGCCATATTGTCTACAACACATTGATTCTTTGCCAGGGTAAAAGTTGAAATCATCATTTATAAACAATGATCAGCACAGCTCTTAGGCCTTGGGTCTATGTTTTTATTGTTTGGGGTACTGGTTCCATGAGATTTTACCAAGGTTAGATCAGCCCCAGTTCCAGAACTTTCGTGGTGTTTTGTGATCATTTTGTTGAGTTTGACAGCAGAATAGTCCGTGGTGTTTTTTGCCTGTTCGGTTTTCAAGACTTTAAATGTTTCCAGTAAGTTATATTTTGTATTCTGTTTGGTGATTAGAAATTAGTTTAACAACTTTGTACTACTTATTTGGAAATTATTATTATGCATGACATTGACAGGATCTTCATCCCTGCATGAACTTTCAAATGTACTGTGCACAATTAATTAGGCATCTGTATGTTATCCATAATATCAAGTTCAAGGTTGCCTAACAATTTTTAAAAAAAATTGTCAATATTTTTTTTCACAAGTTCGATCTTGTATTTGAAATTTATTTTAACAAAAGATAGAAACATATAATCATGGTTTAAATATTTTGATATGACTACAAAGAATAACAGTATTAATGAATATTTAATTGGAGCAGTACAGTATTTTGGTAACTGTCTTGAATTACAGTCCCTCTTTTACTTAGATAAGAATCTATTTCTATGCTTAACCCTAAAATAACGGGGCTTGGGTGTATGGCATTGTGGCAAGAAGGTTCCTGCGAGAAAGTTCTTGCCACAGAAGTGGCTGTTGCTTGCAGTGATTCTAATAATGGACCCAAAATGTTTCTGCAGCACATACCACAGAGCTTGCATGAGTAACATATTCTTCAGTCAATTCGAATGATTCTTGAATCTTTCTATTTAAATCAGATTATTTTAGTTCCAATAGAAACCAAAGAGACCACAAGAGATTGTTGCGAAATTTGTATGTTATGCATTGTCTTCTCTCAAAATCTCCTAAAACTTGTTGTATATATAAAACTTTAATAGCCATTAATGGAATGGTAATTTGGTAACAAAGAGGGCCATTATTAGAACACAAATCTTTCTATCAACACCCTTAACCATTGGCATCACGTGCCATGCTATCTGTCTAGGTTAAAAAATACAACATATTTTTATATTTGTAATATTGTGTTTTGTTTTACTGGCGTACTTTAAGAGTGAAGATATAAATTGTTATATAGAGAGAACTGATGTTATAAGTGTTAGATTATTACAAATATAAAAATCTGTCAATGTTGTGAGGCCAAATCAAACAAATTTGTGTGTTTCATATTAAAGCTACAATTTGCTTGAAAATAATCTTCACCCTACATTTTCTGTATGTATCTGGATTTCCACATGTCATTCCAGCTGTTTTAAGCCCTTTTCAGTGCTCTTAATTATTTTTTTCCTTCATGATAATGCTCATAAGAACATACAAATATATTTGTTTATTTGGCCACAAGCACAATAGCAGTTTGATGACCTTTATGCAATTGTAAAAAATTGTTCTAATTACTTACTGTGGTTTGGTGTACTTTGATTTAATTAGCCCCCACTGGCCGAAATGTCCCCGTAACTGTCAAGAAAACACCTGACGGTGGTCACGATGTTGACTATCAGATTAATGAAGTTGGTAGGTATTGATTTTATACTGGATTAACAGATTGAGTACATAAAAAATTTAAGCAATTTCAAATGCTTAAAAAAACATGGGCAAATGTGAGGTGAAGCAGAAATAAATAAAAGACTTCCTGCTTTTGGTGAAGTTGAGATTTTTTATTATACTTAGAATGGTCAAACGTTTTATTCAGGTTAATTGTAAATGTATATCGACTATTTCTTTGCAGGAACTCACCGGTTTGATATAGAGTATGCAGGACAACCTGTACCAGGCAGTCCCTTCATGTGCAAGTCTTTCGATTCCGGCAAGGTCAAGGTCATGGGCATCACCAATGGCGTGGTTGGAAAACAAGCGCAGTTTATTGGTATGTGTACTTTTTTTGTCCAAAAAACATTTTTAATGATTTTTAATAGAAAGTTTTTGATAGGAGATAATTTTTTTAGTTTAGTTTTGTGAGAAAGATTATATTAATTTATATTTTACATTTAACAAAACCTTGCACCTGTTACATTTCATTGGGCTCAGGAAAGATAAAACTAGAACTTTGCTTTTGACATTAAGTGATTGACCTGTCATTCTTGGCTGACTAATTCATCTTTATGACTAATACTTATATCAATGATGAACTTCATGCCTCAGTGATCAGTTATGCCTCAGTGAACAAAGGAAAAACATTACCATGGCATTATTCATTGAATATGATAGACGTTGTGGAAGATATTGGTTGGTTATGCAAATTGGCGTCAGCGATGATATACATGCAGAACGACTGATTACAGACATGCTAATAAGATTGTTTAAGTTCTTTACATAACAAGCTTTAAGCTGTGACCTTAAAACTTAGAAGGAACAGTCATGCCTCAATAAAACAGACTTTATTTACTCTCATTTATCCAACTGAAAAGTATGAGTGGCGGATGAAATGCACAAATCAGAGTTTTGATCATGACGATGTTGAATATGGAGAGTGAGCAGAATGAAGTGAGAGGCGAGGGCTAACTGTGTATCTGGATGTCTTATCAGAGTGTGTGTCTTTGCATGTGTATATATGTATGCATGTACATCAGGTACAATATCCTTGAAACAGCCAATGCCAATACATCATGTGATTTATACCTAAGTCTTTTATAACATTTATAACTCATCCCAGAACAATTTAAAGCAAATATTCATTGTAGTTTTAGATAAAGATAGAAACATAAGAACATGGTTCTATTTATTCCTCAGTAAAACTTTCACTGCAGTTGTCCTGATATTTTTCATAGAAATTGAACTTTTGAAATGTACATGTAGATCTTAAGAAATTGTCTACTTTTTTGCAAATATTTTACATTCTGATTTGAAGTTTTGTGGTGAACTTTGCCCGTCAGAGAGAGTGCCCCGTGGTGGGAGAAGGAATGACCTTCTTCCCATTGTGTTGAGCTATTGTGTTTGATACCATAAGTAAGCATTATCCCTCCAGAGGGCACTGTACAATAGGGCCCTTGAATCAACTTCATATACATTGTGTGCATATTGGTATCAGAGCTCAATAAAATTCTTTACATATTCCAATAACCATAATGATAAATACCAGTATATTGCCCTGTTGTATGTGCTAATATAAGTTGTGAAGACCATGCTGAACAAAATGTTTGGGCACAAGGATCTTAATGGATTTGATTACTATGACCTGGCAAACTCTGATCTTCTGTACCTCCCTAGTTTTAAGGTCACAGCTTTAAGCTTGTTATATAAAGTACTTAAGCAATCTTATTAGCATGTGTATAATCAGTCGTGCCCCATTTACCTGTTTTGAAATGGCATATAAGTTATATTTGGAGGCAAAAGGAAAGGGTTTGGCCTCCTGCATTTTTCAATGGTGATGATAAAGGCGTGCTTCACTATAAGGTACAATTGCACTTGACGAAGCCGCGCCCGCACCTTGCAAGAATGCGTTTGAAACTTGCTGGGTTGGTTAATGCTTGAGTGATCTGCTAATGTGTCGTGGTTGGACGCACGGCCTGATAGGGTTGAGGTAGCAAGAACCGAGCGGAGGAATGATGTTATAGAAGTGTAATGGGACAGAATTGAGGTCGGCCCACGTTATATGACTAGTGTATCGTTTGTGCAATGTTTCTTTGCTGTCTGTGTGTAGTACAGGGGTGTGTGTCGGTCACTGGACTGCCCGCAGTAAAGGAAACGCTCTCTGCAGTGCAACCAAGGGGAACGACCAAGATTTCACAGCAAAATTGTTCTCTCACATACGTGTATGTACCACATGGAAAAGTCTGAAGAAATGTCTGCACCCGATAACAAGTTATATGGCAGCGTGAAAAAAATATAAACCTTTCGATATGGAATTTAGATCGTGTGCATGTGAAACAAATGTTGTTAAGAATAGTTGATAGAAGTTCAAAAAATGGAACGGAGACGAAAGAAAAGTTTTAAGGACACCATAAGGGGAATATTTAAAACCAACATTCCCCACAAAGTAGGAGGGCATGGAGAGAAAGGAAATACGGTAAGAACAAAAAACATAGTGTATGTTAGCGGGCCCAGTACGACATGGAAGATCAAAGCCGCAGAGGAAAGAGCGGCCATTATCGCCGCCGCAACTGGTGCAAAGAAGAATGGATATTCTATGAGTGAACCACAACCTGGATTAGTACTCTATGCTCCCAACGACGGCAGCAGTAATCTTATCTCATCAGTGGCGCCACCTGTGTCTGGACACTCGGCAGTTAAATCGCATCAGAAAGTCCCACCACCCACCAAACCAAAGATCGCTTTTCATAATGCCTCCAATGGCACGCCTCAGAGTTTGCCGAAAAAACAGGCAAAATTACCGGATAAAAAAAAAGAGAAGAAAAAAAAGAGAGAAACGTACAGAAACTATGTGTACATCAATGAGTATGACCAAACTAACAAACAAGAAGAGGCCACATCAGAAGCAGTATCTACTGCCTCAGGGACCCTAAGCCGTATCAGTATCCACGATGGCAAAGCTAACATTTATAGTTCTCTTCCAGTGGATGTCAACAATGCTGGAGAGGGCAACATGGAGATCAGCCTTACCGGAAATGGTCGCAACATCCAGAACCACGTACGACAAATGGGTCCTGGTAATTTTGAAGTGTCGTACACCCCACTAGAGGGAGCTCCTCATGAAGCCTTGATCACCTTCAACGGAGAACATGTCCCTGGTGAGTGACTTTTCATTTTTGACCTGACCTCAACTTTGACCTCATGAACTTTCTTTGCACATAAAAAAATTGGGATTTACTAGCATTTTTTAAAGAAAATCTTCATCTTTATTAGATATATATATATATTATGTCAACCAAATTTTAAAGTCTATTTTAATACAATTATTATGAGAAATTTGTCAGCTTTATCAGAAAAGATACATTTGTTTATGTGCCAAGTTTGATATACATGTACATGGTCTGATTCATGCAGAGGATTCTTTTATGTTCATGTGTGGCCTTGTATGTACTCAGATTGCTCAGTCAACATTCAACCATTTCAAAAGCCTCAACAATAAATATTAGTTCTGATGTGAATCTTTCCTGTAATCTGTGTAGCCATTTTATATATTGTAGTCACATTCTTGTTTACGACAGACCAGCCACTGACTTGTGTATCAAGCCAGGATTTCTCAAAATGTTGTTTAGGTTTTAATGCAATTTCTGATAGTTACTGATTATTATTTTTTCCAATATGTATCACTGCAGTATCTCACTTTTTAAGGTAGAAAGGTCAGATACATAATTATGCTGGATTTTCTGGCAAAGTCTCAATATTATTAGATTATATAATGAAAGTCGCATGATTCTGTTGTGTTTTTTTCTTCATATGCATCGTTGGGAAAATAAATATAAAGATTGACCTTTCAAGTGAATTAAAAATATCCATCCCTTGCCCATCACACTGTAACTCCTTCCTTGACTTATATACAAACTCTCAGGAGAATAGCACACAGTCTGTCAGATGTCAGATACTACGATGTGAACTTTTCTACTCGACTGACCCCATGCTTGGCTCTGTGTTGGCATCCAACTTGTACCTTGTTAACAGTGGCTCTAAAGACTGTGGGAATCCTAATAAGTCAATATTTGTACACTTTTGCTAATCCCATGTTCAAGATGCCCTTGAGTATCAGGTTATGCCCTTATGAGGCATGTTTATGTGATACATGTCATCAAAATATTTAGATGAAGATACCTGTTTTTCAACAATAAATTATTGGAAAGATCTTTTTCTTTTTCCTTTTTTTTAATGCATTCAATGATTGTGGCCAATGTTCCAATTTTTTGTTGTATTTATGCATTGCTTAGGATCACAGTTGTGTCTGGAACTATTTTTTACCCAAACCAGAGCAGACTTGCTGAATCATCAACTTGGAACAGAATTGTGAAGCAGATGTCTAATTGTCTCCTCTCCCTTCCTCCAGTGCTAACTATATACAAATATACAGATTTTATTATGAGGGAAAACATTTGCTTTATTCCTACATAATTGCCTTTTGTGATTTATAAAGCTCTCCACATCTTAAGAGTATGCCATAAAAAATGTAAAAACTTGGACAATGATAAAGGATGTGACATAAGAACTTTCTCATGGAAAATTGGCATTTCAGGACAAGTTATGTGGCTCAAATATGTTGTGACAGAGAAAGATGTTAAATGTCAGGACGTCAACATAATGATGCTCCTTGTAGCATGGATTGGGTCATTATGTATATGTATAGGCATGAAATATGTCCCGGCTCGGGGTATCAGGGGTGGGACAGTACAGGCACTGGATGATTAGAGTACCTAGGTATAACAACACGAGTGACTTACACAAAACAGTGAAACTAGGTTGAAGAAGGAGATGAAAATGAAGATAATCGGAAAAAAACCAGCAAAAATATGTTTTACAATTTGATTGTATAAATTTATTTTGAAAACAAAAAATGATGAACCCAATAAGGTTTCTGTATGTTGCAACACATGACTGGACCAGTGATGAAAGTCTTCAGGAAATAACCTTTTTTTCTTTCTTCAAATGTGAAATTCAAGATTGTCCCAACTCAGTCTGAAACATCCAAAAATGACATTTCTGTAAGGGGGTAGGGGCATTTTCAGGTTTTTACCTGAATGCTGACTTTCATCACTAGACTGGTGTACCCAGATCACTGGCAATGCATGCTGGAACATTACTTGTACATATAAGGAAGGTGAAATCTATGCCCCCTGGTGTCTCATCAGGCCACAACTAGTGAACTCCTGCTCTAATGGCATTGCCTTTGCCTTTGTATAAAGAGGGTGTAGCCCCTTAATCTATATATGGCTCGCAAATGAGTCATTTTGTATTCATCTATCTGAATGAATCACATCTTTGTTTTCATCCGAGTGTAGATTTTGAGATAATAAAAACAAGTGCATAGAATTGATCTTGAAAACTAGCAAATGACCCCAGAGAGGATGACTTTTTTACAGCTGATAGCCTTTTGAATTCAGTTTACCATAGTGGTTAAAAAAGATGTTACAGAAATACTAACTATCTTTTTCTATGAAAGATTTATCAGAAAGAAATAATGCTTTATGCTGTTGAAAACATTGTTACTTGCACAGTTATAAAGTAGATTTTGCAAAGAAAGTATCAAAATCAAGTAATAACTTTATTGAGATTCCCACAATGAGATTATAAAAATAGATATACATGAATTCAAATATTTGTTTATTTTCATCATGCCATGTGTATACAATTGATGATGTTCAGCACATTTAGTGTGCTGAGATTAGGACAAGCACTGACATATACAGTGCCTCTATATTGGAGTCTTTGACAAATGCATTATTCTGAAAGATCACGATGGCTCAGTATAAAAAACAAATAGCAAACATTATTGATTTGTGAACAACCTATATATACAACAATGATAAAATGCAACATGTCTCAGCTTACAATATAGCAACTTACATCGGAATATTTTAATGAATGTAAAGAAATTCAACTTAGATCACAACAATCTTCAGAAGAATGTCTTTTTGTTTGCAGGAAGTCCATTTAATTTCAACATAATGGACCCGTCCAAGGTGTCGGCGATGGGCGATGGCCTTCAACTGGTCGCTGCAGGAAATCCCACATCCTTCACCATATTTGCTCCTGGTGCCGACGCCCGCGACCTGAATGTCACCATCACAGGTGAGATATTGTTCACATAGTTATAAACTTGGAAAACTATTTTTTTTTCAATAATAAAATTATGTACAAAAAATTAGGATTGTCAAAATAAATAAGGATACAGCTAACCTCAAATAATAATGATGATATCTTATTTAGAGCATATAAATTTTCATTATATTACATTATGTGACAATTGACCTCTTTGAATATTATTTTGTCTATTTTGGTTTATTTTCTCATTTATTTAAAAACTTCAGTTTTGTATTAAAAACTTTAAATCCTCTTAAATGGAAAAAATGGAAAATAGGATGTATGGGTGATAAAGGAAAAAGTTGAATGATTTGTGTGATTGGAATTTGTACATTCTTGGATGTGTGAGTGATGAAAGACAAAACTTAGTGAGTGTATGACGTATCTGAATTTTTGTGAAGTAAAATATCTCAGATTTGTCAAGACAAACAAATCTTCAGACGAAGGTCAAAGTGATCAGAAATGGATGCTTATTGATGTACACTTTTAATAATGGTTATGGTGATGTGCTTTGCTATTTACTAAAGACATTGCATGAATGTGGTTATTAAGGTGCTGCATTTTGATACTGATTTGTGTCGTGTGATATTTTGAGAGTGCCCCCTAGTAGAGACCTATAATACTAGAGCCTGTATTTTGTACACACAAACAGAAATCTTGCATATAATTATTTTTGAGAAGTTTTATATCTGTCAGATATTACTTATCCACTATTTACTGGGTACTAACCAAAACAAGCTTTTAAAACCAAGATGTTACTAATAAGGGTCTTTCCCATCTGCCAGATTTATTTGTTATACCATCAAAAATTAACTGTACTTTGGGCAGGTGGATTTGATATAGAGATTTTACACTCTCTGAGGATTGATCCCCTTAGCTTATATTTGTTGTTTTTTATTTTGCTATTATAAGGCTGCTTGTTGCAGCTTTAATGACAAATATTCTAACAGTACTAATCAAGGAAAAGAATTAAAGCAGCCAAGGAATCATGTCTGAAGTAACCTCTGCGGCTGCGAAATTTGCTGCTAACACAAAGGTACACTGTATGCAACAAAAAGGTAATGGTTCACACAATAACAGTAAACATTAACAGTAAAATTAATGTATAATCATATTAGAAAACTTATCTTTACTAACATTTTAACAAAGATCTAATTTAGCATCATACATGTAAGTGATTCAACAAAATTGCATGCTGGTACATTTTGAAGATATATTTGATGCAGAATGATGCATTATGTTGCTATTAGTTTGCTGATCAAGGCAAATATATGCACAATTTAGTATCGTCAAGGTGATGACCTTGTGAAGGTTATTTCTGGGATGGCCATGCATTGTTACTATTGTCTCTTGCAGCTCCCTCTGGGAAGCTTGTGCAGCCCCGGATCACAGATCTGGGCAACGGAAACTTTCAAATAGATTATGTACCTACAGAAATTGGTAAGATTTTCTTTTTTTTCTTATATGTAGATTTTGCAATTTGTATTTTATGATAGAAAGATGATGATCTGACACCTCCTAAGTAAAACAATAAATTATTTGGAAGAAGATATCATTCTTTTAAAAATCTGAAAAATTTCCCGTTTTTTTCCGCTTTTTTCCTCCCAATCTCTTATATCAATAAAAGGGGAATGATATAATGTGGAGAATGATCAGAGCTTAAATTTTCTATAGTTACATGTATATTTTTTTAAGGAATATTTTTTATTTGGTTTGGCAGGTGACCACCAGGTGGACATCAGGTACATGGACCTGCCAATCCCAGGTAGTCCATACACAGCAAGGACGTGGGACCCGTCTGCTGTCATAGTGTCAAACATTGGACCAGGAAGAATAAATAAACCTTACTTTTTTAACAGTAAGTACAGTACCTTCTTGAAACAAAAATTACCAAATATAAAAAATGTGGATTGAACTTATAATATTAATGATCAAAGATGGCCATTTCACTGGAGATTTTTTAAGGCAATCTCTCACCAGAGGTCTCTGCAGTTTTAAATTAATATTGATTCTCACTTTTGACCTGCAGTTGATGCCAGTCGGGCAGGTGCTGGAAACTTGGAGATCATATGCTCGGTAGCTGGAGAGAACGTCCCGAACTTTGTCAAGTCTCAGGGTAACGCCCGCTTCGAGGTCTCCTTCACCCCACAACAGCCAGACACACACATTATCAGTGTCAAATTCAACGGTGAACTCGCACCAGGTAAGATTGGTTTGATGTTTTTAGCTCACCCAATTACCAAAATTTGAACTAGGGTAATGACTGTCTTGAAAAAAGAAAATAGGTAAAAGGTGAACTAAATGACATTTTGAAAATGTTTAAAGCATATAAAGGTGGTTGTTATATAATCTGTATTTCCCTGCAGATGTCTTTATAATGGCAGAATTATCTAATAATTGGTGTTTATAATGGATTACTGTGCATGATATAACAAATTACAGTACGAAACATTATATTTGGTATGAACATTCTATGTGATGCTGAGAACTAAGAATGAATGATGCCAAAAATAACAGTAACATATACATATACTTGTTGAGAAAATATGTTATCATATTATTTCATAAAAAGGAGGATTTATTTATCCACATATCCGTATAAATATATATATAGCATGTATTGTATAGGAAAATCAATAGCAAGATGTGACGTCATATTTTGGCATGAAAGAATGTTTTGTAATAATCTCTTTTGCTTGATTGTGGCATTTGAAGATAATTGAAACATATATTCAAATCAATTACTGCTTCCCCGATTTATGCAAATATATCTTTTATCTAATTTGCATTACCAGAGGGAATATTTTTACTATGAATATATTGCTAGTCATAGGTCCACTTATGCAAATGCAGTAATTGGTTTGAATATACCGGTAAGTTGCAAGCAATGGTGGATGTCTGATGGTCAAATAAGATAGAAAAAATGACAGGATTGTGCTTGACCACTTAATAAACATGGTGTCATGGTGGTATTGTCTGAACCAGTTTGTGAAAATGACAAAAAGAATAAATATATCACAAATAGTTTGTACTTTATCAGTCCAAATAGAAATTTAACCATTATTATGCAAATTCTGAAAGGGAGAAAATCTAAATGGAGCATTAAAACATTAGAGTTAATTTAATGTTAAACGGTGCATGATTTATTAAACTGGAAGAACGAAAGGTGCATGGTGCATGGATTTGCCAGACAAGGAATTTCCAACATTGGATTTGCATGCGCTCCATTAAAAAAACAGTCTTAATGAAAAAAAGGAGAATTCAAGAAATGGTGCATGGACTTACAAGGAGATTGCATGGACTTAGTAAACAAGGAGATTACAAGGTCTGTGGTGCATGGACTTACTAAACAAGGAGATTGCAAGGTCTATGGTGCATGGACTTACTAAACAAGGAGATTGCAAGGTCTATGGTACATGGACTTACTAAACAAGGAGATTGCTAGGTCTGTGGTGCATGGACTTACTAAACAAGGAGATTGCAAGGTCTGTGGTGCATGGACTTAGTAAACAAGGAGATTGCAAGGTCTGTGGTGCATCAACAAACTAAACATGACCTCGGATATAGAAGGAATTCTTTCTCCAGGGAGTCCCTACATGGCTGAAATGTCAGATCCGGGCAAGGTGCATCCTCTGGAACGAGGAATGATCCGTGTGCCAATAAACCGGATTGCCTTTGTCAGCATAGATCCACGACGAGCAGGCGGCATCGCATCCGAGGCAGTGATAGAAGTCATAGGTGAGAAGCTTTACATGTTTAACATGTCAAGGTGTTTTAATACTTGATTTTTGCATTTTAAATCCTGCTACATGCAGTTTTCAAGAGTTTAAGATAGTGACCTCTAACATACAGATTTAAGTGATTTCCTGGACTGCTAAACTCATCTAAAAAAATTAAAGAAATAAAATCATATAAAAGAGGCAATTATAGATTTACATGTACATTTATGTTAAATTATAGCTCCGTCTGACAAGACGATAAGAGCCAAGGTTCAGCCCGGAGAGAGACATAGGTTGAAGGCAGAATTCATTCCGACAGAGGTGGGGCCGCATTGTATTAACGTCACAATCGGCACCATAGAACTACCCGGCAGCCCCTTTGCCTGCGAAGTCTATGACATCAGTAGGGTCAACATTGCAGATATGGCAAAAGGCGTCGTGGGAAAACCCTATCATATTGACAGTAAGTCTTTGCATTTCAAATTTAAAAGCACTGGTCAACATTTAATTATATATGATATAGATTTAACTATTTTATCTGGATGATATAGGGAGATGGTGTGATCTAAAGTGTTTTTGAACTTATGTTTATTTACATGAAAATATCAGAAACGACTACACTAAATAATTGCCAATGAAAGCAAATGTGTATTAATGAGATGCATATTTTTATTTAATATTTCAGTTGACGCATCAAAGGCTGGCCAGGGAGACATCGAGGTCGTCATTAAGGGGGACAATAAGAAGCTGCCCATCAAATTAGTGGACAAAGGAGGGGGGCTGTATAAGGCCTACTTCATGCCCAAAGAACCTATCAAACATCTGGCATTCATCACTTTCTCAAAGCAGTCTGTCCCAGGTGTGTTATTATGGATTTTTTATCATTCATTCTTTCATGCCATTTTGATAAAAGTTTAAATTTCAGAAATTAACTCTTTGTAAAAAAAATATTTTCAATATTTCAGGTTCTCCAATAAGTTTTGATGTGGAAGATGCCACATTGGTGCTGGCCAAAGGAAGATGTTTGGAGGCCAGTCCTATCAGCCAGCGTACAGCATTTGATATAGACCCCAGTAACGCCCCCTTCAGGGCAGAAGCCTCCGTCAAAATCCTGTGTTAGTATAATCTGATCATAATATAAATTTGAGAAAGTTCTTTTTATCCTTGTTTTCACTCACAAAAATGTGACAGTGTAAAAACAAATGAAAGTCACAAAAAAGTTGAAGAGCAAATTGGAAAACAGTCATGACCTTATGACATCTAAATGACTCTGCTGACCTTTGATGCATATTTTCCAGCGCCCCCTCCTGAGCGCAGTGAGGTACCATTTGATATCGCGGGGGATTACATTAATGGGTGGAAAGTGGAGTGGGCACCGCCGGTGCTGGGCGTCCACACCATTGAGGTGAAGTACGGAGACAGCCACGTCGTCGGTAGTCCCTTCCGGTGCCGAGTATTCGATCTCTCCAAAGTGATCCTCATCCGGGACGACAGCGAGGAGGGTGTGGATCTCGATGGCATTCCCGGAGATGACATTGTCTTTTATGGTTTGTGATTTTCTTTATTTGCCTTGAGGAAAGGTTTCACATTCTGTGAATAAGAGGGGAAAGCAAAATGGGACCATCTATATTTTGACAATTTTTCATTTGGCCAGTCCTATCAGAAATCATCTACAGAACTTTAACTCATTTTTCTTGACAAAATTCTGCCAGCCCATGAGACATATCTCCAAATATGTTCAGATAGTTAATTTTTGATAATAATTAATTTCCCTGTTCAAAAATAAAGTGGTAATAATGAAGTTATCTTCTTTTTCTCTTCAGTTGATGCATCAGAGGCTGGGGCTGGCAATTTAGAGATCATCGTGCGCTGCGCCAAGAGTGGTCAGAGAATCCCCAACTTCCTGGAGGCCGAGGACAGAAGTGGCAGATTCAAAATTTTCTTCACCCCCAAAAGCACTTGTTTTAGATACAAAGTTGATGTCACCTTCAATGATGAACAAGTAGAAGGTGTGTCAAATATTTGCCCTCGGCTGGAGAGAAATAAACCAAGCTTGTGATCAATTATGACAAGTGTCTGACCTTGTTTAGGTTTTGACATTTATTTGAGATATTAGAGTTCAAATGTTGTTTTAACATAATGCATGTATAAAACTATGATTGCTCGTATTTCAGGTTGTCATGGTGATGGTGAATTGTGGGACTGAATTGTTGCATGAAGGGAGATCTGCATGAAACTAGGTCACAATATTACATCATACTAGAAAGATGAAATCTCAATAATATGTGGTTCATGAAAATAAGAATCTATTAATATATCTTTGTGAAGATATGATTATTAATGTCAATATGCATGTAATGATTGACAAATTAAGTTTGTTGTGGTGAGAGGTGGTTGTATACTCAATGAAATGTAGTTTTTAAATCATTGTTGTAAAGATCAAAACAAAAGTAATAGCTTCCACCAAATTTAAGAAAAAAGCAGGTTGAGAATTTAAGATTACATCTATGCAATATATAATGTAATATCATGAGCATTCACAATCATGTGACCCATGCTTAAATTGAAAAGTTTGAACACCACTGAAAAAGTATATCCCAAAAACAAAATACTTTGAATAAGCTTCATGGTTAACATGGTTATTATTGTGAATGAATATGGTAATGTAAGATTTGAAAACAGTTCAAGGATGAACTTGATGGTATATTTCATAAAGTCCAAGGTATAACATAGTATATGCCATAAACTTCAAGGTATAACATAGTATATGCCATAAACTTCAAGGTATAGCATAGTATATGCCATAAACTTCAAGGTATAACATAGTATATGCCATAACTTTCAAGGTATAACATAGTATATGCCATAAACTTCAAGGCATGGTGTGGATGTTCTGGTATTATTGTAAAAGGGTACTCATAAGAGAGGTGTACATGTCATAATTGCTATAATAATAATAATAATGATCATAATAATAATAATAGGGTATATGCAATACATTTGCATGTGTGTACTGGTATTGTTATATTATGCATGAGAAATCTTACTAAATTACTTCTTAAATCTGATGTCTGGGAGATGAAATATTCATCATAGTATGTTATATATCAGATATCTTAAAAGAGATATACTTGTGATACGTATATTTGCGATATAATTTTGATACTGGTATAAGAAATCCATTAACATTGATTTATACTGAGAGCAATTAGCTAACGTGAAACCTTATTCCTTTATTCATATCAATATTTAAACCTTTTGCAAAAGACAGAGTCTCATGATTGAACTTCATTTGCTCCTGTTTGGACCGTCAGATATTGAAAAATGTTCATGAGGGATGATAACAATCAAAAGACTTTCATGGGACTCGCAGAGTTCTATTTTTGTATATTAATGTTGTTGTTTTGTGTCCAGGAAGCCCATTCTTCTGCTGGTTGGTGGATGGTAGGAAGGCTACGGCGTCCGGGGACGGCATTAAGCACGTCCCCACTCACCGGCCAGCGTTCTTCAATGTACACACGGCCGGGGTCGGCGAGGCAGAACTCGAGGTCGACGTACTCTGTAAGCTCCAAGAATGCATTCATCACATTTTTATTGCTAAATACATTTTTTTTTTTTTTTTTTTCTCAAAATTAATTTTAGAAGAAAGATTTACTCTATTATTTTGGCTGTTTCAGCTCCAGGAGGTAGGCCAGTTGAGAGTAAGTTCCAGGGAAACCCAGAGCAGGGCTACAGAGTGGAGTACACACCCATAGAAGTCGGTAAGCTAACACTCTTGTCTCTCTTTGATGTAATATTTATGTTAAATGCAAGGGTTCAGAAATTATGTTGTTTTATGGACATTAAACTAAACGTGTTCTTTTTCTGTTCCTTTGAAAATATTTTGTTTGTTAATATTCAGAATGACACTTTTGTTCTTCTGTCTTTTAGGCCAGCATTTTTTTTTTCTGCAAATTGTTTTCTTCATTTAAAAGAATTGCTTTTCTGTTTAATGGAGAATGATTTGTAATTTGTTCCTGTACTTTGCCTTTAAGGTCGCCACCGCATCAACGTTCAGTACGCCGACATTGATATTTCCGAGAGTCCATTCTTCCCGCAAGCTTACGATGCTGGTCTCGTCAGAGTCGGCGCTATCCCTGATGGAATTGTGGGACAACCTGTCACTTTTGAAGGTATGCAAATTAGCAGACAGATAGCAACATCAAAAATGAACCTATTTATGGATTTAGAGTTTGTTTCTGAAAGATGTATTTGTTAAGAACACTGGAATTAACCTCATATTTTTATTAAAAAAATATAATGAAAATCCTTTTGTAACTAGAGCTCACAGTATAAAATATATTTGATTTTATCAATCAATCTTTGAATAATGAAGCAAAGAACATGGATAAAAAAGATTGAATATTTTCTCAAAAAATAAAAGGTGAAATTTTATTTTGCAAGTTTTTTTTACACCGAGTCATTTGACCTTTGTTGACTGGGTGACCTTTGTTGACTGGGTGACCTTTGTTGAGTGGGTGACCTTTGTTGTATTTGACAGTGGACTGTAGCATGGCTGGTGAGGGCACAATGACCGTGGATGTGCGAGGCCAGACCTCTGTAGCCTATCCCGATATCAAACCTAAGGGTAATGGCATATTTGACGTCATGTTCATCCCACGAGAGAATTGTCCTCACAATGTCATTGTCACATTCAATGGAGACAAAGTACCGGGTAAGAAAACAAATCTCTATTATAGTCAGTCTAAATATACAAGCTTTCAATTTTTCTTGAGAGTAAAATGAAATTTGATATAATTGAAGAAAAATCGTTTTAAATTGTAATGTGTCTTAAATCAAATGTAATTCACCTTAAATTAGCTTTTTCTTTGCTAGGTTCACCTTTTATATGTCGGTTGACCGATACTAAAAACATTGCCATAAACTGGGACAAAATTCGCAACGTCCCTGTGAATAGGCCCGCAACGTTTGATCTGGATCCTGGTGGCGTTCCACAAGGAGCTATAAATTGTCAAGTCACAGGTATAGAAAAATATTGTATTACTTTAAATTTTACCACTTTGAAAAGAGGACATTTTTTAAATCATCCAGGAATGCATTATGGTTCTTTATGATAGATGTAGCATATATTGTGCCAAACACTAGGTGGCACTGAGGTTATACTTGAAAGCACTTTTTGCAAATAAATGTTTTGTTATTAGTTTATCTTTTGATTTATCAAAAGTAAAATTGCTTTGAAATTCCCTTAGATCCTCATGGAAGAGAATTGGCGACCCGTCTGAGCCGCCAGGGTAATATGTTGAGAATAGAGTTTGCTCCCATGGCAGTTGGCGCACACATTGTTAATGTGTTGTTTGGCACTCAGCCAGTAGGTGGCAGTCCGTACACCTGCTACTGCTATGATGCTAGTCGTGTGCTGGTCACCGACGTCACCCCCGAGGGCAAAGTTGGAGAGGAAATGGGATTTACAGGTAAATTTGTCTCCCAATCATAAGAACATTCTATTAAAGTGATCATATTGAAATGCTTTATTATGAAAGCTGATGAACATGCTCAATATGCATGAAAAGATACATCTAAACTGTCCTCAAATATCTCATATCTGTTCTAATTTAGCACAAAAAAGCTTAATCTTAATATTTTACAATATATTTAAGAATATAAAATAAATCAGACAAATATTAATTTTAACATATTTTCTTTTTACAAATAAATTACTAATACTAATTTTAATATGACTTTTTTTACAAATAAATTACAATACAAAAAAAATGAAGTCTCCACAAAAAGAATTGTGAAATGATTGGTTGTTTTTTACTTGTTAGTGGACACATCAGAAGCGGGTCAAGGAGATATAGACACTGAGGTGGTGTGTAACGGGGCGTTGGTTCGTACCCAGCGTACCATGCTGGACCACAGCCGTCACAGGTACACCTTCCACCCACAGACACCCATGAACCACACTCTTGATGTCACGTTCAACTACGAAAAAGTTATCGGTGAGTTCTAAATAACAATTTGGAAAATAGCTTACATTTTAATTTTTAAATTAGGATGCAAAAACTACATAATTTATGTTTATTTTATATATTGTAGTATTTTAAAATTGAAGTATGAGATGTCAAATTTATAAAATTGAATCGATAAAATTTTAAACTGAATTTGCTTGTTTTACCTTTAGGGTGCCCCATGATACTGAAGGTGCTTGACCCTTACAGTGCCATAACCTTGACCAAGCCCGAGATGGAGCCGGTTGCCGTGGACAACATGGGGTGGAACATCATCCAGACACAAGGCTCAAACATCAGCGTACAAGACCTTGTCATCACTGTCACAGGTTGCTATGGCAACAGTTGCTTTTTTTTGCAGTTTCTTTATTCTTTCAACATATTATTATCATTAAAGTATTCAATTTTAAAACCATATTGTTAAGAAAGAAAAAAACAACATTGAAAACAAATGAACAGTTTCATGTCTAATCCATTTCTTTTTCAGCAATTTGTGTCCAAATAAAACAATATAAGAACGAGTTGTTGAACATTATTCTTTCTAAGATTTCCTTTTCTAAATGCTGCCAAGGGATCATATGATTATTGTGTTAAAAGTGGGAATATTTTATTCATGGAAAGAAATATTAGAATATTCTAAGTGCATCAGGGAATATAGCCAAAATCTACTTCATGTCATTATACATAAACACTGTTAAGATTTATGAGGACTTAAAGGCAGTATAGTGAGAAAGATCTTTTAACAGGACGGGGGATTGTTATCTACAAGCTCCAGTTGCTTCATGAAGTTTTCATCATAATAAAGAACTTAACTTAATTAGGAGAAATGGAGAACCACTTGGGTTTTAGAATATCTTATTTGTAAAGTGGTACACTTCTGATGTTAATAGATTAAACCATTTCTTGGTATTCATGATTGTCAATTTATATTGCCATGAAACCAATCGGTGGGGGGATGGGGGATGAATAATCTTAATGAAATTTGACTTAAATTGTGATTTTTTGTTGTTGGAAGTGTTTCATGATTTGAATGAATGAATGGAAAAGTGTGAATGGTTTTGAGAAGTACAGTTAACATTATTGTTCCTTTTACTCATAGATGCAAATCTAAAAATAAAATTTAATTTTAATTTTGATATTGAATTGAGCAACATTTTTAACAAAACACAGTGTTCAGCCAGTAATAAATAACCATCCATCATCATTTCCAGGTTTATATTTTCCACTCATTTCTAACTTTGATATGCATTATTCAGGTTTCAAATTTAAATCTGTAAAGTCCTCTCTGGTGACATTGGGAAACATGATTTGCAGACATGATATAAGACAGGAACCAAGTTTTTTTATATGCCTCTCTTTTCTTCAGTTAGATATGCATTATACCTTTTATTAACCTTATTTTAAGTTTTCTGACTACTTACAGCAATAAACTTATACCTTTTATTTCAGAAAAGATCTTTTTTTTGTCCCGAAAAATTTTGAAATAAAAGCTTACTGTGACCTTTGTATTCTCTCAAGCTCCAAATGCCGACCTTGTACCGGCGAAGATAGTTCAGCAACCAGATGGAGACTACAAAGTGGAATACTCCTCTAAATACACAGGTGCGAGCAGCTTTCTATTTATTTATTTATTTATTTATTTATTTATTTTTTTATTTTTTTTTTTTGTGGCAGGGGGGTGGTGAATTCAAATATCACAGTTTACAATTACAAAATTTTATTGTGTTATTGTTTAATAATTAGTTCTTGGAGCATTATGTCTTAAGCATGTCAATGGAATAAAGTGTGAGCCCTTTTACTAGACTCCATGACCATGATAAGTTTGTTATGTAAAAAATTATACATATAAAGAGATATTGATTGGGATAGAATAAGACTTTATAACTGGAGAAAAAGCCCAAAATGGATGCAAATTGGTTTTATGGATACTGTTTATGGTTAAAGGTCGGCACACGGTGGAGATACTGTATGCAGGTCAGGCCATCATGGGATCCCCCTTCTACGTGGAGATCTACGATCCCAACAAGATCCGCGTCGAGGGCATGAAGAACGGCTATGTCGGCGAGGCGATTGGATTTGACAGTAAGTGTGGCCACTCATGTTCCTACAGTCACTCCTGGTGCCCCCACAAGGACCACAAACTCTGACCACCAGTGTATCTCTTGTTTTACTTCTGTCCAACCACATTTGTCAAAACATCCCAGAAGTTTGCAGAAGCTTGTTGAGTAATCTTACTGGCACTTTCAGTTCGTTTGGGGACTTGTTCAAATACTACGTGTGTCTTTTGTGGTTTCATGATAAAATACTTTGAAATTGAGAATTTTTTCCTTGATTTGCTTATCAAAATGACACCCCATCATACATGTATTTCCACTTTTCATTGCAAAACATATAATGTTACAATATATTTCTTTAATTACACAGTATATTTTTATTCATTAAGATAAAATAAAGAATATTTTTTTCAAATTGATCAGCACAATCGGTGGTTGGCCACTAATTATTGATTATTTATTTAAACAATGCACATGATTTCAGTTTTGCGTCATGAGGCTGGAAAGGCTGAACTCGGCTTAACCATCATGAGCCCCGCGGGGAAGAATATCCCTTATGAGATTGCCCCGACACCCCGTGGAGAGCATGTGACCTACACCCCCTATGAAGCAGGGCCCCATCACATCTACATCACCTATGGAGGCCTTGAGGTGCCAGGTGGGTGTTCACAAGAATCTAGATTTTATATTGTTTAACATGATTTGAGGAAGCTATTTAGCTTTTCCATGTCATTTTTAAACAAGAAGACATTATGAAACCTGATGGAGTTTACTTGCCATATGGAGTTATGTTGAGACATTTACTTCATAATGCTATGAATTTTGAAAAACAATTTAAGCATAATTCTGTGAGTCAGGGAAAAATCATGAGAATTAACATATTTTATCACCCAAAATAGTATAAAATGTGGTTATTCTGGTGTCATCAAATGACAAATGCTTAACATAGGAAAGCAATAAACATGGTTCATTTTGATACAAAGAAAACAACAATTATATTTTTGATGGAGTAAAAACTTGATGAACTATTACTTTATCAGAACATCTCTCAGGAATTACAGTGTATATAGCAAATATGAGGAAGAAGCCCAGGTTGACTGCAACAGGTTGGTAGGCCACCGTCGTCATTACACACCAAGCATGCTAGTGTCACATGTCTGCTTTCTGAATGTGCCCAACCCCCACACAAGATCAAGGCTTCATAGCCATAATGTCCAAGCTTGTGGCCTCATAGCCATACTGTCCAAGCTCTTGGCTTCATAGCCATAATGTCCAAGCTTGTGGCTTCATAGCCATACTGTCCAAGCTTGTGGCCTCATAGCCATAATGTCCAAGCTTGTGGCTTCATAGCCATAATGTCCAAGCTTGTGGCCTCATAGCCATAATGTCCAAGCTTGTGGCCTCATAGCCATACTGTCCAAGCTTGTGGCCTCATAGCCATAATGTCCAAGCTTGTGGCCTCATAGCCATATTGTCCAAGCTTGTGGCCTCATAGCCATAATGTCCAAGCTTGTGGCCTCATAGCCATATTGTCCAAGCTTGTGGCCTCATAACCATATTGTCCAAGCTCTTGGCCTCATAGCCATAATGTCCAAGCTTGTGGCTTCATAGCCATATTGTCCAAGCTTGTGGCCTCATAGCCATAATGTCCAAGCTCTTGGCCTCATAGCCATACTGTCCATGCTTGTGGCCTCATAGCCATATTGTCCAAGCTCTTGGCCTCATAGCCATACTGTCCAAGCTTGTGGCCTCATAGCCATACTGTCCAAGCTTGTGGCCTCATAGCCATATTGTCCAAGCTTGTGGCCTCATAGCCATACTGTCCAAGCTTGTGGCCTCATAGCCATATTGTCCAAGCTCTTGGCCTCATAGCCATACTGTCCAAGCTCTTGGCCTCATAGCCATACTGTCCAAGCTTGTGGCCTCATAGCCATATTGTCCAAGCTTGTGGCCTCATAGCCATAATGTCCAAGCTCTTGGCCTCATAGCCATACTGTCCAAGCTTGTGGCCTCATAGCCATACTGTCCAAGCTTGTGGCCTCATAGCCATATTGTCCAAGCTTGTGGCCTCATAGCCATAATGTCCAAGCTCTTGGCCTCATAGCCATACTGTCCAAGCTTGTGGCCTCATAGCCATAATGTCTAAGCTTGTGGCCTCATAGCCATATTGTCCAAGCTTGTGGCCTCATAGCCATAATGTCCAAGCTCTTGGCCTCATAGCCATACTGTTCAAGCTAGAGGCTAAATAACCATATTGTCTGAACTCATGGCTATGATTCATAGCCATATTTTCCAAGCTCATGGCTTCATAGCCAAACTGTAAAAGCTTGTGGCTTCAGAGCCATATTTTCCAAGCTCAAGGCTTCATTACCATGTTGTCCAAACTCATGGCTATAATTCATAGCCATATTGTCCAAGCTTGTGGCTTCAGAGCCATATTGTCCAAGCTCATGGCATCAAACCATATTGTCAAAGCTTGTGACTTGATAACCATATAGCCCAAGCTCAAGGCATCATAACAGTGTTGTCAAACTTGTGACCTCATAGCCAGACTGTTCAAGCTAGAGGCTTCATAGCCATACTGCCTAAGCTCATGGCGTCAAGCCATATTGTCAAAGCTTGTGACTTGAAAACCATATTGTCCAAGCTCAAGGCTTTATAACCATATTGTGACTTTATGCCCATACTGTTGGCCTGTGACTTTATGCCCATACTGTTCAAACTCATGGCTATCCGATAATACTATCTATCCGAGCTTGTGGCTTCACATTCATACCGTGCATGCTCATAGCTTCACATCCATACCATCCAAGGTCATAGCTTCACAACTTTATTGAGCAGTTATGTTCTTTCTCTGTGAGCCTTATGTCCATTTTATTAATGCGATGACCTTTCTTTGTAAGCCTTATGGCTTCATGTTCATACTTTGTAAGCCTTATGGCCTCATGTCCATAGTTTTTAAGCCGAATGGCTTCATGTCATTTCTCTGTAAGCCTTATGGCTTCATGTACTTTCTCTGTAAGCCTTATGGCTTCAAGTCCATACTTTGTAAGCCTTATGGCTTTTTGCTCATACTTGTAAGCCTTATGGCTTCTTGTCCATACTTTGTAAGCCTTATGGCTTCATGTCCTTTCTCTGTAAGCCTTATGGCTTCATGTCCTTTCTCTGTAAGCCTTATGGCTTCAAGTCCATACCCTTAGCTGACTGTTGATATTCCCTTCTGCCCAGGATTACAATGACCCAGTTAAGATGATTGACAGTTATACATTGTGCCACCTACACATAATTGACATCTTGCATGGTCTGTCTTCTCCTGCGAGATGTGCATTGCTTTTTACATTTTGTCAATTTCTGTATGTGTGTTAGAATTGTATTTTATTGTGAATGTTCTCATCTAAGAATGTTGCAGTGATGTGTTAGTTAAATTAGAATACTGATTTGAGTAGAACTGAAGATTTTTTAAATTTTTATGTCCACCTTTCTTTTGTTTAGATATATCAGACACTATTTATTCCTGCACCAAAGCCGTGCATCACCTATACCTAAACTTATTTTATGAACACTCATTTCCTTTCATTTTGAAGCACTGGTTAAAGTTTGATGTTTGAAACAAATTAAGTGTTAAAAGGTCAAGATCTTTTTCTACCCATATAAGCATGGAAAATGAAATATTTTCATACATCTGTTATCAAACACAATCACATTTTGAGTGATGATAATTATAAGAATAATGTTTTACATAAATACATGTAGAGTTGTTGAGATTCTGAATGGTATATTTTTGTTATTTTACACATGGATAGTGTTTGAAAAATTCAAGAAACCTTACAAACAACAAAACACTAAATCTGAAGAAGGAGCTATCGGAGACAGTTTTATTAGAATGTTTCTTCTTTAAAAGCTTTCTTTTAGTCTGTTGACATGGCAGGTAAAAGTAACTTGTACAAAATCTATGTATAGATTTCTTGACTAAAATATTTCACCACGAGACTTTCCTGGACAGAAACAGGTAGGTTTTCATCATGTTTGTGCATTAGTCGCGGTCATGGGGGACATAGAATATATTGTGTACTGACGCACTTGATTCAATTAGAAGAAAGAGGAATGGAACTGACGTGTCAGAGATATATATCATCCATGACATGTCTGTTACGACAGCTCCGAGGAAATAAATGGCCAAGATAATTGGTGCTTGTTGCCATGGAAACAGTGAGAAGTGTAGTGGCACAGTGGAGAAAAGTTTGTCGCTATGGAGGTACAGCATTGTTAGCAACAGATGGTCGCTATGGTGACCAGCTGTCTCCAAGGACCTTTACATCCATCGTCATGGTGACAGGCCACACCATTCTCCAACTTATCAGCTCACCTACTGGCAACCATTTTGGATCTTACATGCTTCTCCATTCATCTTTGTTCAACTGTTCATTGTTTTTAATGATTTGCCAATATATACGTGTGTATGTGTACAGCACGTCTGCTTCAATTAAAAGGAACAAAATGCATCTCGTATGGTCAAACAGAACTCTCCTTCAAATTGGATAAGAACTATTTTGAATTTGTACATGATTACACCAAAGATAAATCTGTACATTTTCTCGAGAATCGGACATATTTTACATCTCTTGAGAATGATGCCATTCACAGGAATTGAATAGGAATTAACGGAGACGAGATTACTCACAAGATAAACACACTTTTTCCTCCGAGAATTTGTTCACACTTCCCATTAAGTATAATTATTTCCACCATGATCAGTGGTTCAAACTTACAAGTGATGAGGCTACAAAGTTGGATTCTTCTGAATGAGTGACTTTCAATGTGTTCACGAATGCTTACTTTAATGATCACACGATGTGAATTGTCAGCATGTTTTTGTCCAACTGGGAAGTTACATAATAAGAGACGATCGACAGAGACCACAGAGAGGTGACATGAACATATCATTGTACATCAGGGACCTGCGATACTTTGTGGTAGGAAAGTTTGCTTCTTTTATTCATGTCACCGAATATGACGGTAGAATATTGATGAAGATGCTGAGAAAATGATACAGGATGGAGACAAAACAGGCAACAGATGTGTTTGAGAGACATGGGAGGTATAGCGTGGTCACATGCGGACACTGTTATTACGACCATCTGACATGAAATATTATATACTTTTTATGCCAGGCTTCTGCAGCTGATGATGAAGAAAATGCCTGAAAAGATATCAAAATCAAGTTTTTTTTTAAGAGGAGGAAAGTGAAAAGTGAATCATCCAAAATGACTGCTATGGGTGAAGGAAGTGCTTTTTTGGCCGAGCTCAAGTCAGCACTTACAAAGTTAAACCACGGTAATGGAGACACCAAAGGTGAAGGTCATAAAAATAAAACTAATGGAAATACTATGAAAGGTCGAGGCAGGGGTCGAGTTTTGACCTTGACCAGGAAAGGGAGCTACAGGGGCTTTCCTAAAAATAATGTGAGAGGTCCTAAGGGGCCGGCAGGATCTGGGGAGGCCTCTATAGGCTTTCCAGGATATAGAATATGTGAAAACCCAGAAGGAATTGAGGTCCCAAACGAAGAACCGCAGAGATGCTACGAGGAGAAAGCCATGACAATTCCCATAGCACACCGACAGTCTACGTCCGAGGAGTCTGAAGGACTTAGTGATGCCAGCACTTGTGATAATAGTGCACGGCCGCTCAATGTTAGAAGCAGACCAAGTATTAATAGGTCAAATAGTGATGTCCATGACAAAATGTCGAACCATTTAAAACTGGACAGCAGGGGTCGTGGAACTAATGGACTTTTGGACAGGTTACCCGAACCATGTGCTCTCCCCAAGTCATATAGTTTTCGGATCTCTAATCCGTTCCGCGGTGCCCAAGCCGATCTGTATAATGAACTGAACACTGTACTAAGAAAAAGAAATAACCAATCTCTGAGCACTAGCGTCCTTGATCTGGAGAGAGGGAAAGTGGGACAGACCATTCTTTATTTTGGCAAGGGAACACTAAGTGGTCCCACCTCCCCCAATGCCCCCAAGTCAGCTTCTCCCAGCTACCACTCACCAGAGGTCAGGAGCGGTGGCAGACACCCTCAAGGCGAAGAGAATCTACCACAGGATCAGGGCAGTTATAGAAATATCAACGGTGATAATGATTTTGAAGTGAAAAATACCACCGATAGGAATGGAAATGGTGGGCAGTGTATACCTAGAGTGAGTGAGCCGGGCAGAAGGAAGTATTCCTTTGCCGTTGTGGAGAACGACAAACTGGTCACCAGCGGGACTTCTCTCATGCCGGCTTTCCCCCGGCCAAAAGTGAACGGTTCTCACGGGGTGACGTCTCCGGATCATCTCAACGTGAGAAGAAAGAATGGGAAAAGCGGTGACTCGTTCAGTAGTTCAGATATATCTTCCATCAGTGAAAAAAGCTTGAGAGGTCCCATTGGTTATTCAGTGCTGGCCAATGAAGGTCACAGCATGCGAGCCAGACTGCAGCAGAGTTATGACACGCTGGACCACGTACCAGGCCTCAACCAACTGCAAAGCCAAAACGAACAAGAACAAACCGAGTGTGACAGACACCATGGCCACTCTGCATGCAGCCCCATCGGAGAGCGAGACCAGGAGCCTCTCTTTGATTACACGCCACCAGGGGGCGACCTGGTCTTTTCGGATGTGTTAGACGTTGAGCATTCTGAGAGGCTCCTACACAGGACTCCAGTCAAAGATCTCAACGATCTGAGTGAGAACATGTACAGTGAAGAAGACTCCTACGAAAGAGAGTTACTTGACGATGACTCAGAGCTTCAGAGCTGCACGTTGCCTCCGATGGAGGAAGAGGATTTGATGCATGAGATAGAACAACTTGATAAGGAGTATTTTGGAGGGTGTGATACTCCCGCAGTGTTAAATCACAGTGATGATTCACTATCAGTGTCAAGTGATGCGTCAACAATAATGCCATCTAGAGAAGGGTCACCTGATGGCACGGGGGGAAACGTAACCCCAAAAATACAGGATCACAGTCTCTCCTCACAGGGCTCTAAATCGTTGAGTGACCATTTTCGCCAAGTCCCAAATCTTGCAAGCACTTACGATGATTCTGACCAGTCTCTCATAAAAACCAGCATAGAGTATCTGGACTCTTTTGACTCGTTAGGGTCGGGCCACAAGAAGAAGAAGCCAAGCACCCTGATCTGTCGCGTCGTGGCGAAGGCCTCGCTGCCGTCCATAGAGAAGAAGGTCAAGGAATGGCAGGACGGACATAAATACATGGAGGAGAGCTCGGATCTAAGCACAGGGGACAGTAGTAACATTAATGAACATTCTCGAGAATCCATGCTAACAAATCTGGAAACATCCCACTCAAAGTCACTGGAGATACTCACAGGAATAAGTAGTACACAGCCCATGATGGACAGTGCCGGTTCACTGACCACGGTCACCTCCTGCGACCATTCTGTCATGACGTCAGAGACGGACAGGTACAGACTGATATCCACCAATCCTGACGCCGGATATCCAGAGGACTCCATGAATGGCCTGTGGAGCATGGAGAACCTCATTCGGAACAATCCATTCCAGAGGGGAAGTTTTGGTCGGGCACACGTCAAGACTAGGTCATGGGATAACTTCATGTACGGGTCACAGAACAACATTGCTAGTCACTTGAGAAATGGGAAGGTGTCGTCAGGCATGAGAGCAAAACAGAATGGTGACTGTTTTGACAAGGATGAAAAGTGTTCAAAATGGCGTCGACCTTTGTTTGTCAAGGTCATCCCCTCAATGAGAGACAGACAATGTTCCGGGAACCAGGATGCAAAAAGTAAAT
This sequence comes from Amphiduros pacificus, assembly GCA_949316495.1. Taxonomy (NCBI): domain Eukaryota; kingdom Metazoa; phylum Annelida; class Polychaeta; order Phyllodocida; family Hesionidae; genus Amphiduros; species Amphiduros pacificus. The sequence goes on along the minus strand of OX439003.1, from coordinate 40,898,225 downwards.
CTCTTGATAGATTCCTTGGTAGAAACAAAAGGAATGGACGTTATACTAGCAAGTCAATCTTGCATGCAAATGGTGATATATCATTTAATGCCTATGCTACATACCCACCTCCGAAATCCATCAAAACTGGTTCCACCGAAAATGATGAAGTTCTCACGTCATTGATGATAACACATTCTGGAGATCACATACCCATGGATGACAATGAAAATCATAAGAAACATATAGGTTCCACTGTGACCATTCCAGAACCAACGTCCTTCCATATGCACGGAAACAATGTGGGGCAAAACTTATTAAATCCTCGACACCACCGGGTTAAAAGTGCACCAGTTTACAATCGTTTGGATGGTTTTGATCATCAGTTGTCTTCTAGTTCTTGCACAACAAGTAGTGATTTTGATAACAAGGTTGATAATCCTTATGACCAGATGCAGTCAGAGAACAGTGATAGTGAATATGTGAACGAGGAACATCCACATTTTGCCAGGAGGCCTCTGGATAAGGAAGGTCAACGGCAGATGTTGTACCACACATGGAGTTCTTCAGCCGCCAAAAAAGCACGGGAAAAGGCAGCACAGGGTCAACACTGGAAGAAGAGTTTGCGGAATATACCGGAAGATGACAGTGACTCTTCCGCACCAAAATCTCACCACAGAACTTCTTGGCATAGCAGCTTTCATTTAGGTTCTACTAAGAGAAATCTACGAAGTCGCTCCTTACAGAAGACAGACAGCGTCAGTTCGAGTGATGGAGCGCCCCCTGTTAGAGGATTTGTTCCTCGGCATGAGAGGAAGTTCAGTCGAGCAGACAGCATTCAGAGTGCATGTACATTCATATCCGACTCGTTTAACCATAGCTCGGATGCAGATGCCGAGAGCCTGTATCAAGACTATGACGACTATGAACGATCCCTGATAGAATACGTGAAAACAGAGGATCTTAGCCAGATAAATGAGGATATAAGAAGCATGTACTGGCAGCAGTTAGACACTATCAGTATATCAGCACTCCCCATGCAGCCCAGGGGCTTTCTGAGAAAGGTCCTCAGCTGCTTCATATGCGACGCTAAACGAGCGTCCATCAAACGCAAAGCATCGCTCAAACCAGCGCAGCAGAAGGGCAAAAGTAAGCGAGCTTACTTCATTTGGCATGAAACGCAATTGCCCAGAGAGGCGTTATATCTTTTAGAATGTAATTCTAATTAAATTTCTAATTAAATGATGATTTTCACCATCCCGATGCATGTAAAAATTAAGCTCTTATGCAGACGTATTATTAATACAGTGGCTGAAATAAAGCCATTTTTTGGGGTAAATCAAATCAAAACAAATTTTGTTTCCCTGGACGAAAATGCTTTTGATTAAGAGGTTTGCACTTAGTGTGTCACAGTGTTTTTCTAGGTTGTGTGTCTGGAGGCAACATATTTATTACCTGTGGTCAGATTATTTGGTGATAAATTGTTATAAGAGAATAAAAGAAAACTTGCCATTGGATTGAGGAGAAACTTAGGAAAATAGCATTAAAGGAACCTAGATGTGAGACAAAGGTATAATTTTAATGTAATAAATGTAGATTGTAAAATATCTGAAATACTATAGAAATATACTTATGAGAAAAACATATTAATCTAAGAACAGGTTTCCCCCTTCAGGGCCACCAAATGTGAATAAGTAATGGAAGTTGTGTGAAGATTGTGTAGATGATTGCCTTGTAATTATAGTGAGTAATTGTATAATTACACAAATGACACAGTTAGGACTGTCAGCATCTGTTTTGCGAGGCATGCATCATAACATTAGCCATGTTATTAACGACCTATTTTTTGTGTGGAGATAGAAAGGAAACATCTGGATGCTATGTTCTTAATTAATATCAAATATAAGTCTGCTCATCTATTTATCAATGGAAAATGACGCTTAAATAATTTTCATGCAGTTGACAATTTCATGCCACATATGAAGCAAAACAAACCGTGATTTTTTTAATTTCTTCAGAAATGTAATATTTTAATATTTCAAGAGACTTGCATGGATCATATGCAGGGTTAAAGGTGAACTATTTCATGGCAGTCACATTGTTAATTTGTTTGCTTTCAGCTGATATGTGTACACAATTTACACAAGAATCAGCCAGTATTTCTTAGAACTGGAAATATTTAGCAAATATCTGTAATGCACAGATATTCCTTATTATGGTTAGATGCCGACAAGATTTACCCATAATCACAGAAACAAAAGTTCCCATTAGGTGGCTCAAGATTGGCAAAGCTGCACTGAACCCTTTACCATTGAAGCTGACCCTCTCAATCAATGGCCATCCCCTGTTACATATTTATTCAGGACTTCAGTGTATTTGGCATAAGCCTCCCAGATGCCACATGTTTGTACTCAGTGGTCAGCACAATGGATACAGCCGTATCTGTTCATAGCCGTGGCCTTTAGGGCTGAAGACATATGTATAGATTGGCATTGATGGATAAATATGACGTCTTCTTTTTTTGTGTCCGGATAGATTTGTGTTACAATAGAACTTTGATAATTGAAAGGGTTGAAGATGGCTGGTACATAGTGAGCTGAGAGTGAGTTGAGGGCGGCTGAGGGTTGTTGAGGGCGGCTGAGAGTGGCTGAGGGTTGCTGAGAGTGGGTGAGGGCGGCTGAGAGTGGCTGAGAGTGGTTGAGGGCGGCTGAAAGTGGCTGAGGATGGCTGAGAGTGGTTGAGGGCGGCTGAGAGTGGCTGAGGGCTGCTGAGAGTGGCTGAGGGTGGCTGAGAGTGAGAGTGGCTGAGAGTGGCTGAGAGTGGCTGAGAGTGGCTGAGAGTGGTTGAGGGTGGCTGAGAGTGGCTGAGAGTGGCTGAGGGTGGCTGAGAGTGGTTGAGGGTGGCTGAGAGCGGCTGAGAGTGGCTGAGGGTGGCTGAGAGTGGCTGAGGGCGGCTGAGAGTGGCTGAGGCATCATGCAACATTAAATGTCTGACATTGTCTGATCTCCCAATATGTTGTCCTTTACTCCCAGTCTTATGTAGCAAAGCTTGCAAAAAAGCAAATATACATATAAAACTTTTCTTTTATTTTGGTTCCAGGGAAATAAATACAGTTCATAAATCGTTGATTTAATATACTTGAATGCAATTAAGCAAACAGACAGAAAGCGAGTCTAAAGGTTTTGAAAAGAAGAAAACACTTGATTGGACACACAATAGGTTTTTTATAACATACAGCAATGTTTCTTATCCGAATATATAAATCATATATACATATGATATGTGGAAAAAGGTGATGGAAAAATATGTTGGAAATGATCAACGTGGTCATGTTTTATTTGAGTGGCAGTTACCCTGTTCCCTGGGGACCTGTACTGTGTCTGGTATAAACATGATATGCACAGCAGTGTTTGCATGTGATTATTCCATATTGCTTTTGCCTGTCTTTATCCAGGCAGTCATATTGTTGCGTTTTTATTAGAGTGATGTTTGCTACCGTACTTCTCCTAAAAAGTGACTGTGTCATTGAAAAAAAAACCATAAACAACATTGAGAAAAAAAACTTCTACGTGAGGATCTTTTTAAATTACTTATGTGTGGGCAAAGTGAAAAAAGGAGTTTTATATTGAAGATGTAAATGGTATTCTTGTATATTGTAAGTGCATATAGGGCAAATGCTTCCTTCCAGTCAGATCTTTTGAAGGAAATTATTTTCTAGGTTCTATTTTGAACTTATTAAAATTGCAGTGCAATTTAATCAACCAGAAATACATTTATATTACCTGTTTATTCACTCATCAGGATTCATTAAGAACTGATTTAATAAGTTGCATCATTTTATCCAATTTCAGGATGTCCAATGAACCAGAATATTTCTGATAACTCTGGGTCGTTGAATGCATTCGGAGACGGTCTCTACAAGGGGGAAGAAGACAAGCAGGCCACCTTCTACGTGGACACTGGTGGCAAACGAGGTGACCTCTTGGTGCATGTTGAAGGTCAGTGCTGCCCTCTAGGCAATTTTACTAAAACTAATTTTTTTTAAAATGTGCTATTGTGATCTATAAGAAATAGTTTTTTTTTCATAAAGGAGTGATTATGTATTGGGATAAGGCTTACTAAAGATCTCAAACTTGATGAGAAAAAGGTCATCTGTTTGATTCAAACACATGCTCCTGGTATCGATGTTAAAATATCATGTAGCCTTCCAAATGATTGTTATTGCTATACAACACATTCATACACAAACACATACACACACATATTCACACACAAATACACACACATATTTGCATATGCACATGCATCACAACTGAACTCACATGAGGAAACTTCCCCTCGGCATATAAAACTGTCACAAAATATATGTAAAATAAAAATATCACTTCTGCAGTGTTCACAGCACATTTTGGTTGTTTTTTTTAAAGAAACCTTTCTCATTAATCTAATGTCTTCTGTAGAGTTACATAATTATGGAAAAATTATCTTACTTTTTTGTCATGTCACTCTGAATGGTTAAAGGTTTTGAAAGGTTAAGAAAACATTACTGACTTGAAATAATTACATTCTGAGTAATTGCTTTTGACATCTTCAATGAATGGCCACGTTAATGAAACAATTCGGCGCATTTGGACAAAATGCTTTTTTGCTGCATATTCTGAATAGTTCCCAAGTCACCATTTTGCACCACAAGAAAGCATTAATCAGATTTAGAGGTAAATTGATTGAATAAGAGTGAAAAAGCTTGAGGAGCATACAGATTGGGAAAGCATTTTCTCGAAACCTGTTCAGATTGTGATCATGTGAGTCAAGAGTGAGTTCTTGGGTGAAGTCCTAATGTGTCAGGATTGGATGAATAACAAGTTGTTCTTTTGTCATAAAAATGAAAGTTAATTTGAGCTGCACACAATAAATACAAATTCTCCTTGGCAAGATCCTTTTTTTAATTCTTACAATATACTTACAAAATTCTTATGAAAAAATGGCAAGTACTTTTCCATGTTTAAATGAGCAAGTGTATATTGCATGGACTTCCAATGCTCATATACAAAATGTTAGTGTGGATTTTTTTTAGTATTTTTAATTTGAGAGATGCTTTTAAATATGTGATGAGACATTACCAATATTTAACTACTTTATCTGCTTATTTTCTTTTATTTTGAATGCACAAAGTATTTGGTTCTCATGGCATTCACATTGTTCATTAAAATTGAATATTTTTTTGGAATTGATAAACCAAATCTGGAAAGCAAAAGCCTAGATGAAAAGAGACCAAAATGATAGTTTTATTTTGAAATTGTGGTGATTGCTTGCAGGTCCTAACAGCATTGCAAAGTGTAACATTGAGCCGGACCAAAGTAACCGGTACATGGTTACCTACACCCCGGTCGAGGTCGGAACATTCAATATACACATCAAATGGAATGGACGAGAAATCCCAGGTAAGACTTCATGATTTGCATACTTCTTTCATCAGCAGACTTTTATGGCACAATGAATATATATATATATACAATTTATATATGTATGTATATATCCATGCCAAAAATATTCAGCAATCTATTTTTGAAAAGAAAAGATGTATTTAATTATGCATTTCTACCTTTAAATGTTTGTACCGTGTGAAAATTGTAAAAGTGATGAATAAATGTTACACATTGACAATTGATTTTTATGAAAGATGAAAATGCTGGAAGCTTTTTATTCCTCCGAGCTTTGTTATAAATTTTTGAACAAGGCAGAAGAGAATTGAAGGTTTTTTTTTCAGTGGCCACTCGAATGTTGTATTATTTTTACTATGAGAGAGGGGGAGGGAATGTACGCAGCTGATATGGACACCTTCTGTCTGAAGCATGACGCCGCCGATTTCCCACGACCTCGTAGCATAGAGAGCTCTAGTCTCAGTATCAATATCACAGGCGCCAGATGTGACCGGCCATGAAATAGACAACACAGATGGCCAGCTGGTGTTGTTTATTCATTGTCCATCCATTCTAAGATTCATAGCTATTGTTATCTGTCGTTATTTCTTGTATATTAGCACAAGGAATTGAAAGACAATGAAATTGTGTGACACAGGCCTTGTCCCTCCTTGTCATATCTCAAGCACATGATTAAGAAAAATGAATGGCTTTAAACATTCAAGATTTCACAGAATATATTAAGTGAATTTGCAAATGAATTGAATATCTTAACTCGGTTAGATATTTTGTTATGAAATAGAGTATTATTTTGTTTAATTACATGATTTATTAAGTCAAACAATACTTTTTATCAGTTACATTTGCCCACTATTCTATTCAATATTACAAATTTTCGTGGGACTGTTGATCTATATTTGGAGATTTAAAACAATGGTCGCACCAGACTCTGAATAGGGATGCCGTTACTTCGCAATAAAATATGCATATGAAAAACATGTGGCAGATCGAAAAAGAAATCAAACATGCCAATAAAAATGTTTATCCATTCAAAGATCAGCTGTGCAAAAAAAATAAAAATAGGATTATGAATAATTAGAGCCAAATATCTATTTAGGCACTTTGTACTTGTGAGCATTTCCAAATGATGTCAAGAAAGGCCAAAAATGCCACATGCCCCAAACATGTCACACAATGTATGCATGACTAAAAGGTGCCAGCACAATGTATGCATGACTAAAAGGTGCTACACATAATGTACATGAATGCATGACCAATAAATGATGTCACACTTCAGCTCTGCATGACCAGATGATGTCACACATTGACCATGCTTGACCTTTTTTTATGCATGACCAATTATATGTTTGGTTCCAGTTGATTTAGACAGTAGGCCCTGGGCTATGATGCAATTAATTAAACAAACTAATTAAGTTAATTAAACAAACTAGTTAATTAAACAAGTTAATTCAACAAACTAATAAGCACCGGGTTCTCTGAGGTCACGATATCTGCTACCAATAGGTCTCGTCATGATATGATTGAAATAATGTTGGTCTCTTCATGAAATGATTGAAATAATGTTGGTCTCTTCATGAAATGATTGAAATAGTGTTGGTCTCATCATGATATGATTGAAATAATGTTGGTCTCATCATGATATGATTGAAATAATGTTGGTCTCATCATGATATGATTGAAATAGTGTTGGTCTCATCATGATATGATTGAAATAATGTTGGTCACATCAAGATATGATTGAAATAATGTTGGTCACATCAAGATATGATTGAAATAATGTTGGTCACATCAAGATATGATTGAAATAATGTTGGTCACATCAAGATATGATTGAAATAATGTTGGTCACATCAAGATATGATTGAAATAATGTTGGTCACATCAAGATATGATTGAAATAATGTTGGTCACATCAAGATATGATTGAAAGAGTATTAATAGTGATGTACACATATTCTGATGAGGATGGTGTGTTTGTTTTTCAGGAAGTCCGTTCCACCCCTTGGTGGTGGATCCAGGCAGGGTACTGGTCGTGGGCGGGTGGCAGAGTCTCCTGGATGCTAACAACATGATGCTCCTCACCGTCAATGAACAGAAACTCATCAAGTTTGACTGCAGCAGTGCTGGGCCAGGTTAATATGACATTCATTAGTATATTTATTTGTGTATACATGTATTGGTGAAGACATTGCAGGGGTTAACATGGCAGGGGTTAATATTGAAGGTCTTCAAGCCTCCAGGCCAGTATGGGCAAGTGATTTTTTAAAAATCTGCTGGCCCAGATTTTAGTCACTATTTGTTGTATATCTTCATTGCTTTTTGATATCAAGCCAGTAGATTTAGCCCTAATGTGTATAGTGGTGCATTCCAATATATATTTATAAATCATCATTAGTGATCTAAAAGAAAATGAAAACAATTTTATAAGGCCCAACCATTTCATTTTGCTGTTTTGTATCTAAAAAATAATTCCTTGTTAACAAAGAAAAAACACAATTAGACCTCATCATGTGATTCAGTTAAAACCATTTTGACTTAAATTAGGATAAATTAATCCATTACAGTGAGCTTGTTATATCTGAGATGCACATGCAGATACACCCGAGGCATATGAGAGAAATAATCACCCTTTGTCCCCTTATGTGGATGGGTATAAGCTGTATATATATGGCTATGGCCTTATGATTGATACGCAACTTTGTTGTTTGGCTGCCACATGCCTCCCGTGCCTGCAATATTTACTGTAACCCTATCATAGCAGGGACCATTTAATATATCACCAGACCCCATCCATACATTATACAGCAAATACAGGGATTACCATCCGACCTTGTTGTTTATGCCCGGACGTTATGTTCCAGAATGAATTGAGCTCATTCTCCGCAAGCTCACAAACTTTTATTTTTTGTTCTATATCGTATTGTTCAAAAAAATAAAAAATCATATAATTTTTAGATTTTATTACACATATGAGCATGTGTGTGTAAATCTGGGAGATATAATTTATGATCTGTCTGCTGAGAGTGCAGAAAATCTTTGAAGTTTCATGTCTATGTAATCTGTATATGCGGAAGATGAAAAACCTAATGTCATGTCAAGAAGGTAGTCTGAAAATGCTTTATGATTATTCATGAGCACAATGTATATTCATGAGCAGGGAATTTGTGCAAGAATATTCAGTAAGGCATGACACAGGAAGACATTTATCTGAAGATGTATAAATGGGCAAACATGAATATATTCGATTGGGAGGTAAAAACACTGGTAAAATGTCACCACTGTCTGATGAGTGTTGAAATAGTCTCAAATTACCATTTATTCCAATAAATACAATCAAGTTTCCAATAAATAATAGGAGTATAAGATTTACACATTATAAGTCTATATTGATAAAAAAAGAATATGGAAGTAAGTATCTTTACACATTGTACCCAAAAATATACTAAAGCCAAGAAAAAAATTCAAGTTGTTTCTGTCACCACACTATAAGTGTTGCTAGCGTGGAGGGAAGCTCAGTCACACCATTCCATATTTTTGAGTAAAAAGCAGCTTTCAAGTACCCTTCTCAAAAATTAAGATTTGGTTGTAGCTGAGGCTCCTGACAAGATAATTACCACATAAAAAATAGAATGGTTTAAATATACATATGACGCACTAATAAATGAAAAAAATATTCACAATAAAAAAAGCCTTCCTTACACATTTCAATGATTTAAAAAAAAAAAGAGAGAAACAAGTATCTTGATATTCCTGGCCTTTTATGATTCACTTTTCATCTCAACAAACAAAAATAAACCTATACATGTATGATAAAAAGATTTATGGCCAGGGATTTTGAGGTCTAAAATCTTTCCTCTTTATGGTGAAATATAAAAGCAAATATGAAAAATATGTTTGAAAACCATCAAATTAATAGAAACAGCAAATTAAATCCACATTAAATTCTCTTTATTTCGTAGCTCATGCTAAGTTTCAATTTTATTGGCACTAAGTAATATTCCAGAGGGCCTCCTGCATCTTGGAATAATCAAAATTGATTGCTCGACGCTCTAAAGAACGTAACACTTGTGAAATTGAATGTGATATTGACCTTGTGTGGCTACTTGACAGGTAAGCTGTCGGGCGAGGTGCAGGGCCCTTCAGGAGTGATCCCCATAGAGATTCAGCAGCAGGCTGACGGTAGCTACCTCCTGGCATTCACACCCAGGACTGAAGGTGACCACAACTTTAAGATTACGTTTTATATCAAGTAAAACACATCTCATGATGCCAAATCTAAGAGGGTTTAGGCATTTTTGAAAAATTGTTTTTCAAAAGATTCTGAAAAAAAATACTTTATTTCACCTCAGGATTTTAAAGATAGTGTTACTTTGTGAAATTAAAATTATGTTAATTATAATTATTTAATAATTATCATTTATTTATTATAAGTAATTTATGAAACAAATATGGGTCAGATTTCTAGATCTGCAATTGTAAATTGTAATTACAGGTGAACACTACCTGACCATCAGGTGGTCGGACTTGCTCCTGCCAAAGTCTCCCTTCATGGGCGTGGCCAAAGGGGGCAAGCCATCCATCAATCACGAGAAGGTGGTCCTGACTGGGCGGGGCTTACAGGAGGCCCGCATTAAGGAGGAGGCGGAGTTTGTCATTGATGGAACGGATGCTGGACCTGGTGAGATATTTAGCATTTTATATCCATATCTATATCTACTTGTATATGTATATGTATATGTATATGTATATGTATATGTATATGTATATGTATATGTATATGTATATGTTTGATTTTCTACAGTATCTCTATAAATGATATATATGGAATGTCTTGTGAGACAGATCTGATATATTCAGCTGTGATAGAATAAACATTATTACATAGTTGCCTTTGACATGTTTAGTTGTGAGGTAGTTGCCTTTGATATGTTTAGTTGAGAGGTAGTTGCCTTTGATATGTTTAGTTATGAAGTAGTTGCCTTTGATATGTTTAGTTGTGAGGTAGTTGCCTTTGATATGTTTAGTTGTGAGGTAGTTGCCTTTGACATGTTTAGTTGTGAGGTGGTTGCCTTTGATATGTTTAGTTATGAAGTAGTTGCCTTTGATATGTTTAGTTGTGAGGTAGTCACATTTGATATGTTTAGTTGAGATGTAGTTACCTTTGACATGCTTAATTGCAAGGTAATTGCTTTTGAAATGTTTAGTTGCAAGGTAGTTGCTTTTGACATGCTTAGTTGTGAGATAGTTGCCTTTGACATGTTTAGTTATGAAGTAGTTACTTTTGATATGTTTAGTTGTGAGGTAGTTGCCTTTGACTTATTTAGTTATGACGTAGTTCCCTTTGATATGTTAAGTTGTGAGGTAGTTCCCTTTGACATGTTTAGTTGTGAGGTAGTTGCCTTTGACATGATTAGTTGCGAGGTAGTAGCTTTAATATGTTTAGTTGTGAGTTAGTTGGCTACAATATGTTTAGTTGTGAGTTAGTTGGCTACAATATGTTTAGTTATGAGGTAGTTGCCTTTGACATGGTTAGTTGCCTTTGATATGTTTAGTTGTGAGGTAGGAAGTTGCCTTTGATATGTTTAGTAATGAGATAGTCACCTTTGTTATATTCAGTAATAAGATACTCGGCTATAATTGACTAGTTCTTGGTCATCTGTTTTAATATTAAAACAGCTATATAACTTTTATGTAAAAATCTATATCAATTTTAATTACTTAACATGAATGACTGGAACGAGAAGTCAAAAGAGGATGATCATTTCATCAAACTCTTTCAACTAGATTCATAGTCCATTTGTATAGTGAAAACTGAATGATATAAGGTATATGATGATAACTTGGTACACACGTGAAGCCTGTTTCTATGGAATAATAATTGATCATATCATATATATTATATGTTCTTAATAGTTTGATTGGATATGGGAGCATTTCATGTGGTTATATTATACACGACTGGGACTCCTACATAACCCAGACAATGTGGGTGAATATTTGCTTGAATGCAGCATTTCACACAGTGCCCCGGGGGACATTATACCCAAATGCCAGTCCATGTGGACATAAATTATAACAAGAAAGGTCTATTATCCAATCACATGACTTTGTTATCTAAATATTGCCGACAATAGGCAGTTGTATGTCACAAACAAGTAGAGAAGAGAAATTTCATTTAGCATGGCCAGAATGCTGGTGTTATTATTGACCTATGAGGTAGCATGACGCAGGGATAGTATCAGACAAAAAAGGACCTTACTGAGTGACATAAGTTGTACGTTGATGTTATTAAGGCAGTCGTTAATTGTCCGTCACAGAGATTTACTGCTCATCTTGGGTGGTGCGGTCACAGACCTGTCAGTATTTAATGTCCTGTTTGGCTCAGTGCTGAGCTGCAAGGTCATTTTAAGGTCATTTTGATATTCACCTGACCATCTTATTTGAAAGTGTGATTAAACTTGCATATTTGACAAAATGAATTAATAAACAAAACAAAGAATATTACTGAAACAAAAACAAAGAATATTACTGAAACAAAAACAAAGAATATTACTGAAACAAAAACAAAAGATTTCACTGAAGCAGAAATACTTTTATAACCCATAGATTTGGACTAGTATCCGAAGATTGCTGATTTTTTATCAAAAAGACCAGAAATTGTTGAAATAATCAAATGTAGCATTTTTGGAAAGATTGATGCAGTAATGTGTAGGCTAGCACAGCATGATGGATTAGGCTGTGGCCTGGGGGGAGTGTTCGGTCAACATCGTGTCTGGCACATCAGACCTGCCGGCCATGCTCTCTGTGTCACCTCCCATTTACATACCATAAGACATATTTTGCTGTGGTGGCGATAAATGGCCATCCCTAACCTTTCCCCAACCTTATCCTGCCACCCCCAACCTTTCCTGCCACCCCTCCTAGGAATCACCAGCCTTCATACTTACATGTAAACTTTATACAAAGATTATGACTCTTTCCATATGATGGTTAGTAAAGGCTCTGTCGAGATGGGTAACAGCGCCATTATAAAAAAAAACATTAAACCTATGTTTATGGCTAAATAAAATTTAATGCAATTCTTATTGGTACTTTTGTTTATATTATTTTAAAAGTAGTTGCAGTACAAAGTTAAAAAAGGAAAACGGGATGATTAAAATGTTTAATCTGCCATGATATTATCTTCAATAGGATCATGTTACATTATTGCCAGGAAAATATACAACAACATGAGGCCTGCCTGAGTGTGGGATACACCTAATTAACACAATTCATTTTATTTTACGATTATCACTTAATAATAGTATGAATTGCCATCAAAGTGTTGCCTGGGGAAGGTTTAAATATGCTTGTAATATAGATTTATATATATATATAGATATATAGATATAGATATATGCTCTTGACAGGAGAACAGATAGACATTCACTGCGCTCCACAACAATTGTTATGTGGTAAAAATGACTAACTGAAATCTAGAGAGATTCGGATGCAGATGAAATGATGCGGTGAACATCTCATTTGGTCTTGTACCTCTCCATTAATGCCAGGCTCTGGAAGGTAGTGTGGAATGATTGATGACATCCGAGAGTGTTAATCTGGTGGATTAAGAATTTGATGTTCTATTATTATAAGAGCTGGAATGTGAGTGTGAACTATGATGCATGGGTCCTGTCGTCAGCAGGTCAACAAGAGAAGGACGGCCCTCTTTCAAGCAAAAGGTGGGAGTAGAAAACCAAGCTGGGAATCAGCTGGTCTTCTAGAAAGATCCAGAAAGATCTTTTAAGTTGATCATTAACCATGAATTAGTGACATCATATTTTGCTTTATCGTATTGGGAAATTTGTAACGTGTTTTTTTTTTATGTCAAAATAATTCACATTGATGATATTTTGCAAATTATGAAAATCTCTTATTTTCAACTCTGATAAAAATTCTGAGATGAAATGAAAAAGTACTAGATTTTAATTTGCTATTTATCTTATGGGAGATGACAATGATATTGTAAATATTATCATGATGTTTGAATTGAAATGAAAAAGTAAAGAAAGAATGATAATAGTCATGATGGTAAGAGGACAAGATTATAAACAGTCTCAGCATTTAACTGCATTTGTCAATCACTGGCGAGAAATAAATTAATGCCGAGTACTAATTGCCGACACTCATGCAGAGACAAAGACTCTCTCTGCGATTAGGCCACGGAAAATTAATTAGTAAAATGGCGGCAGAATGATACTTCCTCATAATGAGACAGCTCCACTCTACATAATATGACATGAAATATCTATCAATCGAAAGAGAGGAAAACACAACTATGATTATGAGGAGGAGTTATTACCAGGCGTCCAGTGCATGTTTATTGCCGTGAGATTTTTGCACATGTGACCATCGACAAAGCGAGGTTATCAATGTTACATGCCGACTAAATGTTTGCATTTGATCATCCTCTAAGGAAATAGGGTCAGTTGTGCCAAAATTAAATGTTTTTTTTATAAAGATGGTTGTATTATCCATGTGATTTAAATGTGTGCAATACATTTTTTTTTGTAAAATCTATTGACTTAAAAAATGACAATGAAACTTCTGTATTAGAATTTAAATGATGTTTTCAAATACTTATTGAAAGGATAATGGTAATTTCTTATAACCTTGGTTTCTAATAACTGAAAATCCATATTAAAAAATCTCAAATCACATTTTCTTACACCAAAGTCAATTTTTTTTTTGTAAATGATTTTGAAATGTGTGAAAGACAACTACATATCATATTATATCAATAAGTACATGTATTACATGCAAGTTTTAAAGTGTAAATGATATGCATGTATATTGCTCACGGTTTCAACAAGTCTAAATAGCAAAGTGCATAAAGTTAACAAGCCAAGGTCACCAATGGAATGTGTGATGATGATTAGAGTGGGTGTGAAGAGTGCCACCTGGTGACGTCTTACGGATATAATGCAATTGTATCAGGCAATGGAAAAAACAGCATCTTGCAGTGAAATGATTGCTGTAAATTTAAAGAAAAACAAATTCCATTAGAGGTATTAATTTGTTGCTTTGTTTAATGTATAAAATGTCATCCTCGGCTGTCTGTGAGAACTTATAAAGAGCAAATGAGAAGGCATCAAGAGCAGAAGTCATTATAAAGGGCAAGGCTATAATTACCGCTCACCTATCTCATATACTACCTTCAAGAGAAACACTAACAAAACACTTCTTGCAAACAATTCACTTTTTCGGCTCAAAGGCTTTGCTAAATATTGTTTATCATTAATAAAATGATGAAAGCAGACAGCAAGAAGAAATGAAAGGAACAACTTTCCGTGAAAATTGCAGATGTGCTGTGTTAAGTTTAAACACAGAATCCTCCATTTCCTAATTGGATTTGTGTGATACTACATTTGACAAATGTAAAGCAGCATGTGGATTATTTATGTTGTAGGGGACCCCAACGTGAAGCTGACAGGAGTCAAGCAGGACATCGATGTGATTGTGAGCCACCTAGGGGGCAACAAGTACAGGTGCATCTATGTGCCCCAGATAGCAGGTGAGAGGTCACTTTGCCTTGTGCTTTATCTTTGGTAGACTTTACCTGTTTGTATATTCCCATATCCCTTTCTATTTTATCATTTCAAAATCCTATTTACACCACACTAGTCTATACCCCACTATACCCCAATTTACCCTTTTTATCTTTGATCTTGTCATATTTTAATCCCATGTTTAAATCACAGATTTTGTCTATTCTTTTACTTGTAAATTGTTTTATCCGAAATGATTTTAAGCAATTTTTTCCATTCTTTTGTTCACCATATTCTTACCTGATCAAATCCTTTTCAAATCTCTTTTTTCATCCTATCCTTTCAACCAGGTCCCTTTCTACACCATGCTGTCTTTTATTATGCCATTCATTTTTATCCTAACCTTTCCTGCACCATTTCCTGCATGAAACCATTCTATATTCCACCGTATCATGAACCAAAATGTTTATATTGATTCTTGTGCTGTTATTTTAAGCTCTTGAGATAGCCATGGGTCAAAACATGACAGATAGGAATCTGCTGTATGGCTGGGAATTATCATTTATGGCATGTTTTGTTCACAGAATTCTAAAGAGATCTGTATAATTTACTGTTGTTGGGGCCGTGAAACCCCTGGGATTTGATTGGCTGTCTCAAAGTCATGAGAGGTCAGCTTTTATGTTTCCCATATTGGGCCTCATTTTCAGCTTTATATGGATAGAAGGCATTCATCTATAGGGGAAATGAAAAGATATGTGTGAAGACTTGAGTCATTGGTCCTTAAATAAAAATATGAATTATAATTATATACCATTTACTGTTAATGTTACAAAATTCTTGAACTTAGTCCAGTACCAGATTCAATTACCAGTTTCCAGCTGGGAAGTATTTCATTTTTCTGAACCTCTTGGGTTGTAATTTGTGACCGCCCATATTATAGAAGTTAAAACCTGTCAAAAGGAATGGCCAGTCACTAATCATCCTCTGTTTATCTTCTTGAGAGATGAAGACTTCAACATATTATATGTTCCTTCCCATCTATGCTGAGACGTCATTTTCCTTCTAGATAACTCATAAAAATATAACTTTGGAGAAAATTTTTTTTTTTACTTTTTCACTCATTCAAATAAATACAGATAATTGTATTATCATATTTTCATTACCAGCTGTAGCATATGCCCATAGTAGACCCTGAGTATTGTGATATTGAATATCATAGGATCAATTTACAGATTCACAGCATTTGTCTCAATCCAATACTCTCTTGTCAGTTATGCCACTCCTATCTATAAAGAAATTTAAAATAATTTAAAATACCGAATTTGCTAATGTGCAACTTATGTGAAATGTGCAAAAGTCTTGAATGAGCTGTGGACATTGCTTCATGGTGATTAAAACATAGAGTGACACAAATCAAGTACCTTATAATATTGACCTCTCAAGTACAAAATGTATCGAACTATAGAACATTAGAGTTTTTGGTGAGTCAGTGATTTTATTTAAGGTTGATTTAATTCACCTTTATCGAGTACCAGAAATGACACCCTGTAATGATTGAGTGCTCCACAGTATTTTTTTTTCTTCACACTAATGCCATGTGCCATGTTCCTTCTGCAGGAGCGTACTTGTTGAATATCATGTGGTCAGATCGTCAGGTGAGAGGGTCGCCGTTCAAAGTGAATGTTACTGCGCAGAGTGACGCCAGCAAGGTGGTGTGTACCGGCGAGGGGCTCAAGATGGGCATCATGGGAAAAGAGATCAAGTCAGTCATCGACACGAGACGCGCTGGGCCAGGTGGGACTCCTGACACATATTAATCATTGCCAATATATTTGCTACCACATCAGCCTGTTTTGCTGCATTTTTTATGTTCTACTGGCTATATTCAACTTGTTATACATTATTTGATTATAAGCCTGATTATACATTATTTAATCTGAGAGAAAGGCAAATTATATATTATTTAATCTCGAGAAAGGCTAATTAAACATTATGTAATCTGAGACAAAGGCAAATTATACATTATTTAATCTGAGAGAAAGGTTAGTTAGGTGAATGCTTAGATTGAATATTAGATTTGAATGTTCAATATAAAATCCATTTGATTTCACAGGAGAGTTGACTGCTCACTGCATGGGTCCCCACAAGGTGGCGTACTGCGAGCTTTATGATCATCGCGACGGGACCTTCACCCTCAACATAAAGCCCCAGGAACCAGGCAGACATGTCCTGCAGGTCAAATATGGAGGTGACCATGTCCCAGGTAAACTTATACTGATCTGTTATAGGTCAGGTCTCTCTCTGATAAATAACTTCGACAACGACCCAAGATATCGCAACATTTTCTTAAGAATAGCTACTCTAATGACATTCACTATGTTAGTTGTAATAAGATTGCCTTACAATGCAATGACAGTCTTATTTTCTGAAAATTAATGAGATATATAAAACCATGACAAATATAATATCTCAAAACTTTGATTCCCTTATCAATGATATGACAATTATAAGATCCGAACATTAAAGGTACTATATAAATGCCATGACAATTTTAGTTTCTGAAAATTATGATTACTGGTACATTAGGAATGCAGTGAAAATTATAGTATCTAAAAATTAAGATTATCATAAAAACATCAAGACAAATGCAAGATCCAAAAACTTAAAGCACCATGCTAATGCCATGCCAATAGTAATTCCTTTAAATTAAGATTAATGTATAAATGGCAAGGCAACAGGAAGGAGTAGAACATCTTTTATTTCCTCATTCCAGGAGAGCATGTGGCTTGGTACATTGCCCGTGTTTATATATTGACATAAATGACATAACTGGCTGGTCACATGTGTCATCTTGTCCGCCAAATATTTGCATCAAGAAACATTTGGATTGTCGATCATTACCAGTATGCTTTGATACAAATATTACCAAACAGTGTGTGAAATATAATCGGTTATTCACTCAAAGTAAGAGACGGTGTGAACAACTCTTTGTGTATTTGAGTGTCTGGAGGAATAATCAGATCCCACAAACTATGAATGATATGTAGCATTTCTGTTTAGATTACACTGAAGCTTTGTGTAAAATAACTTGAAATTAGATACCTATTCTAGAACATAAGATCTGACTATTTGAACCTTGACTAACATTGTCTCTGCTTTAAAACAAACATATTTTTTTACATTATACCAGTCAAGGTATCATAATGATATATATTTCTTCTATTTTTTTATTTTTTAAAATCTTGACATTAGTTCTTTATTTTTATCTTGGTCATGTCACAGTTTTTTTTACCTTTCAAAACATGGATTTTATTTATTTATTTTATTATTTTATTTATTTATTTCTTTTTATTTCTTTTTATTTCTTTTTATTTCTTTTTAATTCTTTTTATTTCTTTTTATTTCTTTTTATTTCTTTTTATTTCTTTTTATTTATTTTTATTTATTTTTATTTATTTTTATTTCTTTTTATTTATTTTTATTTATTTATTTATTTATTTTGGGCTTTGTTGCATTCTAAATGGACATGAAGGATCAGACACGAAGGATCAGGTGTTATTACATTAAGGTACTAACTGCACATTCTTATTTTTCTCCCAAACAGGAAGCCCATATATGCTGCGGGTGTCCGGGGCCCCGGATGCCAGCAAGGTGAAAGTGTACGGCCCGGGAGTGGAGCACGGCATTCTGGCGACCTATCAGAGCCGATTTATCACGGAGACCCGTGGAGCCGGTGCGGGCCAGCTTACCGTGCGCATCAGAGGGCCGAAAGGTGAGCACTAAGCAGGCCACTGCTTCTGTAACAGCTTGCAATGATAGCCTCACAGGCTCACTGCTAGCACAGCCAAATTATCATCAGAGGTTCTCCTGACAACGTCGGATTGATTTTGTTGTTCACATTATTAAATTTCACTTCACAAATTTAGCCAAAAAGATAATAGTATGGTTTTTGATAACATGCCCTGATAAACTTCAAGGTCAATGGTATGAACTAGGGTAGTTTGGAAAATCTTATAAAACTCATTTGTTAGGCCGTATGAATAGTTTTGAGACTTAAGAATTGTGAATTGGACATGAAGGTGTGGTGTAGGAAATCTAAAAATATGATATATTTGGGAAACCATGGTTTATGCCCCATGCACCATAAACATGTGTACACATTTAAATGTCTCACTTTAACTTCCGTTATGAGTTATTAATGATCACATTGTAAACCATGAAACAAATACTGATGGTAGAAGAGTAAATAATGCTGTACTTATTCTCTCCAAATGATAAAAACAAGTCAGAAGAGGCCCCAGATATAAAGAATATCTTGCTATGAGCAAGGAACATAATATCTGACCTTCCTGTGGATTTATATAATTGATCATTATGCTGAATCTTAACACTGATGTGTGCTTCATCAACCATTTCGCAGACAGGATGGAGACATACAGGAACATGTACACAGGAAATATGCATTGTCAGTTGTCAAACTTCAAACAGAATTTCATCTGATTTTCTGCTTGCAGGGCAATGCCAATATGATCAATCTTGACTTGGCTGTTTACGCCTCCCACTGAAGTTTGCATTTCCATAATGGGTTAAATGCCAATTTAAATGTCCAGTTTGTCTCTTATAAAGTTTCCCGTTTGAAAAGTAATGTGATTTTGATTCTAAGAGAAGAAGAGAAACAATTTATGCATTGAATAATTGGATCACTGTGAATTATTATGAGAATATAGAATTCAGTTCATTTCTTGATGAGGACCTTTTCTGTTTGGTCTGAGAAGCCCAAGTTACACATTCACTGTGCTACTTTTTAATATATCAGCCTATCCAGACAATAAGATCACACAAGTGTACCAGATATGAACTCAGCCTTATTAGATTATTGTTAGTTGGGTATTTTACACAGATAAATGAAGTCATTTCGGATTAGATATTTTTCTGAATCATTATTTAACTGAAAATGTAATTATCAGATATTTCTTTTACAATTTATCTTTTCTTATTATGTCAGACTGAGTTAAAGGTGTATGGGAGATAGGGACCATGTGAATGACCTAGTCTTCAGAGCACAAACAAATTAATTCGTGATACATGATAATTAATATTCCCACGCCCGATGTTTACCACAAAGTTCGCAAATATATCTAATTTATTCATGATTTACCAATGTGTTCTCGATGTTTGCCTCCATGTTGCATGATTCATCTTGCGTGTTTTTGACATGGCCCCCTAGCTCATTCCCAAGTGAATGGCCCCCTAGCGCATTCCCAAGTGCATGAAGTTAATCTTGAGTAATGATCCAGTAAATGTCATGGAGTCCCTGTAATCCCATCCGGAACAAAAATTGCATGAAGCGTTACAAATCCATCTTACATACTCACAATGCAAACATGGAGGAACAGAGGCTTAAACAGATAATTAACTCTAAAGAAGAAATATGAAGTTTTAATTAATTCAGCTTAAGCTTCAGTTGTATATGAGATGTTTTTGTTAAATTTTGATTCAGTGTTCAGCACAAATTGCCTTTTATGTTTAAGTCATTTCGAATGTTTTTGGAACATATTTGGTACTTTATTATATTTTTTTGTCCAGTTCCCTGTTTCACAGTTATTACTTAATCAAACATATGATTAAAGAAATCTTCATAAAGGATTATTGCATCAAAATGGCTTGCGTATATGCAGTTTAATTGTTTATTTTTTGTGTAATCAGGTGCATTCCGAGTGGAGATGTCTCGTGAGAGCCAGAAGGACCGAACGATCCTGTGTCGCTATGACCCCACTGAGGTGGGAGACTACATCATCCATGTCAAGTGGTCGGGTGAACACGTCCCGGGATCGCCGTTCCACGTGCAGATATTCGACACCCAGGATGAGCTGGAGAGGTTCCTGACAGAGAATCCCAGCCAGCGAGGAATTAGCACATTGCAATCCTCCAAATCCTTTGATATGTGAAGAAGATACATGATAATATCATATTAAGCAATAACCACTCCTTTCTGAAGGGCTTCCAAGTTTGATAGACTTTATACTTCTTAACATGCGCATAATTTGTGAAATGGCAATGATGATCATTAACATGTATCAATATATTACTGAAACACAATAAGTATAACAAAATGTTAAACTGTAAGAAAATGAAGAGATTTGGATTTCAATAATATGTAATGCATTAATTAATTAGTATAAAATTATTATTTTCACAAAGCAAAATTGCTGACTGAGTTTAAAGTTTAAAAAAATCATTATATTCAGTATTTGACACTATGTGCAATAATAAAACTGCTCATTATTTTCTACAAAGTTGAGTGTGGTATTTGCTGATTGTAGTAGAATATTACTGCCATTGTGGGGTTGATGCAGGTATAGGGCGCAAGAGCAAAACATTTAATTTGGAAAATCTCATTAATTTTTCCACTGGAAATATAATGAAATGATTTATTTTGGAACAGTTTATTTCAGAAGTGGCACATCATTAGTTGTGAATTATTTCAGCAATATTTCTTTTTCGTGTTATATTATGCCACAGAGATTAGTTTACATCATCAGATGCCATCGGAATCTCAATTCCTGTGTTTTTACACTGAGACTTTTTTATATTTGACTCTCTGTCTCTGTGGTAGAATGTTTTTTTTTTTTTCTTTACA
The DNA here is from genome assembly GCA_949316495.1 of Amphiduros pacificus. Taxonomy (NCBI): domain Eukaryota; kingdom Metazoa; phylum Annelida; class Polychaeta; order Phyllodocida; family Hesionidae; genus Amphiduros; species Amphiduros pacificus. The sequence continues at coordinate 40,876,638 of OX439003.1, read as the reverse complement.
AAAGTCAGAAAGAAGCTTTTCTGTAAAATTAGATAAGATTATTAATAATGTGTTCATTAATTATATATTTTGTATAAAGTAGTTCTCTAATTAAAAAAAATAAAAATAATTGATAATTATGTTACATACTATATTCACAATTGGAAGTGATAGCAAAGTTTAAAGGGCCAGAAGAGTGAGGTCAAAATATTATTATTTTAAACCAAAAAAAAAGAGATATAATTGTTTGGTATGTTTCCATGTGATCATTAAGAGGGAACTGATGATCAAGATGTGACAATCTGAGTTGCAAAACCAAGATATAGTTATGACTTATGAGCCACTTGGAAAACATCATTATACATAATTGCTTGAAATATATAGTATTTTGTTAATGAAAAGTACTTATTGTATTTACGGAAATTATTGTTTGTTTAAAGTGATGAAAGGAATGAACGTGATTAAAAATGTCTTCCTTCATTATAAATTATATTATGAATATTTTATTTACAAAATGTAGTAATCAAGGAAAATAAAATGAACAAAAAAGGGGGTAATTCCTGCAGAACTGAAACTTTGTACAAAAATACTAAATATAAAGAAAGTAAAGGTTGAGGGGTCATGTGCAAAAAATATAATTCCATGCATATCCAGATATTAACTACTTATTTTTCCACCATAAATATAAAGATAGGGAACATCTTATAAGCAATGCAAAGAATAAGTATCAGATTCATGAACACACCTAAATGTGAATACATCAATTTTAATTATAAAATAATGATGAATTAAGTTCCTGAAAGATATATTGTAAAATATTAAGTTGGTATTGGGCTGAGCCCAACAATACCTGATTTTTTAAAAATTGAAATTAATAAATATCTATATATATATATGTGTATGTATGTGTGTGTGTATATATATATATATATATATATATATATATATATATATATATATATATATATATATATATATATATATATACATACATTCATATATTCATATATCAATTTAAAGATTTTCCATATAAATATAAATGGACAATTTTTAATTGAATTTTTATATGAATTTCAAATTTTGATCTTGTAGGGAGAGTAACGGAATGTTATTATTTGAAGAATAATTTCTACTTCTTTTGTAGATTCTTTTTCTCTGTTCTCTAGATATATAAGTCAGTTTCATTCAAACAAAAACGTGTGGCAATATTTGGCCTAATCTTGCAAATATATATATCTTTTTCATTTTCCTTAGGAATAAAGATGCCTGCTTTACTTATAATAGCTGCTGATATCAGTGTGTATAAATAGGAAACTATGTTAACTTAAATAACATTAAATTTGTGATATTTATAGATATTCATATTCATTAAAATAATCAATAGAAAAGTTACAATTATGATTAATATTACAGATATTTCTGTATACTCTATGAAGAAGATTATATATCTGAATACCAGAGGTTATATTATAATTATTAAGGAAGCCTGAGCACTGTCTTATATGTTTAATAATGTAATGTAGATGTGGTGAATGACGAAGCGGGGCTTACAATCAAGCCAATGTTTCTGCCATATCTTTAAAAAAAATGATCCCACTCACAGATCTTTCATTGTAAACTATGTATAAAGTAAAGGGTTGTTGGTGAAATCTTGTAATAAAATAATCCTTTTTACAAAAGAATTGTGTTCTTTGATATATTTTAATAATAACAACTTTAGAATAAGTCTTTAATTTTAGATTGTTTTTAAGAGTATCATTGTTAAGGAAAAGTTATCATAAGTCATAAGCCCATGAGTAAGGCAAGAGTTCCCATTAAGGCTTCTGACAATTTTTATTATTAATGTGTCTATCTTGATATCTATACTTAATTATCTGGTCTGGAGGGCAAGTTATGTTTATACTACATGTTTGTCAGGCAAGATGCCCATATACACAGCTTATTTACCCCTGGGCTGTTCCAGGACAGGAACCAAAATCACTTCTCAAGATCTGCTTAATTCAAAACTTGCCAATGCAGACTAGACTGAGTGTATGCATGAACATGCATAAAGTTCTTGTTTATTACTCTTAAAAACCTAAATATATAAAAACAAATATGTATTTTGTAAAGAGCATGAGAACATGCTAACTTGAACAGGTTTTCGCACATAAATCTTACAAGTGGAATAGATGATTCTTTGGAGACCGAATGTGGCTATTATGAATGGAGGGTATAGAATAATTAATGACACTGGGGAAAAGTAAATAAAGTTAGAATGCGTGAAGATTGATAAGTATACTGCATATTGATTCCCCTGGTTACAACTATTATATTGTACCCACACTCATGACAGTAACGTGCTGTGTGGATATTCATATTAGTTCATTAACTGATGTTACTATTAATACTTATTTCTTTTTTTCTTTTCTCAGGTTTGAAATGCAATGATGAATAATGATAAGGTGTAAAGGCAATTGATATAAACAAGACAAGCTTTCTGATATCCATCTCCTAAAACTACATAAACGATAAGACAAGATATATTTTGTTCTAAAAAAACCTAAATGGTGATTTATCAGATTTAAAACCCACTGTGCAGTGTATGTTTAATATTTGATGTCAAATAAATTTTATAGGAATATTGAATGCCTTTGGATCTCATTGCGTGTTGGGCATTAAGGAGAGGAGATTTTGAAAACAAGTTCACAACAACTGACTGCCCAAGGAGGATGGTATGTAGTCGCATTGGGACGAGACTTCTTTTATTGATGTACTGGTTCCTGTTTACCTTTCATTCATATGCATATGTCAAGTCAAAGCACACGGTGCGCTAAATTAAGCTGACAATTGTTTCAGTCAAAGAGGTTGATCCTTTAGCTCAGTTGAACAGAATGGTTACCTAACACAAACTCTATTCCAATGGGCATGTTCTCTTTTGGAAAAACACACGTCCCGATAAGAAAAAAAGTAGGTCCGGTTAGATGTGTCCCAGATCACTATGCCAGCTATGAAGTTATAATATTCGGTAGGCATCAATAAAAATCCCGACTTCGTGGTATAGTGTGTTCTGTAAGTCTCTTTTTCTTATTTTCAGTATGTTGATTAAGCCATATTATGTGTCAATGTGTCAGCTTGACTTTGGTCCTTGGTGTAAGAGGTCAGGTGTCATAATGATACTTGCATTCATACGTATATATTGGTATAGAATGATTCTGATGTAGTGATTCTGAGATCAGTAATTTGTTTAATATGTTTGTTCGTGTCGTTGACCTTTTCTGTATAATCTAGGTCATTTAAATATCAGGACCTGTCACTGGACACGTATGCTCTGCTCCTTTCGAATATTGATCAACCCATTTCATGTTTCAATGTAAAATAGGTGTTGGCTTGCTTTTGGTTCTTGGTGTAAGCGTTTAAGTGTCATAATGATTCTTGCAATCATAAGTTCAGAGAGCATTATAATAATTCTGAGATACTTCTCAGTTCCCTGCTCCTGTTCCTTGAGGGGACTAGGGATATTTGGTTTTCACTATCACATAAACATGAAAAGAAAAAAACCTTTGATAATAGTTAAAACAAACTGGGAAAAAATAATTTTAGAAGACAGTCCAAATGATAAAAATGAGATGTTTGTAAAAAATAGCTTCATTAATAAATTCGCCAAGAGAAATTGGACGATAGAGCTATTGCTCTTGGGCTATGATGTGTAATCCTGTAGGTGGCAATGTTTTAAATCATTCCTTTGCAATAGAGCATTTTCCAGCTGTTGTGCAAGTTTTGCTTAAGTGACACTTTATCACTGCAGCTATGTTGTCGTAATTGCTTGTCAAAACGTCTATATTTCATGCTCAGGACTAGGAATGAAAATTCTCAATGTTCCATTCTTGAACGAACAGTTCCCCGTCAAAATTCTGATTTTCTGATTTTACAACAGATACTGGATATCTGTCAATTCTCTATTTCCAATTATGAAATTCTCGAGAAAAACAATGTGAACAGGGCAAGGCTGGTGCTGATCTTAATTTCAATAAAATATTCAAACGTAATCAAATATACACCCCCCTCATGTTGGCAGTCACAACGCGCCCTCATGTTAAACAGTTACACCTCCCTCTCATGTTAGCAGTCACACCTCCCCTCATGTTTGCAGTCACACCGCGCCCTCATGTTAAACAGTCACACCTCCCTCTCATGTTAGCAGTCACACCGCGCCCTCATGTTAAACAGTTACACCTCCCTCTCATGTTAGCAGTCACACCGCGCCCTCATGTTAAACAGTTACACCGCGCCCTCATGTTAAACAGTTACACCTCCCTCTCATGTTAGCAGTCACACCGCGCCCTCATGTTAAACAGTTACACCTCCCTCTCATGTTAGCAGTCACACCACGCCCTCTTGTTAAACAGTTACACCGCACCCTCATGTTAAAAAGTTACACCTCCCTCTCATGTTAGCAGTCACACCGCGCCCTCATGTTAAACAGTTACACCGCGCCCTCATGTTAAACAGTTACACCTCCCTCTCATGTTAGCAGTCACACCGCGCCCTCATGGTAAACAGTTACACCGCGCCCTCATGTTAAACAGTTACACCTCCCTCTCGTGTTAGCAGTTACACCGCGCCCTCATGTTAAACAGTTACACCGCGCCCTCATGTTAAACAGTTACACCTCCCTCTCATGTTAGCAGTCACACCGTGCCCTCATGTAAAACAGTTACACCGCGCCCTCATGTTAAACAGTTACACCGCGCCCTCATGTTAGCAGTCACACCGCGCCCTCATGTAAAACAGTTACACCTCTCCCTCATGTTAAAAAGTTACACCTCTCCCTCATGTTAGCAGTCACACCGTGCCCTCATGTTAAACAGTTACACCGCGCCCTCATGTTAAACAGTTACACCTCCCTCTCATGTTAGCAGTCACACCGCGCCCTCATGTAAAACAGTTACACCGCGCCCTCATGTTAAACAGTTACACCTCCCTCTCATGTTAGCAGTCACACCGCGCCCTCATGTTAAACAGTTACACCGCGCCCTCATGTTAAACAGTTACACCTCCCTCTCATGTTAGCAGTCACACCGCGCCCTCATGTAAAACAGTTACACCTCTCCCTCATGTTAAAAAGTTACACCTCTCCCTCATGTTAGCAGTCACACCGTGCCCTCATGTTAAACAGTTACACCGCGCCCTCATGTTAAACAGTTACACCTCCCTCTCATGTTAGCAGTCACACCGCGCCCTCATGTAAAACAGTTACACCGCGCCCTCATGTTAAACAGTTACACCTCCCTCTCATGTTAGCAGTCACACCGCGCCCTCATGTTAAACAGTTACACCGCGCCCTCATGTTAAACAGTTACACCTCCCTCTCATGTTAGCAGTCACACCGCGCCCTCATGTTAGATGGCATAGTGGCATGTAGGTAATTATTAAATTAACCATTTCAGTGTGAAAAATTAAAATATTAAATAATCACTAATTCAAAGTTGAAAATGAAGAAACTCTGATATATTTGTACCTTCAAGGCTAGAGGAAATGAATTTTCATTGCCATGGAAACTATATATTGAGATGCCAAACCGACCTCCACCCCCACCCCCACCCCCGATTGGTTACCATCAAATGATTAAAATACCATGATAAACTCATAACCGGCAGATATCGATAATGATTATATCATGTTCAATATAAAATATCTAGTTAAAATGTTCTCATAACCAACGACGTTCTGTTTTCATCTAACAGGCCATTTTGTCCATTGGTTTCAATCTTCCTAGCTGATTTTTTATACCATTTAAAAAATAAACCACGGCAAGTTTTAGGTAGTGGGAATTGAGATTATAATATTTGGAATTAATGTTTTACACACGCATTGATTGAATGTATATTTCTATTCCATAACAATAGTAGATCATAATCAGTTATTTCAGCGTTCAAAATATGTCCAGTACTGAAGACAACCTTATTTTAATATGCACAATAGCACTCCAATACATCCAATGAATGGAATATTTTTTCCAGTTCAATTTATCTATAAAAATTCTCAACCAGTTTCTCCCATTAGTTACTCTCTTGGGTTTCTATAACTATTCTGATTACACAGTCGGGGATTGTCACCGACTTCATCAAATTATAGATATAGGTTCATAAGTTGCATCTGATATCATAACAACCTACAGATTTAATGCATCCGCAGATATACAAATACAAAATGGCTAATATTCAGTAGGAGGTGTGTGTATATTTTCTTCATTCTAATCCTGTGTATGGGCGTAGATGTCATGTAATTTGCTTATTCCTAGTAGAGAAGACAATTATTCATGAAATATATTGAATTCCACTGCTGAGGTTAGATATCTCTATTCTGAATAACAGTGACAGGGGAGAATGATATCTTAATGTCAGTACTTGGAATATAACAATATATCGCATTTATCCAATATAGGCTAACTGAACATGTTCAGGTCGCACTTTTATGATATTTTGATATTTGAATGTAGCAATCAAATACGTTTTCTGTTTGTCAAATAATAGAAGTAAAAATAATCACAAATTACAATATATATATATATATATATATATATATATATATATATATATATATATATATATATATATATATTATGTGTGTGTGTGTGTGTGTGTGCGTGTAATTTATTGTGATGAATTAAAACATTTCAACTAGGATTATGTATTCTAAGGATTATCGCAAGAAACATCACAAATCTTGCATAGAAACCAGAGCGTATTTATTTCACATCTTAATGAATATACAACATCGTTATTAAAGTTACAGTGAGCATTGCAAATAGTACAGAAATATTACTCTACTGATGAATAAATTAGTTTGTGTCGATTTAGATTGAATTACGTTTACTATACACATATACATCGAGGGGTGAGGGTGTTAATATTAGTCTCAGCTATTTGAAATAAGTGCTTCCAAGTCTCCATCATTAAAAAAATATTAGGTTAGTTTGAGAAGACTTCAGAGTCAGTTATTTCATATATTTGTAGGTTTGAAAATATAAACTAAAAAGAATCCCGTTCAAAAAGTCTACCAAAAGGTTTGAAGCAGATCTCACAAGACTTAGAATTCTGAAAGTCATGTGTACATCTTGTGTTGTAATATGTATCAAGTTGATATCAGTATGATACCATTAAATGAATGCCTACTTCCAAACTGACAGGTCTAATGAATAGACCTTGAGAGTAAAATATCCATCCAGTTTTCTCTTGATAGGCACATTTCATTTATATACACAATGTACATGTTTAAACAATCTGTTTTTTTTCTCGTCTTTTTCCATGAAAGCCAATAAACCTTTGAGTCCTTTGAAACAATTTGCATCAGAATGAGTTGTCCAAATAACATTTTCTTCATGACTATTTTAGCACTGGTTTGCTTTGCAGGTTTGCAGGTGAAATTAAAGGCAGAACCTGAGAGTAGGTCAGAGTATGACCACGTTCTCCCGCTCGGTGGCAGCACCTTCCTACTGGTCGTCGCTCAGATGTTGCCGCCAAAGCCGCATCATAGATGCCACGTCCCGCCTGTTCCTGTGCCATGAGCTCTCATCTGCAAAGACAAATTAAAACAATATTTTGAATAGGTTATTCACATTTCTTCGGTATCTTGAATGTATTCATTTTAAATCAAGATATTTTACATCGTGAAATATTAAAAAAAACTGAACGGTAAATATTAAAAAAACTGAACGGTAATTGAACTCTAAAGTTAATTTCGCTCTAAGGTTAAGTTATCCCAAAAATACTAGTATGTTCAAAACTGGTATGAGTTTTGATACCAAATGTTAAACACATGAAGTTTACTTGTGTAGGTATCTTATCTCCCTGATAACATATCTATGGATATCTTAGTGTCTTTTTCATTTGTAGGTTGGGACTCATGTAAAGTTCAATCAATTTGTGGGTTTTATTTCCCAACCAATATATCTAAAATTGACATTTTTACTTTTACAAAGATGCTTTAGCAATTTCTTAAATTGACAATTGAGACTGACAAATCTTTGAGACATTTTTCACTTCACATTTCCTCCTTAATTAAACAGCAGTTTGACATTGGTAGGATTCATATATCATCTACAACTAATTAGATTGCTCTAGGATAAGAGACTAAACTTGACTCCTCTGCAATGGATGACATGATATTTTTTTTCAAAAACTTATCCCCATATTTCGTCTTTATTTCATTTATATTTGTTGGTGCTTTCGTATTAAAACTATGTTCTGTTCCCATACGTGTTCTCCGTATGGTCAGATGTTCTGTCTTTGTGAAGATGGATCGCTGTAATTGATCAAAATATCAAATGTAACCTTTCTCAGAGTAAGGCTAATGTATAAGGACATGGGCATATCAGAAGAAAAAAACCTGAATGAAGGATATTCAAGATGGACTTGGATGCGGAATATACATCAAACATTATAAATCAAACCATACACTATGCATTTATGCATATGTAGAGTTAGAAAATAAAGCGTAGCATCATAAATATTTGTTATTTAATATAAGAGGTACACCTGAACACCCTCTTGTGCCTTTTAGAGGTTAAGACGGATATATGTGTGTTAGCAAATTAGCCACGAACTAATTGTCACCATTTTCTTCACTGTTTAACATTATGTATTCGTTATTTCTGTTTTTCAATATGCAGTATATTTCCATATGACTATTTGAAAGTCAAGGTTGTCTACTGAGGGCGGCACTAATCTTTAATCACACAATCTCCAACTTGGGAAAACTTGTTGAATGAACAAAATATGAGAAATTCTGATTTGCCGTTGAACATGCCAACTTTAGCTTAGCGGCCGTGATTAAAAATATGGTTACACAGAGAATTCTTTCTTATATATTAGTGTCTGCGGCATAAAACAAGGACACACACAGTGTCCTTTACAGTTTATTGTCTGCGGCTGTGTTGTTGTGCTATGTTGATTATCCACGCCTTGCCTAATCATGCTTTGTGGCTATCTCATCAGGCGTGAATGACCATCTTATTAAGGAGCCAGTCATTAGCGCTCCTCCTCAGAGGACAATATGGCCTGAGCTTCAGCCTCGTTTCGTCTGCCGCCTCATCAGCATCTTGTGGCCGTGTAGTATCTTCTATAGGACATTGATGACATCCCTAAGCACTCGTCAACACTCTAAGCAAAGGTCAACACTTTATACAAACATTACCTCGTTTTTAAGCCTGTACTAAATTGATCCTTCAGGTAATGGTATCAGAAGCCTAAACATCAAGGAATCATATATTTCATCTATTTTTCATGTATTAGATTTAACATTAAACGTTCAATGATATTTTCCAAACATGTGGAATTGCATGGTTATGATGATGCGAATACATGATATCAATGTCAATTTAATAAAACCATTTTTAAAAATAGAAATATTGCAAACATTGTACACTGTATGACGATGTATAGATTTCAATATTGTACTGTGTCCTGAAAATAAAATGTTTACAAACGTATGGTCATAAGACATAAATGTCACAATGAATTAGTTTAAACTGTGAATGTAAAATCAGTTGTATAAAGAATTAAAGTGGATATATTAAAGATCATTCCTTGAGCATGGACACGCTGATTGTCCTTAAGAAGGAGACTAAACACGTTTTATAGACATCAATTTGTCTGAGGGCCTCAGATGGGAGTACACTGGAGATATTAGAGGTCAGATATTTTCGTCCCCTGGAGAAATTACACTCGCACTATATACCCCCAGTGAAAACTTATCCGCCGGAAAAGGTCAAATTGTCCCGCTGTCGTGTATTCCTACGCCAGTGATCTGTTGTTTCTGTGACATTCAAGTGTCAGCTCAACCTTCCTCTTCACTTTTATCTTCCGTCAGACATCGCAAGCTGACATCATAATTCTGTACCCTTCTTGTTCCCCATTTAACAGCTAAAAAGTCTGCGTTTAATGCACAAAATAATCTAAAAACCACAAGCGATGCTTGTTTGCTTTATGTCGTTCTATACTCTCAGGTCTGAGCTGAGGAATCTTTAAGACAAAGAGACATGGCATGTGTAATGATTTGATGAGCACATCTAGGCCTTCCAGATGGTACATTCACATATACCACACGCTGCAGGTCAGTATTTACAAGCTAAAATCCTTGACCGCCCAAAGAGCACACACAAGAAGTCATAGCACTCGGCTGTTCACTTCAGATATCGATACCATTAAGATTTACTATATATTCCTCAAAAACAAAAATTTAAATTTTTACCATAAAAAAGCAAAAAAGAAACGTTCTCTTCAATTTTGTTTTGCTTACATAAAAGGTTAGCAATAAAGAAAAGTGAATACATCAAGAAATTTTGTTCTCTTTAAACGGTACAGTAAAGTTCATTAAACATCAATGTGTTTTTGAGGTTTCCTCTGCTTCATGTAACAATGCTATGTGCTTGCAGTTGAGGCCCCGGGGTTGAGGCAGATCCTTCAAGCTCAGCTTTCCCACCTTATGTCTGACCAGAACGCTTCAGAGAATATGGCGTGTGTCTTTTCAGGAAAGTCCGACTGCCTGCATCAACAATTCCCCCATGATTTCCTGCCCGCCGCTCAATTAGTATTTTAAACAATAAAATCTGTCATCTATGTTGGCATCACGAGCATTACGTCTCAATCTGAGAAGCATGATTAAAATAGGTATATAATAATACTATATTCATATGGCGCATATATCAAGCATAGCCTACTCATAGCGCTGATCCTTATGATAATTGTTTCTTTAAAGTTTCACGTTTTTTACACCTCTTAATATCAACTGGCATTTTATTCTATAACATAGGAGCGTCACCTTGAAATGCTGCACCCAAAGAACTTTTGCATAACTTTTTGGCACATTTAAGTTTCACATTTGACCCAAGACTTACTATTATCGGCCTTTGGTCTAATTAAATCAATCACGTGATTAGGGGCCATATAATGACAAGCCATCCAGGTAAATACAATTATTTTGTTTTCAAATCAAGCCATCATAGGTCACCAATGCAAATTTAATAACAATGGTGTAATATAATCCGTTCTACTGGCTAATCTTCCTGCCACATTCTGTACCATTTACAACATTTGTGTGATGTTAGTTAAGATAATAATCAAAAGGACTAATCTATGTTGGTTCACCATCCTTGTTGACGTTGAGAATGGTGAACTCAATTCCCTTATCAATTTGTAAAGTGAACAGTTTTAATTATAGATTAAATTAATTGGCCTGCTTTATCTGAGAAGAAATTAAGGATTGGTCAGCTGGTTAACAAATGATTTTAAATGAATAGTGAATTCAAGGTAGGTTGTTTTTTTCATTATTTTCAAACTTTTAAATGAATAGTGAATTCAAGGTAGGTTGTTTTTTTCATTATTTTCAAACTTTAGTCAAAGACGTGATCAATAGGATTGCAATAAATATGGCTGCGCAACATATGCTTTTTCACGATACCTTAAGTGAATATTGAAATGAGGATAGACTAAATATTTTTTTGTTTCACATTTCTTTTTTGTAAATATTTTTTTTATCTTTAGTAAGTAGCTAATGTGTTTCACCTTCGAGGGGCTTGCTGAGATCAATAGCTTTGAACAAACACGCTGCACCTCTTGGTGTCAGTGTAAACAATAAGTGATGCTTTATTTTCATTGTGCAAGAGAAAAAGAGGGTGCATCAAAACAAAGAAAAAGCCAGAACGTAAGTCTATTGATTTAGGAGGACATGGATAAGACATAAAAACAAATACAGTTGTTTTGTTAGGCCACTGAAACAAATGTCAATCCAATGCAATGACAAAAAGAGACAATTTCAAAGGGTGTATACTGAATAAAAAGAAACCACTCTGTTTGCCCCCGTGCATTAGCTTTCAAAGTCAATTTGGAAAAACTAAAATCTGAGTTGAGAAAATGCAATTGAAAAATAAGTCTGAAGAAAAATTATCTTTAATGTCTCCAGGAAGGGTAGAGCATCTTACCGACATGTGGAACGTTTGTGTTCACGGTGACAAATTATACAACATATACTAGGGGAAACACCAATATCGCTGGAAAACGGGTGTTGAATTGTCACGGGAAAAGGTAAACTCCGATATCGCAAGAATCATCAATATTAAAGGAAAATGCATATTTGAATATCGTTGATAGAAGTGATCTCCCATGTCATAAAGGCAATTCAGTATTTCCAATATATTTAGAGTCTTCCAAAAAGATTATTCATTATCAAACTAAGACTACCTATGTACTGGTATAAGATAAAGACAACGGATAGCAATCTGAATGGAAAGCTTTCCTCAAAATAACTTTTATTACTGACCAACATGTTCAAATATCAGTAAAGAGGTGTTTTTTTAGGGTCTTGTAAAAGTACCATGCCACACTTTCAAATAAAACTTTCAGATGAGTTTCACATGAAAAACATTGGGCAAAGAAAAATGCTGACGGTTGCAAAAACACCCACCCACGACAACGATCTCTTCCAACATGCACCCCATTACGTGACCAGCACAATGTGTGGGAAGGGAGAATGGGTGCCTCAGAACAATACACTACCACACAAACCTCTGGGAACTAATCAAGACTAACAACTGCATAATTAATAGTCACTGCATCAACACGTGTAGTTATTCTACAAATGAAACAATAAAAGTGATCTCTTGCCTAGCCGGCCATCAGCAAGGTCATGGAAATCAAAGGGACTCTGCATGTTCACACGTTTGTGAGGGCTGTTTTTGTTTAGGTGTATGAGGGGCCTCTATGTTCAAGTTTGTGAGTGGTTTCTCTTTTCAAGTTTGTGAGGGGCCTCTCTGTATAAGTTTTTGTAGGAATTTTTCTGTTCAGGTTTGTGCGGGTCTATTCTGTACAAGTTTATGAGGGGCCTGTTTGTACAAGTTTGTGAGGGGCATCTATGTTCAAGTTTGTGAGCGATTTCTCTTTTCACGTTTGTGAGGGACCTCTATGTTCGAATTTGTGAGGGGCCACTCTGTACAAGTTTGTGAGGGGCCTCTCTGTATAAGTTTTTGTGGGGGCTTCTCCGTTTTTAGGATTTTTTCTGTTCAGGTTTGTGAGAGAATTCTCTATACAAGCCTTTAAGAGAGGCCTTTCTGTCCAAGTTATCAAGGGCCTTATTGTTCCAAATTTTACCATAAACCTTCTGCAATCTTCGACCATGCACACATATATCTTTCCAATTCACGTATTCCCACTTAAAGTTTCACATTACCCACAATAACTGGGCGCCATATGAAAAGCAGATACTTTCCCATCTATGATAAAACGATGACAACAATAATTTTTCGCATCTGTCTGACTGATATATTGATATTTATTTTGCAAAAAAATTAAATTTCACCAAACACTTTGCCTCTGGTGGCCGCTTAAGTCAACAAAGTTCAGCAATTCATTTCACCACCAAAATTGTTTGCTGATTAATAATAGACCTTTATTCTATTGCTATTTGAGTTGTTCAACATGCTTTGTCTATTCTAAAATTATATATTCTATGTGAAAATTCAACTTTTGATATATTTCCTGTGCATATGAAATTACTGCAGTAAAAAATATGTTTTATTGTTCCAAACATAGAAACAAATTATGGATGGGGAACCTTCAAATCTTGCCGTAGTTCTTTCATAATGCAATTTTCCCTTAAATATTGACATATTAATGCGAGTGTGCTGGTTTACATTTACTTTCTCGTGAGAGTGATGACCATATCCCACACCCAGTGTACAAAATATATTCACTGACATAAAGTATATAGAATATTGGCAATAAATTTCATATCTCCGAATCTATTGCATTGTAAAATTTTGCAGTTTTCAAATATGCAATTCGGGCTTGTTTGTGAAACGCACCATATATATATATATTTAGACAATGATCGATGATTTTTTCTTTTTTTGACAAGTGACCTTAAGTACATTTACCTTGTATGTTTAGTCTTTTTTCAATTCATTGGAATATTCTTTAGTACACTATTCTAACTGGTCATTTCCTATTCCCTTCTACACTATTTACAGTTGTATATAAGTGAACCAAAAGAAAGGGATACTGGTATATGTATGATGTACAGAAGCTTGTTGATTGTCTTCTGATTTAAGAGATTTTCATAGTGTGGCAATAAATGTCCATGTAAACACCACAAATGTTTATACAAACATAACGCAATGAAAACATATGCTAGATATATATACATACAGTCATTGGACATATTGTTATACAATGCTTTGTAATTAGAGAGCAAACGGAGAAGGCCTTCATTCTGGATCCTATCATCATATTGCTAGTAAATACTACATCCATTTAGCTAGCAACTGCTACCTCCACTAAGCTGGTAACTTCCACTTGACTAGTAACCACTACATCTACTTAGCTTGTAATTGTTAGCAATATGATAAACTATTATTGTTCTCACCTAGTAACTGCTACCTCCACTAAGCTGGTAACTTCCACTTGACTAGTAACTACTTTTATTTACCTAGTAACTGAAAGCAATATAATAATTTATTATTGCTCTCAGCTAGTAACTACTACCTCCACTAAGCTGGTAACTTCCACTTGACTAGTAACTACTTCTATTTACCTAGTAACTGAAAGCAATATAATAATTTATTATTGCTCTCAGCTAGTAACTGCTACCTCCACTAAGCTGGTAACTTCCACTTGACTAGTAACTACTTTTATTTACCTAGTAACTGAAAGCAATATAATAATTTATTATTGTTCTCACCTAGTAACTACTACCTCCACTAAGCTGGTAACTTCCACTTGACTAGTAACTACTTCTATTTACCTAGTAACTGAAAGCAATATAATAATTTATTATTGCTCTCAGCTAGTAACTACTACCTCCACTAAGCTGGTAACTTCCACTTGACTAGTAACTACTTCTATTTACCTAGTAACTGAAAGCAATATAATAATTTATTGAGGCATGGCCAATGCCCCCCTCTATTTTCCAACAATCCCATCAATTCCAACAACACATATATCAATTCCAACAATTGATTGAAGTGTACTGAAGAAATTTGATAAATCAGATCTATCTTATATGTTATATTTATCTAGAAATATGGTTGTATTCTATAAAGGAGAAGACTTTGATCAATTTGAACAAATTATCTGTGTGTGTCCATCAATTCCAACAATTCCATCTATCCCATGAACCAATATAATTCAATATTGATCATACCGTCAGCAAGTAGTCTATGTACAGACCTGCACAGTCCACAAGCTCTGTACATTTTACTACAGCTATCTGGTCAACCCCATATTTCTAGAAATGAGAAGAATAGGATGTATCTTAACAATTCCATCTTTGACAACTTCCTATAAATTCCAACAATTCTATCAATCCCATCTATAGCATGTCCTGTCCTTCTGTCTTGATAAACTGGAAGAAACCCATCTATCTGAACTTTCCTTACCCGCTAATCTATTGATGGTGTTGATGAGGCCCACCTATGGTGAGTTGTGTAATTAATGACTTTATTGTTTCTATCAACCATTTCAATCAGTCCCCTTGTACTTGTTATAATCAGAATCAGATAAATCAGAACTAATGCATATATGTCTATTTGTAATCTACCCCTTGACTGTTACCATCCTTTATGAACCTTTTAATGCTTTGGGGGTCTATCAGGAAGGGGGATGAAGCTCAGTCAAATCTACTCCGTACACTTATCAGAAAAGCATGAATGACTTAATGGATTCCTTCATGTCTGCATGTTTCCCTATAAAAAAAATGGGATATGTCTGGACAATACACTCTAAGCATATTTTCTATAAATTTATTTTCATAAATGGTTACCAATGATGTTAAGATGAATCATATTTTATCCAATATTCAAGTCGACAAACTCATGTTGCTCAAAAGATCAAGAATCATTGATCATTGTGGAATGATAGTCCTGTCTTCTGTATGTGTTATTTGGTATTATGTCATGCCACCTGGGGTACCCACATCTACCCTCTGACCTTCCCTCTGCTATTACATACACCACCCAACTTGTGGTCAATGGTCTGTCAGAGCACTTTGAGGACTTGGTGCCACATCAAAGCATAACAGTATAAACATTATGTAATAGTAAACATAGGACAGGGTGTTCCTCTGACTATGATGGCACAGATATAATCCTTTCATGTTAGCTAGAAATCTGCACATCCCTACAGCACACAAATTGATGTCTGCAGAGTTGTACCTCTTCAGTTTTTGTTCAAATTGATCATGACTGACTAGCTTTAATGTATGTTGTCAAGACATAAACTAATGATCCTGGTAATATGTCAGATGTGCAGAGCAGATTTAGAGTCTGTCAACAGCAGGTCAATTGTGTGGCCCTGTATGAGGCTCTCTTTGTGGGATGCATGTTAGTACAACAATGACTACAAGAAGTAGTTACCCACATCATTATCTTGCATGGGAAATTTAGACAAAAGCTTGTAGGTGGATTTATTAAAAGTTAGATGTGATTTGATTGCCCTCACAGTAGAGTGGTTTCAGGCCCCTGTGCCAACAGATATGACAATCAGCCCCTTGTCCATTATTATCAACACCTCATGAGATATTGATATCATGTTTATCCACTTCCAGAATTTGCCAAGTCCAGATATATATTACTCTCAACTCTTACCATCTTTTCTGCCAACATCCCAGTATAATTTTGTGACAATTAGAATTTTGATGAAAGCATGAAAGATCGTTATCATTGTTTCATGGATTTACCATTTTCAAAAGAAAGAAACTTTAAGATTTATTAATAGATATGCTAATAATTATATGATTTCTAGAGGTAGTTTTCCAGCAAAGATTTGTATATTGCAAAACATTATGTCAAAGAAATAAAGTAAAAATCATCTTGATGAGATGATGTGTAAAAGTAACATTCTAAGATCAAAATGTGTACAAAATATCACCAAGTGACAAAGCAATCTGATATCATGTGTCATCAGTGTAGTGTCCCTGGTGGTGGAGCATCTGTCACACCTCGCAACTTGCAAAGAGCCTATATCAATTTTATAGGGTCTTTTCTGAATGTGTAATCACAACATTTGACAAGGTGGTGTGCTTGATAACTAATTCTGGGCGATGAACCCTGATGACTTTATTGCCCCATTTAGCCACATGTGTTCTGTAGAATGTAAGTCGATCCACATTCAATTGATGGGATAGATATACATATTGTTGGAAAGATGGGATTGATGGTGAATTGCTTGGGCCTTTGGCCATGGATGAATTTATTATTGTTCTCACCTAGTAACTACTACCTCCACTAAGCTGGTAACTTCCACTTGACTAGTAACTACTTCTATTTACCTAGTAACTGAAAGCAATATAATAATTTATTATTGTTCTCACCTAGTAACTGCTACCTCCACTAAGCTGGTAACTTCCACTTGACTAGTAACTACTTCTATTTACCTAGTAACTGAAAGCAATATAATAATTTATTATTGTTCTCACCTAGTAACTGCTACCTCCACTAAGCTGGTAACTTCCACTTGACTAGTAACTACTTCTATTTACCTAGTAACTGAAAGCAATATAATAATTTATTATTGCTCTCAGCTAGTAACTACTACCTCCACTAAGCTGGTAACTTCCACTTGACTAGTAACTACTTCTATTTACCTAGTAACTGAAAGCAATATAATAATTTATTATTGTTCTCACCTAGTAACTGCTACCTCCACTAAGCTGGTAACTTCCACTTGACTAGTAACTACTTCTATTTACCTAGTAACTGAAAGCAATATAATAATTTATTATTGCTCTCAGCTAGTAACTGCTACCTCCATAAAGCTGGTATCTACTACATCCACTAAACTTGTAACTTAATCTTTGCTGGAGATAATCACAGAAAATTGCCAATACTTGTAAAACAATATTAACGATTACTAAGAGGAACTTAGTGATCCTGTAACACAGAGACATATCCTTTGGTTCAGCACTTCAGGAAATGCCCCCTCACTTACGTGCATATTCTGCGCTGAAGACCTTCTCTTCTCAAACAAAAGACCTAAAACAGTTACCTCAGGAAATGCATATTGCAAAAACAGTAACATGATATGAAACCCAGATATGCATGTTTGCCTGTATAAGTCGTGGGTCTAACCATTATCCACTGTAAGCGTTTATCCATAATTTAACAATGAATGTGTGCATCGTGCAAATATTTCATCTCTGTGGTCAAATTTCCCAACTATAAGATTTGAGATTTATTGTTATTCGTTATAATTGTTCTATATATTCAAGATATGCAATAAATGTTTATTCAAGTAACGCTCTCTGGATCATGGTGAGATGTACAAATCCATTGCAATTCGTAGTATTTCACAATCTTAAAATGAGTATTTGATAATGTGAATGACTTCAATAACTTGATAATGTGAAAATCGCATACTCACGATTTTGGTCAGGGCAGATGCTGATCTCATTTTAAAATATCAACAAATTATAAGACACAATCATATCTTTTCATTTCCTCACACTATGAGAACTAACTGTAGCATATCATCAACTGTTACTGTATTTTTACAGAAATGCCCACTTTACCTAAACAGAATATATTGCTGTTATATCCCAGCTATTTGTTCTGTAAACCGTTCCGTATATGTATTGCTATTTCTGTAATGCTATTCCTTCACATCTTTTGTTTGTAAAATTGTCTAACTGCAGGTCCTATTTTAGAACATTCATCTTTTCCAAGATTTTGGATAGAGTTTTATCAAGAGATGTTCTAAGAGATTTCTAGGGAGATCTGCTATGACAGTACCAAACATATGTCAAATGGATTGTAAATCAAGGCTAATTGAGGCGAACTAAGATCTGTATCATATAACACAAAGCAAATGTCGGCGCAATTTTGTATTATAGCAAAGGTTCCTGTAGATGCAAACAATATAAGTTGTTGTTAATCTACAGCGGAAACATTCTGGTAACTGAATGATGAGTAAATTTACTGTTCCAACTATTTACAGTGCATACGTTCAAAGCACTAGAGCAGTGTGAAAAAAACTAAGCGGGAGAGGATTCCAAGATGTAGAAGTAGAACTATTCAAAAGCCTTCTCACAATAGAGAGACGGACATAAGATTCATTACTGCAACGATAAAAAGGTCACACACAGTCCCAGTACAGTCTGGCAAGCCAAGAAACACCAGACATTTCATGCCACACTATAGTTAACAACATGAGATAGGAACATCACAAAGACAGGTAACTGGAACACGAAGGATGAATTCTAAACGGAGGTAAGCTTCAAAGAAACATCAATGGCGACCATGTGTTTAGATTTAGATATGAAGCAACACCTGTTTATCGAAAATACAGTCTTGGAGCAACCACTGGGCTGGTGTATTATTTATGAATGTTATCTCATTGTTATTCTACTGTCAATCTATTGTCATACAGCTTATGTTAAAGTTTTCTCTCACTTTTATATATTTCACACAAGGTTTCACCAACAGGTCATTTACTGTGTCCATACACTAGTTATATGTTACATATAACTAGTGTTTACACGGCTCTTGTCAATATGACCACGTGTGTAATCTAACTCTGTCAACTACAGATATCTGTAGCAACTGCATGTTTCCTTTGCACACATCATATTGCCAACGTTGAAACTACATTTTAATTATTCATAGAAATAAGAATTATAGCAAAAGAAACCTCCTTTGAGATTCGTGTTTGTTTGTCTTCTCGCATTTTCTCGTCTTTATCACGTGCACGGGATTTACACACGAGAGTGGTATAATTGTTGCTGCGATCACAGAACATATAAAGCCATTGTTAGCGATGCAGAATTACATTTGAATGTGTTTAAGCATGATCAATACATTTTTCTGGAGCGAACTGCTCATACCATCTTCAAGGAAAATGGATCGTAACAAATGAAATGACTCCACAATCTTCGTCTCTGCGTCATATCAAAACAAAGTTTTTCTTGTATTTAAAAAAATCAAACTTAATATTTTAATCATTGTCCTATATTCGTCAATCTACTAAGTAGAATTATTTCAAGAATTCTTATTGAAACTGAATGCGAATTAGTGTAAATGTCAAAATGTCATAGTTTAGATTGAGAAAAGTTAAATTAACCGATCAAGGGGATCTAGAAAACAGAATGACCAGCATATAGGAGTTTAGTACAAATAAAGATTTGATGCCTTAATGTATTTTTATATCAGAGACATTTAAAACATATAAATATCTCTTGTTATATTCAATGTATGGTAAGAAAATAATCAAAAAGTGAAAGTCGGCAACCCAGACCTGTGGCATTCCACATAACTTGATGCCAGACTCTTTCATTTCTGCTTAATAAAGCATAAACCCGTCAACACGCACATCCTGTACACGTTACATATTACAGCACGCTGACTGTCAACAACTGTGACCCAACAGAGTGACTTTATGTTGATAACCAATTACCTGCAGAGAGTGACATTCGTCGAGCAGTCTATCTGTTCTGTCCTCATATAATCACCGCTTGGTGCGCCTCGGTGACCTCTGCCCAAACACGGCATGTCGTGATATTTACCTTCTCGTCTCATATCGTCCTGGTGGAGACGAGCTTAATTTCGGACTCTCTGATTGGACTCGTGAGATGAACTATTATTTTCCGGTCAAATAGCTCAACCACAATTGGCTATTCATCTGAATCTTGATATTCCCATAGTAATTAAATTCAGACTGATAAAAACAAAGGTTTGTTTTTGGACAACCTAATCCTTGATATATTTGGGGTTTCAAATATATGAGCACGGATCTGG
This sequence comes from Amphiduros pacificus, assembly GCA_949316495.1. Lineage (NCBI taxonomy): Eukaryota > Metazoa > Annelida > Polychaeta > Phyllodocida > Hesionidae > Amphiduros > Amphiduros pacificus. Next base: position 40,855,898 of record OX439003.1, on the reverse strand, counting down.
CCAGAGAGAACTCAGCCATGTGATCCAGCAAGCGAATGCGCTGCCCTATCTTAATATTGAGGAATGGTCAAAGTCTTCAATACCGACATACCATTTCACCCAGCTTCAGTGGAATATGCTATTTATATTAAAGTAAAGAAAGGCCAAAGTCGTCAAGATAAGGTAGGATAAGATAACATACCTTTATTTCACCTGGATGGCAAATTCAACATACTTGAATATTTATATTCAATATGTCCCAGACATGATTTTCAATATGATCCAAACATGTCATTCAATCTATTAAATTAAGACATGAATTACATGCTTCTCTTTCCCTGTCTGCATGTATATATATTTTGGGAGATATATGATGACATATACAATGATATACGTGTGTGTGAAGATTTTACAACTATCTGTAAATCATCTTTTTCTGATAAGATATGTTACATAAATCAGAATTATCCCGAGAAACATAATTTGATTAACCACGTGATCAGCTCTATGCTCAAAGAGATATTCAATTACAGATGTCACGTGCCCCCTTGCCCTACCCCGAGGTACCTGTCAGGGCGACTCGGCTATTATATATCATAGCTGGAAATCTACGTGTGAAATATGACATGTGTTTCCTGTCCAACAAAATATATGTACTTCCGAAAATATAATTGCTCCTTTTATAACCGTTTTGGTAAACTGAGAACCGCAAGCGTTCTTGTTTTTTTTTGGTTTTTTTTTTTTGGTTTGTTTTTGTTTTATTATTTTCTCTCCAAAAACGGAATTTTCCACGGGCCTTCTAACTTTTAATCCATTATATGTATGATTCTGAATATTAACATGGACAATGGTGAAATTCCATTCATCTGCAATTGTATAATTTGCATCTTCCAACAACTAAACGTTGCGCTTTCTGTTAAATTTGTTGATTGGTCCCCTGACCACAGTACATTTGCCAAGGGGTTCTGGTGAGTTGGATGGGCTTTATGTTTTGGCATAACTATCAAATGTATGATTTGTACACTTCATACTCAAAGGAGTGGAGGAAAACATCTGGTGAATGTCAAGTTACTGGAAAAGGTCCAGTGTTAATCTCTGATATACAATGAACAATCTGAAAAACCACTCAGATGTTGCCCTTATTGTAAAGATATCGGATAAAAAAGGTTAATCATTCATGCGATACAATTCTACATTTTCAGATGGATATGATTATTTTCGTCACTTTGTCATTGTTTCAGATGTAACTCATCACTTTTTCCATGACAATAAAAGTGCATCTGTTAATAATGGCATGCGATGCAAATTATCAATAAAAGATGTGTTGAGAATGACACATAATAGAATATGCTACATGATAGACAATACCTCATTGTCACATGATTTGTTTGTATAAACGGCCTTTTCGTCGTCCTACCACCGAGATACAACGCCCGGCTCTGTATTAGAAGTTGCATTGGTATAGATCCAAACAAACAATCCAAATCTATATCAAGCAAAAGTGGGATAACGGTGAGTGAGAAACAACTTATCAGCAGATTTCTGCTTTTCTCAAACAAACACAATTATATGGGGCCTATCTTTTACCCGTCAGTCAGGTAGCCCCAACCCCTCCTCGCCCCCTCCGACTTCCTTATTTTTATATTTATTTTATATTTTATAATGCCATATAAAATGTCATATATTTGAAAACCTTTATCAATTTCATTTCTTTTATTTGAAATGATAATTTTGCTTTATCTCTTTCAGAAAACACTATATTTTTTTTTATCTTAATACCTTAATACTGACTTGAAACTCATAATAAAAAGCTTACGAAATTATAAACATTTGATTGTCTCTTTTCAGATATTTTACACCAAATCTCGGTTTAATTCTATAAAGGAATCAGCTACAATTAGACAGTTTGCGTCAGATAAAAAAATGCATTAGATCATGTTAACTGTAGTTGCGGTATAAAAAAGATATACTGTTGTGAAAGGCCAGAATCATTGTTTAACACAGACAGAAACTGACGGTTTATACCTTAGTCAAATTTGTGCCGGCCGATACTAAAAAGGCGCCTGGCCGATACTTAAAAAAATACAGCCGGCAGGCCAGGGAAATGAAAAGGCACCAGGGAAATAACGATGAATTTTTGGACGTGTTGCACAGATTGCTGGGAGTTTTTGTGCCTCAGTCTCGTTTCTGTTGATTTCTGTAAAGGTGCCCGGCCGATGGATTTTTGACACAATCGGTCAGCAGGTCAGGGACACATCAGGACACCAGGTGATTATCGACCATTAATTATACGTGGCACAGGTCTCTAGGAAAGTTTGAAGATGAATTTTGCGATGTCTGGCCATTTATCTTTTTTTCTATTCCGAACTCATTGGAAGCTACCCGACGGGTGACCGACAGACCGCCTTGTACCCATCCAGATACCGTGTGGCAATCGTGAGGGAGCCGCCGAAGTTCCTGACTACCGTACTATAGCCCGGTCATTGTAAGATAGCCTTGCGGTATCCTTGTGAATATCTTAGAGGCTTCCTTTGCTAACATATCTACTAATGGCATACAAACAGAAAAATTGTCCCACACCCAAGACGCTAGGAAGCTGGCTGAATTTTACTGTCTGGTTAGTGCCTGCCAAAACTGATTCTGAGGCATTAGCTGCGAGATAAAAGATTGCCGAGGTCCGCCCGATTTTTGTTCAACCAAACTCATCGTAACTTACCAGGGAGGTGTCCTGCAGGCCGTCCAATGATCGGACAGGTGCCTTGCGGCGGCAATCGTAAGCAGGAAGCAGGAATCGACCAACAGTTGGTGCATTCAACTGTCAACAGTCAACCCATAACAGTTATATAATAGCACTAATGGCATGAGGAGTCTGTACCTCTCAGCTGCGGTCAACGGTACAAATGCAAACACAACCCGTGTCTAACTTTGCTATGCATTTGCATCTGTTCTTGCTCAGTGTCACTGCCATGGATGATTATGTAAATATTTATGGATGATTATGTAAAGTATTTATCAAACAGATATGTTTAAATTACATGAAAACAAAACAATTAGACATGTGTGTACTGTAGGGGAGTGTGGTCACTCACGTGGATCAGTGACAATAACTTATGAATCAACAGATATATTCTGTATTGATTTTCAAGTGTCGTTTTTTGGCAGAACAGGTTGTACCAGCTACTATTTGTCTTCACCATATTTATATAATGTACCTGTTGAATAATTTTCGGTAACAATAACCGCTCCAATGTTATTTTATATTATCCTTGACCACACTTCAATATTGAGGGAAATCTTAAAAGGAAATATCTATTTCATATATCTGTAACTGTGTACTCTTCACCTAATACACCAGTTATAACTCATAGCATATAATTTTCAACTAATATTTCACATACCGTTAAGCTTTTTATCCAGGTGACTGACAGAAATGTGAATCCCCGTTTGCCACCATTGGGACCCTTTTGACTTATAGAATAATTGTTTTGACGAAGTCATATCCTAAAGCTAACTAGCTGTCGACTTCGTCTCCATGACAAGCCCAATTAGGGGTATAAAGAATTATATGGTCTTAGCTTGTAGTAGCTTTGTTGACCATAATTATACCTATTGCTCATGTCATAGACATAACCTTGGTATTAGCGTACCATTGCAATGTTGAATCATTGCATCAATGTGATTATTCTGAATACTGATTCCCATCATTACAAAGGTATATCCCTGTCCATGTGAATTTCAATTTATTTGATTATATTGTGTCAAACAAGTTTGTATTCAGATATTAAACATCTAAAGGTGTTTATAACCATGGGTTATAGAAGTATTTTGTCTTGTTGCGTGTGTCATCGCACTCTGCTATCATTTAAGACACGTACATTTAGAGTTAGACATTCTAAGGAAAGATGGTAACAGAGATTCAATAGTGCCTCACTGCTATCCCCCGGATTTGACCCCCGGTCCATATATTTCCATTTTTCCAAAGCAATATACCCAAGACACTCAGTTAAACCGACACTTGTGGGAAAATAAAATCGAATTCGTCATATGTCCAAGATATGTACTTTGAGTGGCCCTCAGTATCGATTTGGCCGTCCTGTATATGCCGTCAAACAAGCGCAACGAGCCACTTCATGTTATTCTATTATTCTTAATACATTATTTTACAAATTTATTCGGGTAAAAGAAGAACAGCTCAAAAACAAATGAAAGAACATTTTTGGTTTTTGTTGATATCTTAATGTTTTTTGCCATGTAGAACAAAAGTACAAATCAAACAGACAATTTAACAATCTGTTAGCTGTCAAGCGAAACCGGCCACCTGATTACCGTTCAAAAGCGGACAACTTAGTTGCCAAGCAAAAACGACAACTTTCGGGCTTTTACAATGGGGGTTTTGCGTGTCGTAACAAAGTCAGAGATTTTTATTTGTACCTTATGTAGTTTGCGCCTGATTTCATCAAGTCAAAAGCAATCAAGTGTTGTTGGCTTAATCAAGTGTATTAGCTGTTTTTTATGCGACAGGATTGCAGTGACGAGAGGACAAAGGGCTTGGAACAGGAGCGTGAAAGAATCACAGAGCCGTCTGGGAATTTCTGGGAACTTGCAATGGTGACAGATTCCGCGTTTTGAGGGCACTCTGAATGCAAAGATAGTATTAGTAAAGTGGTGAATCGAGGCAGCGTGAAGCATACGAAATACAAGCTTGCGCTTACACAAGCTACAGAGAGCATTCCTGAGAGGAAATCCATTTGCTGCTTCACGCTTTGCGGATAGCGAGCACAAACAATGGGAGAGAAAGCATGGAGCCGCCATTGGCTCAGCTCCCGGAGCGCATCCACGACTTGTGCACACGACACGCAAACTACGACTCCAGGTTCACCACCGTCGCCCTATGCTGGAGTTAAGGAGAGGATCCGCAAACTCGGACACTTGAAAAGGCTAACTTTTATTGCAAAATATACGATACGGAGCCAGACACTCGTCTGTTCCTAAAAAGGATTATTTTTGCTCCGTTCAATATAATTCAATAAGACATTGTCCAGATATTGGATGTCGTCTGTTGGAAGTAGCCATACTCCGGGAAATCGCAGGTGCCTATTGTACATGGAAGAATAGTAAATGATATCAATTTGATACAAATTAAAATAACTTATCAAATCAATTTCGATCCATTTGTTTTCAGAGCCTCAAAGAATTATTTTTACCATATGAATTATCACAACGTTTGCTTTGAAATCCTTACAATTTACACCACTACCTAAAACTCAAATTTACATAACAAATAATCCTTATGGATATCACAGACAACTTGGAATTATGCAAGCTTTTTTGATCTTGTAATTTACAAGGTAAACATAAAATATAACAAAACAAAAAAACCATATGTACATATTAAGCGCAGAGGTTTTTTTATATTGGTTCTGCGCATGCGTGCTGTGGAAGCGAGGCTAGATGAGTGGAAGCAGCCTCGGCCGGGACTGACAGTGTGCCATGAATCACACCTTATATGTGCACTCCTCTGTATGGAGGGTGGCCATGTGGGGTGTGTCAATGGTCATGCTTGACAATAACAAGAAACACCATCTCTTTTTTTACCAAATGTGTGTGAATTCTTGATAAGCACCATGAAATGGGCTCACTTATATCTAGAATGGTTATCCATTAATGGTTAGGGCCTTAAGAGAATTTAATATATCGACCAACTTACGACAGCAATGTTCTTAATGCTTTCACAGCTTGGCTACCAGTATCACAAATGAACACAGTATGTGCGAATGCATTCGCCGGCGATTCAACTTTTTAATTTCACATGGTGGCTCCATGCCAAAGACTTTCCCAAATTGAGTTTCCTTTCAAAGTTTGGAATTTTCTCTTTTGGGAAATTAATTTATGAATTGATAATTCCTGATCATATTATTGATAATTACTATCATTATGAGTGTGTGCTTAAATTCTCATAATTATCAGGGTGAAATGTGCATCTCGTTTGTCTTGAGCAAAATTATATTTCAGCGTTAAATTGATTCAACATGCATATCTCCATTTTACGTTTGATGCAATTAAAGTATTCAGTGTTTAGAATTACAGAATATAGAGAAAGAACATATTCCCGTTTTATATAAACTACATTTCCTGACTTTATTTCAAACGTCAGGGGCAAATATGAAGCATATTTGAGTTATTCACATTATTATATAAGGATAAGACTTATATACGTTTAAGGCAGACCAAAGACATTCTGTATTTAAAGACAGCAAATGGAAATTGAAACCAATAGTAGCGATGTTCTCATAAATATGTGTAACACACAAGAGGGCATGGCTGAAAAGGCAGAATTTGTTATCTCATTTATTATATAGCAGCACCTTCATCTTGCTTTTCAATACAAAATATATTCTAATTTATGATGTCAACTGACCAATATCAAACTTCAACTTTTTATGATTGGACAAAATATATCAATCTCATAATCTTTTCAGACTGCATAAAAGCTTTGCTGTTTTTTAAAACTTGCATTCTTAAATAAAGATCAGTGTCCTTCTTCAACAATGTACATCTAATACTATGTGTTGTAACCCAGATTAGATATACAGAGAATACCAAACTCTACCACAATTCTACAATGCCGTGCCCGGGAGGTATCATATGCATCCTGTATGGACCATATCTTACAGAATAAAGAATCGTACTCATGAAATTAACCAGTCTTTATTCAGTTGAAATTTAAAAGTTAGTTTGAATGTATATATAGATATATATATATATATATTGCCCAATCAAGTATTTACTGTAAATGGAGAAATGCAAATTGGACTGTGACAAATGCGCTATGATATATTTCCAACTGGCGGGCAAATGCAACAATGTACATCTAGTGGCGTGTGTTATATTCCTGATTAAATATACAGAGAATTTGCGATACAAGATTACCTTACGCATGTAATAACCTAAAAGAGGCGACTAGTCAATGTATTTGTTTGTCTGCTATCTAAGCAGGGGTGGGGCGGCATGAAAACTATTAATTATTTACAGTTATTTGATTGTCCACAAATACTAGAATGCAGACCAATGCTGGTTTTTCCTTTTGTTCGATAGGATCAAACATGTTTAAACAAAGCTCAGTAGAATAATTACAAGCGTTAGACAGATGTCTGAGAAGCATATGGTAAATCGGTATAAAGTTTGTCTCTGATACTGAGTGCTGAGTTCGAAGCCCGCTTTGGGTGACAAATCGGATGCCCGTGTTGGACAAGGATTTCGGCCATTTTGCATGATTTAGTAAAAGTTGGAAATGTCATACTGAGCTGTGTCTCACTCTAACTAGTTGCACAGGACTGTTTATCAAAAACCGCAAATGTGACAACGCAAAATAAAGATGCCGATCACTCTTCGAAAGGTGTAGGGCATTAGGTCCTGATGACAAGCTTTATTCTGACCTGATATGGCTATTGCTTTAATCTGACCCAATATAATTATTGCTGAAAAGGCCGTTTATACAAATAAACAAAAAAACAATGTATTTGCAACATACAATAGACGTTTCTATTAACATAGAAGTGAATGGCGACGCTCACAATGAAATTGCTATCAGTGTAGATGTATCTTCAATTTGGCAGCAATGTGAATTTACACATTAAAGACCGGCAGACCACATGTATGTACTGACATGTTCGGGCCTGGTATGTTCGTGTTTAGCTTCCAATGTTATTATAATGCTGATAACATCATATAGACACATTTGTTTAAAGTGAGAGTGCATTATTTCATGTTTATGATACGTACTTGCATAAAGTAAATCAAACAGCAAAATGGTACGCTCCATAGATCAAGTCATACAATGGTATCTAGTTGCTAGGCTGATTCAAGTGGTAGATAAAGGGGTTATTGAGCAGGTGGTCCTACCACCTTTCTTTTCTATCATTTCAATCAAGAACATGCCGTCTAACTGGACGTCTTTGTAATATATATGTAAGGGCACCTGCCAAGAATTACATATATGTACAAAATGTGTACAAATAGATTTCTTAGTGAGTATAGCTGAAGAGTGTCATTTATTTCGAGGTGTTCCAAATCAGGGATATAAAGTTCATCATTTTATTCGTGAAGATAATATTAAACTGGATATAATAAAACATATTATCTCTGTCATCCGTTAGAATTTAGTATACATTGTGTAATTCGCTGTATATATGCCAATGTAATTTGTGATCTCTTGACATCTGTCATCAATACACACATGAATGCATAACGGCAAACTTCACAACAATCGGTTATATACCTTATTAGGAACGGTCCCTTGACTGCTCAGACGCAAATTACAATGCAATTGTTTGACATTAACATTCACTTTTGGATTTCATTAAAGGACCTTGACATGAAACAAAACAAAACAATGCTTTGTACTCTTACTCAACTTATTAGTCTTTAGCCATCTTTTGTGTGGCATAATTCAATGCTGATTTCCCAACGGCCAACCTGGAAATGATTTGGAGCCAGAATCATCCTACGTTTCATAAAAGAAGATGTCTTAAATCCCCAAGTACCAGTTTTCATTTCCTGTTGGCCGAAAGCTGTGAGAGGACCTCCAGCACCCCTGAGGGCATCGCCATATTGCAAAACCGGGGGAATCAAAACTAGGAATGGTCACTATCTTAATTTCACGTTCTCTCTGAAAACAAGACCTTGATTTCTTATATCGTGATATAGACTATCTATTTTCTTCAAAGAAATTATTTTGTTAATGCACAGACATATTTTTCTGTATAAATTGTGAATATGGTTTGGTCTTTTCGCCTAAACCATCCCAGACAAAATCAAGTGCAATAAAGCTTACATGTCCGCTTAAGGCTAAGCAGATGCGTACAGTTTCCCTGATTATCTACAGCCGGAAAGCCTAGTTAGGCATCTGAACATGGTATATACGGTGAATCTCTGCCCGAGGCCGTCTTTTTATATATCTCTATTGCCGTGAAAAACGTCTTAAATTGAGAACTTGTCAGCTGCGAGTCAAATATTTCTCCAATAAGTTGGCATCTTTTCTTCCTGTAATTTTAATAAGCTATCTTTTGTTGCATGTAAAATGCGCTACTCTTGGCAGCTCGGTTTCTTGGCATCGCCTGTTTTTTCCCACAATGTCATGTATTATTAAAAGCCACACTGGATTATAAACCTTACATCAGGATTAAATCCTAGCCCTTGTCCATTACACCCATTCCAAATATGGCATAAAGAATACCTAAATAGTTTTGTTGGAAAGAGTGTGGATAATCAATTGATTACAAATTACAGTTTCTTAAAAAAAAAATAAGTTGAGTTTAATCCCAAGATATGTTAAGTCATGAGCAGAAAGCTGTTGCCAAACAAGCGCAAGAGCAATATATAGACTGGGGCCCAATTATCTAATTACAGAACTTTAGATGAGTCCAATGTTATGGACTAACATTTTCGGTAGACATTCCCAGTGCTGCCAAACAAGTACACAAAGCAATAAATTGTGCTGACTTGAATTAATCTAATTACTGAACTTTACATTTGCTCTTGTGTTAATCTAGAACTAGATAATCTTATCAGTGACAAGAGTATTGAATAACATAGAATCCCCTGCCAAATTGACTCCGCTTTCGGATTAATCTATAACTCACGTAGGCAACACCCGTGTTCTCTTCGGTCACGTGGTATCACTTTCATCTGAAGTCTGTAGGCATAACAGAGTCACACAAGTGATAAATATGCTAAATAGTATCTAACAGGAACCCTTGGAGAACCGACTCATTACACTTGTGATTCCGATATCTGCCTTGATCTACTTCATGCAACACCACCAGGATGTTTGCCTATCTTATATACCTTGATCTATTGCATGTGTTGCATGGTGTTTGATCCATGTCATGATAAATTGATCAATTTCATGGTATATTGATCTATTTCATGGTACATTGACCAATGTCGTGATATATTGACCTGTTTCATAGTATATTGGTCGATTTTGTTGTAAATTTGGCCTTGATCTTTTTGATATTTACTATTTTGATATTTGTCTCACTGCTCAAAGATTTATACTGTAATCCATATATCACTCTACAAGAAAATCAAATATAATAAAAATAACATTTGCTTTACTTTTAAAATTTCTTTAGACGTATGATAGATTTAACAAAAATACATTTTCCTTAATATTACTTATTAAAAAGCCAACCCAGTATGTTCCTCAATGCATATCATTCAATGCAATAACGCGGTTAGTCATCTCTTGTCATGTTCTATATGATATAGTTTTGAAATGATAAATATATTTTCCTTTAATCAAATAAGTTCATTACCTATATAATCCTCCTCTTGTGCTTCCCCCACTCACAAAAGAAGAGAATATTTGTTTTGAGTAAATCGAATAGAATTTAATCAAATTTAAACAGAATATGCAAAAAAAAAGTTTTGGAAAACACATTTCGAGAGTATTCATTAATCGTCTTATATGAATGTGGTTCATCAGAAAAATAAGTACAATAATGCTCTCATATTTTAAAATCGTCCTGGTTAGAAAACACATCTCAAGATAATGATAATACATGTATATGAAATTAAATAACATAAACTACTCTGGCTCTAATTCTTAGAATACGGCGATATTGTTTTCAATAATGTCACTTTTTAAACAATCATATCTGATTATTTTTTCCAAAAAGATAAAGGAATGGTTCTGTCTTTGTCTTCAGTGCTGTGATGTGGTATATGCACATTTTAAAAAGCGCATTTCATTTAAGTCATTTCATTTATTTTATCTTAATTTTGATATTTGAGGTAAAGCAGATTAGGCCCATTTACTACATTTGAAATGAGAACTTTTCAAAATTCATCTTATTAATATAAATAAATAACTCTCAATGAGAGAATTTATTTGCCCCTGCTACACTTTGAGACACACGATATGACAATGATAAAACATATTCAACTGTATTACACATTTGGTTCATTCGGAAGATTGAAAATTACTCTTAGCACTGATTTAATAAAGAAAAAACAAATATAAATTGTGGCATTTCATTGGCCATGATTTAATAATTCTGGTCATATTTGAGTGACATATTTGTTCTAATTTTCACTCCCTTTGCATTCCTATTCCAAGAAATACACTTTTGGTCAATGTTTGCCTGTAGTAGGTGCGCTTAAATACACGCACTTAAAAGTGTTCATTGTAATACAGTTACAGCCATGGAACTATGCATCTGTAATAAAACTACTCATGATTTATCATTTCAGTGCTCACAACAGGTGCAAAATATCGACCAAAGTTCACCTGATTGAGTAATTTGGTACCTTATAAGTGTGCTGGGTTTCAAAGACCAATGCCTGTCAAAGTACTAAGTGCAATCGATGCATTTGGTACCTTATGAGTGTGCTGGGTTTCAAAGACCAATGGATGTCCAAGTGCAATCGATGTATGTTTGTTGGTGTTTGGTCAAGGATGTAATAGTCATATCAGTAGGAGTGATAGAGACAGAGAGTGATAGTAGGTTTTTATAGAACAAGTATCGTGTGCGAGACTAAAATGTACAAACGATACCTTGTAAAACATTGGTGGAAACATAGTTTGCAAGGTCAAACACTGATGAAAATATGGTTTTGCAAGGTCAGACATAGAGGGAATCGTGGGTTTTTTGGCATTGACGGATATATGGCTTAACTAATTGTGCAGACACATGACGCTTACTTGGAACTGTAAAATCTGCCGGCAGTAGCTTTCTCGTCAGCAAGTCTACTGGCCTTCCAGAAATTAGGACCAGATTTTTTACCAAATTTCCAAATGTTCCATGAACGGCCTGGTCTTGTTTCTGGTTCTTAAAGTTAGGAATGAATATAAAAATAACGTTTCATTTGATATGATATTTGATATTTGAAACGTTTCTCATTAATCAGACAATTACTGTATAAAATGCGTCTCAAATTTACAAAGAGATGCAAAATAATATGTTTAATAAAAACTACGCCAAATTCATAAACCAATTTATCTAAGATGTGTCATTGAAATAAAAAGAACCTCTTGGATCTGAGGCATTTTACAACACATGAAATTTAAGAATTGTTTTAGTTAATCTATGCAATATACTTGTTTTAGTTAATCTATGCAATATACGGAAATGCAGTTATTCCTCAACAAGTTATTCTCTCACCTATCTGACAAATCTCCTTGAAACATACTTAAGTGCTATGTCATTCTATTCTTCGGATGTATATGAATATATTTCTTAGACAACATTCTCGGATGCCCGAATTGTGGCTTGCATTAATTTAACTATATATACTAAAGACGTTCTAGCATTTTCATGTGAAAAACAACCATTTGGAAGTAAAGGATGGCTTGTTTTATCTATCTACTAATGGCTTCTATGCGAGTTTCATGTACGCCTCGATTAAAACAAGAATTTTAAACACTTAATGCATGACACCCTTTTCTGAAATCGGCACTATATGCTCTATTGTGATTTTTTGAGTGATTTCTTACCAGGAATGTTTTCTACTTTGGCGTCGTTCCAGTAAGCTTGGGCTCTCTTCCTGAAGTCTCCATCGTCGGTGTCGTGGAACCAGAGAGAGGCGGGCATCACACCTTTCTTCACCTTATCAGTCTTCAAAAACCACACAGGTGCTGCTATAGGGTGGGATCTCTTATCAAAATCATCGTCCTTGAAGGAGAGGTTCCACGCCGACGGGTTGAATGCCCTGCCCGCCACTAGCATGGCTGAACAGAGGGTGACAAACACGGATAACACGACTGTGTTCATGATGCCTTTTTTAGATAACAGTGGATGTCACCTTGATGCCTGCTCACAAAAAGAGTCCCAACTTTCTTTTCTTTTCTTTTTTCAAATGTCTCTCTCTTTCTCTCTGTCTCAATGAAGCCGAGGTGTGGAAGCGACGCGGCGATGTAACTTTTGCCAAGCCAGAGCCCGCTGGGTGAAGTTTTAATGCTCAGCGCCCGGGGGTCAGTGGTGGATCTGCTCTATGGTCACTCCTGCTGTCCACTTCCCTCAACGCGTGTGTCTGACCAGGGCGCGGTTTTCCTCTGTCAAGAGTACCTGCTTAAATACGGCGGCCGTTCACACCTACACAAGAGGTAGCTCTCTCTCTGTGGCTCTCTCCTCGTGCAGCCGCGGGGCGACCAACACAAGTGGGAGGAGGGATCCGCACCCGAAGCGGACACACCACACCGTGTACTTTGCCAGTCCCGCTCTCATTTACCACAGTAATGAACCAATACACACAAATATAAAGACATATGTAATACTGTCTCTATGCACCTAACCGCTTTATGTATAATTGGGAACTGTGTGACAAGACAAGTCTTTAGATATGAATATGTGACATAGGGAACTATGTGACAGAACAAACTCTTAGATCAAGTTATATATGTGAATGACATGGGGAACTATGGGACAGAACAAGTTCTTATATTAAACTTTCTGGCCTTGATTTTATTACAGGTAAATAGATAGACGGGAAATATAGCTGGAACAACCTTCTATAATCATATGAATATAACAGAGGAAGTCGTTGCTGAGGTTCAGGGGCAAATGGAGACAAGCTTTGACAAAAGTTACCCTTCAGAATATATCATTCCAAGACAGATATTTTACGATTGTACTTAGAAATAAAACTCATATGTTTAATTCCAAATTCTATGATTTAGATACGGCAGAACAATGAGATACGGAATTGCACGATAGATTTTACATTTAGAAAAATGGATTTTATAATATCTGCCTATATTCAAACATATCCCACAAAAACTGGTGATGATTATGTCTGGAAAATAATGTGAGCTTCTGCTTAATATCAAATAAATGCATTTTACCAGTTGGCATAATAACACTATATGGCATTCGTTCAAAATAGAAATGGTGCTTTTGGACAGGATGCAACAGGTAAATTAACATTGGTCCAAGAATGACGAGACGAGCCACATTGCTTCTATTTCTATATTCGTATCTATTTTACATTTAAATATAGTTCATGCCAAAGATAGCTTCAGCCTTTTCATTTTTAAATACAGTACATGCCGAGGATATCCACACAATTTTGTATCTACTATAACGTTTGATAGAGTTCATGCCGGAGAAAGCTTCAACTTTATCTAATTTTAACGTGTGTGCATGTCATATGCAGTAAGCAGCGCTAAATATATTGTACATAATATATTGCAATTTGCTTTGATATATGCGTGGTAAAACTTTTAACATGAAATTGTAATTGCATGAGAAAAATCTAAAGTTATTATCAAGCTATTGTTCTACAGCACAATTCAGAACTAGATGCACATGAAAATTCAATATGATGCGCTCTTCATTTTTGGTGGCATAATCTTGGGTTAATTTTGGACCAAATATCAATTAGACATGAAAGAAATGAATGGAACAAGGCCAATCTTTTGTTTATATAAGAAAATTCAAAGTTCCCTGAATAAAATCTCATATTGAGCAGCTAGCCGAGATGTCTAGCATTCACCAGGGATTGACAGTGTATTATATCTTAAACACATTAAGAACATGCTTTCTATGTACTTTAACCTGCACTCCTCAAAAAAGTTGATATCATTCTTTTCGGTGCGATATTTTTCAGACGCTTGTTCACTTGACCTTGTCATTGCATTGGTCAAGCTGCACAAACAGAAAAAGGTCACTACCTGTTAACTGATGAACGCGATAATTGAAAAAAAATAAAATTCTTGAAATTCTTGAAATGTTGCCATTGTCTTCCATTACAAGTCTTTGCCGTCATTGCTGAAAAGGTGCGTCCAAATTGGACGTGAGTCGTGATTATTCATAAATATCAGGCTGTGGGCTGATTTGCGAAATCACTAGATGACTATGCGAGATATACATGTTTGTTTTGTGCTGACAATTGTACTGGTTAGTCAGTTTTGGGTCTGACACCTGAAATTCCGATTGGATGATCTTTGGTGAGCATGACAAGCAATAAAACTAGAGGAAACTCCAAATTTTTAATGATATCAAATACAGGGCAATGACGGTAGAGGTGGTGAGCGACTAGCAACACTACTGGATGTAAAGCAGAGTTTGTTGCCATGGTTTGATATAATAATTCACACAGAGTTACCCCTGCGTGGGAAGACATGCTGAACTATAGGTCCTTTTACCAAAGGGACGCTACCTAGTGGATATAACTGTTTAAATGTATAAGAGGTCCACCTGGGCAATGTCCCTTAGTGGGTAATGTCACTGTATTTCTATGGATATACGGAGTGAATTTGTGTCATTCTTATGGCCTTTCCTATATTTTCCACATACATTATGCACCAAATAGCTATTTGGTATAAAAATGGTAATGTTTAAACCAAAATCTCAATACTTCTACAACTATAAAGTATATATATCTTTAAAAACCATGGGATCAGGATTGAACTGAATGGAATATAAGAGAATATAATACTATATTATTTTTATTTAATTTTCTCACTGGTACATCAGAGGAGTAGTTAAGTGATTTCATGAGGGAGGCTATCAAGAATTTTTGTGAGTAAGCAAGAATATTCTGAATAGAGTTTAAATTTAAGTCTTTACATTTACACAAATTAATGTTTTAAAGATAGAATCAAACTCATACAAAAACTGATAGAAAATAGCGAATCTGAAACATTATTGTCTTATTGATTCTCTACGTTCAGGTATATGGGTTTACAATGACCCTACATTAGATTGGAGGTGGTTGACGTGGATTATGTGATCTCCAAACATAAAGTATGTAGATTTAACTTTTACTTGACCTGCACAGAAATCAGACAAAGAAGCCAAAGAGAGTCTTTGGTGTGAATTCCCAAGTAAAATACTGAGCGGGAATGTAGTTCTCCTCTTTGGTAAATGTATAATGTGAAATGTCTTCTGTTTTATTTGAATGAAATATTAAACAGGAAATGTTATCCTCTATTTACTGAAATAGAATACCAAGAGGAAAAGTGTCCATATCCCCAGTCTGCTGACTTAGTATAGGATGATATGATAATTATCATGAATACTTTGTGTGGACAATATGCTTGTTTTGAAATGAACCATGCTGAAACGTTTAAATAGTATGGAATATGTAATGCGTTACTTGACAAACACGAGATAATCAAACGTAAATAAAACGCAATTTAAATCAGTGCAAATCATCGTTAAGCCTCCAGATGCGAACCCCGGACCTTTTATTTCCGAGACAGGCATATCAGTGATTAATTGATATTGGATCTCTTACTAAAATTCAAGAATCACAAATATCACAATTGAAACCTGCTGTGTGTAAATAATTGAATCTGATGTTCATATATCAATGGATTAATATTCGCCCGTCAACCTTACAGTCAAGTGAATTGTTGATGATGCAAACACTGTAACCCATTCCACACAAATATACATGAAAATGTAATCTAGAAAAAAGCTTTTGATGAATAAGAGTGACAAAAATCAGCAAGGGAAATAAGTGCTCTTAATCTTTTGCATTTACATGTTTGTTTTTACTGAGGAGCCAGGTGAAGCAATTTTGCACACTTTTCAAAGTGCCGCCTGTATAATACCGTTTTCTTCTTTGCAAAATGTCATGTAACACCGACAACAAAAAGCATTACGTGCCAGGCCCTTAAGAGATGTTAATGGAATATTCGAACAACTTTAGGCTATCTTGGTTTTGGTGCTGTCACATCTTGGCTGTAACAATCACAAAAGGTGTGAACGATGATTTCGCCACTTTCCCTGATTCAAATGTTTAATCCTCACGACGACTCTGTATCAAATATGTTTGGTATTTTCTCTTAGGGGAAAAACACTAGGAACTAGGAACTAGGAACGTAATGGAATGGACATATTTCGCCTCATACCATCTTGATATTGGATTCTTATTTATTGTGTACAAAATAAAATAGGCGACAATATAATTGTCATATGTAAGTGACATATCCATGTTATCCTTAATGCCATGACAAAGAATTGAGTCAAATATGTGCTGCCAGAGAAATCTTTTTTGTTTTGACCATTAGAAACCTATCATAATTCCACTACCTATGTGATGAAGACAGGCATCGTAGGTTAAATGTTTCTTGCATGGCAGACTGTATTTTAGAGATATTTGATTGTGCCTAAAATGCTACTGGCATGTACACATAAACACAAAGCAATCTATATATTGACTGACCCATTCCAATAAAATGATTAGCCATGGTAGTTTAATTGCTGAGAAATAACCTCCTGTTATTCATCTGTCATATCTCAAGTTATACTATTGTTACCTTCAGCTGAGGTTTAAGTCATTTATGCATATCATAATTGGTTAATGATCAATCAAAGCTTTTATGTGTTCTTTTGTGTTTGGTAGAATTTCACTTGAGATTAGATATAAAACTAACAACTTTCAAATTGGTATCCCCATAAAATGGGACGGTCTCTCACTGGCGTCAAATGCCCACGTGGTCAGATTACGTCTGCAGCTCGTTGTATCAAGACGCAGTGTATTCATACACATAGAGGCCTTGGCAGTGGGGCGGATGTATCAAGACCTAATTCCACAAATCCCACCAATATCCCTACATATGAATGTATTGTTTGTCTGCCTTGGTGGGATAAACTTGTATGTGATCTCTCAAGTATCCGCATCATAGTTACCTAACGATATATTCAGTCCTTTGATCACTGCTGCAAAACATAGTTCCCAAGATATACCACAGGAAACCCCAGTTTTAACCTATGTGATGTAGCCAATTTTCTACAGTTAGGCTTAAAAGATCATTAAAGAATTTAGTTCCTTTGATTTAATATATGATTATATTTTTTTTATAATGATTTGTTTGGCTCCAATTATTATACAGTTGATTTTGCCACCAAAGAAAAAAACAATTGATCACGCTCCCAACTCAGCATGCTCCATCTCACGGGATGGTTTCTCCAGTTTAGGCCTCTCCGAGTCGGCAGTACATAACGTAGTTTTTTCCGTAATCAAATGATACCTGACTTTGGAGGTGAAACACTGGAGCAAGGAATAAAATGTTGGGGATGAAAACGGTGGATAGGGAACCGCGGCGAATGCATTCGCAAGTATTCTGCAAGCGTTAAAATATTCTGTAATCATTTGCAGTAGTAGTGTCTCTCTGAGCTCTCTTGTTATATTTTCCCATTTAAATTTCATGCTTCATACCTCAAACTTGAATGGTTTCTATTCACATTTATGTTAATCGGGAAATATAGAAGTGAGCTGATAACAAAAGTCGCTGTGGAATGAAAGGAATATCACTGTGGATGATATAAATTCTACTTCCCCAGCGCAATTTTAATTTATCAGCATTGATGATATCACCGGAAGTGACTAGTACATTTTCCTCAAAACGTATCTTATGCCTCACTTTAAACAAAAGTTTTTTTATTCCTAATTGTCCGCTATATTTGTAATCTTACATATCAAATACTGAAATATGAGGCTATTAGTAGAGTTTAGTGATAAATGCTTACATCATTACGCTAAAAGACATACATACTTAGAAAATGCTATTTTTATAAGGGCAAAA
Organism: Amphiduros pacificus; assembly: GCA_949316495.1. NCBI lineage: Eukaryota > Metazoa > Annelida > Polychaeta > Phyllodocida > Hesionidae > Amphiduros > Amphiduros pacificus. The sequence goes on along the minus strand of OX439003.1, from coordinate 40,837,381 downwards.
ATAATCAAGACAATAGATAATTACAATTATGACATGATAATTTTCATTTCACATGCATGCTTTTTGTTTTATATAACTAACTTGAATTTGATCTGCCATCTGTGCACTTTCCTTTCATCATAACTTCACAAACAAGGGTAAATAAATAATATGAATGAAAATGGCAACTTTCCAATGACAGTGCGTCACAAATACAATATTAGCAAAGTCAGCAGGATTTCTTGTATCTGTTTTCATATCCAGGGATTAAATGTGACTTGTACATGTATCCTACGATGATTGTCTTTCTGCTTCTTGATGAGACCAGAGCAGTGTTGGCTGAGTACCAACTGGTTGGACTTAATTAAAGCTGAGTGTATTAACGGGAGATGGCCAAGGGTTCTCTTAGTATCATGGTATTAGGTGATTAAGTTCTATTTCAAACCCCTTTTTATTTCTACTTTGTAAGAAAAATAAATTTGATTCTCGACGATGAAGATGTGTACCAATCTAGAAGCAATTTAGGTGTGAAACAAATAACTATGTTCCTGAACAGTTTCCCTATCATCTTCAGAGTGAATTAAAGGAAATATATGTTGTGTTATTTTTATATGAATTGTTTTGGTTCAAGGTACAGTGTTTTTTCTATTTCTGCACACTGAGAGAGTCTACTCTATAAAGTATACGTGAATTGATTATGTGAAGTCTACATGTTCTATTTATGCAAAGTCTACATGAATTGATTATGTGAAGTCTACATTCTCTGTTTATGCAAAGTATATATGCATTGCTTCTTCTCACCACTAAAATATAGTTTCATACACAGTCTACAAACATGTTTACTGTTCACTGAGAGCGTCTGCTATAAACAGTGTCCATGCATTATTTCTGCCTATTGAGAAAGTCGGCCAAATACAGTCTGTATGTGTTGTTTCTGAACACTAAGACAGTATTTTACATGAAGCGTACATGTATTTATTCTGAACGCTGAGACAATATTTTGTACACAGTCTACATGCATTGTTTCTGAACACTGAGACAGTCTTCACATTGTTTTTGAACACTGTGACAGTCTTTGCATTGTTACTGAGCACTGAGGCAGTCTTTGCATTGTTACTGAACACTGAGACAGTCTTTGCAATGTTTCTGAACACCGAGACAGTCTTCGCTTTGTTACTGAACACTGAGACAGTCTTCACATTGTTTTTGAACACTGTGACAGTCTTTGCAATGTTTCTGAACACTGAGACAGTCTTCGCTTTGTTACTGAACACTGAGACAGTCTTCGCTTTGTTACTGAACACTGAGACAGTCTTTGCAATGTTTCTGAACATTGAGACAGTCTTCGCATTGTTACTGAACACTGAGACAGTCTTTGAAATGTTTCTGAACACTGAGACAGACTTTGCAATGTTTCTGAACATTGAGACAGGCTTTGCAATGTTTCTGAACTCTGAAACAGTCTTTGCATTGTTTCTGCACCATTGTTTTAGTTCACATCCATTGACTCCCAGTCTATATCATCTGCCTGCCCATTCAGAGCACTTTCTACCGCAATCTGCATCCTGACCACTGTCCGCATACACAATGTGCCTCGTTATCTCATGCTACCTTCTTGTCAGGACATTTTGTCTGATTGCATTAAGCAGCATATTCACACCTGTAACCTGGTTGTTCACGCATATATTTAGTCTCTGCCATCCTCTCCTTGATAAAACTTTAAAGCAGCACGATTTCGAGTAAATAATATCGTTTGGCATTCTTGGATCTTTACTGAGTGTTCTTTCAAAACGGAAAAAAACTATCATATCTTAAGGAATAAGGATTGTCCTCTTTGTGCTTTTTATTTCTATGATATGAGAGATCCAAGTTTAAGTGACATAGATATTGTGAAAATCCAGATTCACAGAGCTACGTTTTACAAAAGAACTATTCTAAATAATTTATATGTATTCGTCCCTGTACGCATCATATTTCAATCTTTCGTACTTCTAAAAGGGATAAAAGCCCCACAAACAGCCTGGGATCAGTGGACTCTGTTCTTAAGGCTGAACTCCTACATTGCTTTCCTTTTCAAGACAACCTTATGATGTTTATTGATGATTTTTAATAGATGGGGGGAGCCTTTTTAGTTTTCCCATGCAGTACACTAAATAATGATGCACGTTTTGAGATAGTAATCAAATGTTGCTATTATGAAATAATGAGTAAACAATTAGTTGTGGGATTAAAATTCAATCGTTCCTAACAAATGCTCTCAACTGTTTCTAAGGTATATAATTTGAAGTAGTGTACAAAGGTACCCAATATATATACCCTTTTTATGTCATACCTATACAAATTCAGAAAGCTAAGAAATAAGAATATGTTCAGCATAACTACGCATTAAGGTTTCATCTAAAACTCATTAAGATTTCACAAGACTTTTGGCTGAGGAGCATCAGACTTACGAGGATACACTGAAAACCTATCAATTCCCTGATCATTCTTGTTTATCCTCAGCAACAACTTATGAACTATTTATACCATTTTGACAATGATATAAATGGCTGTCTTTTTGGCCAGTATATAATCGGATATTTTACTGACATCTGCACTTTGATATGACGATGTTTGTTTGCTGATTGTGAGTAGAGCGGCCTTTCAGCTCCAGTAGAGCTGCCTCTCAGCTCCAGTAGAGCTGCCTCTCAGCTCCAGTAGAGTGGCCTCTCAGCTCCAGTAGAGCGGCCTCTAAGCTCCAGTAGAGCGGCCTCTCAGCTCCAGTAGAGCAGCCTCTCAGCTCCAGTAGAGCGGCCTCTCAGTTCCAGTAGAGTGGCCTCTCAGCTCCAGTAGAGCGGCCTTTCAGCTCCAGTAGAGCGGCCTCTCAGCTCCAGTAGAGCGGCCTTTCAGCTTCAGTAGAGCAGCCTCTCAGTTCCAGTAGAGTGGCCCCTCAGCTCCAGTAGTGTGGCCTCTCAGCTCCAGTAGAGCGGCCTTTCAGCTCCAGTAGAGCGGCCTCTCAGCTCCAGTAGAGTGGCCTCTCAGCTCCAGTAGAGCGGCCTCTCAGCTCCAGTAGAGCGGCCTCTCAGCTCCAGTAGAGCGGCCTCTCAGCTCCAGTAGAGAGGCCTCTCAGCTCCAGTAGAGCCTCTCAGCTCCAGTAGAGCAGCCCCTCAGCTCCAGTAGAGTAGCCCCTCAGCTCCAGTAGAGCGGCCTCTCAGCTCCAGTAGAGCGGCCTCTCAGCTCCAGTACACCGGCCTCTCAGCTCCAGTAGAGCGGTTTCTCAGCTCCAGTAGAGTGGCCTCTCAGCTCCAGTAGAGTGGCCTCTCAGCTCCAGTAGAGCGGCCTCTAAGCTCCAGTAGAGCTGCCTCTCAGCTCCAGTAGAGCAGCCTCTCAGCTCCAGTAGAGCGGCCTTTCAGTTCCAGTAGAGCGGCCTCTCAGCTCCAGTAGAGCCTCTCAGCTCCAGTAGAGCGGCCTCTCAGCTCCTTCCTGGCTAATTATTCTTGATAACATCTCAGACCGATTCCAGATAATTACCTTTTTTTATCTCTACCTGTTAACACTATTCCTAATCATGAGCTCATTGCAAACCAAGTATTAAGAAAAGGTTGATCACAGCCATGTGTAATACTACTATATATAAACTAAGGGAATGAAAACTCTTGCACCACATTTATCTCAATCTACTGATTCAAATTAGATTAAAAATAGTTATGTTCATCCTAAGATCTAAAGGATATGAGCCGTACAATGCAACGATAGCAAAGCATTTTTAGAAAGACAAAACATTACCTTATGCTCTTTAAAAATATTTCTTTCATGGATTTGAAAATTGTGTTCCAAGAGAAATGAGAATAACACTGTGACTGAGTAGTGGGACGCCCTGTAAATAATATTATTCTCTAGGAAACTTCCAAATTTTTCGCCCCCTGTTGTTTCATTACTCATAATATTTACAAAGAACTACAAGGCATTGTCACACCCCACTGAGCAATGGATTATAGTATTATTTGGAACACTATTGATTCCCGTAATTCCCTCTTCTGGATCACAGACTTTTCTGATTTTTGCACAAGTGATCTCAGATTGGGCCAGAAATATCCTTCAATGTAAGGCCAGGTAAAGTTTGGAAATACTGAATTTCAGGATTGGATGGCACAGATCAGAAATGTCCACACTTCAGGCTCATGAAAGTAAAATTAATAACTTTATACATGGATTAGAATTGTTCTCATCCAAAGTTGTAATTTTGGTAATGAAATACCTATTTTCAGTAGCTCCCCATTGTATATTTAACTGATTTTCGTGAAAAAACTGTTTCAAAAGGAACCTGTTTCACGTAAGGAACCTGTTTCAGGTAAGGAACCTGTTTCACGTAAGGAACCTGTTTCATTTAAGGAACCTGTTTCATGTTAGGAAGCTGTTTAATTGGCGATCGATCAGATCCGATCGATAGGAATTGATTGTCATTGTACTAATAGCTAAAACCACCGTTTTGAAAACATATATTGAAACTTTAAATAGGACTCAGAACAATTGGGACAAGACAATCCAAAGCATAACCTTTACACAATAATATCAATAATACATTTTATTTCAGAGAGTATTACGCGCTTTCATACTCTGAGTTGTCTCACCTTGATATGCTCTGGGCATTAAGGTTAAGTGTTTATACTACTGTCGATTCTTAAGTGTCTTACATATAATCAAGGCGCAAGTGTGATGCGAATTTGTAAGATGACCAGAAAAAAAACTTGTAAATCGCACAATTTGAGTCATGAATATATTTCTGAATATTCAATTATCAACATGCCAACATCGTAGTTTTCCTGTCAAATATATAGCCATTAAAGGTTATTAGCAGACAAATACGCCAGAGACCAGATATACAATCTTGACAAATATAGACAAATAAAAAATCAATACAGTTCAGCTGGTATTTGCATGAACAATAGAGAGACATCCGGGAAGTGGATGGAATAGCATTACATTGTTGTCCTTTGTTATATAATCCACATCAGATCATATTTAACTGATGTATCTGATGTAACCGCAGATGTAAACACCGCCTTTCCATTCATTCATCTTGGTTTCAATAGGTCCCTTTTCTTTATGCACGGCATTGCAGTGAAATGGCTTGATGATAACAATAGGCGGTTATAAAAAAACATGGCTTTAATTTCAATTATGCTCAAACTTCCTGTTGTGACCTTCCTGTACAAACTGTCCCACTTTACGTTACAAGCAACGTATTGTATCGCACAATAAAATACAGGTTGAGTATTGCACAAAAAGATACAGGCTGAGAATCGCACTATAAGATACAGTCTGAGTATCGTGCAATAAGATACAGTCTGAGTATCGTGCAATAAGATACAGGCTGAGTATCACACAATAAAATACAGGCTGAGTATTGCACAATAAAATACAGGCTGAGTATCACACTATAAAATACAGGCTGAGTATCGCACAATAAAACACAGGCTGAGTATCACACAATAAAATACAGGCTGAGTATCGTGCAATAAGATACAGTCTGAGTATCGTGCAATAAGATACAGGCTGAGTATCACACAATAAAATACAGGCTGAGTATCGCACAATAAAATACAGGCTGAGTATCGTGCAATAAGATACAGTCTGAGTATCGTGCAATAAAATACAGGCTGAGTATCGCACAATAAAATACAGGCTGAGTATCGCACAATAAGGTGCAAGCCAACTACCTCACCATACGCTGATTGCACTGTACTTTAGAAGCAAAGTATCACACTATGATATCAAGAAGTACCTCACAATAAGGAACAAGATTTTCCCATAACCTCTCAAGTATAATGTATAATGTATGTATAATGTTTGCAGTAAAATACAACAAATTAGCTTTTGTGGACACAGCTGAGTTGCTCTTCTGCTCAACAGGGATATAACTAATGCTACTTCAGGAATAAGTGTTGCTACAACCAAGCGAGGTCATAAAGGAACAATGTATGGAAGAGAATCTGTGAATTATAGTTCCAAAGTACACGAAGATAATCAAGTGAAGCCTTGAATAACATGGAAAAAGTATGAGATGTTTTGTTGGTATGAATGGACCTTTCCTGGGCAAATATAGGCCTCATAAGTGTCACCGGGACTCAATGCTCTGCACCTTAAAAGAATGATTGTTGATTTTCCTTTTCCCTTGAATAGGGAAAAGGAAGAAAAAGACATAATAAAACAAACAGGGTGTGATCGGTATGTGGATTACAATGCAAACAAGTGGAAAGATATACAATTTCTATGGAAACTAATTTTTAAATGAATTATTATTGTATTTTCAGATTATTTTTAAACAGATTTCGTAATCTCCCTATAAAGTATAAATAACATTCCCGAAACTAAAAACACAATGCCAAAAGCAATAACCTTTATTTGTTTCCAAATTATTTATACCTTTCCAAGTTGGACTTTAAATTGACGTGGAGTGATATGGACTGGAGGCATGTGATGTGATTAATCACAGCATTCTGAAACCTGCCCGGAAAATGATGTATACCTCTATATAGTCTGCTTTACATATGAAGTGGATTAATGATGGTCTCTTAATATGGAGAGTATTTTAGCACATATAAACACCTTTCTCAAACTTCTGACTTTTATCGATATTCAGTTAGAAGTTATATAATGGTAATATCTATCAAACGGCAATAGGACTCAAGTGAGATTCCTGCCAAAACCTTTAAAAAAATATGATTGAACATTAAAAAAAGAAACATTTGTTTCCTGAGGAGACATGACAAGATAACGTGATCGGGCCTGGGTGAGAAACATCGGGGTAAATTAGGACCTTCTCCCAGCCATCACGATTTACTGTCTTTGTCCACAAAGCAAAATGTGTGAAAGTGTTCAAAACTAAACACAATTAAAATGAATGTGTAATTCCCCAGATCGGCTGATTTCCATAGTGAAAACACCCTACAAGATTGTCATGAAGTGAACGTTAATCGTGTTCGAGATATCTGTTCACACAGACACGGAGTTGCAGAGTGAGACTTGGTAGAGTGAAACATGGTAGAGTGAGAAACGATAGGTGGAGACATGGTAGAGTGAGACATGGTAGAGTGAGAAACGATAGATGGAGAAACGATAGATGAAGACATGGTAGAGTGTGACATGGTAGAGCGAGACATGGTAGAGTGAGACATGGTAGAGTGTGACATGGTAGAGTGAGACATGGTAGAGTGAGAAATGATAGATGGAGACATGGTAGAGTGAGACATGGTAGAGTGAGACATGGTAGAGTGATAAATGATAGATGGAGACATGGTAGAGTGAGACATGGTAGAGTGAAACATGGTAGAGTGAGAAATGATAGATGGAGACATGGTAGAGTGACACATGGTAGAGTGAGAAACGATAGATGGAGACATGGTAGAGACATGGTAAAGTGAGACATGGTAGAGTGAGACATGGTAGAGTGAAACATGGTAGAGTGAGACATGGTAGAGTGAGACGTGGTAGAGCGAGACATGATAGAGTGAAACATGGAAGAGTGAAACATGGAAGAGTGAAACATGGTAGGGTGAGACATGGAAGGGTGAGACATGGTAGAGTGAAACATGGTAGAGTGTGACATGGTAGAGCGAGACATGGTAGAGTGAGACGTGGTAGAGCGAGACATGATAGAGTGAAACATGGAAGAGTGAAACATGGTAGAGTGAGACATGGTAGGGTGTGACATGGTAGAGTGAAACATGGTAGAGTGAAACATGGTAGAGTGTGACATGGTAGAGTGAAACATGGAAGAGTGAAACATGGAAGAGTGAAACATGGTAGGGTGAGACATGGAAGGGTGAGACATGGTAGAGTGAGACATGGTAGAGTGAGACATGGTAGAGCGAGACATGGTAGAGTGAGACGTGGTAGAGCGAGACATGATAGAGTGAAACATGGAAGAGTGAAACATGGTAGAGTGAGACATGGTAGGGTGAGACATGGAAGAGTGAAACATGGAAGAGTGAAACATGGAAGAGTGAGGCATAGCAGATTGATGTAAGTGTTTGCAGAAAGGAATATTGAAGTGAAGTGTTTATTGTCAACTAGGTTCCATTAATAGAGAGCTGACGATTCGAGTAAGTTGGCCGAGAGGTCAACCTCATGCATGTTTATAGAACTATGTTGATATCAATCAATCAATCCTTGAGGTCCTTTGACATTTATTTTACACATAAATCACAAGTTGTATTTATTTATTTAGTACCAGGGGACGCTCACATAGTTCTCCCACCAGATGGCACTGCAAAGTTCCACGCCTGTTTCTCACTCCAGTATTGCACGTATCTTGAATATTTGGCATATATGTCATCATTATTCACACATTTTTGTCTTTCCCAACATGTTGTCCATCCTTCTATTGTTTTACTTTTGAAAGCAAAGTAAATTACCATTTCTTTGTGCAAAGTGCTTTTATAATGAAATCAAATTATGAGAAAGAAAAGATTGTTTTCTCACAAGCTTGCACAACTGCACAGTTTCTCATTTTCTTGCACACAGGAGTCACTACAGCATTCACACCGTGCGAAAAACATTAAAACATTTGCTTTGTGATTTTTTGCTTTGTTTATCTGTTGTGGAGTTTGGCAGCGTCATATACAGGTGAGTTGAAATGATATTTGGTCATCATTTAGTTGTGTATTTTATTGTGTAAAAACGATATCACTCAAAATATCTCTGGTTTTACTTGTTGATATTATGTCCATTTTTTCATCTTGGCTTCAAATTACCAATATGTTATTGGTAATATATATCGGTAATATATTACAATGATTATTATCTTATGGTATTGTATAGCAATTCCCAAATTATGTTGATATTACTGCAGATATAATGACAATAATAAGGATCACTGGGTCTTATATAGCGCACCTATCCAGACAGTAATATCACGATAAAATGAAAGTAATATCATGATAAAATGAAAAAGAAATATATCCAACTTTGTTCAAATGCTTAGCATCCATCAATGAAGTAATCATTTAAATATAAAGCTAACCAATAGCAAAGCTTAAATCAGCCAATATTAAATTTTATACTTGCCAATAACAAAGCTTAAATTAGCCAATATCAGGGCTTAAACATGTCAGTAAGAAAGCTTTAGATACCTAATGGCAAAATTAGATACAGCTTTTAACAAATCTTAACCCACCATATAACAAAGCTACAGCTAACCAATATTGAAGCTTAAACTAACCAATAAGTAGGTTTAAGCAAACCAACATCAAAGCTTAAACTAGCCAATAGCAAAGCTTAAACTAGCCAATAGCGAAGCTTATACTAGCCAATATTCAAAACAGGTTGTCATTTGTTTGCCAACTTTGTCCACTAATAGGTATGCATCACAATGCGAGATCTCCGTTCTCGAAGGTATAACATGAGCATCTTCACGTTAATCAAATTCAAATAGTGTGAAAGAAGGTGTGACGACAAATCTCTGATGGGTTCGAGTTGTAGTGATGAAGCATATACTGTACCGGGGAGAGGTGTCAATGCAAACAAAACTAACATTTCCTTTTCTTCAGAAGCCAGTCTCAATAATTTATCTCCCAGCAGAGTATGTCGCCAATCCTATGCTTCACCGCCTTTCTGTTGTTTGTCTCGAATTAATGTTGTCATTTTAAAGATTTAAATGAAGATTATCGCAGTTAATTGTTCACCTTTTTTGCAAGCCATTCTGCGCATGGACACAGAATAGCTCAAGCATGGACACCTAACTTACCACAGAACAAGGAATCCCCCAGACATGGAGACCTAACTTACCACAGAACAAGGAATCCCACCAGACATGGAGACCTAACTTACCACAGAACAAGGAATCCCACCAGACATGGAGACCTAACTTACCACAGAACAAGGAATCCCCCAGACATGGAGACCTAACTTACCACAGAACAAGGAATCCCACCAGACATGGATACCTAACTTACCACAGAACAAGGAATCCCACCAGACATGGAGACCTAACTTACCACAGAACAAGGAATCCCACCAGACATGGAGACCTAACTTACCACAGAACAAGGAATCCCACCAGACATGGAGACCTAACTTACCACAGAACAAGGAATCCCACCAGACATGGAGACCTAACTTACCACAGAACAAGGAATCCCACCAGACATGGAGACCTAACTTACCACAGAACAAGGAATCCCACCAGGTATGGACATCTAACTCACTACAGAACAGGGAATCCCACCAGGTGTAGACACCTAACTCACTATAGAACAGGGAATCCCACCAGGTGTAGACACCTAACTCACTATAGAACTATAGAACAGGGAAATCCATCACGCACCCGACCCATTGCAGTACCTAAACTACTACAAATCTGGGAAACCCAACCAGTGGTGACACCCAACTCACTACAGAACTGGGAAATCTATTTAAAAGTGTGGAACTGGGAAAACCATCACGTGTACACCTAACCCACTGCTCCAGATACCTAACCACACTACAGACCCATTAATTGTAGACACTTAAACTATTGCAGAACTGGGAAACCCATCCAGTGTAGACACCTGACCCACTACACAACTGGGAAACCTAACAAGTGTGGACACTAACTAACTACAGAGCTGGGAAACCTAACAAGTGTGGACACTAACTAACTACAGAGCTGGGAAACCTAACAAGTGTGGACACTAACTTCCTACAGAGCTGGGAAACCTAACAAGTGTGGACACTAACTAACTACAGAGCTGGGAAACCTAACAAGTGTGGATACTAACTAACTACAGAGCTGGGAAACCTAACAAGTGTGGACACTAACTAACTACAGGGCTGGGAAACCTAACAAGTGTGGACACTAACTAACTACAGGGCTGGGAAACCTAACAAGTGTGGACACTAACTTCCTACAGAACAAAAAACCCTTCACAAATGAACAGCTAACTAACAGCACAACTGGGACACCCATTAGGTGTAGACACTTAACCATTACAGAATTGACGCCCAACTCATTTCACAACGCCTGGAAACCCATAATCTATAGGCACCTAACTCAGTAGAGAACTGGGAAATCTATCAAGTGTAAATACCTCACTCACCGTGGAAATGGGAAACCCATCAAGTGGAGACAACTAACTCACCGTGGAAATGGGAAACCCATCAAGTGGAGACACCTAACCCACCGTGGAACTGGGAAACCCATCAAGTAGAGACACCTAACCCACCGTGGAACTGGGAAACCCATCAAGTGGAGACACCTAACCCACCGTGGAACTGGGAAACCCATCAAGTGGAGACACCTAACCCACCGTGGAACTGGGAAACCCATCAAGTAGAGACACCTAACCCACCGTGGAACTGGGAAACCCATCAAGTAGAGACACCTAACCCACCGTGGAACTGGGAAACCCATCAAGTAGAGACACCTAACCCACCATGGAACTGGGAAACCCATCAAGTAGAGACACCTAACCCACCGTGGAACTGGGAAACCCATCAAGTGGAGACACCTAACCCACCGTGGAACTGGGAAACCCATCAAGTGGAGACACCTAATTCATTATAAAATGGGGAAATCCTTAGCAATTGTTTCATTTTAAATCAATGTTCTCATCAGGATCTAGGTATGTATGTGCTAAGAAAGGTAGCCGGGATTTTCATGTTCAAGTTTCGTACAATCGTTTGGTTCAAGAAAAGTTTACCTCAACAAAGTGAACAACGTAGGAACTAAAAAAATTGAAAAGCATCAGTCATTGTGATTTGATCACAGGGGCATTAGATTACATTGCATCTCAGAACATGATGTGTCATGAATTCGGTGAAGTTACAAAAACGTCTTTTGTTTTCGGCATTATAATAGGAGATAAAGCCAGAAGAAAGAATTCAATGTTTCTTGATATTATCCTCAGCCCTGATCATTAATGTGATACATATTCATACCTGACATAATGTCCCTGATGCTGTTTACAGAATATCTTTCTTCATATTTCAGAATTACAAAATACGTGTATGGGACCCCCTAAGAAAACTCTCAAACTGACGAGATGGCATTGACCTAATAAAATAAACCGGCTAAAATAAATAAATAACAAATCACTGAAAATCTCTTAAACAATCATCATTAGTAACATATACCATTCTTTTTTATGGAGAGCTCAAAATTATTAGCAAATGGGTGACTTTTCAAGGTCACCCACAATCATAGGAGATCAAACCGAGTCTGGCCAGGGAACAGACAGCCTCGTCAATAGTCACAACCCATTCGCTAGCAAGCAGCCAATACAGTGAGTGAACAGATTAAAAACGCTGTGAAGCAGATATTTAGTTCTCTATTTGCAGGATAGGGGATGGCGGCAATGGGAAACACAAATAGTATTACCTGGCCTAATAAAAACACCTTTATCAAATATAAGGTTGGAAAACATGTGATAAATAAGATCTAATCATTACTTCAATAATGATATGTTATCACATATATGGAATGTAATTACCGAAATATATAAATCCTGTGAATAAATCTATATATTTCATTATATAAGATATGCATATAAAATTACTGAAGATATTCTGTAGCCGCTACTGATAATATCAGCTTGACAAGATGTGATGAAAAATAATAACCATATTTCGTCCTCATCATATTTCAGTTATTTGAAACAACACTTTTCAACTTTTTAATCTAGAATCATTTTATGCTGGATAACCATTCGAACAAATTATTGAATACATACATTTTAAAGTATGACTCATGCGAATTATTGTTCTTTTGTTTTTGTGCTGATAAGAATGACGTGTTTGGTTTTTTGAAACATTTTTTCGGAACCATGTTTTTACATATTTGCTCACAACCACCAATAGAAAAATATATAGATCTTTAAATAGCAATTTCCAAACCCGTCTGGTCACAAGCACTTGTTGTTGTAAAATATAATGCTTCTAATCGTATTAAAATGTTCCTATTTTTGAGCAAGGCGTTATTTCCGAAATGTTGAGGGAGTTCACTCCACAAGTTCTGGGTGCATTTCCTTATATATTATCATATTATTACCTTTTTTCTTATTGAGCAAGTGGGTGTCGTAGAATTGCTTTCCAGATAAGGCTGGTGATTTTAAATTCAAACCTCACTTTTGGGTATCTATGATTTTCTCACAGTTTTCACTACTCTTACCCTCCATAGCAGGACTTCTCTATCATATCAGTCCCTGCCACCAAAGCACATAATCGAGCGCAAGTCATTAGTTTTCAGAATAATCTGGCTGTGAACTGATTGGTGAGGAATAAATGCTAACTGAAATAAATTCTGACAAAGTAATGTTTGGTCGGTATATGTGCCAGACACCTGGTTACAATTTATGACCCGATTTTGGTCAATTCAGATTTGATGATATTTTTGTGAGCAAGGCAAGCATTTTTAACTTGGGGAATTCCAAATTTAGAATGGTATCCAATATAGGGCAATGACTGCAGAGGTAGTAATTGAATACTACCTGTGTAATGCAGAGTAACTACTCTTGGCATTGAGTCAGGTGCTGCATACAGTATAGACTAGCCACAGTATATTCAGGAAAGTATTTGAAACTTCTCATTTTATGAATTCCCGATTGCTGTAATATTCTGAGAATAAATTCTTATCCTCACTTTCGTGATGTATATGAAATGAATATAAATTTTCTAAACTTTGAGGATCATTTCTGAAAATGTAGTGACCCATTATGAGTTATTCTCGATTATATCGGTAGTTGTAGTCATTACCCTGTTTTGACGTTGTTTGAAAACCGTGTTTAGTCATACATGTGCGTCTCGCCCAAAATATTTTACAATTAGAATTGACTATACTCAGGTAAAAAGTTAAATGAATAGTCACTTATTCTGTCACCAATCATTTCTCATCCAGATTTTTACAAATAGTCACGACTTGCAGTCAACCATGTGCGCACCTTTTTGTATACATATCTAAGAGTAGTAATAAATATATGCTATAATATAAACTATATTATAACATATTGTAAACTTTATTGATCAGAGACGACGAGGACTAGTGTGTATACGTCAGTTATTTGTGTAGATGCATTCGTACTCTCGTGATCTTAGTTTCCAAGCGGGTTTGCAGCGTGTGTGTATTGTTTACTTGTAGTTCACTGCACGCAATAGTTAATGACGTCTATGATTTGAGGCAACTTGAGGCAACTTGAAATGATGAGTAAATATATATATCATTTTCAAGGAAACTGTATACAAATTCTTGTTTTTAAAAGACTTTCTTGTTATCTTTGGTGGTAGGGACTGATATCATGGAGAAGTCCTGCTTTGGAAGGTAACTATGAGTAGGTAATCTTATCTTTCACATATGTAAGTTGGAGATTCAGGATTCCCCTAAATCTACTGCTTTTACTTGAACATGACATCTACATATTTGTAACTTTTATTTGGAACTTTATTTCGACCTTTTCATCATGTAATTACTTTTATTCTGCAGAGTTAACATTTTGTTGATATTTATTACAATCTACTGTACAAGACATGTGTGAGTCATTGAATTGATGAGAAAGCATCGTGAAAAATGTGTCTTCTGTTAAAATCAAGCCTGAAATTCACAAAAAGTGAGTTTCGGTACCTTGTTTTCATCACCTCACTCTCTGCACTTATGGTCCATAAACTCATTAAATAACATACAAATCGTCACACAGGTCAGTGTGTTACAAAGATTTAATTTTGTTTGGGGTTCTAAGTCACTTCCAACATTATTTCAGTTATTTCATGGCGAGACCTCCTTGTCCGAAACATGACAACCCTTCAGGCACTGACCTCAGATCATATAAGAAATTGTATCGTGAATCCTAAGCTGGCACAGCCGGGAATCGAACCCGTGAGCTTTGGATCACCACAGAGCCTGTGTTAATGAGCTTGCATCCTATAACCAACTCTACCATGGCTCCTGAACATCATGGTCAAGTCGCGAGATAATCACTGAACAACCCACGGCTAGTTAACAATTGCTATTTAAATCATTTGATCTTGTTATGTAATGAGCCTAAAGAGGTTCCCAGATTGGTAGATTGATATGGGATTTTCATGGCATAACATTATTGATTTCATCCCATATTATGTGTCCACAAAGAGCTTTTACCTCACTGTTTCATCTCTATGAATTCTTTATTTTGCAATATATTGTCAGATATATACTTGGGAGGAAAGATCGACCCATTTGAAAGATCCATGCACATGATGGAGCTAAAATACATGTTCGTGTCAAACACACACAAATAGCTTACAAATATGTAAATATGTTTATAAATATGTAAACAAAAAATTAAAACTGTAAAAGACTAAATTCCTCTTTTCCCATTTTAGGGATTTTGTCATCGATGAAATGTGATTTTTTTACTAGTTATGTTGACACTGAAATGATGTGATATGATTTCTGAGAATGGACAGTGTAGGGTAATACTTCCAAGTGATATATCAGAAAGATTGTGTCCCACAGGTCTTTCAGTATCCATTCAGCTTCATTCATGGCAAGATTGCTTACTTAATGCTCTTTTTGAATTCACATTTCAGTACAAATATAGACTGCACAGAAACATGTGATGACATTTGTTTGTTTGTTTGTTTGGGGTTTTACATCACTTTCAACATTATTTCAGTCATTTCGTGATGAGACCTACTTGTAGCAGATATAGTGCTGCCTCACTGAATTGTCATGTCGCAGGTCCTTGACATGACAACCCACCCGGTCACAGATTTACAAGGACAAAGGGTTAACCCTTTGGCACGGGCCTCAGCTCATGTGTGAAATTGTGTCATGAATTCAATCGCACGGCCGGGGATCGTGATGACATCATTAATGCTGACAACATACCTGGATATATCAATAACGAGAACACCATGATCAATAATGAAAAATCTATGAGCATTAAAAAAACATGATCAATAACAAGAAAACCATGATCAATAACAAGAAAACCATGATCAATAACAAGAAAACCATGATCAATAACAAGAAAACCATGATCAATAACGAGACAAAATTATCAATAATGAGAGAACCATGATCAATAATGAGGAAATTCAGGACATTTACTGCCATTCTGCTAATAATATTTGCCTAGTCAGGAATTCTCATCATGGCCTCCTTTCACAAGGGTGTGGTCATTACTAAACTGGTATCAATATGTATAATTATACACCTACTCCACATTATGTCCAGGCTAATGCAGGCTAATTCTGAGGTGTAGAAGATGTTGTGCAGGAGATTGAGGAGCACATAATTGTTTGAGGTAAATATGTAAAAGGGTGAATATGTATAATATGTGGTCTCCTTCCGGAATCAATGAAATTTATGATTTCCTTTAAAGCATTCATGAAATGAGGTTTTAAGCACTTTTTCCCTGCATGATATAAATGTTTATATCCCAAACTTTGTGCTCAAAAGTTATTGCCCATTGGACACTTTGTCAACAAACTGTGTGTAGCTGACCAGTGATCTTGTACAAACAGCTGCTTAGCTAGTGGGGCACCTTCAGATTGGGACAATGAAGTTGTTTGACCTACAGAGCCCTGTTCAGTAATGTTTGTCCAATGGTACAGGCCCAACACCCTGACAGACCACAATAGAGGTCACATGATTGTATACATGTGGCTACTTGGTGGTCAAAAGAATACAGGCAGTACTTGGCGCTTTCAGTAAAACACAATAACCATGGTCAGTGTATTTTAGTTGATTTAAGTGAGATAGCTTGCTTTAATTACAGTTTCGTGGCCACATATCATTTAAGCATACCTCAAACCTCTGTAAAATTGCCTCTGACCTCTGTGGTTTCATGAATGCTTTAAGTGATTAAAGTCACATCCCTCCAGGTTTAGGGCAGAAAGGAGTATAGATCATAATAACTTGAATTAGGCCTCACAACGTTATGACCTTAACTTCCACGCCTTTAATAATTTGGTCTGTGATAATTCCAAATTATCTATATTATGATTAATAAGCTAGTTTAAATTGACCATTGAAAAGAAATATTTGAAAACTTAAATAATACTGTTGAATAGATATAAAGCACCTTGAAGTCAACATATAATTCTGAAAATGTCCTGTTTGTAATAAAAAAGAAATTAATATTATTGATAAAATCTGAGAAGTTGGACTCTTTAATCAAGAAGATATTAAGATATCAACTAACTTTCTGAACTATCAAGACAATGGGTCAATTCACAGGCGAAGAAAATAATATGAAAAATTGCTTCTCACTTTTGTGATAATGAGCATAAATTGCCCATATGTGTATATATCTCTTGACATTATAAATGTATCTATCCATTTGGACCATATTATGTTCGTATGCGAGAAAAACAAACCCAGCTTGAAATAGCTAACCCACTTTACAGCACACTGAACCATTTTCGATACAGGATAATGACACGGACATGGTCAACTTATCAATCATATCTGGTGGGTGGAGACTGAATCATGTGTGATGAACTCAGTTGGTCTAAACCTTTTAAGAAACCCATTCTTCTGTGAGGGTCACCAAAACCAACAGGTGCAGAGAAAATAATAAAGAAATAAGATTCTACAGAACCTTAATGGAAAAAACTCAACATTTCATGCATATATATATATATATATATATATATATATATATATATATATATATATATATATATATGTTCTAGTAGTGATTGATATATATATACAAAAGATATTTTCCTCTAATTCATGAACCCTATTAGGGATGAAGCAAAAGAGGTGCTCCTGTCTGCTCAACAGCTGCATGGAATGATGTATCATCGCACATACCACAATGTTAAACAATCCTTCTTTGGTTTCATCCAGAAGCGACAACTTACCCCCGCTCAGAGTTTCTCGCTTAATGCTTTTCACTAGAGGTAATCCTGTTGACATTATTGTTAATGACACTGTCATTGTCCCTTGAGCATACTACATATACGGGACACGTACACATCAAAACAGAGAGCATGATAGAGAGACAGACAGAGGTAGACAGAGACAGAGGTAGACAGAGACAGACAGACAGACAGACAGACAGACAGAGATACGCAGACAGACAGGCAAAGGGAGACAGACAGAGGATGAGACTGAGACAGAGACAGAGACAGACAGAGACTGGGACAGACAGAGACTGTGACAGACAGAGACAGGTAGCTAGACAGAGACAGACAGAGACTGAGACAGACAAAGACAGGCAGATAGACAGAGACAGAGACAGCCAGAAAGAGAGGGTCTGAGACAGAGGCAGAGAGATCCTCATTTTATTATTTATTCGTTATATCAGTCCAGATATTTGTCTTCCATTGCATTTTAAGATGGGCTTCTTATGATAAATTTGATAAATATGGGACGAGGCGGCCATGAGATAAACTATTTCCCTGTATATACACAGCTCACAGGTGACATGTGACTTTTCAGTTTTCATCATGGATGATATAGTCAAATTTGGACAACCCCATATTTTGAAGATCTTAAATATTTTAGGAATAATAATGTTCTGATCCGAGTTATGTGAGAAAGGATTGATGAATTGTCATGACATCTGGGATAAATGCAGCTCATGTTTGAATTGAAATATGGATCCAGAGAAAATATTGATTCGTTTGTTTGGGGTTTTACATCACTTTCAACTTTATTTCAGTCATTTCGTAATAAGACCTACTTCTAGAAGATATAGTGCTGCCTCACTGGATTGTCATGTCGCAGGTCCTTGACATGACAACCCACCCGGTCACAGATTTACAAGGACAACGGGTTAACCCTTTAGGCACGGGCCTCAGCTCATAAGGGAAATTGAGCTCGGCATGGCCGGGGATCGAACCTATGACCTCGGGAAAATGTTGACTCATAGACAATCTTGTCATGAGTGTTAGTAAATGCATATGGCCAGATATCAGTCAAACTAATACCGAGAAAATCACATTTTATCAATTTGCAAAATTCCCAAAATGAGGAAAAGGGAAGATGGTTTATAAAGATTTTCATTTTGTTTACCTATTTGTGAATGACATCTGTCTTCTTTAAGATGGCATGCACATGTATTTGAGTTGTAATGTATGCATGTGTCTCACCCTTCTAAGGTTCATTTTAATACTCCTTTCCAGTATATGATTGACTGTATTCCGCAAAATAAAAGATTGTATGGAGTTGAAGCTCTGGGGTAAAAGCTCTTCTTTGGAGGCATACAATTAACAATGCAATGCCATGATCAACTTATCCATGTTAATTCCCGGGCATAAGAACCTCTTTAAACTCATTACATAACGGGGTCAACTGTTTTAAATAACAATTGTCAACCAGCTGTGAAAATACATAAGGCACACAAAGGCATAGAGAAATACAATGGCTGCCATGGCAAAGCACGACGTGTTTTTCCCATAAGCGAACATACCTGATGTAAAGAACATTCGTGGCCATGAGGGATTAAAAAGTTCAATGGAGCTCAGTCACCAAGGCATTTGCAGGTGTTAGTTAGCCGCAAAATGATTTATAATACCAGTAGCCAAGCTGCGAAAGCACATGGCTAAAAATCTTATAAGAGCCTGACACGTGATGGTAAGCTGTGGTAAGGATGTTCATATGTTCACATAAATGTGCTTTGTTTCTTTATCTTTGGACATGATATTGGTATGAAAGCATAAAATGTCATCACCTAAGAGCGCTTAATAGTTGGTGTTATCTAATTGTTTTAACCATTTATTTAACACAACATATCATGTCAACCCAGCATTTTACAATGTTCAGAGCAGTAAAAAACGTCACAAGTAGACTTGTGTTTCTTTAACATCTAACAATAAACAAAACTTTTTATCCTGCTCAACATACTCAACATACAAATAGAAATCTTTTGTTTTCTCCATTGTACTTTGCACTAAATCTTAGAGTTAATGAACCTTACTCCATACAATTTGCAGGGATGCTGCATTAGGAATGTTTAAAAAAAATGTAACAGAAAAACACTGCAAAATGGCCCCGACATAATTGGGTCAAGACATCTCTGCTCTGTTAGGATGTTTTCGTAATGAATCATGATGTTAAATAATCCATGGGCATTTACATTTGATACATGTCTATGGAAAACATTATTTAAATTATCATCAAAGCTTTGACATCAAGCGGATTTTTGGCATCCATTTGCGCAACACCTACATCAAGTTACATTGCAAACTTCAATGACACATTATGTATGTAATGTCTGAAGGGGAAAAGATTCCGTCGTTTGAAATTAAGGTTTTTGTAAACAGACAGGATGAGACAGCTTTAAGCTAAAACAGGTTTTCTATTTTTTTGCGAACTACGATGTATTCATAGCATATGTGGAGAAGTGTAATAATAAGGATCATGATATTAGAAACACTTAACAGGAAACTGTCTCCTTGACAATAGTATCAATTCTGCACGCTTTGGGAATGGGTGACCGCAGATCAGGCACAAGTAATAAAGCCATACTTGAATCAATACTTTGCCTTACAATAATGTCTATATATCATAACTGACCTTGTCCCACAATTATAACCTAGAAGTAATCTGACTACATGTCACCGTCACATGTCACAACTCTAACCTAGCAGTGACCTGACTGCATGTCACAACTCTAACCTAGCAATGACCTGACTGCATGTCACAACTCAACTTAGCAGTGCCCTGACTGCATGTCACAACTCTAACCTAGCAGTGACCTGGCTGCATGTCACATCTCTAACCTAGCAGTGACCTAACTACATGTCACAACTCTAACCTAGCAGTGACCTGACTACATGCCACAACTCTAACCTAGCAGTGATCTGACTACATGTCACAACTCTAGTCTAGCAGTCACCTGACTACATGTCACAACTATAACCTAGCAGTGACCTAACTGCATGTCACAACTCTAACCTAGCAGGGATCTGATTAAATGCCACAACTCTAACCTAGCAGTGACCTGACTGCATGTCACAACTATAACTTAGCAGTGACCTGACGACATGTCACAACTCTAGCCTAGCAGCGATCTGATTAAATGCCACAACTCTAACCTAGCAGTGACCTGACGACATGTCACAACTCTAACCTAGCAGTGATCTGATTAAATGCCACAACTCTAACCTAGCAGTGAACTGGCTGCATGTCACAACTCTAACCTAGCAGTGACCTGACTGCATGTCACAACTCTAACCTAGCAGTGAGCTGACTACATGCCACAACTCTAACCTAGCAGTGACCTGACTGCATGTCACAACTCTAACCTAGCAGTGACCTGACTGCATGTCACAACTCTAACCTAGCAGTGACCTGACTGCATGTCACAACTCTAACCTAGCAGTGACCTGACGACATGTCACAACTCTAACCTAGCAGTGATCTGATTAAATGCCACAACTCTAACCAAGCAGTGACCTGACTACATGTCACAACTCTAACCTAGCAGTGACCTGAATATATGTCACAACTCTAACCTAACAATGACCTGGCTGCATGTCACAACTCTAACCTAGCAGTGACCTGGCTGCATGTCACAATTCTAACCTAGCAGTGACCTGACTGCATGTCACAACTCAACCTAGCAGTGACCTGACTGCATGTCACAACTCTAACCTAGCAGTGGCCTGACTTCATGTCACAACTATAACCTAGCAGTGACCTGGCTGCATGTCACAACTCTAGCCTAGCAGCGATCTGATTAAATGCCACAACTCTAACCTAGCAGTGACGTGACGACATGTCACAACTCTAACCTAGCAGTGATCTGATTAAATGCCACAACTCTAACTAAGCAGTGACCTGACTACATGTCACAACTCTAACCTAGCAGTGACCTGAATATATGTCACAACTCTAACCTAACGATGACCTGGCTGCATGTCACAACTCTAACCTAGCAGTGACTTGGCTGCATGTCACAATTCTAACCTAGCAGTGACCTGACTGCATGTCACAACTATAACCTAGCAGTGGCCTGACTTCATGTCACAACTATAACCTAGCAGTGACCTGACTACATGTCACAACTCTAACCTAGCAGTGACCTGACTGCATGTCACAACTCAACCTAGCAGTGACCTGACTGCATGTCACAACTCTAACCTAGCAGTGACCTGACTACATGTCACAACTCTAACCTAGCAGTGGCCTGACTTCATGTCACAACTATAACCTAGCAGTGACCTGACTACATGTCACAATTCTAACCTAGCAGTGACCTGACTGCATGTCACAACTCAACCTAGCAGTGACCTGACTGCATGTCACAACTCTAACCTAGCAGTGACCTGACTACATGTCACAACTCTAACCTAGCAGTGATCTGATTAAATGCCACAACTTTAACCTAGCAGTGACCTGAATATATGTCACAACTCTAATCTAGCACTGACCTGACTGTATGTCACAACTATAACCTAGCAGTGGCCTGGCTGCATGTCACAACTATAACCTAGCAGTGACCTGACTACATGTCACAACTCTAACTTAGCAGTGACCTGACTGTATGTCACAACTATAACCTAGCAGTGACCTGACTACATGTCACAACTCTAACCTAGCAGTGACCTGACTACATGTCACAACTCTGACCTGACTGCATGTCACAACTCTAACTTAGCACTGACCTGACTGTATGTCACAACTATAACCTAGCAGTGGCCTGGCTGCATGTCACAACTATAACCTAGCAGTGACCTGACTACATGTCACAACTCTAATCTAGCAGTGACCTGACTGTATGTCACAACTATAACCTAGCATTGACCTGACTGCATGTCACAACTCTAACCTAGCAGTGACCTGACTACATGTCACAACTCTAACCTAGCAGTGGCCTGGCTGCATGTCACAACTATAACCTAGCAGTGACCTGGCTGCATGTCACAACTCTAACTTAGCATTGACCTGACTACATGTCACAACTCTAACCTAGCAGTGACCTGACTACATGTCACAACTCTGACCTGACTGCATGTCACAACTCTAACCTAGCAGTGACCTGACTGCATGTCACAACTCTAACCTAGCAGGGATCTGATTAAATGCCACAACTCTAACCTAGCAGTGACCTGACTATATGTCACAACTCTAACCTAGCAGTGACCTGACTGCATGTCACAACTCTAACCTAGCAGTGACCTGGCTGCATGTCACATCTCTAACCTAGCAGTGACCTGGCTGCATGTCACATCTCTAACCTAGCAGTGACCTAACTACATGTCACAACTCTAACCTAGCAGTGACCTGACTACATGCCACAACTCTAACCTAGCATTGACCTGACTGCATGTCACAACTCTAACCTAGTAGTGACCTGACTACATGTCACAACTCTAGTCTAGCAGTGACCTGACTACATGTCACAACTATAACCTAGCAGTGACCTAACTGTATGTCACAACTATAACCTAGCAGTGACCTGACTACATGTCACAACTCTAGCCTAGCAGCGATCTGATTAAATGCCACAACTCTAACCTAGCAGTGACCTGACTACATGTCACAACTCTAGCCTAGCAGCGATCTGATTAAATGCCACAACTCTAACCTAGCAGTGACCTGACGACATGTCACAACTCTAACCTAGCAGTGACCTGAATATATGTCACAACTCTAACCTAACAGTGACCTGGCTGCATGTCACAACTCTAACCTAGCAGTGACCTGGCTGCATGTCACAATTCTAACCTAGCAGTGACCTGACTGCATGTCACAACTCAACCTAGCAGTGACCTGACTGCATGTCACAACTCTAACCTAGCAGTGACCTGACTACATGTCACAATTCTAACCTAGCAGTGATCTGATTAAATGCCACAACTTTAACCTAGCAGTGACCTGAATATATGTCACAACTCTAATCTAGCAGTGACCTGACTGTATGTCACAACTCTAACCTAGCAGTGACCTGACTACATGTCACAACTCTAATCTAGCAGTGACCTGACTGTATGTCACAACTCAACCTAGCAGTGACCTGGCTGCATGTCACAACTCTAACCTAGCAGTGACCTGGCTGCATGTCACAACTCTAACCTAGCAGTGACCTGGCTGCATGTCACAATTCTAACCTAGCAGTGACCTGACTGCATGTCACAACTCAACCTAGCAGTGACCTGACTGCATGTCACAACTCTAACCTAGCAGTGACCTGGCTGCATGTCACAACTCTAACCTAGCAGTGACCTGACTACATGTCACAACTCTAGCCTAGCAGCGATCTGATTAAAAGCCACAACTCTAACCTAGCAGTGACCTGACGACATGTCACAACTCTAACCTAGCAGTGATCTGATTAAATGCCACAACTCTAACCAAGCAGTGACCTGACTACATGTCACAACTCTAACCTAGCAGTGACCTGAATATATGTCACAACTCTAACCTAACAATGACCTGGCTGCATGTCACAACTCTAACCTAGCAGTGACCTGGCTGCATGTCACAATTCTAACCTAGCAGTGACCTGACTGCATGTCACAACTCAACCTAGCAGTGACCTGACTGCATGTCACAACTCTAACCTAGCAGTGACCTGACTACATGTCACAACTCTAACCTAGCAGTGATCTGATTAAATGCCACAACTTTAACCTAGCAGTGACCTGAATATATGTCACAACTCTAATCTAGCAGTGACCTGACTGTATGTCACAACTATAACCTAGCATTGACCCGACTTCATGTCACAACTCTAACCTAGCAGTGACCTGGCTGCATGTCACAATTCTAACCTAGCAGTGACCTGACTGCATGTCACAACTCAACCTAGCAGTGACCTGACTGCATGTCACAACTCTAACCTAGCAGTGGCCTGACTTCATGTCACAACTATAACCTAGCATTGACCCGACTTCATGTCACAACTATAACCTAGCAGTGACCTGGCTGCATGTCACAACTCTAACTTAGCATTGACCTGACTACATGTCACAACTCTAACCTAGCAGTGACCTGACTACATGTCACAACTCTGACCTGACTGCATGTCACAACTCTAACCTAGCAGTGACCTGACTGCATGTCACAACTCTAACCTAGCAGTGACCTGACTATATGTCACAACTCTAACCTAGCAGTGACCTGACTGCATGTCACAACTCTAACCTAGCAGTGACCTGGCTGCATGTCACATCTCTAACCTAGCAGTGACCTAACTACATGTCACAACTCTAACCTAGCAGTGACCTGACTACATGCCACAACTCTAACCTAGCATTGACCTGACTGCATGTCACAACTCTAACCTAGCAGTGACCTGACTACATGTCACAACTCTAGTCTAGCAGTGACCTGACTACATGTCACAACTATAACCTAGCAGTGACCTGACTACATGTCACAACTATAACTTAGCAGTGACCTGACGACATGTCACAACTCTAACCTAGCAGTGACCTGACTACATGTCACAACTCTAGCCTAGCAGCGATCTGATTAAATGCCACAACTCTAACCTAGCAGTGACCTGACGACATGTCACAACTCTAACCTAGCAGTGATCTGACGACATGTCACAACTCTAACCTAGCAGTGATCTGATTAAATGCCACAACTCTAACCTAGCAGTGAGCTGACTACATGCCACAACTCTAACCTAGCAGTGACCTGACTGCATGTCACAACTCTAACCTAGCAGTGACCTGACGACATGTCACAACTCTAACCTAGCAGTGATCTGATTAAATGCCACAACTCTAACCTAGCAGTGAGCTGACTACATGCCACAACTCTAACCTAGCAGTGACCTGACTGCATGTCACAACTCTAACCTAGCAGTGACCTGACTGCATGTCACAACTCTAACCTAGCAGTGACCTGACTGCATGTCACAACTCTAACCTAGCAGTGAGCTGACTACATGCCACAACTCTAACCTAGCAGTGACCTAGTTGTGACTACATGTCACAACTCTGACTTAGCAGTGATCTGATTAAATGCCACAACCCAGAAGTGACCTGACTACATGTCACAATTCTGAAGTCAACTCAGCAATGTCCAAACTATATGTCGCCAGGTCTGTAACCGTCAACTTCCACCGTCCCTGACACTGACTGTGACAGATCCCATTTCAGACTTTGTCTTTTACCATTATTTTATGTTTCCCGTCATTCAACTGTGTCGGTATATTGTATGCACCAGAAAATGATCCAATTACCTTGTGCCATTTTCAACAAAGGAAACATGATGGTGTATGTCGGAATTAATACATGACGTGAAAAGTTAATTAGGATAGTGTCATGTGCAATAATCCTACTACTAGAGGAATTTGTTTAGACATTTAGATACTATATACGAATATATTGAGTTACAGAATAATTTTCGATTAAAAGAAGTTTAAATAATCTATAATCTAATATCAGAATATATATTTAGTGATATAATATATGATTATGTGAATCCCTGGATCTATACATGATCATAAATCGTTATAAATGACTCCTCCATTTTTTTAAACAATTTAAGTAATACATTTTATGGAACATTTTTCCTTCAGTCATGCAGCATAGAAATCACCTGACCTAGAGACACTTGATACCATCCACTCACTCTCCATGCCACTGTGTCCATGCAGTGGACTAAAGCTCTTTTGAAACTTTCAATATCATGCATTACATCTTAAAATACATCAAGAGGTGACAAGTTCCCCACAGAGAACAGGGATGATTTGAGATAACTTTGTGTCCAAGCTTGATTGTCGCCTCGGATTACCCCTGCCTTCCAAACTTTGACCAAGATAAAGTTATGGGGTGCAGCTGTTTAGTCCTCAAAATGGCATTTTACACTCACTGTTGTATTTCAGTTGGGAAGTATCTTGTGTGTTGATCATTCTGGTACTTGATTCATTTCCTTTCACCACACAGAAGTGATTTTGTTTAGAACAATTCAAATGTCAACAATTCAACCAATTGTCCTGAGAACCCTTTTTAAATCAATGATTTAACACTGTTTTCTTACACTTATACAGCAGTTGGGATGAAAAGTACCGACCATTCAATTCTAATGAACGTCTTGTTGAAGATGGTCCTTCAGCTGCCATGGGTTTTGAGTGATTCCCTACAAATTGTGTTCGGCCATCCCACCAGATATGCCATGTTTATAACTATGTAGATTTCTGATTGAAATCTCAGTAATTTATGAGTAACCAGATATCCACGTGGTTAAGATGTGATTTTCAAGACGTAAATTGTTTTGTTTTGAGCTAAGTGTCTTCAATTATTGCTACCCTAGCCTTGCCAAGGGAAATTCCTTTCATGACTAGGCATAACCCAGTATATGAGCGGTGCGCATTGCAATGGCCAGACAGGTTTTTGGGGAAATGATGTTAATGTGAAAAGCAAATTGGTTTCCACCTGACTAATTCCCGTCTTTAATATGGGAACAATTCTTGCCTTATCCACGTAAAAAAATTCATTGAATTTAATTAAATAAACTTGGCACCATGTCATTTCAACCAGTTTTATATTCTGCTGGGATGATATACAGAGTGACAAAAATTAGAGTGGACTTTCTTAATCATGAAAACAACTTTTTCTACCCGGAATTTAGATATTCACATCTTCAAAATAGGTGATTTTCTGACAAATGACGATTTATAAGTTATGAACAATTCTCTTGGCACTAAACACTTAAGTGATCCATGCTAGAGTAATAATAGATATCCTTATTGGGAAACAAACGTTAGGAGTGTTGTGGCTCTATTAGGACATTGATTGGTTTTATATATATTTTATTTTAGGTGATATATCTTTTCAGACATTAAAAATCTAGTGCAGCCAGGTCACTGTCAGTTTTGATTTGACGGCCATATCTAAGAAAATCAATTCATAAGCACTTAAATCCAATTTTAAGGGAGAAAAGGTTGTTAGCATGATTTTTTCCTGTTCATTCCTCATATCATGCCCAACACAATCAGAAGTGAGACTGTGTTGATACATATATGCACACGGGACCTATGCCAGCTGATGGACTAAGTTCATTCCTCATACCATGCGCAAACACATTCAGAGGTGAGCTTGTTTGTTTGGGGTTTAACACCACTTTCAACATTATTTCAGTCATTTCGTGATGAGACCTACTTGTAGCAGATATAGTGCTGCCTCACTGAATTGTCATGTCGCAGGTCTTTGACGTGACAACCCACTTGGTCACAGATTTACAAGGACAACGGCTTAACCCTTTAGCACGGGCCTCAGCTTATGTGTGAAATTGTATCGAGAATTCAATCTCGGCACGACCGGGGATTGAACCCACGACCTTTGGATCATGCAATTTTGAAAGAAATTGCATCACTGTATCATCACACTTACGCATAGGAATTTGTATCGAGATGAAAACAACCAACCTCCCCCCCCCTCCCCCGCCACTCTGTTCTTCAACTGGTAGACATGGAAAATGTTTTTTCGAATTCCTATTTCATCAGTTTTTAGGTATGTACCGGTATTCATAACAATATAAGATAAACAAAATAGTCATTGAATTATAAAGAAATTCAATCTTCCTTAATTTTCGAACCATTTTGGCATTATTGGTTATTAAATCCATTTCCATTTGAGGAATTAAGCATCATCTTTCAGTCCAGATATATTAATTATATGAGCTAGTTGGTCATTTTATCACTGATTTCTCGTAGTATGCATCAATGTCCTGGAGTAAGTTATCCTTCAAACTATAAATTAAGTGGTGAATCAGTCCAATTCATGATTTTTAATAAATTAGGAGTCATGACCGAACCATTGCCTAAAATGAGTAAACACCAGCCCAAAACCTGTAACAGAACTACCTACTTGTCTTTATAAAATCATATTCACAGATGCAACATGATTCTACCTTCAATGGCTCCCAAGTGTGCTATCACATTTTGCAATTTGATTCAACTAATCTTTGAATACAAAAAAAGCTCCTCTTACGTACCACAAGATATTTTTTCACGTACGATGTCTTGTCTTTCTCGTTTATTTCACTTAAGATATTGTATCCCAAACATTATATGAAACAGCACAGTCTTTCCTTTGTTAATCGCAAAAAAACGAAACCATAGTTGGTCAAACTCCCACCCACGCTGATTTTGAGAGGGACGGGGGCGATATAAAATGAGTTCCCCCCAAAATATACAAGGAAACTTGATACCTTGTAAAATATTGAAAGTCTTCAATATGAATGTATAAATTTTAACATATCAAACTCCACACGATAGATTCAGTTACGAAGCATATAGACTTTAAGTGGGAATAAGATTCTGAAAAGAGTAAAGTACGCAGGACCTGACACACGCCCAGCAGGGCCACCAGATCTTCTGTTTGGGCCAGTGAATGCTCTGTTGTAGTGGCCTAGTTGGGCAACCATATTTTTGGGTCTTTTAATGGCCCAAACTATCTTGATTTTATTCTAATTCTTGATAAATATTGGTTACATATCACAATCAATGGACTTGCAGATTTTGATTGGGACAGGTAACCCCCACTTAGACACTAGTCACAAATTACTGCCTCATTTGGCTGATTGTATGTCTATTGAATTGTGGATGTCAAAGAGATGTATTAACTTCATAAAAATGGCTCTTGAGTCCAAAAATGTGGTAGTGAAAACTATAACTAATTTAGGTATGTCTAGCCTGCATTCAGTTATGGGCGGTAATCAGAGATTTTTAATGTCAAAGTATAATATGGATGTAAATGTTTTATATGATGTTTGGAGTAAAAGACGAAACTCCGAAGAACAAGACTGCAGGGTTTCTGCTCAAATCAAAGAGCTCTGCAGGTGGAGAGATGGCACACACTCGCCATTTCTTAATAGGTCAATGTGCAAGTGTATAATTGATCATTTATGTACCAATTGACCACCTTGTTTTTAACCTGTATATATAGATGTCTATTGTTTTTTATACTGTGCCATATTTCAATGTGCGAATAAAGAATTTCAAACAAACAAACTATACAGCCTTATGTACAATGCTCTTTATTGTATCATACATCCTGCTATCATTAGAAACCTTGGGCCACCACTTCTTTTGATCTGGACAACCAACATTTTTCTCTTTATATCAAGGCCTGAGTAAGTCTTAACCACACATAATGACGACAGTGAACATGATCAGTTTCGTTAAGTGTATTTATATATGTGTGTGTCCGTGTGTATGTGTGTATGGGGTTTTAGGTCCCTTTCAGCCGTTTTTATATCAACCTTGACATGACAACCCAAACCAGACCATAAAGGACAGCGGATTAACTCTTCAAGCACGTCCCTCAGTTCATATAAGAAATTGTGTCTTGAATTCAGTCAAAGTGAATTCACGTCCCTATCCAACTACTAGTATGTCATGGTCCTCAGCTATTTGTTTCTTTGTAATAAAATATTAAAACCTATCCGGTATTTTACAGTTTTCTATCTATTGATTAAAACATATTGTCTCTGAATGTCCTTGCTGGGAAAAATAAGAACTTTTTTATTAATAAATGTTATCATACATTCATATTTTAGATGTAGATACATCAACTTATGTGTTATGGACTTACTATAGTATATCCTAAGTCAGCTCTATCGGAATCGTTGGTGGAGGGCAACTATCATTGCAAGAACCCCTAAATTTACAAGGACAACGGGCATCAGCTCATTTTCTTTAGGGGCTTTACCGTAAGTAAAGGGGCTCGAGGAAAGGCGACTGTCAGGCTAATATGTAAGGGTCAGGCCCCCAAAGGGCATTGTAAATCCAGTTGAAGGAGGGGCTCGAAGAAGGGCGACTGTCAGGCTAATATGTGAGGGTCAGGCCCCCAAAGGGCATTGTTAGTCCAGTTGAAGGACTGAGCACAAACGATTGTTTGATCCACCAAGCGTATCAGAGACATTTAATACATGTTTAAATTTCTCTGATGGTATCATATATATTTATACTGTGGTTTATCCAAAATTGCTTTTTCTGTACTTAATATCTTAGATGCAGGCAGATTTATTTGTTTAAAAAATATGAATAATTTACATGCAAATTTACACTTGATCTTAGTCTATTCAATCTATATCACACAATGATTTCTGTATATTCAATGTTTCTCTTGAGTAATATTAAAGACAGTACGGAATTCACTAAATCTCGGTAATAATCTCGTTCGGTAATATGTTGCACTGGTCAGTGATTATTCAGAGGAATAGCGTCCAGTTTAATCTTACACAATTTATACTCCTGTTGGATACAGATTCTATCTTTTCGAATGGAACATTACCCCCTGTAAGGTCCAGTTCTATGCATGTGCATTGGGCACTTTGTCTATCGTGTCTCTTTTTATTCGTTGATGTTTTTTATCAATTGAATCCGTTAAATCTCATTTAACAATTCAAAGGCAATTTAAAAACAAAGTCTTAGTGCTGTTTTGAATAAGATAAGGATATTCATGGAATATGTCCAATTATGATATGAACTTCAGGATCAGAGTAATCGAGACGACCTGCATGTCTCAGGTTAAAATTGATCTCAAGAATCTGCAAATTGGAAGGATATATGAAACGTGAATATCCAAAAAATACAACTTCATTAATTGCAGATGTATATATAAAGCATATACTCGAAGAAAAAACAGTTTCTGATTTTATTGATCATCAGAAAAAAATCATATCAGCAATAGTATTACGTCAAGGAACAAAAATGGTATGTTTTCTTGACGCTTGGATCAAGATTTGTTGTCAAAAATACAAAGGGAGTTAATAAAAAAATGATTTCCATTCATTCGGTTGGCAGTGAGAACAAAGAAAGGCTTGTCTGTTTGGAAAACCGTGACAGGAAATAAAATATGCCCATCCTCACTTATCCAAATATATCTGTTCAAAGCAAGTTATTATTATAGCAATACCAGTTGCAAAAATATATATTAATCAATGCAAAGGTATCATATTGCAGTTGTTGTTAGTTGAATATATGACCTGAGATCAGTCAGAATATCCTAATGAGCAATCCTAATTATAGCGGATGAAAATCATAAGTTGCTAAATCAGCTTTATATTCAATTTTGTTTATTTATTAGATGAGTAACACTTATGGGATATGTATTCCTGGTTGGATTAATCAAATGCTGTTATTACACGTGGATAAGGTTCCTATGCAAATGAAAAATAATGTCCAATACTAACACTAAGCATAATATTCAATTTACTTCTGTGGCACATAATTATACAATTTGCCTCTTTTCAGCCCTTTACATTTATATCGTCAGATACAAAAATTAACCCCTCATTACGTATTTTCTGCATGACATGTATCATTACAGATCTCATTAATATTGCAAGGTTAATATGGGAATATCTTTTCTTTTTCTTTTTTTTGGGGGGGGATAGAGTTTTGACAATAGTTTTGTACATTATTATTAATATCAGTAAATTCTCAATTTTTGGAAATTTGTTAAAAACAAAAATCTACATTTTTGTTAAGAAAGGCAAGAAGTACCGCTTGATGATTTCTCGTGGAGTTCAAAGGGTCTAAATAAGAAACAATATATAATTGTCAAAACAAGAGATACGATAAAATATATCATATATCTTAAAAAAGATTTTCAAAAAGCAGGCGATAGGAATGTTTTAGTGATGCACTACTAGTCCTTACCACGTTTGTCAATCCACAGCGGGGTGAGTTTCTGGACAGGAAAGGGTCGAGTTTGCTGCTTCCGGATTAATGCAGAAAGCATGGGTCTTCGTACTCCATAAGCAGACGCTGTTCTCAGGAACGGTACGGAAGGGTCCGGAGCTTTACGGCGATAACCCAAGGCAGTCCGGCGACTCAGTATCGCTGTCAGCGTCCGTAAACGGGCTTGTCTGTCTTTCATCGAGGCGTTTTTCAGATAGTTCCTACTGAGTTGTCGGAAACCTACATGGTCACTTCTCCAAGTGGCGTCTGCTCTTTCCAGCAGTATTACTCCCGCCAAAACCACAAAGACGCAGACGATCCATGAATTGTTCATTTCTAGTTAGTAGACTTTTACCTGATGGACAAATTATCACGTTGAGCAACTTTCTTAATGGCTCTCACATAAGTTGCAGTTGCTATTTACAACTTTGTACTGTTGTTTAATCCCTTGTTTTAATCGTCCTTCAATTTTTTGTTAGATTTATTTTATATAGACTTTTTTCTTTCCCGGCTCAAGTTGATTAACGTTTACTTCTCCCGGCTCACAGCGTTAATTGATATACTCTCTTTATCTATGAAGAGTCGTTTTGAGCTCAATTTAATTTTTTTGGAAAGGTGAAGGTTAAATGTTACAAACTGCGGTGTGAGTATGTTATGTTTCCATCTTGTTGACCTCCTTGTGGTGAATGAGAGAACGAACAGGTGCAGCCCTCAAAACATAGACATGAACAGCACTAATTCCTCCTAGTCTGTCTCTTTTTGGCTTTAGAGTGTATGACACTTAATGCTTTCCTCCTGTATATGCAGCAAGTATATATTAACTATATAGGTAGGCGTGGCGCTGTGTTTTCCCATCACTTAAAAGGCATATTAATGTATAAAGGAAAAAGAGTAGAGCCTTCTGCTACACCTGAGCGATTTTCTACAAGGTCCGGGGCTGTAGTAGCACTTTTAAATGTTTTTTTTTTCAGCTGGCGGATGGCATGGTTTTTTTACTCTTTTTTTCCCCTACGCCTCCTGCAGATAAGACCAGACTGAGTGCGTACTGCTCACCGCCTCTGAATGAATCAGTCTGTCACCTTGTCTTATAAACACCCGTCCGTGTCTCACTGTACGGGAGAGGTGTAGCTCTATTTAGGGAAGTATATGTAGCTCCAGTGCGCATGATGGACCGGATGAACTTGCTAGCCACGGCGTGTCCTGATTGGTGGATCTGAGCTGCACTGAGTGCATTCAGCGCTTTGTTCATATGCATCTGCCTTCAGCACGAAAATATAAGAAGATAAGGTAATTACACCGGAAGTAATATCAACCGGATATGGATGACATATGCCAGATCAGATCATATCCTTTGTATAACATATTCTAATGGAGTTTGCTGCCCTCTCATACTCAGCTTGGGGTTGTTTTTCACACATACAGAAAAATATGAGAAATATCAAGTTGTCGTGGCTCCTATTCTGCAGTTGGTCAGAGCACAAGTTTATAAGACCAGGTCCTTTTTGATGATCCAAATGTCGTGGGTTTGATTCCCAGCCATGTCGGCATTCAATTCATTCTCTGACTGCTCTATGTGTGTTACAAAACGTTCTCTCTCCTATGTGACTCAAATAAATGATAAGAAACGAATGTCTATTTTTCAGGTCTCATTGAAAAGAAACGATTCCCCCATCTGTAAAAAAATACTATTTATTTGAGTTTTGATTTTTTTTTTTTTTTACTTGTCTTGATTGTCGAAATATTTTTAATACTTTGGGGGTCCTTTCATACAGGGGCTGGAATAGCGCTTACGATTTTACCTTTTTTACACACATCCCTTTTCTGGGATTCTCTTCTACAATTTTAAGTCAACCCCCTTATTTGCTAAGTGTTTAAAAGACAGGTCATATTCGAATGAACCTCGCGGGTACCATTAAGCCAGTGTCCCTTGCTCTCAGATAAGTACGTCACTGAACTGGACCCACGTCTTTTGTGTGGAGCACAAAAGGCTATGACGTCATCAATATATGAATACTTTATCACCAAGAATACAGGCCCTTCAAAATGTTCACTCCACCAGTCCCTTTCATAAGTTACAGGTTGGTTGTAAGCAAAACCAAATGCTCACGACACGCAACCCATAAATGAGGACAATAGACCCCTAAGAGCCAGCCATTTACTCCCCATCTGAGGTATAACTACAATAACAATTAACTCGCCGTGAATTTAGTATAGCACCATATACCTATCTTATCAGCTCAGTGAAATGCTAATGGAAATCTATAAATCCAAGTTACCCAGCAATTGTTTTTTCATATATTTCGAATGTACATCATAAATTGTCCTTTCATCGGCCTTTTTACACATAAGAGTACAAAATGCATCGAGACTCGGACCATTTTTTTGGCGGCGCCGCTGCTATCAATGGTACAATAACATCTTGTAATACATTGAAGTCAATTTTTGCACACAAAACACTTTAAATCAGCCAAAGTTAAACATCTGGTATAGAAAAAAACCATAAAAAAGAATTAATAATGAGGAGAAAAAATTGTATTAGTGATAAAATATTGATGATTTTTGATATATTGTAACATTCTAGATGGCTCAGAATAAACATATAAAAAGCATGCATCATTTGCCATGTTTAGCTTTGGATTGTTGAGCAACATTTGTTGCCTTATTAAATGCAATGCCAGTAAATAAACAATGTTTTTAGCCAAAATGTGTTCCATTTTCTATCCTCTTGATGTATGTGTTATGCAACTTTCATCTATGAGCCTTGGATATGGAATTTCCATAAACATATGTTTATATCAGTTTTGCCTTGTCTGAAACTGGACCACCTGTAACAATGCGGTCCGTAGAGTGAAAATATAAAATATTGCCTTTCATTACATTCTCGTTAATCCCAACTATCTTGAGAAGCGTGTCATAGTTAACCAATGTGTCAAATTCCAATGCTAGTATTCAGTCACAATAAGATTTCATTTTTTAATCTCAGTGATGGAATATGGTTCAGTGGTAAAATGTCGGTCTCCACATCACCGAGAAGGCAATCAACTGGAACCAACTGATCATATCAGGCCATGCTATTTGTATTACCATGTTTTATGTGATGATGCAACTGAGAAATGCCCAGTTACTCTTCGATAAAGCCCAGATGTGCCCCGTGAGCAGACGTCAGTGAGTAGCATATCCTAGGCAGTGAGCAGCTCACATTGCGAGGGCGTGAGTAAGTAATAAAGTTGAGCAGTAACATAGCTAGGCTGTTTTTTGCCCTGAGGACCAGGCGAGATGTCTGAGTTGCCTAACTTGACTTTACTTCTCTTTGCTCACTTCCTAATGAGCAAAGGAAGTAACCCAGTTAAACCAACCTCGCGTTTCGTATGCACGTATTACAAACTTTCCGCCTGACTGCTTTTCTGTTAAGACGTCTCCTTCGCGAACGTCATATTTCCGGGAAATGCGGTATTCGGTTGGCATGCTGAAAATGTCTTTTAATGGAGACGAGATAGATTCAAGAAGCAAAGGTTTGAAAGGCAAGGGGAAATTTCAGATGGCCGTGAGTTTACTACGGTTTAAGGCCAGATGTTCTACCAAAAATAGTATGGAGGTTATCTCGCCTGTTATATAGTTTATAGCTCATTTTCGGTTCGTATGAGTTTAAGTCCTTACCTTATTTGGCATGGAAAGACCTTATTGTTATCTCTCTTTTCTTTCATTATAGTTCTCATCAATCCTTTGTGATTTTTCCCCAATCATGAATTTCAGTGTTTTTCTGTATGATGTCACTATGACGTCGTGACGATGTCAGCAACACATTTTGCTTGGAGTTTACTGTCTAAACATTATTCCAGATAATATGCAACAATCTATGATATTTGTTTCACGAGTTGTGTAAGGTGGCGAATTTCAGGATCGGCCCATTAAATACATGATCGTTACCTGTCAGACCTTTGACTTCCCTTCAGAGCTGCATAGTGTACTGAATAAAAAAAAAAACAATTGATTGAGCTTAAATCTGAAATATCATTTTCTACGAGCTGTATAAATTGTACTGAAATATTGTCTTCATGACTTCTGAAAGGGAATCAATGACAGAAAAAGAAATGAATGAAAGTATCTCAATGAGAAATATGATAGTCATCTCTTTTGCTGTTCTTGGTGCAGCTTCCAAAAAAAATTGTATGGTAATAAAGTTTTAGTTCTCCTTCCTTAGATGGCTTTAATTCATATCGATGTGGTTTAGCATAGCTCAGTGTTTTTTTTTTCATTAGGTACTGTAACATTATCAGCAACAAAACGGCATCACATCAAACAACAAAAGAACCAGAGGACGACTCATAGCATTAGGCTAACCTCATGAAAAAAAATGTAAATTCAAGGACATAAATAATAAATATAATTACATCTTATTTTGACAGGTTATCGAGTGTCTAACCTTTATGGTTTATATTATGGGTATTTGGATCATTTGGATCATGTAAAATGCATTTGGTGCAAGTTCAGCTTTTTAAATAAAAGCATCACTCCATTACTAATTAAATGGTTAATATGTTATTCTTTAATGCCCATTACTTGTATCTCTAATGGCCGGGATTTCCTGTCATGTCTTACATGGTGATCACGTGACTTGTATAATCTAATTGTTACAGGTTCAGGGCGTTGCAAAAAAAACAAAAACAAAAACAAACAAACAAAAAACTCAGAAAAAATGTAATTTCTGTATTTTATTGATTTATTGCATTTTATATCATATCCTGTTAGCGCCTTAACTGCAATTGCAGCTTATAACCATGCTGTTTGAAAATTTCTATATTTAAGGTCGATTAAAATGGGACAAATCCTAATGTATTATTTGTATTGATGCAAGTACCGGACATTGTTTGTAATTCCTGCCGACGACCTAATGAATCATTAATTAAGTAGTTGTTACAATGTACAAGGTTTTTGCTTAAATATTTCATTATGAATGGATAATATTTCTAACCATAAGTGTCTCATTCAAGAGAAAGACTTGAACTATTAATTAAAACTCATATGACTATTTTATTTTTTCCCCCTCATTTATTTTCAGTGATATTAATAAAATATTATACTTCATTTATAATTTTGCCTATTTCATATGTAATGTGTTCTGACAGAGAATAGAGGGTCTGCTATTTAATACCTTTGTGGATGAAAATATAGGCGACAAATGAGGCCAGACTATCTTATATTTCTATATAAACAAACTGTTAATTTCACAATGCGCAACTCTGACAGCCTGGTGTGTACCCAAAGTGATTAGAAAACTGTTTAGGATAGCTTCCTTGTGTGAAAAAAAACATAGTTTGGAGTGGCAAATACAGATGTCAGATCTCCATACGAACCTCTTTGCCTATGTCCCATGTGTACATTGGGATTACGAAAGACATGTCTGGTACTCTGGACATGTATTATTCATGTCTGGTACTTTGAGAAATTTAATGTTATTTAGGTAGATTTTGTATAGATAACATCATATATCAAACATCATATATTAACCATGTATGGCCAAGAATGCAAACAAGCTGAGGTCATTCCCACGTTAAGGATCCTTAAATATTGATGATTAAAGTCAAACTGGTGGGTCATTTTAACTAAATTCTTCAAACACCGACTATTAAAGCAAGAATATGTGAGTGTAGTGTTCAGGCTGACAGATCTCTAAAGTTGGTTTTGATAAGAGGACGAGTGAGATTCTTCCACCAAAACCAATAGAAAACGAAACTAAAAATATAAAGAAAATAGTGCGGCAGAGAGGTGATCTGTGAAAGTAGTTCGGCAAAGGGATGATTAGCAAAAAATATGTACAAATAATATGTACAAATAGGTACAAAACACTTCTTGAAGCACCAAGTATGATATAAAACACTATATTAGTTCGTTATCACTGTTTCACAATAATAACTGATAATATTTTTTTAAAGAAGACATTCAAAGAATTTCTTTTCTTTCTTGTAGAATCACAGTAAAATGTCGAAGTTATCATTATCAAAGTTACATGATTTCAAATTTGTATCAGGCTTGTATATTCTTATTCCAAATCTTTATTTTCTATGATGCGGTACCTCGGCCCAATTAAACAGTTAACCCCCCATCTGGCGTGAAAATGATTACCAAAAACATTCTTCAAAACTCAAATCTGGAGAGATGGTCTCAGATTAAGAAATACAATATATCCTGGTATACATCGGTGTAAATGCTAGAGATCATAATTCTTTTCTGTTTGGAGTGATGCGTCCGAGGGGCACTGTAGGCATACATCATGTACTAATCAGCACGGCTTTATAGTCAGCAGGAACGCTGGGATATATATTAATATCATAGGGTCATTTCAATGGGCGTCTTTATCGTCTATATCTATCCTCCATGGATATCAGTCATTTACCTTCACTTATCATAAATAAGTTATGTGTTTTCATAGCGATGTTGGCGACAAACAGGCAGCGTCAGTCAGTCATAGGGGCACATTCATATAGAGGCAACATTAGAATAGTGATGAAAATGTTAATCCCACATCTGATTAGACTTCTCCTGGTCCGGCAAGAAGTACGTCATAGTGCTTCCGGTTTCAAATCTTTTCAGCCCAAAAGCCTTTTCTCTCCCACTCAGGTATTTTAGTCGTTTCTACACGTACTGTCTACGCCCTCACGATGAAGCCGTATATAACAAGATATTATTCACGGAAAAAAAGTATATCCGGTTTTTATCAGATTATGATATATAAAAGATAAGATTAATTGTCTTTGAACACGATATGATGAACAATTGATTAAAACACACTGTAAACTGAATATATCGAACCCAGAGATACAGAAATGTTAATGAGAAAAAGCAACATTGTATGCCAAAGCCAACGCGAGAAATTATTACAATGATTGTATCTATCATTCCTTCAGTTTGTAGTTATAAGCAAAGACTTGTGCATAACCTCAAATTGAGGCCCCACAAATTATTTAAATCCTTCACACCTTTCTAATATCCTTGAAAATTGACACGGTAATGAGAAAGATTTAGGTGGATTGTCAATTCTATTTATAGATTTTACTTTCCCACGTTTTGTGTCCTTATTTTTAAATTGGTGCACCTTTGTAATAAATGCTCCCTCAGGGAACAGTCTGCGTGCGCAACACGTATTAGTCTAGAGATACTCTGTCAGAGAAATAATTTCCTTTTTTTTTCCAATGCTCAAAAATTGGCAGTGGATTATTGTTCCTCACAGGACATTGAACCATTTCTCTATGTCCAGAAGCTTAGATTATCATGGTTAAATATTCATTTTTGTGTTCATGTCTTTCCTTTATCCCTACATATTAGACAATACACATGAAATGACATAAAGTCCAATCTAATAAGCTTGCAAAATTAAATTTTAACACAGTTAATTACATAAGATTATGAATATTTGTGATTAACATTAAAATATGATATGGCTGAGGGTAATAAAGAGATTGTTGCAGAAACTCATATTGTGTGCTTACATGAGGGCATGTGGAACATACATGGAACAATGTAATGGTACAAATGCAGAGGGCATGGGGAAGATACATGGAGTAATGTAATGGAACAAATGCATAGGTCATGGGGAACATACATGGAACAATGTAAAGGAACAATTGCAGAGGTCATGAGGAACATACATAGAATAATGTAATGTAACAAATGCATAGGTCATGAAGAACATACATGGAATAATGTAATGGAACAAATGCAGAGGTCATGAGGAACACGCATGTAGTAATGTAATGGAACAAATTCAGAGGTCATGAGGAACACACATGGAACAATGTAATGGAACAAATGCAGAGGTCATGAGGAACATACATGGAATAATGTAATGGAACAAATGCAGAGGTCATGAGGAACATACATAGAATAATGTAATGGAACAAATGCAGAGGTCATGAAGAACATACATGGAATAATGTAATGGAACAAATGCAGAGGTCATGAAGAACATACATGGAATAATGTAATGGAACAAATGCAGAGGTCATGAGGAACACACATGGAACAATGTAATGGAACAAATGCAGAGGTCATGAGGAACATACATAGAATAATGTAATGGAACAAATGCAGAGGTCATGAGGAACATACATAGAATAATGTAATGGAACACATGCAGAGGTCATGGGGAACATACATAGAATAATGTAATGGAACACATGCAGAGGTCATGAAGAACACACATTACATATAACCACCATCGCTGTCACAGCCAAGAAATCACTTTCTGTTCGAGTTGTCATTATTGGTGGGTTGATACATCTTGAAGAGTAGTGATAGTTACCCAGATGAAAGCAATTCAACATTTTGGTGGAGGTTAGAGCTTGTTTAACCGGGGTAAGAGGGGAGTGGAGCTGTAGGGTCACCCATCCAATTCACAGTGGGGGATATGCGGGCGTGAGCTAACTCGCCAGGTGTCGCCTCCATGCTCCTGTCAATTAAACTCTTGTCCGTCATTCAAAACTAATATTTCATGCCCCCTTCCCGCCCATCAGCTCAGATGTTACAAGGGGATTGCC
The DNA here is from genome assembly GCA_949316495.1 of Amphiduros pacificus. Taxonomy (NCBI): domain Eukaryota; kingdom Metazoa; phylum Annelida; class Polychaeta; order Phyllodocida; family Hesionidae; genus Amphiduros; species Amphiduros pacificus. Next base: position 40,796,331 of record OX439003.1, on the reverse strand, counting down.
ATGATAACATTAAGGTTACTATGTTATGCACGTATCATTATCTTATTTGAAGTTATCTTAATGTGTTAATTGAATATGTATTGTAGAGGTTAAGTGTGTTTTGTGTGTGTTTGAGTGTGTATCATTCGCTTAATGTCAATAAAGCTCTTTTTCCACACCTCAAAACAAGCGTTATGTTATACCTCTAACAGAAATAAAACATCGACGTGTCTTTTATGTGCATGTCGATTATTATACAACATTCAACTTTGAAACATGGTGGAAAGGTGTATCGTAAGATTCTCCATATAGGCTTGTTGAAAAATCCATGCTTGAGTGAGCAGTCACGCCTTAGTGAACACTTAAAAAAAGACATTGTCATTGCATCATTCATCGACTATGATGGGTGTTGCAGACTATTTTGATTGTATTATACAAATTGACAATTCTATTAGTATCAATAATCAACTACATGTTTCAATGACCAGTTTTGGGTTCATGAACACTTTCAAAAAATGTTTTGAAATAAATATTCAGTGACTATGTTTGATGAAACAAACAACGTTGGTTGGACTATGAATTTTGATATGGATTTTGATGACTAGTTGGGTAAATGATTCCTTTCGGTGAAGGTGCAGGTATTAGGGACATAAGGGATCTTCTTATTTCAGTAAATAATCATGCCTTAATAATAAAAAAAACTTTTTCCAGAGTTTATGTATTCACGTTTCTCCAACTGATAAGTATAAGATGGAAGAAATGTATCTCAATTTTGATCATGAATCTGTTGAATATGTGGAGTGAGCAAAATGAGACGACAGGCGAGACCCAACTGTGTATCTGGTTCATTTATACAGGATGAATCGCTTCAGTAAGTCTTTCAACTTTGTTTTGACTCCCACAGATTAAGAATCATGTAACAGCATTTTACAAGACACTGATGCTGAGAGCAAACTCGGCTGATCCTATCAGGAGGTTACTATTGTGAGTCTGATCCTCATCCCTGTTTGGCGATAAAAAGATCTTTTTGCTGACGATAGTATAGAGCATAACACGGGAAGACCTTGGATGAGACAGAGAAAGGAAATGTAACAGAAATCGCCATGTGATAGGCGACCCCTTCATCAGGGAAGTCACGTGCTCTGTGCGGGCCAGGTGTATGTACCGCCATGGTGGGATCGCTGACGTTTGGAGAAGCCAAATAAGCGACACGTCTGTAATAAACAGCCATCAACCATCCACATTGTCACTGAATCGAACCTTTCATTGTCGATTTGTCATGGAGATTTCTCTCTCCTGAATCTTGCTAAATCTCCTTCAAGGCAACATTTTTTTTTGTAGTTTTAATCTCCATTATTGCTGCTTTGTAATAATTGTACACCATTGATTTATAATTATAAGCCCTCAAAGATTGTCAACAGTCACGTCTAGTACCCTTAAAACAGTTGACCTAAAGTGAATAATGTGAAATACAAGTGTCCCATGGTCCCATGGTCCCATGGTAATTTTATTGAGATATGTTGAAAAAAATAGTGATTCCGGTATATATGTATTGATCCACATTCAGTTTAAATCGTTGTACAAGCGAATGTGAGTACAATAGAAATTAGTTACTGATCAGATTTTAAACATTTCATGAGGTTTATGGTGTAGACTGGGAATGATAGGTATCATTTGTTTTGTGGTATCTATTTTTGTCTGATCATGTCCGGATCTATCCTTTTAAAAACCTTGACATTTCTCTTACTATTGAAGACGTATTATTTGCAGTTCATGAGGATTGTAAGGATTCACCTTGAAGTTATATAACTACACTATTTATAACTACGCTATTGATTTATAACTACACTATTGTTTTTTTTTAATTTGACACTCCTAACTTCAGGAAAACATATATCTAGATATATCATACATATGAACGTATTGAAATAATAAAGTGATAAACAGAATGCAAACTCCAGTCTGGGCTTTAAAATTTGTGAGGAGACTGCCAAGGTCAACAACAAATAAGTGTAAATTGACAAGTGAGTCTCTCTTGTAGATATGTTTACACCGCCTTCTACTTGTTCTTCCGTATCAGAGGTGAGTAGAATATTCAATTAAACCATTCTTTGACTCAAATTTGACACACAAGCCTGCCAGCAATCAACTCAGCTTAAGTAGGATACCTTGCACACCTACACAATATATAGTGCATACAATTTACACCACCTTACACATATCCGCTATCTTAACATCAATTTCCTTTGACCCAAATATGTAATATAGAGGGAGATATAGAAGTGACGGAGTAACTAATTACAAAATATAGATTATGTATCTAAGATATCTGAAATGTGCCATGTCAAACAATTTGGGGGTAGGATCTACTATACCAGTTGGGAATAATGTGAGCTATGTATGTGTATCACATCCAGCTTGTGCAGTATTCTCACACAACCGCCCATCTTAAGGGGATACAATCTGGATAGGCAGTGTGTCATTAATGGTGCACCTTTAACATTCAGTCTCAGCCATCACTAGCGATGAAAGGTACTGCGTCTGCAAGGGACGATCAGTCCCTACTATCTGTGCTCAGGATCTCACCGTATTCATGAACTCATCCTATTCAGGATCTCACCATATTCATGAACTCTTCCTATCCAGGATCTCATCATATTCTGGGTCTCGACGAATTCCGGGTCTCACCATATTCTGGGTCTCACCATATTCAGGAACTCATAATATACAGGATCTCACGATATTCAGGACCTACTATATTCAGATTTTCACCATATTCAGATTTTCACAATATTCATGAACTCATCATATTCAGGGTCTCGCCATAATTATGAATTGATCATATTCAGGGTCTCGCCATATTTTGGATCTCATCATATTCAGGGTTCATATTCATGAACTCCTCATATTTGGAGTATCATCATATTCAGGGTCTTACCATATTCAGGGTCTTACCATATTCAGAGTCTTACCATATTCAGGATCTCATCATATTCAGGATCTCATCATATTCAGGACCTCACCATATTCAGGATGTCATCATATTCAAGATCTCATCATATTCAGGATCTCATCATATACAGACCCTCGCCATATATAGGACCTCACCTTCATGAACATATCATATTCAGAACCTCTCAATGCTTTCAAATTAATTTCCTTTTTGTGGGGGATAAATTTTATATTATATTACAAAAATGACATGGGTAAACGCATCATTCTTCTCTTATAACCATCCATAGTCTGGTTACCACCTCATGTGAAGTAGACAAGTTCATATAGCATTAGCTTCTCGAATAACATATTCTTCTCATTGATGTAATAGTGATAATATAGAGCTCTACTATTACCTGAGGCTGTACCTGACCGTGGCGCAGTTGGTTAGAGCGCCAGCTTATTAGCACCAGTTCCTTTGTGGTGATCCAAAGGTCGTGGGTTCGAACCCCGGCCGTGCCGGGATTGAACTCATGATACAATTTCCCATATGAGCTGAGGCCCGTGCCAAAAGGGTTAACTTACATTAAATTTGAAACATATTTTGACTATATTTGTATTATTTGTATATTTTTTTCCTGCAAATGGTATTGGGAAATGCTTCAGTTTATTGATTTTACCAGACTTATAAAAAGACGAGTAATTAAGAAAATAATGGCAATTTGAATTATCAATAATTTATTTCCTATTAAGACTTTTTTCTGTTTCTACCCTTTTGGAACATTTTTCTCCTACAGTTGAGAGCATCCTTATTATTTTTTCCACCATCTATGATGTTCTTAATATTTCCCCCCAGCCGTCACAAATATTTTTCAAACTTTTCTCAGCTCCCTGTATGATATACAGTCCGAGGCGTTTAAATCGTCTCAGATTTTGGGAGTTTTATGCTGGCCTTGTTTTTGATCACTTACATTTTGATGTATCTGATATTATGTATCTGATATTATGTATCTGGTATTATGTATCTGGTATTATGTATCTGATATTATGTATCTGATATTATGTATCTGGTATTATGTATCTGATATAAAGTATCTGGTATTATGTATCTGGTATTATCGGATATCATCTATCTAGCATACTCTAAAGGATACTATCTATCTGCTATTATTGGATATTATCTATCTGCTATCATCTGTCTGAAATTATCTATCTGGTATTATCTATCTGGTATTATCTTAATGATATTATCTATCTGGTATAATGTATCTAGTATTATCTAAATGATATCATCTACCCGGTATTATATATTATGTATGTTATCTATCTGCTATCTGGTATTAACTATCTATATTAATTTTCTGTTATTATCTATCTATATTATCTGTCTGGTATTATCTATCTGGTAGTAACTATTTATATTATCTATCTGGTAGTAATTATGTATATTATCTATTTGGTAGTAAATATCTATATTATCTATCTGGTTTTATCTATCTATATAATCTGGTATTATTTTTCTGATATTATCCATCCTGTATTTTCTATCTGGTATTAACTATCCTGCCTGATGGTATCTATCCGGTATAATTTATCCTATAACTATCTTGTATATATTATATATCTGTATAATGTTTTTGGTATTAGCTATCTGATATTATTCATCCTGTCACGGTATTATCTGATATTACCCATCCGGCATTACCAATCATGATCAGATGTTATCCATCTGGTATTATCTATCTGATATTAACTATCTGATATTAACTATCTGGTGTTATCTATTTGTTTCTGCTCACTTAATCATCATTCTAGAATACGTCCTATTTCTTCCAGCCAGAAAGCATAAATCGTTGCTGTCCTTCGTCTAAGTTTGAGAGGTGATAATTGCAGGTGGCTCAAAGGTTTGGGAACTGCAAACTTGAGAACTGCATATGGTATGTCAAAGATGTAACAACTGAGTAGGTTTCTTATGAAATCGAGATCCTGTTAGTTGTAACACTTAGTAATGTGACCTTGTATAGTTGTAACCTTGTAACCTTGAATAATGGTAACCTTTGATAATTGTAACCTTGAATAATGGTAACCTTTGATAATGGTAATCTTGCATAATGGTAACCTTGAATAATGATAACCTTGAATAATGATAACCTTGAATAATGATAATCTTGCATAGTGATAAACTTTGATAATGGTAATCTTGCATAATGGTAACCTTGCATAATGATAAAGTTTGAATAATGGTAACCTTGAATAATGGTAACCTCTTTGATAATGGTAACCTTGCATAATGGTAACCTTGCATAATGATAAAGTTGAATAATGGTAACCTTGAATAATGGTAACCTCTTTGATAATGGTAACCTTGCATAATGGTAATCTTGCATAATGGTAACCTTTCATAATGGTAATCTTGCATAATGATAACCTTGCATATGATAATCTTGCATAATGGTAACCTTTGCGAATGGTAATCTTGCATAATGGTAACCTTTGCGAATGGTAATCTTGAATAATGGTAACCTTTCCTAATGGTAATCTTGCATAATGATAACCTTGCATATGATAATCTTGCATAATGGTAACCTTTGCGAATGGTAATCTTGCATAATGGTAACCTTGCATAATGGTAATCTTGAATAATGGTAACCTTTCATAATGGTAATCTTGTGTAGTGATAACCCTTGATAATTGTAATCTTGCAAAATGGTTAGCTTTGATAGAGGTAACCTTGCATTGTGGTAACCTTTCATATTGGTAACCTTGCATAATTATGAATGTTCACACCTATCTGTAGCCTTGTGCTTATATCAAAATGATCTTATTCATTACATAAAATCCTTCTATTCCGTTTATTTCTTATTCTTATTTGTGTTTAGAGAGACTAATTAGAGTTTAAGAGATCATTCCTTTCTTACAAATAGGTATTTCGGTGATGATTTTATGCTTATCATTTTGTGTATTTTAAAGGTTTTTTTATATTTCATCTTTAATTATGTAACCCAACTTTAAATCGATAGAAGTATCTCTGATGTACATATAGGTCCTCCTGACTTACCAATAATTGGAATTATGTATATTTGTCCAGATCTATGTAAATTTGTCTCAAGACACTTCCATGGGTGATTCAGGGAATTGCTTTCCAACACAAAGAGCTCAGAGAGGAGTTTGTATCGGTCGTAATATGAATAATTTGGAAGCAAAGTAATACACTAGCGTTTTAAAATATATAAAAAATCCTGCTCTCTGGCAAAGCTCAAAATAATGCAAACTATCTCCTGCAAAAGGTCATTTTTATGTCTACTTGTGGTTTGTGAGGTTTCTTTTCCTTCAGATACGAAGAAAGTTGTCTGTTTGTGTTTCATTGCTGGAGAGATATCCACACACCCTACTCTAAAGAACATACACTGATACCTTTGTTGTATATATGTATATATGCACTCACGCAGCTATACTATACTCAACTTTTTAATCTCCCACGCAGGTTCCATACCAGACTTTCCTTTTTGCCATTTTTCTCTTAAGGAAATAACATATCATGAGTTGGGTCTATAGGACCATAATTTTAATGGGACACAGAATTCATGTCTTGAGGATACTAAGTGGGAACACACCCCCTTGTCAGCGATATTGGAATGTGTTGCCAATAAAAATGTTGGACCTTACTTTGTTCCCACTGATAGGTTCACCACATCGCCCTCTCGCGGGACCTTCCTCACCGGAGGCTACATCCATCTTATTACAGCAGTTAGGCCACGTGATCATTATTATAATTAGCATTGCATTTTTCACATTACACATCTTGCTAAATGGAGAAAAAAATCCTACATTGAAAGAATACATTAAATGACTACTTGTAATTAGACTTGGTATTTAATAATTAAAAATTAATATCAATTTTTACTTTTGTTATGCAACAGAATGTAAGACAAAGGCCAAATTTGATAAAGAAAAGCAAAAGAACAATGTGAGAAAGGAAATGGCTTATGGCAGGGTTCCAATAGGTCACCAATCCTCAATTCATCTTCATGGCTACCGATATGATTGTTTTAATTCAATCTGAAATACTCACCATCTTATTAATAAAAGAAATGGAAATACCAAACTCTAGCATATTTAAAATGATTTTCTTAGAAAAAGTTTTCTTTTGTAAGAAGATTCCCCAAGAGAATTTTCAAATGTAACCTGTACAATTTTTAATATTTAATGACTATTTACTATATGGTAAATATTCCCATGTGAAAAGTGATATGGCAATAGATCATCACACTCTTGAATATTGGTAAGACAACTTAACACAGTAAATTCCCTGATCTCGTATAGATTGTTTATGCAGCATTGGAGATAAACAATTAAAGAATTTGTTTACTTCATTGAAAAGGCAGTATTCCATTGAAAGGGCAGTAAACTGTGATTATCCCAGCAAAAACACAAGATACATTTTATGGAATATTTATTTTTGAGTTGTATAATAAATAATTTGTGACAAAGTTAGATAAAGAATTATAATCAATACATTTCACTCAGCAGAGGGTACATCAGGAATTGTTCATGAATAAAGAAAGACATGGTCTAGTATCATTTTCATTATACCTGTTTCAAATATCATTAAGCAAACGTCAGCTCACAGAAACTTGAAATTTGTACATGGTGACTTGGGTTTAAAATAATGTAAAATCATTATTTTTGTCAACGATTTCTAAGCAAAGTTTGTTTTATGTTACAAAAATCATTCAACATGTAAAGAATAGCAATGAACAATAAGTCAGAGGAACCTGAACACATATGGTTAAACACAAAGGTCGGAGACCTGATAGCTGTGCTGTCCCTTTTTTGTAATATTTGTAAATATATCCTGCAAATGACTGCAGAATGCTATATAAATAATATTTTTCATTGCCACCTTTGAAAACAGTCATTAATACAACCATAATGTTTCCAATATAGCAGGTAACTCTATCATCCCACATTGCTTGTCTCCAGAAATCAGTCTCAAACTGGGGCTATATTTAAGCAACTGGAATGAGGCACTGGACATTTCCGACATCTAATAATGTGAGACACAATTCACTGTTTTCTTAGATAGGATTTATCTCTTGTATATACCATATCTTCCCTCTCCCTAAAAAATCCATCCAGTAGTTTCAGAAAAGATCAAGTTTGACAGACAGATCGGACAGATAATTTTGGCTCTAACTGCATAAGCTATGCTGGCAGTCAGCATAGTTAAATATCAGCACAGCTAAAAAGTAAACACGGCTAAAAAGTCAGCACAGCTAAGAACATACTTTGGGGTAGGTTGGAAATGAATAACTGCACATATATCCCAATAAATCGGACACAGATTTAAACAGGCATACCTCTCATTATTTCAACAGGAGTAAATGGTATATGCAACAAATGTTTAACGGGAGAATTATGGCTTTTGAGAGAAAGGAAACGCTTGAAAATCCTTTTCACAGAATGGGAATAGAAATAACTATTTGAAGGAGTTTCCATGTACTTTTTACATATAATCTTCTAAGCATATAAAGGCTGCAAAAAGTGTTGAGCCCTTGACTAACTGACTCGCTACCTTATTAGTAGGGGACTGTTATAGTGACTACTTTTCAGGCCTATTCTCTTTCATCATTAATATCCATAAAATGCATGGCAAGAGCCCCATAAAAGGTGTGTTGAAGACAATGGTTGGGACCACAGACAGCTTAATAAAAGATCTTTGCTGAGAACAATAGGCACTGGTCTGACTACACCAAAGGTGACACTTTATGATGCTTTATTACGTGGGACTAATATGAATATCCTGGAGAATATTAGGACTGGAATGTGTCCAAATATGGTAAAATCCAGTTCCCTGTAATGTGACTCACAGCATTTTGTGTAATATTAAGTTTTAAGTAATGTAATATCAACAGTTTCATGCCAACAAGATTTTAATAACTAAAAAAAGTAAACCTAGTCACTCATATTTTTGCTAAAGATGATCTAAACAATGACAGAAAACTGACTCAATTCTAAGAATTCAAGTTCTGTCCTGTCCTTACTTTAATTGGTAACCTTTGATTAACCTTTTGCACACCACCCTATTGCATACTATCAAGGCAACATCAATGTCAAAAGTCAAATAAATATCTCTCTTCCAAGCTATATGAGGGTTTGTTTAATGCTTATGAGGAACTTCCTCACACATTTGTCGAGTTCAATGCACAAATGAAATTTACATTAAACATGTATAGTAAAAGCTATTATTCTGTGCAAAAATGTAATTTGATGTGGCAAAACATTATTTTGTTGCAAAAATTACACTGATTTAGATATATATAATGACAAGCGAATTAACTGAAATGGAATCACGGTTAGTGATGTGCACTTTCAACACTCATTTTGTGAGAATTTACAAACATAGGCATCAGAGATGCATCAACCCTCAGCCCTGGTAACTCATTGCACAACATTCGCTCCACACAATATTTGTGAACAAAACGTCACTGCACCAAGGCAAATTGATGCAGGGGTAAAAAAACCCATAAAATCTACTTCCTTTAATAGCTTAGGTGTGTCAAGTATCATGAAACTGTCATCATTTACTCTAGAATTATTGAGATGGGCCGGTGACCTTGTAAAGCAGGTTAAGGTCACCGTCCATCAAACTCATCTGGAGTCTTCCCAGATGCTTATGTGTGTCAATTTTCATGAAGCTGCCATTATTTGCTCTTAAGTTATTGCAATGACGTGGATTTGACATGATTGTCCCTGTGACCTTGAAAAGTAGGTGAAGGTCATGTTCCATCAAGAGAAGTCTGAGGTCTTCACCAGATGCTTATGTGTGTCAAGTCTCATAAAGCTGCCATCATTCGTTCTCGAGTTATAGCAATGATAGGGATTTCACATAATTGTACCTGTGACCTTGAAAAGTAGGTGAAGGTCATGTTCCATACAAAAATGTCTGAGGTTTTCATCAGATGCTTATATGCGTGTCAAGTTTCATGAAGCTGCCATCATTTGTTCTCGAGTTATCGCGATGACAAGGATGATTTCACATAATTGTCCCTGTGACCTTGAAAAGTAGGTGAAGGTCATGTTTCATAGAAAAAATCTGAGGTCTTCACCAGATGCTTATGTGTGTCAAATCTCATAAAGCTGCCATCATTTGTTCTTGAGTTATTGTGATTCTTGGGATTTCACATAATTGTCCCTGTGACCTTGAAAAATAGGTCAAGGTCGACGTCCACCGAACTAGTCCGAGGTTTTCAACAGATGCTTATGCGTGTAAAGATTCATGAAGCTGCCATAATTTGTTCTTGAGTTATCGCGATGACAAGGATGATTTCACATAATTGTCCCTGTGACCTTGAAAAGTAGGTGAAGGTCATGTTTCATAGAAAAAAATCTGAGGTCTTCACCAGATGCTTATGTGTGTCAAATCTCATAAAGCTGCCATCATTTGTTCTTGAGTTATTGTGATTCTTGGGATTTCACATAATTGTCCCTGTGACCTTGAAAAATAGGTCAAGGTCGACGTCCACCGAACTAGTCCGAGGTTTTCAACAGATGCTTATGCGTGTAAAGATTCATGAAGCTGCCATCATTTGTTCTTGAGTTATCACGATGACAAGGATGATTTCACATAATTGTCCCTGTGACCTTGAAAAGTAGGTGAAGGTCATGTTCCATCAAAAGAAGTCTGAAGTCTTCACCAGATGCTTGTGTGTGTCAAATCTCATAAAGCTGCCATTATTCCTTCTTGAGTTATTGTGATTCTTGGGATTTCACATAACTGTCCCTGTGACCTTGAAAATTAGGTCAAGGTCGCCATCCATCGAACTAGTCTGAGGTTTTCACCAGATGCTTATGCGTGTCAAGTTTCATGAAGCTGCCATCATTTGTTCTTGAGTAATCACGATGACAAGGATGATTTCACATAATTGTCCCTGTGACCTTGAAATTAGGTGAAGGTCATGTTTCATAGAATCAATTCTGAGGTCTTCACCAGATGCTTGTGTGTGTCAAATCTCATAAAGCTGCCATCATTCGTTCTTGAGTTATTGCGATTCTTGGGATTTCACATAATTGTCCGTGACCTTGAAAAATAGGTCAAAGTTGCCGTCCATCAAACACGTCCGAGGTTTTCACCAGATGCTTTTGTGTGCCAAGTTTCATGAAGCTGCCATCATTTGTTCTTGTGTTATCGCGATGACAAGGATGATTTCACATAATTGTCCATGTGACCTTGAAAAGTAGGTGAAGGTCATGTTTTATAGAATCAATTCTGAAGTCTACACCAGATGCTTATGGGTGTCAAATCTCATAAAGCTGCCATCATTTGTTTTTGAGTTATGTGATTCTTGGGATTTCACATAATTGTCCCTGTGACCTTGAAAAATAGGTCAAGGTCACCATCCATCGAACTCGTCCGAGGTTTTTACCAGATGCTTATATGTGTCAAGTTTCATGAAGCTGCCATCATTTGTTCTCGAGTTATCGCGATGACAAGATGATTTCACATAATTGTCCCTGTGACCTTGAAAAGTAGGTGAAGGTCATGTTTCATAGAAAAAATTCTGAGGTCTTCACCAGATGCTTGTGTGTGTCAAATCTCATAAAGCTGCCATTATTCGTTCTTGAGTTATTGTGATTCTTGGAATTTCACATAATTGTCCCTGTGACCTTGAAAAATAGGTCAAGGTCGCCATCCATCGAACTCGTCCAAGGTTTTCACCAGATGCATATGTGTGTCAAGTTTCATGAAGCTGCCATAATTTGTTCTTGAGTTATCGCGATGACAAGGATGTTCGCTACAGACATACATACAGACATACATACATACATACATACCCACGCCAGGAGTACTGCAATACCCTCAGCCTGATTACATCAGGGGCTGAGGGTAAAAACGATATAGTTACTATGGAAACATGATCAATGGGAACTGTACACAATGAGAGTGATGATACGTGATAAAGCAATGTACAAAAACATATTTTGGGTAAACAAAACAATATTCAGTTCAAAATATATAATAATAATAACCACAACAGATCACTTTGCACACAAATCAGAATTTGAATATTCTTAAACTAAGACTACTGGGATTTTTGTAATATGCAACAAATTACAAAATTTAGAAAAAGTGATGTTCTCCAATCCCTGTGGAGTTTCTTAAGATAAAATTAGAACTGAGTAGGTACATAGAGGACCGCAGCTTCTGGTTTCTGCTTCACAGAGGTGATTTAAACCTGTCTAGCGTATATACCTTATGCATGCTAATTTAGTTGTATACATTTACTCTACATGCTCACAACCATTCTCTGTGGGGAAAATCGGAGAAGGCAGCACTAAATCCTGTTCTATCATTTTGCAATAATCGTTCAAGAAACAACTTAAAATAAAATATTTTATCATCAGGATTGTCGATTGTCTTAGTGATTGATTTCTTGTCAAATAAACAATTGCATTTGTCTGAATAAGCCATGCTGTAATTAATTGAGCGATGATTTATCCAGGTTGCTGCTACTGCAGGTGTTGGCTACATATTCATATTAGACCAACAGAATTTCATTTCTTGTTTCCTTTCTGTAAAATATTTGGTACTGGAAAGATCTTGTTTGAATCAAATTGTATAGTAATAAACGCCACATTGTGACTACACTTTTTAAACAATAAGAATTCTAATTACTTGAAACTGATCCCAAACTCTATTAGTTACTATTTCAAAATAAGGAAACAAAAAACTCATACAAATGGCCTTAGCACCAATTAGGCTGGAGAGCCTTCATCATAAATTGACATATCTACACTTTTTGATATTGGTTTCCGGATTAAATTTTCTAGCCTCTTACGTGCCCTCTTTTCATCTTCTAAATCTTTCCGTAATTTCTGCTGCTCCTGCAAGGAAAAATTCTCAAGAATATAACTTTTTTCCATAGGAAAACTTGAAGGCTTTGTTTATCAGATAACCTTTTAATAATTAATAATCAGAATAAGTTTCAGCATATCACAAATTAAATATTTTCCTTTTTAAGATGAGAAGACCAATATCATCCTAAACAATTCTTTAGGATTCTATGGTGAGTCATACTAACTAGTTTCTGTTTATAATACATCATTTGTCAACATCATAAGCACCACACTGGTCTATTAGGCTTTGGCACCACATTCCTTGACTACCACTTAAGCAAAATCTCAGAACTAATAAAAAAGCCCTATCCTGGTTGATATCGACCTTTATTTACATCGTAATGTAATTCAGTCTCTCGAAGGGATTTCTTAGATCAAAGAATGTAAAACAAAAATTAAATTCAATCAACTATTTAAAAAGTTATCTATGATTGACTTTGTTACCAAATTAGGTTATCAGGTTTTAGAAGTTGGTCTTATGGAACAGTATCAATAAAATATGGGCATAACAACATAAGAACTTTCCCTCCTTTTTTCATTATCAAGACTGTACATCTGTTTAATTTCACACATTTTTATGATATTGCCAATGTTGGCATTTTCACAACAGGAAAGTTCCATGAAATTTTGATTTAACTAAGAAAAGTCTTATGAATTTCCATATGAAAATTCCATTTCCACAGTGAGTTTTTAAGGTCACATTTAATGTGAGGGAATTTTTCCTATGTACTGCAGATCTCACAGTGACTTTGCCAAATCCACTTCGTTACTTCTTCACTTGGTACTTATTTCCAGAAATAAATACAGGTTCAACAGCAATTGACATAATCCAAACAAAGGCAAGACGTACTCAAAGCAACCATGGTGTGCAATCTTCAGCATAAACTGATGAATGCAAATCCAATAAAATCCAATAAATTTTGTCATCTTCTTTCTGCCCCAAATCTCCTCACTGATCACAGGATCACTATAACTGCGACTTATTTCTGACCCTCAAAGCATTCTTCTATTCTCATACATACATTATGTGCATTGTTTGGTCTTTAGACATAAACATACTTCCAGAATTGTGTGCTCAAATTTTATAAGTTAATATGTTACTTGAAGAAGACAAGACTGCAAAGTTGATGTTTAAAATGGTGGCAAACTGGACGACAAGCATGCAAACATGAGGAATATTGCTTTTAAAATGTTGACAATTTTGAAAGAAAAAAATCATGAAAAAGAAATTTTTAATTGCATAAAAAAATTTAGATCTTTTAAAATCATCTCCACTTTTTCCCAATTACATACCAATTTCATATCCTTTAGTTGATCCTTCAAGGAATATACAGTATCCACCAGAGTTCTGCAACAGAGACATGGAAATGGACTATGAAATCATGGACTTAATTGTTGGTATTTAAGACATTTTTCATCTTACAACATACCTTTATTGCATAAAGCTAGGATTATAATTAGCTTATAATTTTAATGATTGTTCAATCTTGTTTCATGACAAGTCATTAGTTGAAGTTCAAGACATTTTGTGTCAGCTTGTTGACTGTTCTGCATAATTTTAAATGAAAGGAAAACTCATAATAATGGTGGGCATCAGAAGTGGCGAAGAATAAATGTACACAAATTTCGAAATGGCGATGTGTTGTTGTATATTCAGGTGGAATATCTTCTTTGTTTGATAATGTACATTATTGAAAGTAATACTAAATAAATCTATGGCCTACATACATGTAGAATACTAGGAAGATGTGAATGAGTTGAATTCAATTTCAAAAGATATGATATAGTACAAACAAAAATGTGTTACACCAAGTCTATGCTTTGTTGATTGGAGGTAGGTAGAAATTAATATGTCTCTGATAGCTCTTTATTTTATTATTTTTTTAAATCATAAACATAGGCATCAGAGATGCATCAACCCTCAGCCCTGGTAACTTATTGCACAACATTCGCTCCACACAATGTTTGTGAACAAAACGTCACCGCACCACATAATTGTTCCTGTGACCTTGAAAAGTAGGTGAAGGTCTTCACTGAGGTCTTCACCAGATACTTATGTGTGTCAAGTCTCATAAAGCTTCCATCATTCGTTCTCAAGTTATAGCAATGATAGGGATTTCACATAATTGTCACTGTGACCTTGAAAAGTAGGTGAAGGTCATGTTCCATAGAAAGATGTCTGAGGTATTCAACAGATGCTCATGTGTGTCAAATCTCATAAAGCTGCCATCATTTGTTCTAGAGTTATTGTGATTCTAGGGATTTCACATAATTGTCCCTGTGACCTTGAAAAATATGTCAAGGTCGCCGTCCATCATTCTCTCCCGAGGTTTTCACCAGATGCTTATGTGTGTCAAGTTTAATGAAGCTGCCATTATTTGTTCTTGAATTATCACAATGACAAGGATGATTTCACATAATTGTCCCTGTGACCTTGAAAAGTAGATCAAGGTCGCCGTCCACTGAACTCGTCCGAGGTTTTCACCTGATGCTTATGTGTGTCAAGTTTCATGAAGCTGCCATCATTTGTTCTTGAGTTATCACGATGACAAGGATGATTTCACATAATTGTCCCTGTGACCTTGAAAAGTAGGAGAAGGTCATGTTCCATAGAAAAAATTCTGTAGTCTTCACCAGATGCTTATGTGTGTCAAATCTCATAAAGCTGCCATCATTTGTTCTTGAGTTATTGTGATTCTTGTGATTTCACATAATTGTCCCTGTGACCTTGAAAAGGAGATGAAGGTCATGTTTCATAGAAAAAATTATGAGATCTTCACCAGATGCTTATGTGTGTCAAATCTCATATAGCTGCCATAATTCGTTCTTGAGTTATTGCGATTCTTGGGATTTCACATAATTGTCCATGTGGCCTAGAAAAATAGGTCAAGGTCGCTGTTCATCAAACTCATCCGAGGTTTTCACCAGATGCTTATGTGTGTCAAGTTTCATGAAGCTGTCATCATTTGTTCTCTAGTTATCGCGATGACAAGGATGATTTCACATAATTGTCCCTGTGACCTTGAAAAGAAGATGAAGGTCATGTTTCATAGAAAATATTCTGAGGTCTTCAACAGATGTTTATGTGTCAAATCTCATAAAGCTGCCATCATTTGTTCTTGAGTTATTGTGATTCTTGGGATTTCACATAATTGTCCATGTGACCTTGAAAAATAGGTCAAGGTCGCTGTTCATCGAACTCGTCCGAGGTTTTCACCAGATGCTTATGTGTGTCAAGTTTCATGAAGCTGCCATCATTTGTTCTCAAGTTATCGCGATGACAAGGATGTTCGCTACAGACATACAGACATACATACATACATACCCACGCCAGAAGTACTGCAATACCCTCAGCCTGATTACATCAGGGGCTGAGGGTAAAAAAGGGGAAAAATAAGCTCCATGGCAAATATATACAATTGTATACATTGAAAATACTGCATCTCTGCTGCAGATAGCTCAGAGCTCAACCCAGTAATTTTAAAGAACCACAAAGTTGACAGACAGATTGTCATAAAAATTGCCCAGTTATTCTGACGTAGTCAACACAGCTAAAAACAGTCATCCATAGCCAACCTTGGAACTGACAAAATATGGCTCCATGGATAACAGGTAATATTCTTGAAATATATATGCCAGGTAAAATGTAAAAAGAAAATCCATTAAAAAACTCATATTATGATTGCCATGTCCAAATTTTCTATAATATAATTTTTAAGCATTAACCATTTGAAATGTTCTTGACCCGATATAATGTCAGTAACCCAAGCTTGTGATGCTTACTTTTCTTCAACCACAGTCTGATCTCCCTTCATCTCTTCTATGATGATTTTCTCTTCTTCTGCAATCATCAAACGTGGACTGTCTAGCAGTGCTGTAATTAACACCAAATAAAACATATACAAAAATTTGCCAATTATAAAACTCATTACAATCCATTGTATGTAAAATACGGTGGGTGTCTGCCCTGCAATTAGAAATATTTCCAGTTCTGAAAACACAACATTTGATCATGAAACACATGATACATGATAAAGTTGTTTTCGATACAAAGCCAGTAAACTCGTCTCTGTTTTTTCTCTTAACAAAATAATGATAAACTCTAAACACTTATACTATGTTGACGATTGAGAAAGATTTTTTTTCAAAAAATATTCCACATTTTCTTCAGACATTTTTTCACATACTCCTTCTTAGAATGCATCAGTATCTTTTTTAATCTTGTCAACATCCTGTTCCTTTTTTGTGAGGATTTCAGATCTAAAGATGCCGAGCTTGGCTGAAGGGTTAAAAAGCCTAAATAATACTGAAATATATTATGTTTTTAATCATTCAATTTGTGCATAATGGATTCATAATTGGGAAGTCACTCAGCTCATCCTAGAACAGAGCAATGACTGCCAAGAATTTTTCTCATTCATCCATATTAAAAAAATTAAATCAAATCAAGATGAATTCTGTAGAGGATGTAGCCCCCCCATTTCTTTAGTCATACTGTACTAGAATAATTCTTTGTTATTCTTATTTGTCCAAACATTTGTATCAATTAACAATTATTAGAACACAAATTCACATATACTATTGGCTGTGCAAAGGAACATTGAAATAAAACGGTTTCTTTCTGTATGAAAGCATTAATAACAGACACTAATTTAATATCATGACCTTATTCACATGCTGAATGTGTCATACTCATAATTACTTATGCTTCACCTAAATGTATGTTTTCATCTATATCTGACACAAACATATCATTTTAATTTTTTTCCACTCCATGTAAACCATCTCGCAGAGGACATTTTTCCTCCATGTGTAATACACATTAAAAATGTTATGTTAATATAAATGACCAGAAATCTTACGATCATGATAAAAATGTATTTTTTTTCCATATACCGCATTGTCATGTGATGCATGTCAACCAATCAGAAGCTAGCAGTGAACTGGAAGAATATCATGTGACTGGAATCAGCCAATGAGAGGGCAGCATTGAACTGTTCCAAATCATCTGACATGCTGATATAGAAATGCTGTGCCCAGGTATTATTCTTTTATAATATCTTAATTAACATATTCCAAAGAATATGAAAAAAAAGAATAAAAAATTTTAGAAAGAAAAATTAGGAACAAAAAAAATTGATAAAAAAAAAAATTTGGACCAAAAAAAATATTGAATAAAACATTGAACCAAACAAAATTGATAAAAGAAAAAAAAATATTGAGAAAAAAAATGGGGGATGGGGGGGGGGGGGGGGTAATGCCGGATGGATGGGGGTAATGCCCCAGAACCCTAAGGAATACCTCAAACTGATTGGATTATGGGCAACCTGGACCTACTTTTTAAGGCTGCAGGGCTGGTCAACATTCTTCCTTAATAGTAGTATTTTAAAACATCTACTGCTGCAGAACCACAAAACTTTTGTGCGGGACTCCAAAATGAAAACCTAAAACGGACTAGTGCATGGACAACTTCAGTCTACCTTTCAAGGTCAAGGGGCAATCTGTAGAACACTTTCCCTAAAAAAAAAGACCTAAATAATAAATCTCATCAAGAACATATAGGACCCTTTACATAATGTACACCTGAAATTGGTTCACTTATGGATGACCTTGACCTACTTTTTAATGCTAAACATAATTTGTGGTATATTTGATGAAACCAATGTTAACAAGTGGCTGAGTATACCTGCATCTATGATGCCTATTTTTGTAAATGTATCAAGAAATAAATGAAAAAAGACTGGCAAGAAATACACTTGGGCTGCTAGCTATTTCTTAGTCTAGTCTGTGAGAAATATTACATAAATGCAGAGATTAGATATAAACCACAGAAACCCCCGGAACTATGATCAGGGGCAGATTGAGTTAATTTAGTAGTATTAGTTTAGTTTAAAGATATTTCTTTCCTACTATTAGTTTTATAAAGCCTCTCAAACATATCAAAATATATATGTAGAATTTATGTAAGATATGTGTTTGTCCAAAACTGGTAAATGCTACTCTAAATTTCACAAAACCAAAAATTCCTGAATCTAAAATTAATCTTATGGGCAGGTGGTCCCTTCTGGTCCCTATTTGGTCCAAGGTCCAACCTTCCTTAAAACATTCAAACACATGAAATTTTCAAAAATGAATAAAAACATACATCAAACAAACATTCCTCACTATTCTTAGAATGATAGTAAATAGCTTGTCAGTTGTCATGTGTAGGCGGGAGAAGGGCCGTCTTACCTTATTTCTTCAGATAAGAGACCAGAGTATAGGCCTTTTTATTGCACTTGACAGCCAGTGGAAACCAACAAGACTTTACAAAAGCATATCTTAATAATGCTCTCTTAATTATTGACCATTAGCAAGGCCAATCAAGTGATAAGTACAGCTCCTTATATAAGTATGGACTGTCAGAATGCCCAATGACAGCACGAATTCAGATGTTTTGATAGAAAATTACTATATAAATCTTGAAAAATGTCTTTTGTGTCTCTATGAGCATTCTAATATTTGGCTGTTTCTATTAATGACTATTGTGGACAAGAAAGTCATAAAAGAAGCCTGTCACCATGAAAAAATGCCCTACTCTTTTCAGTGAGTGAGAGAGGGTCCTTTTTTGCAATGTCACAAACCACCGCCTTTGAAAACAAATCATGGAGCTCATGTTTTAGTAAAAAAACAATGTAGTAGCAGATATCCACCTTAATTTATCATACAACAAGAATAAAGTACCTGTCACAACTGGGAATCAACCACCCCCTCTCCCATCCCACCTGATACTACCAGGATGGGAGACAGACATCTTACCAAATTAGCCGCTTGTCTCAATATCAGGAAGCGCCTTACTATAACTAAAACCATCCTAATTGTATTTCTCTCCCACAAGACAAATTTGATCATTGCATCATGTCATATACTGAACATCTGCATATTTTCTTGTTTATGACAATCTATTTATAAATTGAAAAAATAAATATATCACTGAAATATGTGTAGGAACATTTTTTTGGATTGTGATGAGTTAACAATTAAAGATCAGCAGCTCGTTTCACAGGGAAAATACGGCAAAGGAAAGTAGTAACGCTGCCAAGGACACAGAGGTGAATATAAGCAAAGCTCAAACATGCAGTGTTAGCTATGATGAGGCGGGTGGCACACGGTGCTGTCAAGAACTGTCTTCAGCCGTTGTAGGAATTGGCAGCATTAGCATGCATCGCGGCAGTTATATCCAGGAGCATGACAATTCACACACGCTGTGTCAGCATAAAGTCTCCTGTCACTCTGGGCCTGAATGCACAAGGTCAATTATTTGAAATATATATATAAATCATATATAATATATATGTAATAATATATATATATATATATATATATATATATATATATATATATATATATATATATATATATATATATATATATATATATATATATATATATTGCAAATCATACAAATTAATTTTTTGCAATCGATGCATATCAATTTTATAAATGGAACATTACTCATAATTGTTTAAACCTATTAGCCGCATATTTGAGAATACACTAAGACATGTATTATTACATGAAAACAGAGAATATTTTGGAAATTAAGCCATGTCCAAATGATTCATCACATGAAATAGGACACTTTTTGGGAAACTGAATCCTGTCCCATCACATAAAGGACTGAAGAACACTATGTGAATTGGGAACTGAGCCATGTCCTAAGAGAAAACTTATCCCTCAAATAACATGGAAACTTGTATAGGCCTGAGTAAGTGGTCAACAATACTTGATTGGGGCAAACTATAAATATGATGCTTATCTTTCCTATTGTAAAAAGACTTCATTTCTCCATATTCATGTACCTTACTCTGAGAACAAATGCTTCAATATTAAATGAACCAGACCCTGTCAGTGGCAACCAATCAGAATCCTAAATGCTGCCCAACTATAAAAAATTGAATTAATAACATAAAAAATAATAATTTATTTATAAAAGTTTATTTCAAATTCTGTTATTTTCCCATATAAACAATCTTAATAATTTGTGACCATTCTTAATATGGCCACCATGCAGTTTTATTTTCCTTTTAAATAAAGTTTTCTCTCACCAATGAATACAATTCTGTAACCTGATCTTCAAGGTGGAATAAGGACAGATATCTTGTGATATCAAATAATCATATTGATTAAAAATGTTTAATTAATTCGACATTGTCTCTGCTGTTTGAAAATTTGTAAAATTCTGCATATATGCAAATCCTAATGCAAGATTGGGGCAGTGGATAAAAAGGCAGGCAGTGGGTGAAACTGGGAGAAAATACAAGAGTTCAAATAAGTCCTCAAAAATATTTGAATCTATTGGTATTTTATCTAGTGAAGAGAAACATTCAACTTGATAAGAGGGAAAATTTCCTTAAAGAATAATGGCATTGTTTAAAGTGGAACATAACAATTTGTACAATTCTATTGTTCCAAATCTCCAAGGGCTAAGAACTTTTTTTAATGTTTTTCGGCTTCTTCAATGAAAAAATCTGTATACGGGGGAACATTTTCTTAAAGTTTTTTTCAAATCTTTGAACTTTAAATCATATCCACTTGGACTTTGCAGTTTGGTTGTGATAACATTACACTTGTACACAAAGCAAGGGCAGTCATGAGAAACAACTGTTTTCCCTGGCCTAGTATCTGTCCTTTCTTCATTGGAGAGAAACAAAATATTTCTTAATTTAAACTACACATTTACACAGTACACTTTCACATACTTTTTTTCGCAAGCAGACAAAATCTTATATTTACAATATTAATATAACAAGTCTCATATTCAAATGATACCTAAAAAAACTGTCATCTTTCAGATAAAAAACAGTTTGCATGATACTTAATATATTGTGGTTTCATATCTTTTTTTATGTCAATTTCACTGAAAAGAAAAAAACTTTATGACATACAGGTACAAACTTCACTTCATTTTATGTATAACAGGGTACTTGCATGCGGACATGAATCATCTTTGAAAGAGAATTTTAATTAATTATTGGTCATTCAAGGTCACATTTCATTAAAACATGACAAAAGAATCGGAATACTCGTTTCACTGTTTCATATGAAAAAATAAAAGTCAAATTTCAATATGCTCTCATTAGTTCATTCTGCATGGCTAAAATAATGTTAGGCACATTTACAAAAACTTCCTTTAACATTATATAATTACAATCATTTTGTGCCACCAAAATTAACGGACAATGGCTTGCATGAAATATGGCATTTTCTATGTAGCTAATTTATACTTGGTTTATCATACACATTGTATTGCATAATATTATAGCATATCCGGAATCACTTTCAAATTAAAAAAAAAAAAAAAATGTCTTCAATTGAACTTCATCATTTTTATCTGGTAATGAAAACAAAAATTTATCCTGAACCATGGATTTGTTACTGATCTGAAGAAATCTTTTATAAAAATAAATAAAATAAAATAAAATTATTTAAAACAATTTTTTGAAATCCGTGTGTACAATTGTGATAATATAATATTGTATACCAATGCCCAATGTCATGAATTCATTCCAAACAGTTGCTTTTGGTATTAGCGTGAGATTATCTTTTATAATATATATGTCATAACAAAAGTAGATTTCCAATCATTTTCCTGTGTGAACCATTATTGCAATTGTAGGTAGCAGGTCTGATATGACAGTGCTGTCCATTAAATCTCAAGGCATATAAATATGTCCATTAAATTCACGGGATATAAGTGAGGTCCCACTAATCGCCTACTTTTTTTAAAAGCTTTCTATCAAATTCAGAATACAGATGTTTACTTGAGATTACAATCCTCTATAAGACTTCCACATTCTCAAAACACAGGAGACAATTTTATGTACAATAATCAACATCTTTGTATGGGACAATAAACATTAAAAAAAATCCTTTTGCAATCTTATATGAGCTGGCTATACAATAGAATCCAAGGAATAGCTTACATCTATGTACAAATACTTTAATACAGTTTGATCTTGAATGCACAAAAGGCCTTCTTAAAATTGTCTATATATTATTTTTTCATTATATTTCATATTAAATGAATTAAAAGAAAAGAATAAAAGAATTAAATGGTTCTAACTAAAAATAATGAACTACAAACAAATAAATCTTTTTATCTAAAAAAAATGCTTTGTTTAAAAGAATATCTGTTCTTTCAAGTATTTTACTTGGCGATTTGTTTACCATCTAAAAACAAAATTTATTAAAACATCTTTTTCAGATCAACAATTTGGAAAGCTGTTGGAAAGATGATATACACTATAAATTGTCTATACTTTATTATTTGACCTCAACATTTTTCCATGCTACAATATTGCTAGATCTGATTTCCACTGGCATTTCCTTTTTGTCACGTCTAAACAATTCGAATACAAAACAGACAATATCCTAGTGTCATAAATATTATTTTTTTGAAAAATTTGAATCAATATGAAAACTTCCCATAGTTGCAAACCAAAGCAAACTTTACAAATGTTTAAAAACAGAGTCCTGACAAATGTACTGGTTTGAGATGCATAAAGTAATTATTAGTCTTCATAAATTACATTGTAAATGGCCAAATATAAAATTGATAATTATAGCAACTATTTTCTGAGACTTTGTTCATCAACAATATTCTCCCCCTTTGTGACAACCTAACGTTTACCCAAATGAATTACATATCTCAAATATCCTTGGCGACGCACAAAATAAACCATATCAATGTTGTTTTCATTTCCAGTGATAGTGGTTATTATCACATACCTACTTTGCTGCCCCAATATTTACCCATTGCAAATGCATTGGAGCCTCGTTATAAAACCTGGGCTATCTTTTTTTACGCTGTGTGATAACCAGGAACATCACAGAGCTATAATATAAAGTTCTTTTTGTATTTTTATAACTTTTTCTCACTGACCAAAGGCTCAAAAATACAAATGGTATGTGGTAAACCACATATATATCCATGATTTTGGCTGAGGAAGAGAATTGTAAGTTTATACCCACAGAACTTTTATAAATGCCTGAAATAAACATGACAGGTTTATCTGTTATTTTGTTATGTCACATTGTTCTACAATGATGTCACATCATTGTGTAATGATGTCACTGTTGAACAATGATGTCACAATGTTCCACAATTATGTCACACTGTTCCTCAATGATGACATTTTGATCATGTCAGATACCAATATTTACACAAATAGTCCTGGATTGATATGGTCACAATTCTTTTGGACCACACTGATTGAAACGTATAACTGAATATTTATTTGGTATAGCCCCAGTCAAAATCAAATCTGTTTTACTGAACATAAATATTATGAAAATTATGAGCAAATAGTTATAATTATAAAAACATTTCATTATTTGCAAATTGTGAGACTTTATCCTCCTTAACATGATGAACTTGAAACTAATAAAATAAAATATTATTCATGTTTTGATGATTATCTGTAGAGAAAATGATTATACAATATCGTTATTTCCATAAATGGAAGTTACTATTTACATAAGAGAGATATCTAAAATCTAAAATGTATTGCACTGCCTCATTTTCATGTGTATGAATTTGAAGTATTTTGATTAAAAATATCTCAGATAATTTGATATCCCAATAAAAATGGTTATTTTTCAACTTAGTTTTGACTTTTTATTTTCCAAAGATATTTATTTATATCAATCCAATCATTATTCTAATAATTAAAAAGATAAAAAAGAATTTGCCAAGATCTGAATAAACAAACATGAACAAAAAAAAACATCTTAAATATTACTACATGTGATCCTCCAAGAGTATTTCTCAACATGTGTTTTTTTTGGTTTTGCTGAAAGTTGAATGTTTTACTCTCTTGGGTACAAGTATTTGGCAAATCAAAATATCTGGTCAGTCACATTTATACCTTTCCATTGTGGCACTTGAATGTATTGATTTCCCAATTTGAGTAAACTGGTACAGTTTTTCATTTGGATTTACTTTGGTCCCATATCTGTATGCTATAACCTCTTGAAGCCTTTGGTGATAGTTTTGGTGATAGGGAACCCTGCACCACAGCAGAAGTTACGCATCATGCTTCCACGCAGCGCAGCTATCTCATCACAGTCTGGTGACAACATGTGTTCATTTCCACGTGCTCCTCGTCCTGTAGCGCCACCTGGTACAGCATGTTGTAATCGAATCTTGCGAAGATCCACTGTGCAGCAATAATACAAACAAAATGCATAAATGGCCACATGGATGGAAACATCACTAAATATAGAATCTGTTTGATTTTCTGTAATTGATTTTCTGTAATTATAATTTACAAATTATAGGAAATCCCATTTGTAAACAATAGGCACCTAAATGATTTGATTCATCAAATTTCATATTCATTGATTTCTCAAGAATTAAATTCCAAAAATATTTACATTCTTTCCCTATCAGAATATATGATTATTCACAATAAAATAAAATTTCTAAAGCAATTTGCCAAATAAAATTATGATATGAGAAAGTAATCTATCAAATTATATAATGATTTTTCTAATAAAAAACACAACAGATAATTCACAAAATTCACAAGACAAAAAAATACTGACGATGAAAACAACATCAATTAGAAAAAAAATATATATTTTACAATAACAAAAGAAGTACCATTACCACATGCTCCAATAAAACTGAAGGACTCAAGCAAATCCCAAAATAAAATCAGACGTCCGCTCCTAATGGGTGCAAAAAAGGTGCAAAAATGGCGCGAAAAATTCTGGTTCAGTATAGGTGCACAAATTATCTGCTTTATAATGCAATGTGTGCAAGAAGTAAATGTCTCTTCCGCAGCATATCATCAAGCTACTAACACTACACATGTGATGGACAAAAATACCCTCAATTTTAATGTATTGTAGTGTAAATCCCCCTCCCCCAAAAAAGCTTGTTTCCAATTTCCTTTCCTACCCTGGTTTAAACCAGTGACCCTAATTTTGTGAAAAGACAAGAGTTTTCACTAATAATTCCATTTAACTATGTCAATCCTGAATATATTTGATCAAATTTGAAAAAAACAAAACAAAAATTAAAATTAAAAAGTCCAAACGCTTATCCCATTTTTTCAGGGCATGTTATCAGAAACAAGGTTACAATTTTTTTGGCCTGAGAGGTTCATGCCTGAAATTGAATATTTACATGTTACAGTGTTAGTAACTTTTCATCAGCTCCATGGTGTTTCGTTTTGACATTATATACGTTTCTGACTTGTACGCATTAAAACATGTCCGTGTTATCAAGAAAATAATAAAATAAAGCAAGCAAGGCAGGTGAAAGCGGGGAAACAATGGAGGATTTGGGTTCACAATGCAACAAGCTACCAAGGTGTATATGTAAATATGGTGAACCTTTTCTGTCTCAATCTATTCATATTTATATCAATTTTTAAGATCTTTAGGGCATGGTGAGCATGTTTTCTCTAAATAAATAACTTAAAGATGAAAACACAACTTACTGAAGGCTGCCAAATTTTAGACAAATAATTTAATGTATATCATCAGTTTCACATTGCCCAATGTCTGACATTCAATTTTCCATTATTTATATTAATGCTGGTGAATGTTATTAACTGTTCTCTTATCAAGGTTGATATGGTTAAAGGTAACAAAAAAATATTTTTTGCAGAATTTTGACATCAGCTGAAAGACATCACAGAAAGTAGGTCCACCAGAAGTACATTTTGTAATGGTACAAGTCAAAACAACAACATCGTACATCACATTAAACAAACATTTAATCCGAACACACTTAGTTTAAAATACTGCATGAACACACAAGTTACAACATATACACTGCGAGGTAAAACAAAATGCCTCTTTTTAAATATATCCACTTTGTGAGTGTGTTTATAAGTTTGCTCGTGAATCGTTATGGTCCTATATTTAAATATTTGTTCATGAATTGTTGTGGTCTTGTGGGGAACATTCTGACAATTGTACTGATTGTGACGTTGCATGAAGCTAGCTTTCCCATTTAATCTGAATCATCTGTTAATGATAATGTGGGAATATCTGCACTATTTCTTTCTATTTAAAACAACCTCAATCTTGTGCAACACAGTCACCCCTTTAACAAACTTTAGAAACCATTTTCAACATGTTGCTCTTTAAAATCACTTTTTTCCATCCTCACATCACAAAATGCTTCAAAATATTTAAAACATATTAAATATCATAATCTTGTGTTCCCACATATAAATATAACCTTGAAGCAAAAATCAGGGTTTGGCATAGGAACTTTTCTTATAATTTGTTGCCTATGAACAAACCTACTTTTTTTTTTAACAGACCTTGGATACCTCAGAAGACAGAGGCAACCAAGTGCACGAAAGCAATTTTTAAAAGAGAAAAATAAATGTCACAATGAACTCACATGAATTGACAGTATGTCTGGTCTTGGCACTTGTACAGTATGACTCGATGACCTTCAACAATAACGCATCATCTTCCAACGTCTTGGCATCATCAACTGAAAAACAACATTGAGTTCCACTCTTTTTACAATTTCTCAATAATTATTACCGGTATTAGTGATCGTTTTACTCAATGACAAATAAAATTAATATAAATCCACCCACATCAATTTCATTATTATGGATTACTAGATCTAAATACTAACACAAGCAAATATAGTTATTTCCAAGCCTTACGAAATGGTTTTCAAAAAAAAAAAAAAAATGTAAATATTATTTGAATGAGCATTGTTCAAAATTGTTAAATCTGCAGAAATGATATCCCCACTTTCTTTATGGTCATGAAATATCCTTGCGCACTGTTAAAAATCTTCAAACACCTGATCCCTATGGCAGAAACTGAATTAGAATGTATCCCATTGCCTTTTTTAAGAAAGATTCTTTTTCAAATATTACATTTGATATCATACTGTCTATATCAAGCAATCTAAGTTTCTCAACAATTTGTTGATGTAAATTAAAGCCACAGGGGCTATGAGATAGCTGGTGTATCATGTCTCAATGTTGAGTCAATGTCCTTTAATCAAACATATGAATGATAGCTTTCAGGCTTCTCTTTTTTGTAGATAGAATCGCTGACATCTAAACAGTCCAGGACTTTTGGATTTGGTTGTAATGAAAAAACAACCTGACAATTCTATATCCACAGGTCATCTTTTTATCTTGTAAAAATGTAACAATTATCATATTTATGAAGATGGATACAGTATTAACCAAATTAAAAAAAGTTGCAGTTTCACTCATGAAAAGCTGGATCATGAATGTATATAAATAGTGATATGATCTTTCCATATAAATGTATCTCTCATTGATGAAACCTACTCTCAACTAGTTTCTGTTTATCATTTTGTTTTGTCAATGTAAAAAAAAAAAAATTATGATAATTCAAGATTTCAAAGAAATGTTTTACAACTGATCAGAAAAAAAAAATAAAAAATGTATGATTTTCAGGGGCAAAATTTGACAATAAAATCGGACTGTCAGCAACATTAAGCAACATCTGGGGTACAGCCTGGAACTGTTAATAATGACAGTGGAATATGTGGGAATAATCACATCAAGAGGACTCTCTTGGAATCAAGACAGTTGTGGATTCTCTTGGAATCATGACAGTTGTGGATTCTCTTGGAATCATGACAGTTGTGGACTCTCTTGGAATCATGACAGTCGTGGATTCTCTTGGAATCATGACAGTTGTGGATTCTCTTGGAATCATGACGGTCGTGGATTCTCTTGGAATCATGACGGTCGTGGCCTCTCTTGGAATCATGACAGTCGTGGATTCTCTTGGAATCATGACAGTTGTGGATTCTCTTGGAATCATGACAGTCATGAATCCTCTTGGAATCATGACAGTCATGGATTCTCTTGGAATCATGACAGTTGTCGATTCTCTTGGAATCATGACAGTTGTCGATGACCAGGATCATTTGACAGTTTAGGACAAGCTGACACATTTTAAAAATAATATAAACATGCAAATGGATCAGCAGTTTTCTTATTTTGGTGAATTCAGAAAAATCAATACTTAGAATACAAAAGTTGTTTATGTGTTTGTTAGGACATGCATTTCAAGATACAGAAGTGTCATGAGGGTTAAGTTGTCCTTTATATTTTATATACAGACTGCACTGCACAACTCATCACAGACTTCACAGGACTCACATGAATAACACAGGATGTGAGAAGACCGAGAACAATATAAATCAAACCTTAGTAACTAACTATATTCAGGAAAACAACCCAAAAGACATTTTCGTTGGACCTAACTTAGGGCTCACTACTACAGCATGGGAATAAACAAGGACCATGCTGTAGCTCAAATCAAAATAGCAAAACCAACATTAGATTATTTTGACTTTAACCTCTACACTTCCTTGATCCAAATTTTAAATAAGGAGAGATATTTTCATATTTGTTTTTTCAACTTTTCCTTTTCAATATCTAAGTGATGAAAGCATGGTTAGAAAGGGTTAGATAAGACTAGAGGGTTAGTTGTGAATCAAAACACCATGATAATAATAACGATAATAATAAAACTTGACCAAACCTTGTCAAACCTGTGTGGCAGTGCATGTTACTATAGGAGTCAAACTCAGTGTCAGCCAGACAGTTAACTTGAGAAAAATTCACCTGTTTTCTTCCATTATTATACATCAATTCTATTTTTCATGTACAATTTTCCCCAATACTTTTTTCACAGTTTATTAAGCAAGTCTGGCTAATACTGTTATTTGAAGGACCATCACATGATTATCTCTGATAAGATTGCGAGGAAAAGTTGCATAAACTGCATCTCTGAATATTGTGATTTATTTTCCTCTCTTTCAATCAGATATATAAACTCTAATTTTTGGGGGTATGGGACTTGCTTTCTGGTTCAGCATTTAATAATAATTTCAGGTTGAGATACAATACAAAATGCAAAAGAAATTATGCTTTGCTGCTTGGCTTGTGACCTTTTTGACCTTTTTGACCTTTTTGATAAAGGAAGGAACTTTATCAGCAAATTTGAAGCTGCAAATCTTACAAACAACATAATGGAACATGATTTGCAATCATGATATTTCTCCGTAGTTATGGTCCACTTTATTAGGAAATGTTGTTTTTAAAAAATGTATTATTATAACATAAGATTTGAAAGAAAAAAATCTGTAAATGACCGTCAGAGATCACCATGTGATGCAGTGGGTCTGAGGAAAGTTGGGGTTGGCAGGGATCAGTAGGGGTCGTGGATTTATTACTCAATACCATGCTAGTTCAAAAACTGCACATTAGAATGACAAACAAAGTGAGTAACTCAAGAAAGTTCTTTTGAAAGATGATTCTTACTGGAAATATACAGATAAAATTCTTTATTCTCTGCTGATTTTATTATCTAGATATCTTTTTCAATTTTGTTTTATGTTAAAATATCATAGATTAGATTTTGACAACAGAGAAAATAGTTCAATTTATATGAGAATATAAATTTTGTGAAGAATTTGATTGGGCTATTGTCCAAATATAACTATTATTTGCAATTGTTGCCAAAATCCTTTATTTAAAAAAAGGATGTCACGAAAATGTCATGAAGTCTGTTAAATCGTTCATAAAAACATCACAATATACACACACAGGTGCAAATCAACATATACAAAACTGAATAATTAAAAAAAAAACAAAAAAAAAAACAGACTGATATGATTCGTCAAACACTTTCTTGAGCATTCCCACTTGAAAGAGAGAGGGGCGTGTCCTGGTGGTCTCTACTAGTGAAAACAAAAATAATGTGTCATTCTCTGAACAATATACTAACTGCGTCTGTATAAATGTTTATCATCTTCAGAATGTGCCCGTTCTGTCAAGCAAAAAATAATTCATACCACTTTCAACCTGGTGTTCACATTCAAAATAACATCATAAATCTCAGGGTAAATATATATATATATACAATATAATTCAAGGCAATTAAAATTTGGGATTGGTATTATCTATAAATAAATTATAAAATGTCAAAATACTAAGAAAGGAGGTTCACATGCACTGACTTCCCAGGAAAAGGCAGAAGATTATTCAAAGTTGTAATAAATTCTACCTTAATATAAATAGAATTTAAGGAGCATATCTGGTATTTTTAATTCTAATATTTCCTGCAATACTTCCTCTGAGAGATATCACAAATTTACAACTTTACACTTTCTTCTCAATTTTAATATGACTATGAATTTCAGATTTTTTTTTAAAAGAAACAATAAAAAAGGGAAAACATAAATTGTGGTCCTGAATTACTGGATCAATTAAAACATAAAACAGTGATAAAAACATATTTTAAAAAAAATTCAAAAATGTTTTTTATTTTGTTTTTTTCAATTAAAAAATTATAGAGATCTTAATGTTCATTGTGTAACTTCGACTCACCTGGAGGCTTTTTGCGGAAGCTGCCTTTACGGCTGACTTTGGGGCTCTTTGTGGGGTCTTCCCGGGCGATGAGGACTGGCCTTAATGGCGGGCACGGCCGCAAGCAGGAGGTTGTCCACGTGGTCTTGTGTACTTTATATGGAAGATTGGTAGATAAGACTTGTGCCGTTCGAGCTTTGGTAACCATGCTAATACTGGGTTGTGAGCTAGATATCTGCAAACAATTAAGACTCCTTTGATTCTTCATGACAATAAATAAGACTTAAACCTTTTTCAAAATTCTACTTAGTCTGATGCATAGGTCTTCCTCTGGGCATAAAAAATATCAATATTTCAGACCCATTAAACCATTTGACTAAATTTGATTTAAGTTAGCTTTTTTTATTTAAACTCATATTTTAATGTATGATACGGTAAATTTTTATATGCAGCCTTGCTATTAGATAATTCCTGTTCATAATATTTGATAGTAACTGGCTCTATTGGTTTATCTACTACTGTATTAATGGTGGGAGGCAGCTGACCTGTAGACTCTGGGGTTTGGCAGGCAGGTGTGTAGGTCCTACTTTGGCCTGCTGTCTCAATGCTTCCACCCACTGCATCTGTTCAGATTTACTACTGCAGGACACTACACGACGGTCTATCAGACTCCCTGAAATCAATATGTTAGTTGGAGATAATCAAATCTGTACACAAAATATATCATAAAAATGTAATTTTTTTTATGCTTAACACAATTTCCATTAGAACCTGACTTCTTGAAACAATATTCTATGGATCAAAAAATAAAAGGGGAAGAAAATTTGTATTAGAAAGGAGAAAAATGCAAAAATACAGTTAACCAAAACAAATAGATAATTTTAAAAATTGAACACTGACCTGTGATTTCAAATGCACATTTATGACTATCATTTTCCTCCAGTGGTTCTACTGTTAGCCCACTAACTGGAAACTTCCCCTGAAAGGACATCATCAAATCACATTAGTCTCTGAAATTGTCATTTATCACCTTTGTGCATAAAATAAGAGACACAGACTAACAGGGTAGACCTAACTCATATACAGACTGACAAGTTAAACCTACCTCCTCAAACTTACAGGATAGACTTATCTCATACACAGACTAACAGGGTAGACCTAACTCATACACAGACTGACATGTTAAACCTAGCTCCTCAAGCTTACAGGATAGACTTATCTCATACACAGACTAACAGGGTAGACCTAACTCATACACAGACTGACATGTTAAACCTACCTCCTCAAACTTACAGGATAGACTTATCTCATACACAGACTAACAGGGTAGACCTAACTCATACATAGACCGACAGGATAGACCCACCTCATACTCTGAAAAGATAGGCCTTGCTCATTCCAAGAATGACAGGACAGACCTACCTCTTACACAAACGGACAGGATAGACCTACATCATCCAGACTGACAGGATAGACCTACCTCATCCAGACTGACAGGATAGACCTACCTCTTACACAAACGGACAGGATAGACCTACCTCATCCAGACTGACAGGATAGACCTACCTCATCCAGACTGACAGGATAGACCTACCTATTACACAAACCTTGGAGTAATTATGAATGGAGGCGCAACGTCGCAAGATCAAAAGGCGCATCATAGTTGCCGCCATACCCATTGTTATGATGACACCATGAGGTGCAAGATATGAAAGTTTTGACGTAATGTTTTTTCAGAACTACTTTAAGTGATCAAAACCACAATTTAGAGTTAAACATATCGCAAATGGAATGTTCATTTTTTCATACAGATTATGGGGATATAAATTTTATTTCTCTGCCCCAAGTGTAGATGATTTTATGACGAGATTTTCAAATCCATATCATATTTATGAAAATGAGTCAAATTTTCCGTTTTCCTTTCAGATTATCAGGAAATCATGTACTTTATTGTTATTATTGTCTTTCCAGTTTATTTCTAATTATTGGCGCATATATTGGCAGATTAGAAAAATATACCATGCTTTTCAGTAAAAAAAATACTATCAGAAAAAATTATATCCCTGCCAATTTATGTGCCGTCATAGATACTTTGTCTTATGAAATGTTATGTCATAATTTAAAATCAATAAAAAATGAACAATATAAAACTGTAGCAGGAATTTATAAATCCTGTATCAGGAAAATATTTGTGTTAATTTTTTTTAGAAAGTTACATGAATAGAGACACAACTTTTACAAACATGTATAAAAAATAAAAGATTTGGAATATGCATTCTTCTTTTTTTCATAATATTTATTATTGAAACAATCAGAACAGAAATGAACAGATTTATTTGAAGTAATTTTGAGTGGATGGTATTGTAAGACCCAAAAGAGCAACTATTCTCAATTTTTCTTTATAAAAAAGACACTAAAATGTGGTATAAAACTTCAATGAAACATTGGCCAATTTTTTTTTTTTAAATATAAATCTTCAATTTTCCACTGTTCCAAAGTCGGCAACTACGATAGGATCAAAGGATTTTGAATCCATTGTGTAAGACAATGCGTTGCCATGACGCCATATCTCATATAACGGCCTTCACGCCTCCATTCATTATTACTCCAAGCACAAACTGAAAGGATAGACCTCCCTCTTACACAAACTGACAGGATAGACTTACCTCATAGACGTATCCACTCATGCGTGGGCTGATTGAGAGGACCACGAGCAGGCCAGGGAACAGCAGTAATAACCTTTCTTTCCTCTCGCCATTATCTTGGTGCACTCTCACCTGAGCCATCAATATCACATCTCCTAACTTGTCTACATCCTGTAATCAAACCAACGAGGCACTTTAATCAACAACAGTTAATGCAACATATATTTACTCTTAAACGTAAACGCCAGTGAGACTGGATTACTACAGCACACACATTATATTCTACTCAAATGATCAGAACTTTCAACTGTTACCAGCATAACATTTGTTCAACAAAATTTGTTTCTATGTTTGCCAACTTGGAATGAATGTTCTATTCAAATAAATTATTGAAATAACATATTACATTTTCATTGTATATCTATATCTTTAATCAAGTTAAGAATTATTATAAGAGTTATTTAATGACTTTGGTTGTTCATAGATTCAAAACCAGATCTCCCTAGTCCCACCGGGACTCTCACAATTGTTGACCTTTGTTAACTGTCCTCACAACATGTGATACAAAATGGCTGAAATGCTGTTTTATCCTACACAATGTACAGATCATGATATAAATTCTTTATTCCGAGCTCTATACATTTGCTGCACGGATCAATTTCAATGAATCACAATCTAGAGGTTATCTAATGCAGAGAAAAAAGTTGAGTGCAATTTTATCATTCTAATAAGGCAATGTACCATATTAAGATGCGCTATGACAGAGTCACGTTACCTACCTCTCCTTCCCACTCCTTTATTGTGCTATTCATTATCTCATACTCCATCACTTTTTGCTTTCTAGTCTCTGTACATGATACCTGAAAGGAGAAATAGAGATTAAACTAATCAATATTTCACATACATGTTTTTTTTGCTGTGACATCATGTTTCAACTAGAGCTTGCAAGTCACCTGTAACTTGATAGTTGTTATGATAAGTGAGTAATATGTGATCCACTATCAAGTGCTCAAAATGGCTTGTAATAGGATCCCTGTGTAACATGCAGAATCATGTTCAGCAATTGAGATCAACTCAGAGATCAAGTCAATAATACCTTTACTTTTTTGCATGCAACGCTTAGAGCAATAATAAATATATGTGATAATAAAGACTATATTTTAACAAATTGCATATATAGCGATCAGAGATGACGAGGATTGGTGCATATACGTCAGGCATCTCTGTGTACCTGTCATTCTGTGATGCATTTGATTGGTACTCTCGTGTAGATTTATGTAAATGAAGCCGCATTCGATTCATACTCTCATTCCGCATGGAAACAAAGACCATCAACATCAAATTAGATTTTCATAATAAAACGCATCTTCAGTAGAGAACATTTGGCGAGATTTATGGCCAGGCCATTTGATTTTTGGGGGATAGAGAAATATAAATCTCATTTTCAAAAAAGGAAATTGCATCCCAATTCTCTTTTTTTAAAAGACTTTCTTGTTACATATTGAATCAAATTCTGTACCAATTTTTGCAACCTTCTCTTATGCAATGGCTTATACATTTAACATCCAAATATTGGTAATTCTATATGGACTGTCACAATTAAAGAGACAAATATCTGCTCAATTGACTATATTCTCTTTTAAACTAAGACTGACAGCTTTTAATTTTGGATTTTGCAATCTTTTAGACAGGAGTGGCAGTTACTACAGGATTTTATATTATGATCGTATGCCTAGTGCAATAGAGGGTATGGGTCAATATAATGA